>OX246747.1:30149387-30478579 GCA_945910005.1 Isoperla grammatica
TCGAGTGCTGGACAAAGATGGCGCCACTTTGGTTGTGTAGCTACTCGGCCACTGCCCTCCCACCGCCGCGGCGTGTGCGCGCATGTCAGGCTGTCCCTTTGTGAGGCTGTCACTCTGTAACACTGTCTGGCTGACAGACTGCCACTCTGTGAAGCTGTCACTTTGTAACACTGTAGGCTGTCACTCTTTGAGACTCACTCTGTAACACTGTCAGGCTGTCCCTTTGTGAGGCTGTTACTCTGTAACACTGTCACTGTGAGACTCACTATGAAACACTGTCAGACTGTCCTTTCTCACTGTCAGACTGTCACTCTGTAACACTATCAGGCTGGCAGACAGTCACTCTGTGAGGCTGTCACTCTTTGAGACTCACTATGTAACACTGTCAGGCTGTCACTCTGTGAGGCTTTCACTCTGTAAAACTGTCACTCTGTGAGGCTGTCACTCTTTGAGACTCACTATGTAACACTGTCAGGCTGTCCCTTTGTGAGGCTGTACCATGCACTGTCAGGCTGTCAGGCTGTAACACTGTCTGGCTGTCAGGCTGTAACACTGTCTGGCTGACAGACTGTCACTCTTTGAGACTCACTGTGTAACACTGTCAGGCTGTCCTTTCTCACTGTCAGACTGTCACTCTGTAACACTGTCAGGCTGGCAGACAGTCATTCTGGGAGGCTGTCACTTTTTGAGACTCACTATGTAACACTGTCAGGCTGTCACTCTGTAAAACTGTCACTCTGTGAGGCTGTCACTCTTTGAGACTCACTATGTAACACTGTCAGGCTGTCCCTTTATCACTGTCAGACTGTCACTCTTTCTTTGTCAGACTGTCACTCTGTAACACTGTCACTCTGTCAGACTGTCACTCTGTGAGACTTTCACTCTGTAACACTGTCAGGCTACCACTCTTAAACTCACTCTGTCAGACTATCACTCTGTCAGGCTGTCACTCTACTAGACGGTCACTCACTGTCACTGTGTCAGGCTGTCCCTTTCTCACTCTGTGAGACTGTCACTCTGTCCCTTTCACTGTGCTACTCTATCATGTATCTCTGTAACTCTAACTCTGTCACTGTCAGCTTGTCCCTTTCTCACTCTGCCAGACTATCACGTTGTAACTGTGAGGGACTGTCAGACTGTCACTCTGTGAGGCTGTCACCCTGTCACTGAGTTACTCATCATGTCTCTCTGTCATAACACTGTCAGTCTGTCCCTTTCTCACTCCGCCAGACTATCACTTTGTAACTGTGAGAGACTGTCAGACTGTCACTCTTTGAGGCTGTCACCCTGTTACCGACTCTGTCACTCACTTGAGCTCAACGACAATAATTGTAGCCTATCTGTGTCTCTTTAGCCGACCGGAACTCGACGCCTATGCAACATGATGCAACTTAACATTGCATGACCCAACTCGGCTGCAATTAACTAATTAATAAATCATTATTCAGAACATTAGCATTTCATGAAACATGAAGTTTAGCAGCGGTCGATATAATATTAAGTATGTTCACATTGCAAAGTGATACACATCACTTGACATTATACTATAATATAGTTTGAATTGTCTGATTGGATTATGAAACACTTGTTGCAATCATATTATCTTGCGTGCAGAGTTGGCAAAGTGATACAAATAAATACAAATCCATATGTGCACAGATTGAGCCGCACACGCACATGCACACACACGCACACGCACACACTAGCACTCGCACTCGCACACGCACACGCACATACACACACACACACACACACCACGCACACTTTCTGATCGAACCGCCGTCTTTCTTTCATACAGATTAAAATCGGTTCTTACTAAAGAAATAAAGTTTATCTCACTACAAAAACCGGTTTTTAGTAGGTAATATTTTGAGAACGCTACATTTTACACAACATTAAAAATGTGAGATGTTTGGGTGTTGGATTAAATCTTATCTATTTATTTATTTATTCTTATCTTATTTTTGTATTTAGTTTTATTATCCCAAATACATTAGATATAATAAGTAGTACACAGTCCAAGTATACACACAAATACAAACACAATCAGCACGGTTAAATAGTTAAGTTGTGTTTGTTGTATTTTTCTAATCGATTATTATTACTATGAAATCAATGTAATATTCTTTAATCTTTATTCACTTTGTATTAGTATAACAGCTATTCTAGAGATTGATATTTGGGCTACGTGTGATATTTTGGATCGCAGGATCGCGGTTTACTAGGCCAAAACTCTTCTGGAGAGAAAGTTTTGAGAAAGTATTGGTATAACCATTGAACAAACTCAATGGTATAACCATTGAGTTTGTTAGTGTTCAATGGTATAACTATTCCAGAGATTACGATATTTGGACTACGTGTGATATTTTGGAACGCAGGGATTGCAGTTTCTATTCTAGTCTATTAGTTATGACTATGCCCGGCCTGGCATTTACTTTCATTCCCTGCTTTCTATTTGAGAATTGTATTTGCAATTTCCTTCTATTCTACATCGTGTAGTATTCCGAGCGTTTGAATTTGAACTTGGCGCGTAGATGGTTCATTTATTGGCCGTCAGAGCGCACGCGGCAACAAGTACGAACTGGCGCGTGTTGGTTGAGCTAGTGGCCGTCGACAGCGCACGCGGCGACAAGTTAAAACGCGGGCAAACCAAACGACTGTTGAACTGCGTTAAATTGTTCCATTTGTGCCGGCTGCTGTCAGTGAATTTGAAGTTGTAAATATTTCTCGAGGACTAGCCTCTACATTATTTCACATTTTGTTTAGTTTACTATAACAACTTAGAGCCTCATAGGTAAGGACAATGTCTGTTGGATCAGTGTTATGGCATATTATAACTCGGTCGCTTTAGGTCCGAATGGAGGGGTTTTTGTAGGCTAGCACATGGCCTAGGCCTAGCATAGCGATGCCTCCTAACCTAGTTATTGCTTTGAAATCTACATCCATATACCCCTCACCGCTTTTTCGGTAATTAATCCTTAGCCTTAGACCATTTGTCTGTTTCATAAAGGATTACTCATGCAGTACAGTTCATAGTGTACATAGTGTCATTGGGTTCGAAATATAGTGTAGGCTTAGACCTAAGCTAGGTACATTTTGGAGGTTAAGACTCGCCCAGGTTAGGTTAGAGTCTGGGCCTGGATTGGGCCTACTGGGTCTAGGCCTACACAATGTAATTATTATTGACAGGCTGCGGTGAGAGCCAGTGGAATAGGCAACGTGGGGAAGTTTAGACTTACATGTTTTAAACCATCCTGGCGCAAATAACCTCGCGGTTGACACGCCGCTAAAATATCTGTCAGGCAATCGATCAATCAAACCATCCCAGGAATATAGCCTATAGGGCTAGTACGCTGTCATTCGTTTCTTATTTTTGGTCATGTACGATGCGATACAAGTAGGCTAATTGGCTCTGACCACAGTGACCATGCATGTTTTAGTAGACCCACGCCTACCTATTTCAAGCGTGTGCAGTTCATTGTGTTAAACTCGAATTTCTGTATAACAATTGCACATTTGTTTATTTGGTCAGTTAGGGTACCTGTTGATTGAAACCTCTGGACCTTACCTGTTGAACACCACCCGCCTACCTCCCCATCCTGTTTTACCTGTTGTTGTTACCTGTTGAAGTCGAGATGAAACATACTTTAAATCCAATAATAAAACACTAAATACGTAAATATCAAACCAATTTAAACATAAAAAAGCATGAACCAAGTTCTCGAATAATAGTGTTAGTATCATTTGGCGATGCAGTGACATATATTGCTCAATCTTTTCCAGACGTTGACCAACTGCAGTTGTCGAGTCTCCCAGAACCTCAGTGCATTATAAAGGAGGAGGTCGAATTCCTTGTGAAACAGGAGCCGTTGATAAACATCCCCACCCCAGGTAAACAACACTTGAAGTTGAAGAGTTAAACTAATGGCACGGGCAGGGGGGCTTCAGCCTCTATAGAATTCACTGTTATACACGATATACCCATATTTTCACGACCTCGAATTTAAGATGACCCCCTATTTTCAAGAATTTAAAACTAGAAAAAATCATATTTTTATTTATAATCTTAATAGGGTACGCAAATTTAAAGAGGACATTTTATTTATAAAAAATGGAAATAATTGTTGTCTTAAATTCAGGTAAATACGGCACATGGAATATTCGAGCTATTAATAGTATTACAATATTTTCTTCTCATTATAAAGCATCTGCATACACAATAGAAATTAAATGAAAATTAAACATAGGCTACTGTAGGGCCTACATAAGCAATTACAACATTTTCTAGGAATCTTAGGCTACGTATAATGTTTTGTAAAAAATTGTTTGTAGCATTAAACTTAAATTAATTGGACTGTACGTCCAATATTTACAACATTTTCTAAGCATACTACAGTAACTACAGTATTTTTGTCACATCATGTATGGTGTGTGCTTTTAGCAGGAGAATAAATCTTAAGGGTTAAAATCTATTTTCTATTTGGGAGGCAGTTTAATAACTTGTTTAGTGAGATGTCTGTGGCCAAAGATGTCTAGGTATTTAAAATTAAGTATTCACAATACATAAAACTTATGCTTTTGGAGTAATGTACCTGGTTTAGATGATAGATTTTGTAAATTGTTGTTCAAGCATATGATGAGTGAGGACTTGTTGATCTAGATGTAGGTATGTACTGTACTTTTTAAATTGTTGTATGTGATCTGATAGCTTATTAAAGCTAAATAAAGAGATTATTATTATTATTAGGTTATTATTATTACTTTCAATTTGAACTTTGTAGCGCAACGCCGTGCCAGGTTGTTACAAGGCTCGCTCGGAGAAGGCAACGACGGTTCGTTCTCAGGCCGATTCCATATCAAACAAGAGGCGACGGTCCTTCCGGTCTCCGGGAACTGGGATCAAGGTAGGCGAAACATGAAACCCACTTAATTTTTGTATGTGTGGTAAAATCTAGAAAAACACCTTATTAAAACTAAGGTCTACTTGATCTGCGCCTAGTGGAGGCGCGTCGAACTCCCAAGTTAGCTCGTTGCAAGCGGGCCCTAGCGGAAAAGAAAGCCGAATGCACGGAAGTGACAGACTTTGTGTTCGCCGAGCCGCCCGGTTGGTCACGTGTGGAAGAGTCGATACCTTTCGATTGTTTTTAATTGTTAGAAAGACGTTATCATACTTTTTGTGTGCGCTAGGATAATGTGTTGATGAATCTCAAATTATGTAAGCCCTACATGCCAACAAGGATAGGCCTATGTATACAAATAGTGGAATGCAGGGTATTATAATAATTATTATTTTTATTATTATCATTGTTATTATTATCATAATTATTATTATTACATAAAAAGTTGTAATAATATTGTGACAAATTGAATAAACTCTAACCCACCGTGCTACACATTTAAATGGTCAAACGTTTTTAACCATTTTAACCATGGACTTTTACTAGTATAATAAGTCCATGGTTAAACCTTCCTATCCCTAAAACTAACACACATATAACGCTCGCTGCTAAGCAACCTCGTTATAGCGCCATTGATAATTTTACAATAAAACGACAATGCACATGCAATATTCACAGCTGAACTCAGTTAAGTTCAGTTTTATTTGCATCCTTGTAGGTTACTGTACATGTAGTCTAACACTGAATTTGTCAGTGAGTTTACTATAAACTATTGTTCTATGCTATTACATAGGTACATATGGTATCATCTACCTAAGACTACTATACATACATTATGTACAATGTACACAATTTTTACAATTTCTTTTTTTAAATAAAAATAAAATAAAAATAAGTTTGTATTTATAGAGTACCCACAAAGTAACAAGACTGATTCAAAGTGGGGACTTTAATTTTAAGCGACTTAACCAACCCTGTAGGCTCCGAACACCATCGACTAGGGAGCGATAACCAATCAAAGAGCTATATTTCAAATACGAAACACACGAATCAGTGATCGGACATTGCGAACACCTGCAGACAGATGCCAGAATCAACAAGGCCGATTCAGAACAACTTTGAATTTATTGAGTTTATTTTCTTGCCACCTGAATGTCTGCATTCGAGTGGTCCGATCACTTTGCGTCCCGTCATTTGCTGTTGATGGACTGAAGCACACCAAAGAGGGAGTACGAAGAGTTGATAGTCTGTAACAAATACACGTTTCATGTTGTTAACATTAGGCCTATACGTAGAGGTGTTTGAAAATGGTTTTATTTAAAAAAAAAAATCGTTTTATTCTAAACCAAAATGTGGTGTTATTTTGGTGTTATTTTTATAATGGAAATGGAGAAATCAGGAAGTTTCAAAGCAACCGAAATTTTCACTCGCTTCACACCGCTTTATTTTGAGCAACGCTTTACCAGCAACGCTGCAAACCACTTTTCCATCAGCCAAAATGTGGTTGGTAAACAGTTTGAGACTAAACTGTTTTACCAACTTAGGGTGAAAAGTAGTAATTATTACCTACGTAAAATATGCAATTTTTACTGTAAATAGTTAAAGATGCTGAAAATGGTGTTATTTCGCTATTTCAACACTCAATTCGCGTTATTAAAATAATATGGTGTTATTTCGCGATTTGATTCCTTATCCTTCATGGCCAACATGCCAACATCTGTCAAAAAAAAAGTTCTTACACCACAAATAATGAATTTCGTTTTATCGCGGATTCCGAAAAACAAATGTCTCTAATTATACGTAATACCGGGAATGATTGTAGCGTACACCACATGAATCACACACGTGACATGAATATGAAATGACATGATGAACGAAAACATAAACAAAAAAACGGAACGAGTGCCATAACAGACGAAACGCTATGTGCGACGCGTTGATAAGTCTTATGTCCATCGTGACATGTCCGTGTACAGCTAGGTCCAAAAGTTTTCAAAAGTACCGCCACTTTTCAAGAACCTTTACCTTCCTGAATGTCTCCAGCGTCATCCCGAAGGCGAACAACTTCCCAACGGTTAAGCTCAGGGGAACCTGCGCGCGCAGTATCACCATCTGAACACAGAACTTGAAGTTCTTGGAGCTGTCGGGCCAATCAGTGCAGAAGGCTGCATAGCCGACCTTCTTGCTCTGAAACAACCGCGGGCCAATCAGTGCAGTAGGCTGCGTAGCCGACCTTCTTGCTCTGTAACAACTGTTTAGGGTTAAGAGCGATGGGTACGTTTACGTCAAAAAACCGCAGCAAATTGTCATGTTTTAATTATATCTCAAGAATACACCTCAAAATCGAAAATCTGAGTCATCAGCCTCCTGTGGTTTGGTAAGCCCTACAGACTGAATGATAAATGTATCTAACATTATAATTAGTAAGACTGTGATACTTATTTAATCAGTTGAAACAAAAGCACATTCATAGGCCTACTGATTCTTAGATATACATTTTATCAAATACCTTAGTAAACAACCTTTGATTTTATCATTCAGTTTGTAGAGCTTACCAAACCACAGCCAGCTGATTACTCAGATTTACGATTCCGGGGTGCATTCTTGAGATATAATTATTCAAACATGACAATTTGCTGCGGTTTTTGACGTAAACGTACCCATCGTTCTTAATCGCTAGGGGTAGGGGATGACTATGAATACGGACCTTAGAACTTACAAGAGGATGAAGGAACTCACCGCTTTCCGGAGACGGTCGCCAACCCAACAGAACATAAACAATTTCAACAACATTACGAGCCCGGCAGTAGCGTACTTGAGTAATGTTGATGGCTTGTTGTCCTGAAAATACAATACAATACAATAAATACAATACAATACAATACAAGAGTGAGAGATGTGTGTTTCAAAACCACAAACCCGGGAAATGGAATTTTGGGGGGGGGGGGGGGGGGGAGGAGAGGAGTAATTTTCTCGTTTTCAATTGATGCAAGGGTTGCTTTTCCCACTGCAGACCTGGATAAATTACTGTTCGCAAAATCTGCGAAATGGAATAAACAAAAACATTCATAAGAAAGAGCTATAAAACGACATATTTTGATTTACATTTGGGACAATGTAAAACCATTTTTTAAAGCAATTTTTACAGACCGCAATCGGGTGTTCCGCAAGGTAGGTTATCATACAGCAAAATGCGCGTAATGGAAATATTTATTGGAATAAAAAAAACATTCATAAGAAAGAGCACTAAATTCTCTACAGGATGACATACATATTTTGATTTACATTTGGGACAATGTAAAACCATTTTGGAGCAATTTTATTTTAACAGACCAAAATCGGGTGTTCTGCATGGTAGGCAGTGGCGTAACTAGGAATTATTTCGGGGGGGGGGGGGGGGTTAATTAGGGAAAAGTGAGATGAGGGGCGAATTTTTTTTTCACTGCTATAATTATTTCGTGCCTTTTAGACTCAAAGAATACTACTCGAACCACTACTCGTTTGTTTGTATTATATTGAAGTTAAAGTGTTACAGTAAGTATTAATTATAGTTCTAATTAATAAGAATTGCATAGAAATTGTGTGTTTAATGTTTTATGGTTGTTCAATATAATCTCAACATGAAGTGAAACATTGTGGTCACGTCACGTCACATACATTTAAATTTTAATTCACAAACCGTGATATTTTAATATTAGATTAGCCTAATGCATTTTTATTTATAGGTACCCTCACTTTTACTGGTTCAAGCGAAAGTTATATTATTTGAAGATGAACACATAAATAATATAATTGAATTATTGAACGAAATTATATTATATCTTATCTAAGTGAAGTGGTATGATAAATTTAATGAAAATGTCATTTGTTGCGATTGTTATACACTGAAGTGGTTTAAGGATCTTACAATATAGTATTAAGTAAATGTAGTTTCGGGGGGGGGGGGGGGGGGTTAAACCCCCTAACCCCCCCCCCCCCCCCCCCCCTTAGTTACGCCACTGAAGGTAGGTGAACATAAAGCCGTTTCTCTCACGCTTCTGTTTCCGCATTCCAATAGATATAAGTAGATAGAAATGTAATCAACCTCACCAATACCGCCTGGAATGCGTAGATGCTGATGGTGGTATAGCACACGAATACATGGGCCAGGAATACGGAACTGTACAACTCGTTGAGATCTCGCCCATACCTGGAGTCATTGGAACGAAGTAACCAAGTTTAATAATAAATAAATAAAACAGAAATTCATGTTTCGAGTCTATAACCATTCGGTAACATGACTGATTTTCAGTGGGGGGCTTTGATTTAAAGCGACTGAGCCAACACAACACTGTGGGCTTAGAACACCATCGACGAGTGAGCGATAACCTATCAAAGATCGATATTGCAAATATGAAACATACGAATCAGTGATTGGACAGTGCGAACACCTGCGGACAAATGCCAGCATCAACAAGGCCGGGATTCAGAACAACTTTGAATTTATTGAGTGCTTCGTTGCTAGGACGGCTCCAAAGTCACAATTATTTAAATTCCTAAGACAATAAGTGATGTAATTGAATCGACATTAGAAGATATAAAAACGTATGCCTGCCTGAAGCGGGATTTGAACCCGGGACTTTCTGCATTGGAAGCAAGGATGCTAACTAGTAACTACTAGTCTCAACGAAAGTATTTGCATACCAATCTCAAGTCACTGCCCCTTTCAACTGTGCCAATTGAATGAAAATCAACAGATATATACCTGGCGTTCTTTCACACATTTGTAAATGCACTGTTTATCGGCTTAGTCGAGTGCACAGGCGGTTTGGCCACACCCACCGTTACAGGTAACCAACGGAAGGTCTTAAATTATACCCAATGACCTGTTTGACTTAAGAATTAGCAAAGTAGAAAATTAAGTTGTCACCTTGGACTCGGCTGTGCCGTAAGCATCAGAATACTTTCGTTGGGACAACTTTAACATATATATTCAATGTGATCTTACCTCAATACATCATTGTGTTTCTTGATACACTCTACCAATGCATCAAGCTGATCGCGTTCGTTAATGTAGCGACGATCTTGTTCAATTGTTTCGACTTCGGTGTCAGAATCAGCTGCACTGCCCAGTTCAATATCATCCCCTAAGTTCGGCCTGGCTTTGTCCGTACGACTATTCTGAGCAATGTCGTTCGTATGGCCGCTTGCAGCCAGCTTTGTCGTTCTACTAGTGTGAATGGTCCTTTCCTTCGCTTCGGACGACAAAACATAGGGTGCTTTCATTATTTCTGGATTCATCTCTTCCGGTTCGCGGGAATTGACGATTGAAACGTCGTGTTTTAGACTGTAGGGTCTCGCATGTAAAGCAACGGCTTTCTTACGGATGACTTGCGGTTCGTGAGCTTTTGAAGCACCAGTTGCTTCAACATGCAAGAGAAAATTTTCATGGCGAGCGATCCTTTTACGAACGACTTCCGGTTCGTGAGCTTTTGAAGCACCAGTTGCTTCAACATCCAACAGAAAATTAACATGGCGAGCGATCCTTTTCCTCGGTCTAGTTTTAACCTCGTCAGAACGTTTCTCTGCCGTTTCCAAGTCGTTCTCGTTTCCTTCTTTGCCAATCTTCTTCGTCTGTTTTGTCGAGTTTCCCACCCGCTTTAGCATGTTGCACACTGATTCGATACTCTCGCATAGATCTCGCCCGAAGATGAACATAAGCAAGTAGGTGGTGACACCGGACATGAAGTGAATTATAGATACGAGACTTTCGTACAAGTATCGAATGTGGAATATGGGCGGTTTCACTGTATCGAATGGATACCACGTTTTGAACATGAACTGGTCCTCTCCGGGATCCGTCTTTAATAACGGAATGAGAATCCAAGAAATCAGACCAACAATACATGTACACACGATCAATGCGGGTAAGTACAAGTAAATCCTATTGAAGTTACCTTCCACTTCGGCGGTACGATTTCTTGGCAGTTTCTTATTTCCGTTAGCAGCTGCTTTTTTCCACTTACTTCGATGTATCAACATTTGTTTGAATTGATCCCGTTTGATGATTGGAAGGATTGCGAAATAGATGTCGCCGAGACAGTCTAGAATGATAGCCGCGCTCGACGCTACAGACTCAAAGTCACCCCAGTATTTGTAGGCGGTGAACACTTGTGAAACCGGCAGGTAGAGAAATAGCAACAAGCCAAAGTATCTGAAGAAACAATACGTCCGCGCTTTGACCTTACCCCACGGCTGTTCGCTTTTACCGTCGACGTCGAAAGGTAAACCCGATATCCTGAGAAGCGTTCGCATCAAATTCCAATTGCTTTGCTTCGGTTTGCGTGCGCGACTGCGTATCTTCGTCAGTTTCCTAATCTGCATCATTTCACTTGTAACTATGTACTTAAGTGATTGCTTGAAATAAGCTTGAATTTAAATTCCGAAATATCTCTTATTTCGACTTGAAAATCAAACTTGAAGATTAGGTACTGTTGAAAATCAGCAGTGTGTGTACGATGCAAACGCACGAACGATGTCGAGTAGCTAAACACAAGTATAATAAAAACCAGCGCGCAAGAAATAAGTTACAGACAGTTAGTTAGTTGATAGTGGATGTCGATAGTATGTTTGATAGTGTTGACAGATTGTTGGATCATTATAAGTTTTTAACAACACACAATGCACGAATGTGAGTGAATCTACCTCGACAACTAATGTGAACCAACTAAGTTGAGACAAACAAGGATACATCTTCAAATATAGTCTTTATCAATTGATGCATGGATAAGGGGAGGGGGTGGAGACAGAAAGTATAAGAGGGTGTAACTGTCGCATGTCTATACATAGCGAGAGCGACCATCTGCATAGGGTTCCACACACACAATTGACATTGATCCTATTTCTAAAAGAAAGTTGAAATAAAATTTCAATCGAGAACTTTTTTCATGTCCAAACTAGTTACACGTCTGGTTAATAATTGAGTACCTAATAAAATATGCGTGGGCTGGAAATGTATACCTCGTTGATGCGATGGTAGCTAGCTACAAAGTTTTATTCCGAACGCAAAGAAACTTCAGGTATGACTCATTTGTGATTAACAAATAATTAATTATGTGAACCCTTTACACCAGGAGTAATTTATAAATATATTATTTCGAGACGGCCATGCACTGGTGTCAAAGTTTTCTTTAGTTGATGAAGGGGGTGGGGTGGGGGGGGGGGGGGGAGAGGGCGGCATAAATAGTGTTGTAAAAGTTTGTTTTACAGCGTGCGTTCGCGGCACAAATGCTGATTAATGGAAAATCAAAAACTGCAGGAAACTCATATACATACTTATCAATTAAAATCCAATTCAATAACGTATAATGTATCGTTGACTCCGAGTTTAATGCGCGGAGGCGTTGGTCAAGAAGTTCATGACAAAGGCAACGATTATTTATATGAAGTAGGCTGCCTCAATAAAATGGTAATTTTCAACTTTAACGATAAAAGAAAGAAAGTTACCGAAAATAATTACGTATCAGTTTCTTTAAATAGTTGTCGATTTTGAGAAAGTAACGCGTTACCCTAAGAGTTACTGAAAAAAGTAACGCGTTACTTTCGTTAAGTTACTCCCCAACTCCGACCAAAACATAATCTTACGATATCAGTCGTTATGCTGTATTTATCGTTAGGGGGTGGGAGGTTCCCACCATTTCGTTTGGGCCTTGGGTCTATACCTAAGCTTATTATCTGCATTCTTATAGTACAACATATATAATTCATAATAAATGATAATTCAAGTAGGTAATACGTGAAGGAAGGATTTGAAAAAGTAGAATGACAGGTAAGGTGATTTACTAAACCAAAATAAAACTTTAAACTATTTTATTTTGCCTGATTAATGACAAATTACAATAGGTATAACGAATCATTACAGTTTCAACATCAATGTACTGTTATTATATGTAAAATAGAATAATATCATACAATATTACACATACAAAATAAATATGTAACATATATTTATCTAGGTGATGAATGAAATAACACAGAAAGCTCAAATATATTTTTATCAGTACATTACTTTAGGGGAGGCGTAACAAGTGCACAGAGAGCGTTGCGAGCGTTCCGGCCGACACTCACTGAATATTGGATACACACAACTTTCAACAATAACAATTTCCAAGCCGTCGAAAAAATTATTTGACTTTTTTGGAATCTTATGTATATTTTTCCAATAATAATTAGTGCACTGCCTTCTAGAAGGGTTTTCAGTGAATTCCAAGGTCAACTTGATCTCCGACTAGCGGAGGTTCGTCGAACTCACAAGTTGGGTCGTCGCAGTCCGTTCAACAGTGTTAAACATCACGTCTTATTCAAATGGGAGAAACGTGGAAGAAAACAAATGAAGCGAACTGTCTGATAGAATTACCTTCTAAAAGGGAAACTATTTTAAGACCTTCAATCATTGCATTCTATCGAAATGTATCTTCACGTGTTTTAAGTATTGTATTACATGATCTACAACGTATAGGCCTAGGTTCTATTGGAACCAAAAGTATCTTAGAGTCACAAAAATCATACGAGCGCCCGTACTGGAAACGTACTAACCACTGTTATCGACATCGCATTATTAGGTCTAGAGTCTTGGTTCATTAATTCTGTGTGAACATATTTTAAAACTTCTATGACTAATAGGTGACCTGTTGCAGGAATCAGGTGGCCTAAAAAAACAATCCACCTGCAAGATGATTATATCCACTCCATGCACATGCCGTGGCGACGATGATCTAATACCCTAAAAACCATGAACGTTAAGCAGAAGCAGAGAGTCCTTCAAAAGGAGTCTGGAAGACTTTCTTCGCATCAGAGCCTTCTACTCGCTAGGCCCTAGACGAGGTCTTCGCGACCGGTGAGGGGCAGCACTGATGCTGAGCTAGCGGGTGCATTAGAGTGCATTCTACGTTGTTTTGATTTAACGAAAATTAGTGTTTGTATTTTTGTGTGTAATACTCATGTAGACTATTCAATTAGATAACAGTTGTTTTAGTGGGATAGAAAATGGCAATTTTGGTTCCCTTGCGGCGACCTAACTTGGGAGTTCGACGAGCCTCCGCCAGACAAAGATGACATTGGTTGGAAATCATAGTCGGCCCCTACCCTAGGGGCACCCATTGTTGCTATGGATTTGTTTCGTTGATGGGAAATAACATGCAAACAACTGTTACCTTGGTAACAATGGGCGCCCCTAGGTGTAGGGACCGACTATGTATTCCAACCTTGGTGAATTCTTGCGGGCAGAGCTCGGTGGTCGGAACGCTCGCAGCGCCGCAGTGTAGTCGTTTGTTGCACGCCTCCCCATAGGGCGAGTCAATAATATCAGTAGGGGTTAGACATGTTTGCTGTAGGGCGGAATCGGCATCGAGTGTCTATCGGTTGGATTAAACCAGTTGGGCAGCGGGACGAAACCGCCCGAGAGTAAACTCATCGCCCGACTCGTCCTCTGTTTGAAGTCTACGGATATCGTCACGGGATGGAGGACCAGGGAGGTCGCCGCCTCGTCCTCCTCTAGGTGGAGGTCGCGGAAGTACGGCGCTAGTACGTCTGCGTGTATTGTGAGCGGGACGTAGTAAGCGCCGCGAGCGTGCAGGGCGAATATCGGCACGGGGGCGGAGGGGAGAGGCGACGGAGGCGGCGAGGGGGTGGAGCAGGTGTCGGAATGTCGCCGAGCCGGCGGACCGCTCTCGAACCGGCGACGTTTCGAACCGTCCCGGTCGAAACGCTGCCTGATGTTGTTCTTGAACTTGTAGAGCGAGCCGGTCGCCTCGGGTTCCGGCTCGGACCGGTTGTGACACACCAGGTTGGGGCTGGTCAGCATGTCGCGCAGTTGGCTACCCTCCTCGGCTCCGAGCTCAGGCGCGTCCGAGCAGGACGAGGGGGGGTGGCGGTGGTGGGGGGGGTAGCTGCTGCCGCCGGAACTGCCCGAAGAGTTGCTCGTCGTCTCGTTGACGTGAGCTCGCGGCCAGTTTAGACGGTCGCCTGGGGACAGAACATTCGCATCGTTTACTAATTAATAAATAAATACATATATTAATAAATAATAAAAATAAATAAATCATCATCAAGTGATCCAGGAAGAGGTTGAGGAGGTAATTGTATCAGGCCTGACTAGCCGGCAACAAAGACATTAGCCCAAGAAATGGAGTACCGTACCTTCCTACTCCCCCCTACCCGATAATTAATGTTGAAAACGGGGTCAAGAGATATGTATATATATATATATATGTTCATAAATCATCGTCATCATCTATTGCCACTTCCAACTCTGCGTTTGATCGGCATTGAAGATAAGCCTCTCCATCTCCTCCTATCTGGCCATATACCACTCTTCACTTTCTATCATATTCCAATTAAATCAATTAATATTAAATTTAAATCGAAAAATTATACCAAAAATAATCGGATTTAAATAAATTTAAATAAAAATCAGATTTAATTTTTTTTAAATATATAAATATATATATGTAACGGAAGAAGTGATCGAGGAAGAGGTTGAGGAGGTGGTTGTGTCAGGCCTGGCTAGCCGGCAACGAAGACATTAGCCCAAGAAATGGAGTACCTTGCTACTCCCCCCTACCCGATAATTAATGTTGAAAACGGGGTCAAGATATATATATGTTCATAAATCATCGTCATCATCTATTGCCACTTCCAACTCTGCGTTTGATCGGCATTGAAGATAAGCCTCTCCATCTCCTCCTATCTTGCCATGCACCACTCTTCACTTTCCATCATATTCCAATTAAATCAATTAATATCAGATTTAAATCGAAAATTATACCAAACAAAAATCGGATTTAAATAAATTTAAATAAAAATCGGATTTTTTTTTTTTTAAATATATGTATATTTTTGGGGGGGGAAATCAAAAAAAAAGTCATCGCCGGCCGGGCGAACGGAACGCACCTTTGAGTATCTTGTCGCAGTGTTTCTGCAGGTGGCCGATGAGTTGTACGCAGATGGGGTCTCCGGCGTAGAATCCCTCCACCTCCACCATGAAGTGCATCGCCTCCGACAGACACTCCTGGTAGCCCAGCCGGTAGTGTTCCGTGTCGATGGGCGCCACCGGCGGAACCTCCTCTCGGGACGTCGGGGCCCGGTCAGAGTCCTCGCAATCTGCGCACACACAACAACACCGTACGTCATTAGACACTCCTGGTAGCCCAGCCGGTAGTGTTCCGTGTCGATGGGCACCACCGGCCGGACCTCCTCTCGCGACGTCGGGGCCCGGTCAGAGTCCTCGCAATCTGCACAGCAACAACAACACCGTACGTCATTAGACACTCCTGGTAGCCCAGCCGGTAGTGTTCCGTGTCGATGGGCGCCGCGGCTGGAACCTCCTCTCGCGACGTCGGGGCCCGGTCAGAGTCCTCGCAATCTGCGCACACACACAACACCGTACGTCATTAGACACTCCTGGTAGCCCAGCCGGTAGTGTTCCGTGTCGATGGGCACCAACGGCGGAACCTCCTCTCGCGACGTCGGGGCCCGGTCAGAGTCCTCGCAATCTGCGCACACACAACACCGTACGTCATTAGACACTCCTGGTAGCCCAGCCGGTAGTGTTCCGTGTCGATGGGTACCACCGCCGGGACCTCCTCTCGCGACGTCGGGGCCCGGTCTGAGTCCTCGCAATCTGCGCACACACAACACCGTACGTCATTAGACACTCCTGGTAGCCCAGCCGGTAGTGTTCCGTGTCGATGGGCGCCACCGGGGGAACCTCCTCTCGCGACATCGGGGCCCGGTCAGAGTCCTCGCAATCTGCGCACACACACAACACCGTACGTCATTAGACACTCCTGGTAGCCCAGCCGGTAGTGTTCCGTGTCGATGGCCGCCACCGGGGGAACCTCCTCTCGCGACATCGGGGCCCGGTCAGAGTCCTCGCAATCTGCGCACACACACAACACCGTACGTCATTAGACACTCCTGGTAGCCCAGCCGGTAGTGTTCCGTGTCGATGGGTACCACCGCCGGGACCTCCTCTCGCGACGTCGGGGCCCGGTCAGAGTCCTCGCAATCTGCGCACACACAACACCGTACGTCATTAGACACTCCTGGTAGCCCAGCCGGTAGTGTTCCGTGTCGATGGGTACCACCGCCGGGACCTCCTCTCGGGACGTCGGAGCCCGGTCAGAGTCCTCGCAATCTGCGCACACACAACACCGTACGTCATTAGACACTCCTGGTAGCCCAGCCGGTAGTGTTCCGTGTCGATGGGTACCACCGCCGGGACCTCCTCTCGCGACGTCGGGGCCCGGTCAGAGTCCTCGCAATCTGCGCACACACACAACACCGTACGTCATTAGACACTCCTGGTAGCCCAGCCGGTAGTGTTCCGTGTCGATGGCCGCCACCGCCGGAACCTCCTCTCGGGACACCGGGGCCCGGTCAGAGTCCTCGCAATCTGCGCACACACAACAACACCGTACGTCATTAGAAACTCCTGGTAGCCCAGCCGGTAGTGTTCCGTGTCGATGGGTACCACCGCCGGGACCTCCTCTCGCGACGTCGGGGCCCGGTCGGAGTCCTCGCAATCTGCGCACACACACAACACCGTACGTCATTAGACACTCCTGGTAGCCCAGCCGGTAGTGTTCCGTGTCGATGGGCGCCACCGCCGGAACCTCCTCTCGCGACGTCGGGGCCCGGTCAGAGTCCTCGCAATCTGCGCACACACAACAACACCGTACGTTAGTTATTACTGGGGACGTCGGGGCCCGGTCAGAGTCCTCGCAATCTGCGCACACACAACAACACCGTACGTTAGTTATTACTGGGGACGTGGGGGCCCGGTCAGAGTCCTCGCAATCTGCGCACACACAACAACACCGTACGTTAGTTATTACTGGGGACGTGGGGGCCCGGTCAGAGTCCTCGCAATCTGCGCACACACAACAACACCGTACGTTAGTTATTACTGGGGACGTAGGGGCCCGGTCGGAGTCCTCGCAATCTGCGCACACACAACACCGTACGTCATTAGACACTCCTGGTAGCCCAGCCGGTAGTGTTCCGTGTCGATGGGTACCACCGCCGGGACCTCCTCTCGGGACGTCGGAGCCCGGTCAGAGTCCTCGCAATCTGCGCACACACAACACCGTACGTCATTAGACACTCCTGGTAGCCCAGCCGGTAGTGTTCCGTGTCGATGGGTACCACCGCCGGGACCTCCTCTCGCGACGTCGGGGCCCGGTCAGAGTCCTCGCAATCTGCGCACACACACAACACCGTACGTCATTAGACACTCCTGGTAGCCCAGCCGGTAGTGTTCCGTGTCGATGGCCGCCACCGCCGGAACCTCCTCTCGGGACACCGGGGCCCGGTCAGAGTCCTCGCAATCTGCGCACACACAACAACACCGTACGTCATTAGAAACTCCTGGTAGCCCAGCCGGTAGTGTTCCGTGTCGATGGGTACCACCGCCGGGACCTCCTCTCGCGACGTCGGGGCCCGGTCGGAGTCCTCGCAATCTGCGCACACACACAACACCGTACGTCATTAGACACTCCTGGTAGCCCAGCCGGTAGTGTTCCGTGTCGATGGGCGCCACCGCCGGAACCTCCTCTCGCGACGTCGGGGCCCGGTCAGAGTCCTCGCAATCTGCGCACACACAACAACACCGTACGTTAGTTATTACTGGGGACGTCGGGGCCCGGTCAGAGTCCTCGCAATCTGCGCACACACAACAACACCGTACGTTAGTTATTACTGGGGACGTGGGGGCCCGGTCAGAGTCCTCGCAATCTGCGCACACACAACAACACCGTACGTTAGTTATTACTGGGGACGTGGGGGCCCGGTCAGAGTCCTCGCAATCTGCGCACACACAACAACACCGTACGTTAGTTATTACTGGGGACGTGGGGGCCCGGTCAGAGTCCTCGCAATCTGCGCACACACAACAACACCGTACGTTAGTTATTACTGGGGACGTCAGGGCCCGGTCTGAGTCCTCGCAATCTGCGCACACACAACACCGTACGTCATTAGACACTCCTGGTAGCCCAGCCGGTAGTGTTCCGTGTCGATGGGCGCCGCAGCCGGGACCTCCTCTCGCGACGTCGGGGCCCGGTCAGAGTCCTCGCAATCTGCGCACACACAACAACACCGTACGTTAGTTATTACTGGGGACGTGGGGGCCCGGTCAGAGTCCTCGCAATCTGCGCACACACAACAACACCGTACGTTAGTTATTACTGGGGACGTGGGGGCCCGGTCAGAGTCCTCGCAATCTGCGCACACACAACAACACCGTACGTTAGTTATTACTGGGGACGTGGGGGCCCGGTCAGAGTCCTCGCAATCTGCGCACACACAACAACACCGTACGTTAGTTATTACTGGGGACGTCAGGGCCCGGTCAGAGTCCTCGCAATCTGCGCACACACAACACCGTACGTCATTAGACACTCCTGGTAGCCCAGCCGGTAGTGTTCCGTGTCGATGGGCGCCGCAGCCGGGACCTCCTCTCGCGACGTCGGGGCCCGGTCAGAGTCCTCGCAATCTGCGCACACACAACACCGTACGTCATTAGACACTCCTGGTAGCCCAGCCGGTAGTGTTCCGTGTCGATGGGCGCCGCCGTGACCTCCTCTCGCGACACCGGGGCCCGGTCAGAGTCCTCGCAATCTGCGCACACACAAAACACCGTACGTAAGTTATTACTGGGGACGTCGGGGCTCGGTCAGAGTCCTCGCAATCTGCACACACACACAACAACACCGTACGTCATTAGACACTCCTGGTAGCCCAGCCGGTAGTGTTCCGTGTCGATGGGCGCCACAGCCGGAACCTCCTCTCGCAACGTCGGGGCCCGGTCAGAGTCCTCGCAATCTGCACACACACACAACAACACCGTACGTCATTAGACACTCCTGGTAGCCCAGCCGGTAGTGTTCCGTGTCGATGGGCGCCACAGCCGGAACCTCCTCTCGCAACGTCGGGGCCCGGTCAGAGTCCTCACAATCTGCGCACACACAACACCGTACGTGTTTAGACACTCCTGGTAGCCCAGCCGGTAGTGTTCCGTGTCGATGGGCGCCACAGCCGGGACCTCCTCTCGCGACGTCGGGGCCTGGTCAGAGTCCTCGCAATCTGCACAGCAACAACAACACCGTACGTCATTAGACACTCCTGGTAGCCCAGCCGGTAGTGTTCCGTGTCGATGGGCGCCACCGCCGGAACCTCCTCTCGCGACGTCGGGGCCCGGTCAGAGTCCTCGCAATCTGCGCACACACACAACACCGTACGTCATTAGACACTCCTGGTAGCCCAGCCGGTAGTGTTCCGTGTCGATGGGCGCCACCGGGGGAACCTCCTCTCGTGACGTAGGGGCCCGGTCAGAGTCCTCGCAATCTGCGCACACACAACACCGTACGTCATTAGACACTCCTGGTAGCCCAGCCGGTAGTGTTCCGTGTCGATGGGCGCCACCGCCGGAACCTCCTCTCGCGACATAGGGGCCCGGTCAGAGTCCTCGCAATCTGCGCACACACAACACCGTACGTCATCAGACACTCCTGGTAGCCCAGCCGGTAGTGTTCCGCGTCGATGGGCGCCACCGGCGGGATCTCCTCTCGGGACGTCGGGGCCCGGTCAGAGTCCTCGCAATCTGCGCACACACAACACCATACGTTAGTTATTACTGGGGACGTAGGGGCCCGGTCGGAGTCCTCGCAATCTGCGCACACACAACAACACCGTACGTCATTAGACACTCCTGGTAGCCCAGCCGGTAGTGTTCCGTGTCGATGGGCGCCACCGCCGGAACCTCCTCTCGCGACATAGGGGCCCGGTCAGAGTCCTCGCAATCTGCGCACACACAACACCGTACGTCATTAGACACTCCTGGTAGCCCAGCCGGTAGTGTTCCGTGTCGATGGGCGCCACCGGCGGGATCTCCTCTCGGGACGTCGGGGCCCGGTCAGAGTCCTCGCAATCTGCGCACACACAACACCATACGTTAGTTATTACTGGGGACTCGGGGTGCCACTATAGTAATAATAACTTTTCGTAAATAAATAAAAAGTATATAAATTCACATTTTGAGTCTACCCACTCAGTAACGAAACTGATTTTCAGTGCGGGACTTTAATTTAAAGCGACTAAGGGCCGGTATTTAAATGGCCAGATAAAATCTACTTTTCAGTTAAATTGTTTTCACTGTGACAACGGCCAATAAAAATATACCAAACTTGGCTTACCTGAAAGTTAAATTTACTTAACACTTTAACTGGACATTGAAGTTAGAGGCATAAACCAACCCTGTAGGTTCCAAACACCGGTGAACACGAGTGAGCGATAACCGAACAAAGATCGACATTTCAAATACGAAACATTTGTATCAAGGATTGGACAGTGCGAACACCTGCGGACAAATGTCGCAATCAACAAGGCCGATTCAGAACAACATTGAATTTAGTGGGTGCCTCGTTGCTGGGACGGCTCCCAAGTCACCGTTTACTTATTCCTAAGACAAGAAGTGATATAAGTAACATTACAGGCGGCTGTTGTATCGGCTATACCCGGCGCCCCCACCAAGGCGACATCACTATATTGTCGGCGCCACCTCTCTTAGCGGCCACAACAACTATTAACATTACAGGCGGCTGTTGTATCGGCTATACCCGGCGCCCCCACCAAGGCGCCATCACTATATTGTCGGCGCGACCTCTCTTAGCGGGCACAACAACTATTAACATTACAGGCGGCTGTTGTATCGGCTATACCCGGCGCCCCCACCAAGGCGACATCACTATATTGTCGGCGCTACCTCTCTTAGCGGCCACAACAACTATTAACATTACAGGTGGCTGTTGTATCGGCTATACCCGGCGCCCCCACCAAGGCGGCATCACTATATTGTCGGCGCTACCTCTCTTAGCGGCCACAACAACTATTAACATTACAGGCGGCTGTTGTATCGGCTATACCCGGCGCCCCCACCAAGGCGGCATCACTATATTGTCGGCGCTACCTCTCTTAGCGGCCACAACAACTATTAACATTACAGGCGGCTGTTGTATCGGCTATACCCGGCGCCCCCACCAAGGCGGCATCACTATATTGTCGGCGCGACCTCTCTTAGCCGCCACAACAACTATTAACATTACAGGCGGCTGTTGTATCGGCTATACCCGGCGCCTCCACCAAGGCGACATCACTATATTGTCGGCGCCACCTCTCTTAGCGGCCACAACAACTATTAACATTACAGGTGGCTGTTGTATCGGCTATACCCGGCGCCCCCACCAAGGCGACATCACTATATTGTCGGCGCCACCTCTCTTAGCGGCCACAACAACTATTAACATTACAGGCGGCTGTTGTATCGGCTATACCCGGCGCCCCCACCAAGGCGACATCACTATATTGTCGGCGCCACCTCTCTTAGCGGCCACAACAACTATTAACATTACAGGCGGCTGTTGTATCGGCTATACCCGGCGCCCCCACCAAGGCGACATCACTATATTGTCGGCGCCACCTCTCTTAGCGGCCACAACAACTATTAACATTACAGGCGGCTGTTGTATCGGCTATACCCGGCGCCCCCACCAAGGCGACATCACTATATTGTCGGCGCCACCTCTCTTAGCGGCCACAACAACTATTAACATTACAGGCGGCTGTTGTATCGGCTATACCCGGCGCCCCCACCAAGGCGACATCACTATATTGTCGGCGCTACCTCTCTTAGCGGCCACAACAACTATTAACATTACAGGCGGCTGTTGTATCGGCTATACCCGGCGCCCCCACCAAGGCGGCATCACTATATTGTCAGCGCGACCTCTCTTAGCGGCCACAACAACTATTAACATTACAGGTGGCTGTTGTATCGGCTATACCCGGCGCCCCCACCAAGGCGGCATCACTATATTGTCGGCGCCACCTCTCTTAGCGGCCACAACAACTATTAACATTACAGGCGGCTGTTGTATCGGCTATACCCGGCGCCCCCACCAAGGCGACATCACTATATTGTCAGCGCGACCTCTCTTAGCGGCCACAACAACTATTAACATTACAGGTGGCTGTTTTATCGGCTATACCCGGCGCCCCCACCAAGGCTACCTCTCTTAGCGGCCACAACAACTATTAACATTACAGGCGGCTGTTGTATCGGCTATACCCGGCGCCCCCACCAAGGCGACCTCTCTTAGCGGCCACAACAACTATTAACATTACAGGCGGCTGTTGTATCGGCTATACCCGGCGCCCCCACCAAGGCTACCTCTCTTAGCGGCCACAACAACTATTAACATTACAGGCGGCTGTTGTATCGGCTATACCCGGCGCCCCCACCAAGGCGACCTCTCTTAGCGGCCACAACAACTATTAACATTACAGGTGGCTGTTGTATCGGCTATACCCGGCGCCCCCACCAAGGCGGCATCACTATATTGTCGGCGCTACCTCTCTTAGCGGCCACAACAACTATTAACATTACAGGCGGCTGTTGTATCGGCTATACCCGGCGCCCCCACCAAGGCGGCATCACTATATTGTCGGCGCTACCTCTCTTAGCGGCCACAACAACTATTAACATTACAGGCGGCTGTTGTATCGGCTATACCCGGCGCCCCCACCAAGGCGACCTCTCTTAGCGGCCACAACAACTATTAACATTACAGGCGGCTGTTGTATCGGCTATACCCGGCGCCCCCACCAAGGCGGCATCACTATATTGTCGGCGCGACCTCTCTTAGCGGCCACAACAACTATTAACATTACAGGCGGCTGTTGTATCGGCTATACCCGGCGCCCCCACCAAGGCGACCTCTCTTAGCGGCCACAACAACTATTAACATTACAGGCGGCTGTTGTATCGGCTATACCCGGCGCCCCCACCAAGGCGGCATCACTATATTGTCGGCGCTACCTCTCTTAGCGGCCACAACAACTATTAACATTACAGGTGGCTGTTGTATCGGCTATACCCGGCGCCCCCACCAAGGCGGCATCACTATATTGTCGGCGCTACCTCTCTTAGCGGCCACAACAACTATTAACATTACAGGCGGCTGTTGTATCGGCTATACCCGGCGCCCCCACCAAGGCGGCATCACTATATTGTCGGCGCCACCTCTCTTAGCGGCCACAACAACTATTAACATTACAGGCGGCTGTTGTATCGGCTATACCCGGCGCCCCCACCAAGGCGACATCACTATATTGTCGGCGCTACCTCTCTTAGCGGCCACAACAACTATTAACATTACAGGCGGCTGTTGTATCGGCTATACCCGGCGCCCCCACCAAGGCGACATCACTATATTGTCAGCGCTACCTCTCTTAGCGGCCACAACAACTATTAACATTACAGGTGGCTGTTGTATCGGCTATACCCGGCGCCCCCACCAAGGCGACATCACTATATTGTCGGCGCTACCTCTCTTAGCGGCCACAACAACTATTAACATTACAGGCGGCTGTTGTATCGGCTATACCCGGCGCCCCCACCAAGGCGACATCACTATATTGTCGGCGCTACCTCTCTTAGCGGCCACAACAACTATTAACATTACAGGTGGCTGTTGTATCGGCTATACCCGGCGCCCCCACCAAGGCGGCATCACTATATTGTCGGCGCTACCTCTCTTAGCGGCCACAACAACTATTAACATTACAGGCGGCTGTTGTATCGGCTATACCCGGCGCCCCCACCAAGGCGACATCACTATATTGTCGGCGCGACCTCTCTTAGCGGCCACAACAACTATTAACATTACAGGCGGCTGTTGTATCGGCTATACCCGGCGCCCCCACCAAGGCGACATCACTATATTGTCGGCGCTACCTCTCTTAGCGGCCACAACAACTATTAACATTACAGGCGGCTGTTGTATCGGCTATACCCGGCGCCCCCACCAAGGCGACCTCTCTTAGCGGCCACAACAACTATTAACATTACAGGCGGCTGTTGTATCGGCTATACCCGGCGCCCCCACCAAGGCGGCATCACTATATTGTCGGCGCTACCTCTCTTAGCGGCCACAACAACTATTAACATTACAGGCGGCTGTTGTATCGGCTATACCCGGCGCCCCCACCAAGGCGACATCACTATATTGTCGGCGCTACCTCTCTTAGCGGCCACAACAACTATTAACATTACAGGCGGCTGTTGTATCGGCTATACCCGGCGCCCCCACCAAGGCGACATCACTATATTGTCAGCGCGACCTCTCTTAGCGGCCACAACAACTATTAACATTACAGGCGGCTGTTGTATCGGCTATACCCGGCGCCCCCACCAAGGCGACCTCTCTTAGCGGCCACAACAACTATTAACATTACAGGTGGCTGTTGTATCGGCTATACCCGGCGCCCCCACCAAGGCGACCTCTCTTAGCGGCCACAACAACTATTAACATTACAGGTGGCTGTTTTATCGGCTATACCCGGCGCCCCCACCAAGGCGACCTCTCTTAGCGGCCACAACAACTATTAACATTACAGGCGGCTGTTGTATCGGCTATACCCGGCGCCCCCACCAAGGCGACATCACTATATTGTCGGCGCGACCTCTCTTAGCGGCCACAACAACTATTAACATTACAGGCGGCTGTTGTATCGGCTATACCCGGCGCCCCCACCAAGGCGGCATCAC
Source organism: Isoperla grammatica (assembly GCA_945910005.1). NCBI lineage: Eukaryota > Metazoa > Arthropoda > Insecta > Plecoptera > Perlodidae > Isoperla > Isoperla grammatica. The sequence continues at coordinate 30,174,930 of OX246747.1, forward strand.
TATATTGTCGGCGCGACCTCTCTTAGCGGCCACAACAACTATTAACATTACAGGTGACTGTTGTATCGGCTATACCCGGCGCCCCCACCAAGGCGACATCACTATATTGTCGGCGCTACCTCTCTTAGCGGCCACAACAACTATTAACATTACAGGTGGCTGTTGTATCGGCTATACCCGGCGCCCCCACCAAGGCGACATCACTATATTGTCGGCGCTACCTCTCTTAGCGGCCACAACAACTATTAACATTACAGGTGGCTGTTGTATCGGCTATACCCGGCGCCCCCACCAAGGCGACCTCTCTTAGCGGCCACAACAACTATTAACATTACAGGCGGCTGTTGTATCGGCTATACCCGGCGCCCCCACCAAGGCGGCATCACTATATTGTCGGCGCTACCTCTCTTAGCGGCCACAACAACTATTAACATTACAGGCGGCTGTTGTATCGGCTATACCCGGCGCCCCCACCAAGGCGACATCACTATATTGTCGGCGCGACCTCTCTTAGCGGCCACAACAACTATTAACATTACAGGCGGCTGTTGTATCGGCTATACCCGGCGCCCCCACCAAGGCGACATCACTATATTGTCGGCGCTACCTCTCTTAGAGGCCACAACAACTATTAACATTACAGGCGGCTGTTGTATCGGCTATACCCGGCGCCCCCACCAAGGCGACATCACTATATTGTCGGCGCTACCTCTCTTAGCGGCCACAACAACTATTAACATTACAGGTGGCTGTTATATCGGCTATACCCGGCGCCCCCACCAAGGCGGCATCACTATATTGTCGGCGCTACCTCTCTTAGCGGCCACAACAACTATTAACATTACAGGTGGCTGTTGTATCGGCTATACCCGGCGCCCCCACCAAGGCGGCATCACTATATTGTCGGCGCGACCTCTCTTAGCGGCCACAACAACTATTAACATTACAGGTGGCTGTTGTATCGGCTATACCCGGCGCCCCCACCAAGGCGACATCACTATATTGTCAGCGCTACCTCTCTTAGCGGCCACAACAACTATTAACATTACAGGTGGCTGTTGTATCGGCTATACCCGGCGCCCCCACCAAGGCGACATCACTATATTGTCGGCGCCACCTCTCTTAGCGGCCACAACAACTATTAACATTACAGGCGGCTGTTGTATCGGCTATACCCGGCGCCCCCACCAAGGCGACATCACTATATTGTCGGCGCTACCTCTCTTAGCGGCCACAACAACTATTTACATTACAGGTGGCTGTTGTATCGGCTATACCCGGCGCCCCCACCAAGGCGGCATCACTATATTGTCGGCGCTACCTCTCTTAGCGGCCACAACAACTATTAACATTACAGGCGGCTGTTGTATCGGCTATACCCGGCGCCCCCACCAAGGCGGCATCACTATATTGTCGGCGCTACCTCTCTTAGCGGCCACAACAACTATTAACATTACAGGTGGCTGTTGTATCGGCTATACCCGGCGCCCCCACCAAGGCGGCATCACTATATTGTCGGCGCTACCTCTCTTAGCGGCCACAACAACTATTAACATTACAGGCGGCTGTTGTATCGGCTATACCCGGCGCCCCCACCAAGGCGGCATCACTATATTGTCAGCGCGACCTCTCTTAGCGGCCACAACAACTATTAACATTACAGGCGGCTGTTGTATCGGCTATACCCGGCGCCCCCACCAAGGCGGCCTCTCTTAGCGGCCACAACAACTATTAACATTACAGGTGGCTGTTGTATCGGCTATACCCGGCGCCCCCACCAAGGCGGCATCACTATATTGTCGGCGCTACCTCTCTTAGCGGCCACAACAACTATTAACATTACAGGCGGCTGTTGTATCGGCTATACCCGGCGCCCCCACCAAGGCGGCATCACTATATTGTCGGCGCCACCTCTCTTAGCGGCCACAACAACTATTAACATTACAGGCGGCTGTTGTATCGGCTATACCCGGCGCCCCCACCAAGGCGACATCACTATATTGTCGGCGCCACCTCTCTTAGCGGCCACAACAACTATTAACATTACAGGTGGCTGTTGTATCGGCTATACCCGGCGCCCCCACCAAGGCGGCATCACTATATTGTCGGCGCCACCTCTCTTAGCGGCCACAACAACTATTAACATTACAGGCGGCTGTTGTATCGGCTATACCCGGCGCCCCCACCAAGGCGACATCACTATATTGTCGGCGCTACCTCTCTTAGCGGCCACAACAACTATTAACATTACAGGCGGCTGTTGTATCGGCTATACCCGGCGCCCCCACCAAGGCGACCTCTCTTAGCGGCCACAACAACTATTAACATTACAGGCGGCTGTTGTATCGGCTATACCCGGCGCCCCCACCAAGGCGACCTCTCTTAGCGGCCACAACAACTATTAACATTACAGGTGGCTGTTGTATCGGCTATACCCGGCGCCCCCACCAAGGCGGCATCACTATATTGTCGGCGCGACCTCTCTTAGCGGCCACAACAACTATTAACATTACAGGCGGCTGTTGTATCGGCTATACCCGGCGCCCCCACCAAGGCGACCTCTCTTAGCGGCCACAACAACTATTAACATTACAGGCGGCTGTTGTATCGGCTATACCCGGCGCCCCCACCAAGGCGACCTCTCTTAGCGGCCACAACAACTATTAACATTACAGGCGGCTGTTGTATCGGCTATACCCGGCGCCCCCACCAAGGCGGCATCACTATATTGTCGGCGCGACCTCTCTTAGCGGCCACAACAACTATTAACATTACAGGTGGCTGTTGTATCGGCTATACCCGGCGCCCCCACCAAGGCGGCATCACTATATTGTCGGCGCTACCTCTCTTAGCGGCCACAACAACTATTAACATTACAGGTGGCTGTTGTATCGGCTATACCCGGCGCCCCCACCAAGGCGGCATCACTATATTGTCGGCGCTACCTCTCTTAGCGGCCACAACAACTATTAACATTACAGGCGGCTGTTGTATCGGCTATACCCGGCGCCCCCACCAAGGCGACATCACTATATTGTCGGCGCTACCTCTCTTAGCGGCCACAACAACTATTAACATTACAGGCGGCTGTTGTATCGGCTATACCCGGCGCCCCCACCAAGGCGACATCACTATATTGTCGGCGCTACCTCTCTTAGCGGCCACAACAACTATTAACATTACAGGTGGCTGTTATATCGGCTATACCCGGCGCCCCCACCAAGGCGGCATCACTATATTGTCGGCGCTACCTCTCTTAGCGGCCACAACAACTATTAACATTACAGGTGGCTGTTGTATCGGCTATACCCGGCGCCCCCACCAAGGCGGCATCACTATATTGTCGGCGCGACCTCTCTTAGCGGCCACAACAACTATTAACATTACAGGTGGCTGTTGTATCGGCTATACCCGGCGCCCCCACCAAGGCGACATCACTATATTGTCAGCGCTACCTCTCTTAGCGGCCACAACAACTATTAACATTACAGGTGGCTGTTGTATCGGCTATACCCGGCGCCCCCACCAAGGCGACATCACTATATTGTCAGCGCTACCTCTCTTAGCGGCCACAACAACTATTAACATTACAGGCGGCTGTTGTATCGGCTATACCCGGCGCCCCCACCAAGGCGACATCACTATATTGTCGGCGCTACCTCTCTTAGCGGCCACAACAACTATTAACATTACAGGCGGCTGTTGTATCGGCTATACCCGGCGCCCCCACCAAGGCGACATCACTATATTGTCGGCGCTACCTCTCTTAGCGGCCACAACAACTATTAACATTACAGGCGGCTGTTGTATCGGCTATACCCGGCGCCCCCACCAAGGCGACATCACTATATTGTCGGCGCTACCTCTCTTAGCGGCCACAACAACTATTAACATTACAGGCGGCTGTTGTATCGGCTATACCCGGCGCCCCCACCAAGGCGGCATCACTATATTGTCGGCGCTACCTCTCTTAGCGGCCACAACAACTATTAACATTACAGGTGGCTGTTGTATCGGCTATACCCGGCGCCCCCACCAAGGCGGCATCACTATATTGTCGGCGCTACCTCTCTTAGCGGCCACAACAACTATTAACATTACAGGCGGCTGTTGTATCGGCTATACCCGGCGCCCCCACCAAGGCGGCATCACTATATTGTCAGCGCGACCTCTCTTAGCGGCCACAACAACTATTAACATTACAGGCGGCTGTTGTATCGGCTATACCCGGCGCCCCCACCAAGGCGGCCTCTCTTAGCGGCCACAACAACTATTAACATTACAGGTGGCTGTTGTATCGGCTATACCCGGCGCCCCCACCAAGGCGGCATCACTATATTGTCGGCGCTACCTCTCTTAGCGGCCACAACAACTATTAACATTACAGGCGGCTGTTGTATCGGCTATACCCGGCGCCCCCACCAAGGCGGCATCACTATATTGTCGGCGCCACCTCTCTTAGCGGCCACAACAACTATTAACATTACAGGCGGCTGTTGTATCGGCTATACCCGGCGCCCCCACCAAGGCGACATCACTATATTGTCGGCGCCACCTCTCTTAGCGGCCACAACAACTATTAACATTACAGGTGGCTGTTGTATCGGCTATACCCGGCGCCCCCACCAAGGCGGCATCACTATATTGTCGGCGCCACCTCTCTTAGCGGCCACAACAACTATTAACATTACAGGCGGCTGTTGTATCGGCTATACCCGGCGCCCCCACCAAGGCGGCATCACTATATTGTCGGCGCTACCTCTCTTAGCGGCCACAACAACTATTAACATTACAGGTGGCTGTTGTATCGGCTATACCCGGCGCCCCCACCAAGGCGGCATCACTATATTGTCGGCGCTACCTCTCTTAGCGGCCACAACAACTATTAACATTACAGGTGGCTGTTGTATCGGCTATACCCGGCGCCCCCACCAAGGCGACATCACTATATTGTCGGCGCTACCTCTCTTAGCGGCCACAACAACTATTAACATTACAGGCGGCTGTTGTATCGGCTATACCCGGCGCCCCCACCAAGGCGGCATCACTATATTGTCGGCGCTACCTCTCTTAGCGGCCACAACAACTATTAACATTACAGGCGGCTGTTGTATCGGCTATACCCGGCGCCCCCACCAAGGCGACCTCTCTTAGCGGCCACAACAACTATTAACATTACAGGCGGCTGTTGTATCGGCTATACCCGGCGCCCCCACCAAGGCGGCATCACTATATTGTCGGCGCTACCTCTCTTAGCGGCCACAACAACTATTAACATTACAGGCGGCTGTTGTATCGGCTATACCCGGCGCCCCCACCAAGGCGACATCACTATATTGTCAGCGCGACCTCTCTTAGCGGCCACAACAACTATTAACATTACAGGTGGCTGTTGTATCGGCTATACCCGGCGCCCCCACCAAGGCGGCATCACTATATTGTCGGCGCTACCTCTCTTAGCGGCCACAACAACTATTAACATTACAGGTGGCTGTTGTATCGGCTATACCCGGCGCCCCCACCAAGGCGGCATCACTATATTGTCGGCGCACCTCTCTTAGCGGCCACAACAACTATTAACATTACAGGCGGCTGTTGTATCGGCTATACCCGGCGCCCCCACCAAGGCGACATCACTATATTGTCGGCGCCACCTCTCTTAGCGGCCACAACAACTATTAACATTACAGGCGGCTGTTGTATCGGCTATACCCGGCGCCCCCACCACGCGACATCACTATATTGTCGGCGCTACCTCTCTTAGCGGCCACAACAACTATTAACATTACAGGCGGCTGTTGTATCGGCTATACCCGGCGCCCCCACCAAGGCGACATCACTATATTGTCGGCGCTACCTCTCTTAGCGGCCACAACAACTATTAACATTACAGGCGGCTGTTGTATCGGCTATACCCGGCGCCCCCACCAAGGCGGCATCACTATATTGTCGGCGCTACCTCTCTTAGCGGCCACAACAACTATTAACATTACAGGCGGCTGTTGTATCGGCTATACCCGGCGCCCCCACCAAGGCGGCATCACTATATTGTCGGCGCTACCTCTCTTAGCGGCCACAACAACTATTAACATTACAGGTGGCTGTTGTATCGGCTATACCCGGCGCCCCCACCAAGGCGACATCACTATATTGTCGGCGCTACCTCTCTTAGCGGCCACAACAACTATTAACATTACAGGTGGCTGTTGTATCGGCTATACCCGGCGCCCCCACCAAGGCGACATCACTATATTGTCGGCGCTACCTCTCTTAGCGGCCACAACAACTATTAACATTACAGGTGGCTGTTGTATCGGCTATACCCGGCGCCCCCACCAAGGCGGCATCACTATATTGTCGGCGCTACCTCTCTTAGCGGCCACAACAACTATTAACATTACAGGCGGCTGTTGTATCGGCTATACCCGGCGCCCCCACCAAGGCGGCATCACTATATTGTCGGCGCTACCTCTCTTAGCGGCCACAACAACTATTAACATTACAGGTGGCTGTTGTATCGGCTATACCCGGCGCCCCCACCAAGGCGACATCACTATATTGTCGGCGCTACCTCTCTTAGCGGCCACAACAACTATTAACATTACAGGTGACTGTTGTATCGGCTATACCCGGCGCCCCCACCAAGGCGACATCACTATATTGTCGGCGCTACCTCTCTTAGCGGCCACAACAACTATTAACATTACAGGTGGCTGTTGTATCGGCTATACCCGGCGCCCCCACCAAGGCGGCATCACTATATTGTCGGCGCCACCTCTCTTAGCGGCCACAACAACTATTAACATTACAGGCGGCTGTTGTATCGGCTATACCCGGCGCCCCCACCAAGGCGGCATCACTATATTGTCGGCGCTACCTCTCTTAGCGGCCACAACAACTATTAACATTACAGGTGGCTGTTGTATCGGCTATACCCGGCGCCCCCACCAAGGCGGCATCACTATATTGTCAGCGCTACCTCTCTTAGCGGCCACAACAACTATTAACATTACAGGTGGCTGTTGTATCGGCTATACCCGGCGCCCCCACCAAGGCGACATCACTATATTGTCGGCGCTACCTCTCTTAGCGGCCACAACAACTATTAACATTACAGGCGGCTGTTGTATCGGCTATACCCGGCGCCCCCACCAAGGCGACATCACTATATTGTCGGCGCCACCTCTCTTAGCGGCCACAACAACTATTAACATTACAGGTGGCTGTTGTATCGGCTATACCCGGCGCCCCCACCAAGGCGACATCACTATATTGTCGGCGCCACCTCTCTTAGCGGCCACAACAACTATTAACATTACAGGCGGCTGTTGTATCGGCTATACCCGGCGCCCCCACCAAGGCGGCATCACTATATTGTCGGCGCTACCTCTCTTAGCGGCCACAACAACTATTAACATTACAGGCGGCTGTTGTATCGGCTATACCCGGCGCCCCCACCAAGGCGACATCACTATATTGTCGGCGCCACCTCTCTTAGCGGCCACAACAACTATTAACATTACAGGCGGCTGTTGTATCGGCTATACCCGGCGCCCCCACCAAGGCGACATCACTATATTGTCAGCGCCACCTCTCTTAGCGGCCACAACAACTATTAACATTACAGGTGGCTGTTGTATCGGCTATACCCGGCGCCCCCACCAAGGCGGCATCACTATATTGTCGGCGCTACCTCTCTTAGCGGCCACAACAACTATTAACATTACAGGTGGCTGTTGTATCGGCTATACCCGGCGCCCCCACCAAGGCGGCATCACTATATTGTCAGCGCTACCTCTCTTAGCGGCCACAACAACTATTAACATTACAGGTGGCTGTTGTATCGGCTATACCCGGCGCCCCCACCAAGGCGGCATCACTATATTGTCAGCGCTACCTCTCTTAGCGGCCACAACAACTATTAACATTACAGGTGGCTGTTGTATCGGCTATACCCGGCGCCCCCACCAAGGCGACATCACTATATTGTCGGCGCCACCTCTCTTAGCGGCCACAACAACTATTAACATTACAGGCGGCTGTTGTATCGGCTATACCCGGCGCCCCCACCAAGGCGACATCACTATATTGTCGGCGCGACCTCTCTTAGCGGCCACAACAACTATTAACATTACAGGTGGCTGTTGTATCGGCTATACCCGGCGCCCCCACCAAGGCGGCATCACTATATTGTCGGCGCCACCTCTCTTAGCGGCCACAACAACTATTAACATTACAGGTGGCTGTTGTATCGGCTATACCCGGCGCCCCCACCAAGGCGACATCACTATATTGTCGGCGCTACCTCTCTTAGCGGTCACAACAACTATTAACATTACAGGCGGCTGTTGTATCGGCTATACCCGGCGCCCCCACCAAGGCGACCTCTCTTAGCGGCCACAACAACTATTAACATTACAGGCGGCTGTTTTATCGGCTATACCCGGCGCCCCCACCAAGGCGACATCACTATATTGTCGGCGCCACCTCTCTTAGCGGCCACAACAACTATTAACATTACAGGCGGCTGTTGTATCGGCTATACCCGGCGCCCCCACCAAGGCGACCTCTCTTAGCGGCCACAACAACTATTAACATTACAGGCGGCTGTTGTATCGGCTATACCCGGCGCCCCCACCAAGGCGACATCACTATATTGTCGGCGCTACCTCTCTTAGCGGTCACAACAACTATTAACATTACAGGCGGCTGTTGTATCGGCTATACCCGGCGCCCCCACCAAGGCGACCTCTCTTAGCGGCCACAACAACTATTAACATTACAGGCGGCTGTTGTATCGGCTATACCCGGCGCCCCCACCAAGGCGACATCACTATATTGTCGGCGCTACCTCTCTTAGCGGCCACAACAACTATTAACATTACAGGTGGCTGTTGTATCGGCTATACCCGGCGCCCCCACCAAGGCGACATCACTATATTGTCGGCGCTACCTCTCTTAGCGGCCACAACAACTATTAACATTACAGGTGGCTGTTGTATCGGCTGTACCCGGCGCCCCCACCAAGGCGACCTCACTATATTGTCGGCGCTACCTCTCTTAGCGGCCACAACAACTATTAACATTACAGGCGGCTGTTGTATCGGCTATACCCGGCGCCCCCACCAAGGCGACATCACTATATTGTCGGCGCGACCTCTCTTAGCGGCCACAACAACTATTAACATTACAGGTGGCTGTTGTATCGGCTATACCCGGCGCCCCCACCAAGGCGACCTCTCTTAGCAGCCACAACAACTATTAACATTACAGGTGGCTGTTGTATCGGCTATACCCGGCGCCCCCACCAAGGCGACATCACTATATTGTCGGCGCGACCTCTCTTAGCGGCCACAACAACTATTAACATTACAGGTGGCTGTTGTATCGGCTATACCCGGCGCCCCCACCAAGGCGACCTCTCTTAGCGGCCACAACAACTATTAACATTACAGGCGGCTGTTGTATCGGCTATACCCGGCGCCCCCACCAAGGCGACATCACTATATTGTCGGCGCCACCTCTCTTAGCGGCCACAACAACTATTAACATTACAGGCGGCTGTTGTATCGGCTATACCCGGCGCCCCCACCAAGGCGACATCACTATATTGTCGGCGCGACCTCTCTTAGCGGCCACAACAACTATTAACATTACAGGTGGCTGTTGTATCGGCTATACCCGGCGCCCCCACCAAGGCGACCTCTCTTAGCGGCCACAACAACTATTAACATTACAGGCGGCTGTTGTATCGGCTATACCCGGCGCCCCCACCAAGGCGACCTCACTATATTGTCGGCGCCACCTCTCTTAGCGGCCACAACAACTATTAACATTACAGGCGGCTGTTGTATCGGCTATACCCGGCGCCCCCACCAAGGCGGCATCACTATATTGTCGGCGCCACCTCTCTTAGCGGCCACAACAACTATTAACATTACAGGCGGCTGTTGTATCGGCTATACCCGGCGCCCCCACCAAGGCGACATCACTATATTGTCGGCGCTACCTCTCTTAGCGGCCACAACAACTATTAACATTACAGGCGGCTGTTGTATCGGCTATACCCGGCGCCCCCACCAAGGCGACATCACTATATTGTCAGCGCTACCTCTCTTAGCGGCCACAACAACTATTAACATTACAGGCGGCTGTTGTATCGGCTATACCCGGCGCCCCCACCAAGGCGACATCACTATATTGTCAGCGCTACCTCTCTTAGCGGCCACAACAACTATTAACATTACAGGCGGCTGTTGTATCGGCTATACCCGGCGCCCCCACCAAGGCGACCTCTCTTAGCGGCCACAACAACTATTAACATTACAGGCGGCTGTTGTATCGGCTATACCCGGCGCCCCCACCAAGGCGGCATCACTATATTGTCAGCGCTACCTCTCTTAGCGGCCACAACAACTATTAACATTACAGGTGGCTGTTGTATCGGCTATACCCGGCGCCCCCACCAAGGCGACCTCTCTTAGCGGCCACAACAACTATTAACATTACAGGCGGCTGTTGTATCGGCTATACCCGGCGCCCCCACCAAGGCGGCATCACTATATTGTCGGCGCTACCTCTCTTAGCGGCCACAACAACTATTAACATTACAGGCGGCTGTTGTATCGGCTATACCCGGCGCCCCCACCAAGGCGACATCACTATATTGTCAGCGCTACCTCTCTTAGCGGCCACAACAACTATTAACATTACAGGCGGCTGTTGTATCGGCTATACCCGGCGCCCCCACCAAGGCGACATCACTATATTGTCGGCGCGACCTCTCTTAGCGGCCACAACAACTATTAACATTACAGGTGGCTGTTGTATCGGCTATACCCGGCGCCCCCACCAAGGCGACATCACTATATTGTCGGCGCTACCTCTCTTAGCGGCCACAACAACTATTAACATTACAGGCGGCTGTTGTATCGGCTATACCCGGCGCCCCCACCAAGGCGACATCACTATATTGTCGGCGCCACCTCTCTTAGCGGCCACAACAACTATTAACATTACAGGCGGCTGTTGTATCGGCTATACCCGGCGCCCCCACCAAGGCGACCTCTCTTAGCGGCCACAACAACTATTAACATTACAGGCGGCTGTTGTATCGGCTATACCCGGCGCCCCCACCAAGGCGGCATCACTATATTGTCGGCGCTACCTCTCTTAGCGGCCACAACAACTATTAACATTACAGGTGGCTGTTGTATCGGCTATACCCGGCGCCCCCACCAAGGCGACATCACTATATTGTCAGCGCTACCTCTCTTAGCGGCCACAACAACTATTAACATTACAGGCGGCTGTTGTATCGGCTATACCCGGCGCCCCCACCAAGGCGGCATCACTATATTGTCGGCGCTACCTCTCTTAGCGGCCACAACAACTATTAACATTACAGGCGGCTGTTGTATCGGCTATACCCGGCGCCCCCACCAAGGCGACCTCTCTTAGCGGCCACAACAACTATTAACATTACAGGCGGCTGTTGTATCGGCTATACCCGGCGCCCCCACCAAGGCGACATCACTATATTGTCGGCGCTACCCCTCTTAGCGGCCACAACAACTATTAACATTACAGGCGGCTGTTGTATCGGCTATACCCGGCGCCCCCACCAAGGCGGCATCACTATATTGTCGGCGCGACCTCTCTTAGCGGCCACAACAACTATTAACATTACAGGTGGCTGTTGTATCGGCTATACCCGGCGCCCCCACCAAGGCGGCATCACTATATTGTCGGCGCTACCTCTCTTAGCGGCCACAACAACTATTAACATTACAGGCGGCTGTTGTATCGGCTATACCCGGCGCCCCCACCAAGGCGACCTCTCTTAGCGGCCACAACAACTATTAACATTACAGGTGGCTGTTGTATCGGCTATACCCGGCGCCCCCACCAAGGCGACATCACTATATTGTCGGCGCTACCTCTCTTAGCGGCCACAACAACTATTAACATTACAGGTGGCTGTTGTATCGGCTATACCCGGCGCCCCCACCAAGGCGGCATCACTATATTGTCGGCGCTACCTCTCTTAGCGGCCACAACAACTATTAACATTACAGGCGGCTGTTGTATCGGCTATACCCGGCGCCCCCACCAAGGCGGCATCACTATATTGTCGGCGCGACCTCTCTTAGCGGCCACAACAACTATTAACATTACAGGTGGCTGTTGTATCGGCTATACCCGGCGCCCCCACCAAGGCGGCATCACTATATTGTCGGCGCTACCTCTCTTAGCGGCCACAACAACTATTAACATTACAGGCGGCTGTTGTATCGGCTATACCCGGCGCCCCCACCAAGGCGGCATCACTATATTGTCGGCGCTACCTCTCTTAGCGGCCACAACAACTATTAACATTACAGGTGGCTGTTGTATCGGCTATACCCGGCGCCCCCACCAAGGCGACATCACTATATTGTCGGCGCTACCTCTCTTAGCGGCCACAACAACTATTAACATTACAGGCGGCTGTTGTATCGGCTATACCCGGCGCCCCCACCAAGGCGACCTCTCTTAGCGGCCACAACAACTATTAACATTACAGGTGGCTGTTGTATCGGCTATACCCGGCGCCCCCACCAAGGCGACCTCTCTTAGCGGCCACAACAACTATTAACATTACAGGCGGCTGTTGTATCGGCTATACCCGGCGCCCCCACCAAGGCGACCTCTCTTAGCGGCCACAACAACTATTAACATTACAGGTGGCTGTTGTATCGGCTATACCCGGCGCCCCCACCAAGGCGACCTCTCTTAGCGGCCACAACAACTATTAACATTACAGGCGGCTGTTGTATCGGCTATACCCGGCGCCCCCACCAAGGCGACCTCTCTTAGCGGCCACAACAACTATTAACATTACAGGTGGCTGTTGTATCGGCTATACCCGGCGCCCCCACCAAGGCGACATCACTATATTGTCGGCGCTACCTCTCTTAGCGGCCACAACAACTATTAACATTACAGGCGGCTGTTGTATCGGCTATACCCGGCGCCCCCACCAAGGCGACCTCTCTTAGCGGCCACAACAACTATTAACATTACAGGTGGCTGTTGTATCGGCTATACCCGGCGCCCCCACCAAGGCGACATCACTATATTGTCGGCGCTACCTCTCTTAGCGGCCACAACAACTATTAACATTACAGGCGGCTGTTGTATCGGCTATACCCGGCGCCCCCACCAAGGCGACATCACTATATTGTCGGCGCTACCTCTCTTAGCGGCCACAACAACTATTAACATTACAGGCGGCTGTTGTATCGGCTATACCCGGCGCCCCCACCAAGGCGACATCACTATATTGTCGGCGCTACCTCTCTTAGCGGCCACAACAACTATTAACATTACAGGTGGCTGTTGTATCGGCTATACCCGGCGCCCCCACCAAGGCGGCATCACTATATTGTCGGCGCTACCTCTCTTAGCGGCCACAACAACTATTAACATTACAGGCGGCTGTTGTATCGGCTATACCCGGCGCCCCCACCAAGGCGGCATCACTATATTGTCGGCGCGACCTCTCTTAGCGGCCACAACAACTATTAACATTACAGGTGGCTGTTGTATCGGCTATACCCGGCGCCCCCACCAAGGCGGCATCACTATATTGTCGGCGCTACCTCTCTTAGCGGCCACAACAACTATTAACATTACAGGCGGCTGTTGTATCGGCTATACCCGGCGCCCCCACCAAGGCGGCATCACTATATTGTCGGCGCTACCTCTCTTAGCGGCCACAACAACTATTAACATTACAGGTGGCTGTTGTATCGGCTATACCCGGCGCCCCCACCAAGGCGACATCACTATATTGTCGGCGCTACCTCTCTTAGCGGCCACAACAACTATTAACATTACAGGCGGCTGTTGTATCGGCTATACCCGGCGCCCCCACCAAGGCGGCATCACTATATTGTCGGCGCTACCTCTCTTAGCGGCCACAACAACTATTAACATTACAGGCGGCTGTTGTATCGGCTATACCCGGCGCCCCCACCAAGGCGACATCACTATATTGTCGGCGCTACCTCTCTTAGCGGCCACAACAACTATTAACATTACAGGCGGCTGTTGTATCGGCTATACCCGGCGCCCCCACCAAGGCGACATCACTATATTGTCGGCGCTACCTCTCTTAGCGGCCACAACAACTATTAACATTACAGGCGGCTGTTGTATCGGCTATACCCGGCGCCCCCACCAAGGCGACCTCTCTTAGCGGCCACAACAACTATTAACATTACAGGCGGCTGTTGTATCGGCTATACCCGGCGCCCCCACCAAGGCGACATCACTATATTGTCGGCGCGACCCCTCTTAGCGGCCACAACAACTATTAACATTACAGGCGGCTGTTGTATCGGCTATACCCGGCGCCCCCACCAAGGCGACATCACTATATTGTCGGCGCTACCTCTCTTAGCGGCCACAACAACTATTAACATTACAGGCGGCTGTTGTATCGGCTATACCCGGCGCCCCCACCAAGGCGACCTCTCTTAGCGGCCACAACAACTATTAACATTACAGGCGGCTGTTGTATCGGCTATACCCGGCGCCCCCACCAAGGCGACATCACTATATTGTCGGCGCTACCTCTCTTAGCGGCCACAACAACTATTAACATTACAGGCGGCTGTTGTATCGGCTATACCCGGCGCCCCCACCAAGGCGACATCACTATATTGTCGGCGCGACCTCTCTTAGCGGCCACAACAACTATTAACATTACAGGTGGCTGTTGTATCGGCTATACCCGGCGCCCCCACCAAGGCGACATCACTATATTGTCGGCGCTACCTCTCTTAGCGGCCACAACAACTATTAACATTACAGGCGGCTGTTGTATCGGCTATACCCGGCGCCCCCACCAAGGCGACCTCTCTTAGCGGCCACAACAACTATAAACATTACAGGTGGCTGTTTTATCGGCTATACCCGGCGCCCCCACCAAGGCGACATCACTATATTGTCGGCGCGACCTCTCTTAGCGGCCACAACAACTATTAACATTACAGGCGGCTGTTGTATCGGCTATACCCGGCGCCCCCACCAAGGCGACCTCTCTTAGCGGCCACAACAACTATTAACATTACAGGTGGCTGTTGTATCGGCTATACCCGGCGCCCCCACCAAGGCGACATCACTATATTGTCGGCGCGACCTCTCTTAGCGGCCACAACAACTATTAACATTACAGGCGGCTGTTGTATCGGCTATACCCGGCGCCCCCACCAAGGCGACCTCTCTTAGCGGCCACAACAACTATAAACATTACAGGCGGCTGTTGTATCGGCTATACCCGGCGCCTCCACCAAGGCGGCATCACTATATTGTCGGCGCTACCTCTCTTAGCGGCCACAACAACTATTAACATTACAGGTGGCTGTTGTATCGGCTATACCCGGCGCCCCCACCAAGGCGGCATCACTATATTGTCGGCGCTACCTCTCTTAGCGGCCACAACAACTATTAACATTACAGGCGGCTGTTGTATCGGCTATACCCGGCGCCCCCACCAAGGCGCCATCACTATATTGTCGGCGCTACCTCTCTTAGCGGCCACAACAACTATTAACATTACAGGCGGCTGTTGTATCGGCTATACCCGGCGCCCCCACCAAGGCGGCATCACTATATTGTCGGCGCTACCTCTCTTAGCGGCCACAACAACTATTAACATTACAGGTGGCTGTTGTATCGGCTATACCCGGCGCCCCCACCAAGGCGGCATCACTATATTGTCGGCGCTACCTCTCTTAGCGGCCACAACAACTATTAACATTACAGGTGGCTGTTGTATCGGCTATACCCGGCGCCCCCACCAAGGCGACATCACTATATTGTCGGCGCTACCTCTCTTAGCGGCCACAACAACTATTAACATTACAGGCGGCTGTTGTATCGGCTATACCCGGCGCCCCCACCAAGGCGGCATCACTATATTGTCGGCGCGACCTCTCTTAGCGGCCACAACAACTATTAACATTACAGGTGGCTGTTGTATCGGCTATACCCGGCGCCCCCACCAAGGCAACCTCTCTTAGCGGCCACAACAACTATTAACATTACAGGTGGCTGTTGTATCGGCTATACCCGGCGCCCCCACCAAGGCGACATCACTATATTGTCGGCGCTACCTCTCTTAGCGGCCACAACAACTATTAACATTACAGGCGGCTGTTGTATCGGCTATACCCGGCGCCCCCACCAAGGCGACATCACTATATTGTCGGCGCTACCTCTCTTAGCGGCCACAACAACTATTAACATTACAGGTGGCTGTTGTATCGGCTATACCCGGCGCCCCCACCAAGGCGGCATCACTATATTGTCGGCGCTACCTCTCTTAGCGGCCACAACAACTATTAACATTACAGGTGGCTGTTGTATCGGCTATACCCGGCGCCCCCACCAAGGCGACCTCTCTTAGCGGCCACAACAACTATTAACATTACAGGTGGCTGTTGTATCGGCTATACCCGGCGCCCCCACCAAGGCGACATCACTATATTGTCAGCGCTACCTCTCTTAGCGGCCACAACAACTATTAACATTACAGGCGGCTGTTGTATCGGCTATACCCGGCGCCCCCACCAAGGCGGCATCACTATATTGTCGGCGCTACCTCTCTTAGCGGCCACAACAACTATTAACATTACAGGTGGCTGTTGTATCGGCTATACCCGGCGCCCCCACCAAGGCGACATCACTATATTGTCGGCGCTACCTCTCTTAGCGGCCACAACAACTATTAACATTACAGGCGGCTGTTGTATCGGCTATACCCGGCGCCCCCACCAAGGCGACCTCTCTTAGCGGCCACAACAACTATTAACATTACAGGCGGCTGTTGTATCGGCTATACCCGGCGCCCCCACCAAGGCGACATCACTATATTGTCGGCGCTACCTCTCTTAGCGGCCACAACAACTATTAACATTACAGGCGGCTGTTGTATCGGCTATACCCGGCGCCCCCACCAAGGCGACATCACTATATTGTCGGCGCTACCTCTCTTAGCGGCCACAACAACTATTAACATTACAGGCGGCTGTTGTATCGGCTATACCCGGCGCCCCCACCAAGGCGACCTCTCTTAGCGGCCACAACAACTATTAACATTACAGGCGGCTGTTGTATCGGCTATACCCGGCGCCCCCACCAAGGCGACATCACTATATTGTCGGCGCCACCTCTCTTAGCGGCCACAACAACTATTAACATTACAGGCGGCTGTTGTATCGGCTATACCCGGCGCCCCCACCAAGGCGGCATCACTATATTGTCGGCGCGACCTCTCTTAGCGGCCACAACAACTATTAACATTACAGGTGGCTGTTGTATCGGCTATACCCGGCGCCCCCACCAAGGCGGCATCACTATATTGTCGGCGCCACCTCTCTTAGCGGCCACAACAACTATTAACATTACAGGTGGCTGTTGTATCGGCTATACCCGGCGCCCCCACCAAGGCGGCATCACTATATTGTCGGCGCTACCTCTCTTAGCGGCCACAACAACTATTAACATTACAGGCGGCTGTTGTATCGGCTATACCCGGCGCCCCCACCAAGGCGGCATCACTATATTGTCGGCGCTACCTCTCTTAGCGGCCACAACAACTATTAACATTACAGGCGGCTGTTGTATCGGCTATACCCGGCGCCCCCACCAAGGCGGCATCACTATATTGTCGGCGCTACCTCTCTTAGCGGCCACAACAACTATTAACATTACAGGCGGCTGTTGTATCGGCTATACCCGGCGCCCCCACCAAGGCGGCATCACTATATTGTCGGCGCTACCTCTCTTAGCGGCCACAACAACTATTAACATTACAGGCGGCTGTTGTATCGGCTATACCCGGCGCCCCCACCAAGGCGGCATCACTATATTGTCGGCGCCACCTCTCTTAGCGGCCACAACAACTATTAACATTACAGGCGGCTGTTGTATCGGCTATACCCGGCGCCCCCACCAAGGCGACATCACTATATTGTCGGCGCTACCTCTCTTAGCGGCCACAACAACTATTAACATTACAGGCGGCTGTTGTATCGGCTATACCCGGCGCCCCCACCAAGGCGACATCACTATATTGTCGGCGCTACCTCTCTTAGCGGCCACAACAACTATTAACATTACAGGCGGCTGTTGTATCGGCTATACCCGGCGCCCCCACCAAGGCGGCATCACTATATTGTCGGCGCTACCTCTCTTAGCGGCCACAACAACTATTAACATTACAGGCGGCTGTTGTATCGGCTATACCCGGCGCCCCCACCAAGGCGGCATCACTATATTGTCGGCGCCACCTCTCTTAGCGGCCACAACAACTATTAACATTACAGGCGGCTGTTGTATCGGCTATACCCGGCGCCCCCACCAAGGCGACATCACTATATTGTCGGCGCTACCTCTCTTAGCGGCCACAACAACTATTAACATTACAGGTGGCTGTTGTATCGGCTATACCCGGCGCCCCCACCAAGGCGACATCACTATATTGTCGGCGCTACCTCTCTTAGCGGCCACAACAACTATTAACATTACAGGCGGCTGTTGTATCGGCTATACCCGGCGCCCCCACCAAGGCGGCATCACTATATTGTCGGCGCTACCTCTCTTAGCGGCCACAACAACTATTAACATTACAGGTGGCTGTTGTATCGGCTATACCCGGCGCCCCCACCAAGGCGGCATCACTATATTGTCAGCGCCACCTCTCTTAGCGGCCACAACAACTATTAACATTACAGGCGGCTGTTGTATCGGCTATACCCGGCGCCCCCACCAAGGCGACATCACTATATTGTCGGCGCGACCTCTCTTAGCGGCCACAACAACTATTAACATTACAGGCGGCTGTTGTATCGGCTATACCCGGCGCCCCCACCAAGGCGACATCACTATATTGTCGGCGCGACCTCTCTTAGCGGCCACAACAACTATTAACATTACAGGCGGCTGTTGTATCGGCTATACCCGGCGCCCCCACCAAGGCGACATCACTATATTGTCGGCGCTACCTCTCTTAGCGGCCACAACAACTATTAACATTACAGGTGGCTGTTGTATCGGCTATACCCGGCGCCCCCACCAAGGCGGCATCACTATATTGTCGGCGCTACCTCTCTTAGCGGCCACAACAACTATTAACATTACAGGCGGCTGTTGTATCGGCTATACCCGGCGCCCCCACCAAGGCGGCATCACTATATTGTCGGCGCTACCTCTCTTAGCGGCCACAACAACTATTAACATTACAGGCGGCTGTTGTATCGGCTATACCCGGCGCCCCCACCAAGGCGACATCACTATATTGTCGGCGCTACCTCTCTTAGCGGCCACAACAACTATTAACATTACAGGCGGCTGTTGTATCGGCTATACCCGGCGCCCCCACCAAGGCGGCATCACTATATTGTCGGCGCCACCTCTCTTAGCGGCCACAACAACTATTAACATTACAGGCGGCTGTTGTATCGGCTATACCCGGCGCCCCCACCAAGGCGACATCACTATATTGTCGGCGCTACCTCTCTTAGCGGCCACAACAACTATTAACATTACAGGTGGCTGTTGTATCGGCTATACCCGGCGCCCCCACCAAGGCGACATCACTATATTGTCGGCGCTACCTCTCTTAGCGGCCACAACAACTATTAACATTACAGGCGGCTGTTGTATCGGCTATACCCGGCGCCCCCACCAAGGCGACATCACTATATTGTCGGCGCGACCTCTCTTAGCGGCCACAACAACTATTAACATTACAGGCGGCTGTTGTATCGGCTATACCCGGCGCCCCCACCAAGGCGACATCACTATATTGTCGGCGCGACCTCTCTTAGCGGCCACAACAACTATTAACATTACAGGCGGCTGTTGTATCGGCTATACCCGGCGCCCCCACCAAGGCGACATCACTATATTGTCGGCGCTACCTCTCTTAGCGGCCACAACAACTATTAACATTACAGGTGGCTGTTGTATCGGCTATACCCGGCGCCCCCACCAAGGCGGCATCACTATATTGTCGGCGCTACCTCTCTTAGCGGCCACAACAACTATTAACATTACAGGCGGCTGTTGTATCGGCTATACCCGGCGCCCCCACCAAGGCGGCATCACTATATTGTCGGCGCTACCTCTCTTAGCGGCCACAACAACTATTAACATTACAGGCGGCTGTTGTATCGGCTATACCCGGCGCCCCCACCAAGGCGACCTCTCTTAGCGGCCACAACAACTATTAACATTACAGGCGGCTGTTGTATCGGCTATACCCGGCGCCCCCACCAAGGCGACATCACTATATTGTCGGCGCTACCTCTCTTAGCGGCCACAACAACTATTAACATTACAGGCGGCTGTTGTATCGGCTATACCCGGCGCCCCCACCAAGGCGACCTCTCTTAGCGGCCACAACAACTATTAACATTACAGGCGGCTGTTGTATCGGCTATACCCGGCGCCCCCACCAAGGCGACATCACTATATTGTCGGCGCGACCTCTCTTAGCGGCCACAACAACTATTAACATTACAGGTGGCTGTTGTATCGGCTATACCCGGCGCCCCCACCAAGGCGGCATCACTATATTGTCGGCGCTACCTCTCTTAGCGGCCACAACAACTATTAACATTACAGGCGGCTGTTGTATCGGCTATACCCGGCGCCCCCACCAAGGCGACATCACTATATTGTCGGCGCGACCTCTCTTAGCGGCCACAACAACTATTAACATTACAGGCGGCTGTTGTATCGGCTATACCCGGCGCCCCCACCAAGGCGGCATCACTATATTGTCGGCGCCACCTCTCTTAGCGGCCACAACAACTATTAACATTACAGGCGGCTGTTGTATCGGCTATACCCGGCGCCCCCACCAAGGCGACATCACTATATTGTCAGCGCTACCTCTCTTAGCGGCCACAACAACTATTAACATTACAGGTGGCTGTTGTATCGGCTATACCCGGCGCCCCCACCAAGGCGGCATCACTATATTGTCGGCGCGACCTCTCTTAGCGGCCACAACAACTATTAACATTACAGGCGGCTGTTGTATCGGCTATACCCGGCGCCCCCACCAAGGCGACATCACTATATTGTCGGCGCGGCCTCTCTTAGCGGCCACAACAACTATTAACATTACAGGCGGCTGTTGTATCGGCTATACCCGGCGCCCCCACCAAGGCGGCATCACTATATTGTCGGCGCTACCTCTCTTAGCGGCCACAACAACTATTAACATTACAGGCGGCTGTTGTATCGGCTATACCCGGCGCCCCCACCAAGGCGACATCACTATATTGTCGGCGCTACCTCTCTTAGCGGCCACAACAACTATTAACATTACAGGTGGCTGTTGTATCGGCTATACCCGGCGCCCCCACCAAGGCGGCATCACTATATTGTCGGCGCGACCTCTCTTAGCGGCCACAACAACTATTAACATTACAGGCGGCTGTTGTATCGGCTATACCCGGCGCCCCCACCAAGGCGACCTCTCTTAGCGGCCACAACAACTATTGACATTACAGGCGGCTGTTGTATCGGCTATACCCGGCGCCCCCACCAAGGCGGCATCACTATATTGTCGGCGCTACCTCTCTTAGCGGCCACAACAACTATTAACATTACAGGCGGCTGTTGTATCGGCTATACCCGGCGCCCCTACCAAGGCGACATCACTATATTGTCGGCGCGACCTCTCTTAGCGGCCACAACAACTATTAACATTACAGGCGGCTGTTGTATCGGCTATACCCGGCGCCCCTACCAAGGCGACATCACTATATTGTCGGCGCTACCTCTCTTAGCGGCCACAACAACTATTAACATTACAGGCGGCTGTTGTATCGGCTATACCCGGCGCCCCCACCAAGGCGACATCACTATATTGTCGGCGCTACCTCTCTTAGCGGCCACAACAACTATTAACATTACAGGCGGCTGTTGTATCGGCTATACCCGGCGCCCCTACCAAGGCGACATCACTATATTGTCGGCGCGACCTCTCTTAGCGGCCACAACAACTATTAACATTACAGGTGGCTGTTGTATCGGCTATACCCGGCGCCCCCACCAAGGCGGCCTCTCTTAGCGGCCACAACAACTATTAACATTACAGGTGGCTGTTGTATCGGCTATACCCGGCGCCCCCACCAAGGCGGCATCACTATATTGTCGGCGCGACCTCTCTTAGCGGCCACAACAACTATTAACATTACAGGCGGCTGTTGTATCGGCTATACCCGGCGCCCCCACCAAGGCGGCATCACTATATTGTCGGCGCTACCTCTCTTAGCGGCCACAACAACTATTAACATTACAGGTGGCTGTTGTATCGGCTATACCCGGCGCCCCCACCAAGGCGACCTCTCTTAGCGGCCACAACAACTATTAACATTACAGGTGGCTGTTGTATCGGCTATACCCGGCGCCCCCACCAAGGCGACATCACTATATTGTCGGCGCCACCTCTCTTAGCGGCCACAACAACTATTAACATTACAGGTGGCTGTTGTATCGGCTATACCCGGCGCCCCCACCAAGGCCACCTCTCTTAGCGGCCACAACAACTATTAACATTACAGGTGGCTGTTGTATCGGCTATACCCGGCGCCCCCACCAAGGCGACCTCTCTTAGCGGCCACAACAACTATTAACATTACAGGCGGCTGTTGTATCGGCTATACCCGGCGCCCCCACCAAGGCGGCATCACTATATTGTCGGCGCCACCTCTCTTAGCGGCCACAACAACTATTAACATTACAGGTGGCTGTTGTATCGGCTATACCCGGCGCCCCCACCAAGGCGACATCACTATATTGTCGGCGCCACCTCTCTTAGCGGCCACAACAACTATTAACATTACAGGTGGCTGTTGTATCGGCTATACCCGGCGCCCCCACCAAGGCGACCTCTCTTAGCGGCCACAACAACTATTAACATTACAGGCGGCTGTTGTATCGGCTATACCCGGCGCCCCCACCAAGGCGACCTCTCTTAGCGGCCACAACAACTATTAACATTACAGGTGGCTGTTGTATCGGCTATACCCGGCGCCTCCACCAAGGCGGCATCACTATATTGTCGGCGCGACCTCTCTTAGCGGCCACAACAACTATTAACATTACAGGCGGCTGTTGTATCGGCTATACCCGGCGCCCCCACCAAGGCGACATCACTATATTGTCGGCGCTACCTCTCTTAGCGGCCACAACAACTATTAACATTACAGGTGGCTGTTGTATCGGCTATACCCGGCGCCCCCACCAAGGCGACATCACTATATTGTCGGCGCTACCTCTCTTAGCGGCCACAACAACTATTAACATTACAGGCGGCTGTTGTATCAGCTATACCCGGCGCCCCCACCAAGGCGGCATCACTATATTGTCAGCGCCACCTCTCTTAGCGGCCACAACAACTATTAACATTACAGGCGGCTGTTGTATCGGCTATACCCGGCGCCCCCACCAAGGCGACATCACTATATTGTCGGCGCTACCTCTCTTAGTGGCCACAACAACTATTAACATTACAGGCGGCTGTTGTATCGGCTATACCCGGCGCCCCCACCAAGGCGACATCACTATATTGTCGGCGCCACCTCTCTTAGTGGCCACAACAACTATTAACATTACAGGCGGCTGTTGTATCGGCTATACCCGGCGCCCCCACCAAGGCGGCATCACTATATTGTCAGCGCTACCTCTCTTAGCGGCCACAACAACTATTAACATTACAGGCGGCTGTTGTATCGGCTATACCCGGCGCCCCCACCAAGGCGACATCACTATATTGTCGGCGCTACCTCTCTTAGTGGCCACAACAACTATTAACATTACAGGCGGCTGTTGTATCGGCTATACCCGGCGCCCCCACCAAGGCGACCTCTCTTAGCGGCCACAACAACTATTAACATTACAGGCGGCTGTTGTATCGGCTATACCCGGCGCCCCCACCAAGGCGACCTCTCTTAGCGGCCACAACAACTATTAACATTACAGGCGGCTGTTGTATCGGCTATACCCGGCGCCCCCACCAAGGCGGCATCACTATATTGTCGGCGCTACCTCTCTTAGCGGCCACAACAACTATTAACATTACAGGCGGCTGTTGTATCGGCTATACCCGGCGCCCCCACCAAGGCGACATCACTATATTGTCAGCGCTACCTCTCTTAGCGGCCACAACAACTATTAACATTACAGGCGGCTGTTGTATCGGCTATACCCGGCGCCCCCACCAAGGCGGCATCACTATATTGTCGGCGCTACCTCTCTTAGCGGCCACAACAACTATTAACATTACAGGTGGCTGTTGTATCGGCTATACCCGGCGCCCCCACCAAGGCGACCTCTCTTAGCGGCCACAACAACTATTAACATTACAGGTGGCTGTTGTATCGGCTATACCCGGCGCCCCCACCAAGGCGGCATCACTATATTGTCAGCGCCACCTCTCTTAGCGGCCACAACAACTATTAACATTACAGGCGGCTGTTGTATCGGCTATACCCGGCGCCCCCACCAAGGCGACATCACTATATTGTCGGCGCTACCTCTCTTAGCGGCCACAACAACTATTAACATTACAGGTGGCTGTTGTATCGGCTATACCCGGCGCCCCCACCAAGGCGGCATCACTATATTGTCGGCGCTACCTCTCTTAGCGGCCACAACAACTATTAACATTACAGGTGGCTGTTGTATCGGCTATACCCGGCGCCCCCACCAAGGCGACATCACTATATTGTCGGCGCTACCTCTCTTAGCGGCCACAACAACTATTAACATTACAGGTGGCTGTTGTATCGGCTATACCCGGCGCCCCCACCAAGGCGACATCACTATATTGTCGGCGCGACCTCTCTTAGCGGCCACAACAACTATTAACATTACAGGCGGCTGTTGTATCGGCTATACCCGGCGCCCCCACCAAGGCGACATCACTATATTGTCGGCGCTACCTCTCTTAGCGGCCACAACAACTATTAACATTACAGGTGGCTGTTGTATCGGCTATACCCGGCGCCCCCACCAAGGCGACATCACTATATTGTCGGCGCTACCTCTCTTAGCGGCCACAACAACTATTAACATTACAGGCGGCTGTTGTATCGGCTATACCCGGCGCCCCCACCAAGGCGGCATCACTATATTGTCGGCGCTACCTCTCTTAGCGGCCACAACAACTATTAACATTACAGGTGGCTGTTGTATCGGCTATACCCGGCGCCCCCACCAAGGCGACATCACTATATTGTCGGCGCTACCTCTCTTAGCGGCCACAACAACTATTAACATTACAGGCGGCTGTTGTATCGGCTATACCCGGCGCCCCCACCAAGGCGACCTCTCTTAGCGGCCACAACAACTATTAACATTACAGGTGGCTGTTGTATCGGCTATACCCGGCGCCCCCACCAAGGCGGCATCACTATATTGTCAGCGCTACCTCTCTTAGCGGCCACAACAACTATTAACATTACAGGCGACTGTTGTATCGGCTATACCCGGCGCCCCCACCAAGGCGGCATCACTATATTGTCGGCGCTACCTCTCTTAGCGGCCACGACAACTATTAACATTACAGGTGGCTGTTGTATCGGCTATACCCGGCGCCCCCACCAAGGCGGCATCACTATATTGTCGGCGCTACCTCTCTTAGCGGCCACAACAACTATTAACATTACAGGCGGCTGTTGTATCGGCTGTACCCGGCGCCCCCACCAAGGCGGCATCACTATATTGTCGGCGCCACCTCTCTTAGCGGCCACAACAACTATTAACATTACAGGTGGCTGTTGTATCGGCTATACCCGGCGCCCCCACCAAGGCGACCTCTCTTAGCGGCCACAACAACTATTAACATTACAGGTGGCTGTTGTATCGGCTATACCCGGCGCCCCCACCAAGGCGGCATCACTATATTGTCGGCGCTACCTCTCTTAGCGGCCACAACAACTATTAACATTACAGGTGGCTGTTGTATCGGCTATACCCGGCGCCCCCACCAAGGCGACATCACTATATTGTCGGCGCTACCTCTCTTAGCGGCCACAACAACTATTAACATTACAGGCGGCTGTTGTATCGGCTATACCCGGCGCCCCCACCAAGGCGACATCACTATATTGTCAGCGCTACCTCTCTTAGCGGCCACAACAACTATTAACATTACAGGCGGCTGTTGTATCGGCTATACCCGGCGCCCCCACCAAGGCGACATCACTATATTGTCGGCGCTACCTCTCTTAGCGGCCACAACAACTATTAACATTACAGGCGGCTGTTGTATCGGCTATACCCGGCGCCCCCACCAAGGCGACATCACTATATTGTCGGCGCTACCTCTCTTAGCGGCCACAACAACTATTAACATTACAGGCGGCTGTTGTATCGGCTATACCCGGCGCCCCCACCAAGGCGACATCACTATATTGTCGGCGCTACCTCTCTTAGCGGCCACAACAACTATTAACATTACAGGTGGCTGTTGTATCGGCTATACCCGGCGCCCCCACCAAGGCGACATCACTATATTGTCGGCGCTACCTCTCTTAGCGGCCACAACAACTATTAACATTACAGGCGGCTGTTGTATCGGCTATACCCGGCGCCCCCACCAAGGCGACATCACTATATTGTCGGCGCTACCTCTCTTAGCGGCCACAACAACTATTAACATTACAGGTGGCTGTTGTATCGGCTATACCCGGCGCCCCCACCAAGGCGACATCACTATATTGTCGGCGCTACCTCTCTTAGCGGCCACAACAACTATTAACATTACAGGTGGCTGTTGTATCGGCTATACCCGGCGCCCCCACCAAGGCGACATCACTATATTGTCGGCGCCACCTCTCTTAGCGGCCACAACAACTATTAACATTACAGGCGGCTGTTGTATCGGCTATACCCGGCGCCCCCACCAAGGCGACATCACTATATTGTCGGCGCCACCTCTCTTAGCGGCCACAACAACTATTAACATTACAGGCGGCTGTTGTATCGGCTATACCCGGCGCCCCCACCAAGGCGACATCACTATATTGTCGGCGCGACCTCTCTTAGCGGCCACAACAACTATTAACATTACAGGTGGCTGTTGTATCGGCTATACCCGGCGCCCCCACCAAGGCGCTACCTCTCTTAGCGGCCACAACAACTATTAACATTACAGGTGGCTGTTGTATCGGCTATA
This sequence comes from Isoperla grammatica, assembly GCA_945910005.1. Taxonomy (NCBI): domain Eukaryota; kingdom Metazoa; phylum Arthropoda; class Insecta; order Plecoptera; family Perlodidae; genus Isoperla; species Isoperla grammatica. The sequence goes on from OX246747.1 coordinate 30,202,180, forward strand.
CCCGGCGCCCCCACCAAGGCGACATCACTATATTGTCGGCGCTACCTCTCTTAGCGGCCACAACAACTATTAACATTACAGGCGGCTGTTGTATCGGCTATACCCGGCGCCCCCACCAAGGCGACATCACTATATTGTCGGCGCTACCTCTCTTAGCGGCCACAACAACTATTAACATTACAGGCGGCTGTTGTATCGGCTATACCCGGCGCCCCCACCAAGGCGACATCACTATATTGTCGGCGCTACCTCTCTTAGCGGCCACAACAACTATTAACATTACAGGTGGCTGTTGTATCGGCTATACCCGGCGCCCCCACCAAGGCGACATCACTATATTGTCGGCGTGACCTCTCTTAGCGGCCACAACAACTATTAACATTACAGGTGGCTGTTGTATCGGCTATACCCGGCGCCCCCACCAAGGCGGCATCACTATATTGTCGGCGCTACCTCTCTTAGCGGCCACAACAACTATTAACATTACAGGTGGCTGTTGTATCGGCTATACCCGGCGCCTCCACCAAGGCGACATCACTATATTGTCGGCGCTACCTCTCTTAGCGGCCACAACAACTATTAACATTACAGGTGGCTGTTGTATCGGCTATACCCGGCGCCCCCACCAAGGCGGCATCACTATATTGTCGGCGCTACCTCTCTTAGCGGCCACAACAACTATTAACATTACAGGTGGCTGTTGTATCGGCTATACCCGGCGCCCCCACCAAGGCGGCATCACTATATTGTCGGCGCTACCTCTCTTAGCGGCCACAACAACTATTAACATTACAGGTGGCTGTTGTATCGGCTATACCCGGCGCCCCCACCAAGGCGACATCACTATATTGTCGGCGCGACCTCTCTTAGCGGCCACAACAACTATTAACATTACAGGTGGCTGTTGTATCGGCTATACCCGGCGCCCCCACCAAGGCGGCATCACTATATTGTCGGCGCCACCTCTCTTAGCGGCCACAACAACTATTAACATTACAGGTGGCTGTTGTATCGGCTATACCCGGCGCCCCCACCAAGGCGACATCACTATATTGTCGGCGCTACCTCTCTTAGCGGCCACAACAACTATTAACATTACAGGCGGCTGTTGTATCGGCTATACCCGGCGCCCCCACCAAGGCGACATCACTATATTGTCGGCGCCACCTCTCTTAGCGGCCACAACAACTATTAACATTACAGGTGGCTGTTGTATCGGCTATACCCGGCGCCCCCACCAAGGCGACCTCTCTTAGCGGCCACAACAACTATTAACATTACAGGTGGCTGTTGTATCGGCTATACCCGGCGCCCCCACCAAGGCGACCTCTCTTAGCGGCCACAACAACTATTAACATTACAGGTGGCTGTTGTATCGGCTATACCCGGCGCCCCCACCAAGGCGACATCACTATATTGTCGGCGCTACCTCTCTTAGCGGCCACAACAACTATTAACATTACAGGTGGCTGTTGTATCGGCTATACCCGGCGCCCCCACCAAGGCGACCTCTCTTAGCGGCCACAACAACTATTAACATTACAGGCGGCTGTTGTATCGGCTATACCCGGCGCCCCCACCAAGGCGGCATCACTATATTGTCGGCGCTACCTCTCTTAGCGGCCAGAACAACTATTAACATTACAGGTGGCTGTTGTATCGGCTATACCCGGCGCCCCCACCAAGGCGACATCACTATATTGTCGGCGCTACCTCTCTTAGCGGCCACAACAACTATTAACATTACAGGTGGCTGTTGTATCGGCTATACCCGGCGCCCCCACCAAGGCGGCATCACTATATTGTCGGCGCCACCTCTCTTAGCGGCCACAACAACTATTAACATTACAGGTGGCTGTTGTATCGGCTATACCCGGCGCCCCCACCAAGGCGACCTCTCTTAGCGGCCACAACAACTATTAACATTACAGGCGGCTGTTGTATCGGCTATACCCGGCACCTTCACCAAGGCCTGATTTCTGCCTGTCGGTTGTTGGTTAATATTGGTGTTAATTTATTTTATTCCCAACATAATGTTTTAGCATGTCAAAACTTTTAGAAATCGATACATTTCTGTTTTAATATGAAGTTACAAACAATAAGTTTAGGCAATTTTTTTTAATTTATTGATAAAAATCAGTAATTTTGCGTAGATTTTGAACCGTAACTTTAAAAAACGTTCAGGTATAGTACGTTTCATATTTAGTTGTAGTTTTATCAGACTATTATGAATATAATTCTACATTTTTGTGAAACTTTCATTGTGTATCCCTGACAGCAGAAAGGGATCTAATGGAGAGGCAAAATATAGCAAGCTAGGTAATGTATGGCAAACCTTTATTGGGCAACTAGGCAGAGAATGGCATAAGTGTCAACTCTGGGTGTTCGAAAGAAGAAGAAGTTCAGGAAGGCTAGGTTTTTTTAACAAGCTTAGTCTATTTGATGACTATAAGTAGTAAGTACAAAAAACTTTGGCAATTTTGGGTTGTGATCGGTTATCGCTTGAGCTACCTTAAGTGTTTTTTTTTTATTTATTTAAAATTATTACCTGCCGGTTTGCTGGCCCTAGTCTGCAAGTGCTTCATGTGCTTGATGGCCATCTCAATGATCTCAGTCTTCTCGATCCGGCCTCGCCCCTTCTTGAGACAGTCGGCGGGTATTAGGCGGGACAGGTCCGCGAGACAGTTGTTCATCCTGTCCCGGCGACGCTTCTCGATGATCCTGTGGGACATCGGGTCCTGGGGGGACACATGAGACACGACACGACGGTTAGCGACATCTCACTTTCATGATATCTACATATTGGCTGGGTGACCGCTATCTGTCTCATCACGGTCTTCTAGATTGACAACAGCGACCACGACAACAACAATAACCACAACAACAACGATAACATTGACGTTCAATTTTCAGAATTCATCTAGGACCCTTAGATAGAGCTAATCACGGCCGTCTATATCTTCAATGACAACAATGCACAACAGTGAAAAATGCACAGTCGTGCCTAACCGATGAACACTTGAAATGAACTTTGTCAACGCCCACATCCGCAGCAGCATTAATATCATGATGATGATAATGATTGATGATGATGATGATGATGATGATGATGATGACGATGATGATGACGATGATGATGATGACGATGACGATGACGATGATACGCTGGCATTGTTGCCTTATCGCGGTAATGATTATTCTTGCTAAACTACAACCTGCCCAGAGACGGCTCGGCTACCTCATAGTGGTTGGCAGATTTGCGTGCTTTGCTGATCCCGAGAGCTGTCTCGGTGGAAGCGTATGCTTCTGGTAGGGCCACCCTAGCCGGACAGGTCGAGGAGGAGAAGTCAGACAAAATGCAGTCCACATCCTCCCCTTTCCCTTTTCCGCCTCTTTTCCTACTCCTCCCCGCCCTCCTATTAGCCCCTTTCCTCTTCATGTTTCACCCACTCATCGTCTCGATTAGCCAAGTTGCAAAAATATGAGGTACGTTAAGCCCAAATATCTATCTAACTATAACTACAATATTGACAGTTACCTCTTTATTCGTAAGTTTCCGCACTTTCCTCATCTGCTGATTGAAACACACGGGAGATTCGCCGGCCAAACATGACAGAATATGCTGCCCCTGCAACGCTGCCGTCCTGTGCGTCACCATCTTGGACGAGTAAACTGGCAACACTGTGACTATGACTGACTGACTAGCCTGACTGTGTGTGCTGTGCGTCCTTTACCGTCTTCGCGTCTGCTCGGGCACGTGTTTCTCTCTCTCTCTATCTCTCTCTATATCTCTCTAGATAAGCTTCCTACGTCGTCACGTGCAGACATCCCGCACGTGGCCTACCGGCTTGGACACGTTTATTTGCTCGCTTGCTCGCTGACACAGTCTCAATAGGGTATTATATACACTGTAATTTTTTTTCTTAAATTTAACATTACATAGTGTATGTATTTTAACAATTTACGTATGGTTAATTACTAAATACCTTTGATGTATACATTTTGTGAGATTATAAGGACAATGTATTGATAATATAAATGAGTTACTGTGTTAAACCTACACCAACTGTACCCTTATAAACAACACTACATCGGAGTCTTAAAATTAGTAACACATGTTAATTAAATAAACCCAGAGGACAATAATTTTGTCACTACATTGTAATCTTATATTTAAATAAACTTTGTTAAACCTACATCCACTGTACCCTTATAAACAACACTACATCGGAGTCTTAAAATTAGTAACACATGTTAATTAAATAAACCCAGAGGACAATAATTTTGTTACTACATTGTAATCTTATATTTAAATTAACTGCGTTAAACCTACATCCACTGTACCCTTATAAACAACACTACATCGGAGTCTTAAAATTAGTAACACATGTTAATTAAATAAACCCAGAGGACAATAATTGTATTACTCCATTGTAATCTTATATTTAAATTGGTGTGTTCCACTGATAGAAATGTCATTAAACTAATGTACTCTGCGTGCAGTAAATACCATACGCGCACGCTTGAATAATCAACCACAAGTGCCATTCAAACCCAATGCAAGTGTATTGAAATTCTCGTCAGCCAATCAGCGATTGGAGTGTAGATATGCGTGAATCTAGACCGAACGCGCTTCGGATAGCCTCGTGCGCTTCCGTGTAACTCCTGGGGCACGCATATTATCTGACGGTAATTTTGTTACATTACAATTTTACAATTTACATTTTACATAACAAATTACAATTTTATTACATCAAGTACAAAATACGCAGTTCATGCTAGTTCTGTTACATAGAGCGCAACACGTTTCATCGTGACATACGTCAGTTGGTGGGGCAAACCCATTTTGCAATGTCAAATTAATTCTGGCAAAAGATATATATCAAAATATACACTAGCACTTATGTTTAGAACATTTAAAATGTATTTACTTAGTACATAAATAAATATATTTGTATTCGTAGCCTAGTGTCTAGTCTACCCACTTACATATCTGATTTTCAGTGGGGGACATTATATGTTATAGCTCCTACAATTTATTGTGCTTCATGGCTATACGACGGCTCCAATGTCACCGTTTACATATACACCAGTATCATTTAATACATTTCTAACGTCCTTTTTGTTTTGGAGAATATCTTGAGAATATCTAGCCTTGGCCTGAATAATTCCTAAATTTTGATATTGAATTATATTAGATTATACCTAATACACGCTTTTCGAACTATATTTCAATCAAATGATTTCAACTGAAGAAAAGAATGCAACATTTACTTATATAACTCACGTTGCAATGCATTGTATATAGTACTTGCTTGGCTATAAAGGATACACTACACAAAATCGTAAATTACGAAGCTAATTACAGTACCGTAAATAAAACGCACGTTATTTAATGTATATCTCACGAATGCTATACTCGAAATCAGAACTCTGTGAGTATGTATGATTATCACCGATAGAGGGGGCTCAGCGGTCGCCGGTTCGATTCCGGCCACCGGCAGTCCTGACTGAAGGTTGTTTCCGAGGTTTTCCTCAGTCGTAAAGGCGAATGCTGGGATTGAGTCATACTATCAGCCCTCGGACATTCCTTCCCAACTATCCGTACACCCTAATAAACTAGTTAGTCACCTCAAGAGGGACACATCAGGTAAAGCTGGTGTGCACCCTATAACGGATATTCCTACAAAAATTATTATTATTATGATGTATCGCACTGTAGTTTGGTAAACCTTCCAGACGGAATAATAAATAATATATATATATATTATTGCTATTATTATAAATAATCTGTAGGGTAGTTATTTTGATCATTTCGTCCATAATTAAGTAATAGAAATATAATACGAAAAACAACCATACTGGTTATAATGTTGTATAGCCAGAGTGCGCTTTAGTTTCAATTTTGAGCAGTATTCTTGAGATAGAAATTAAAAAGTTAAAATTATGTGCGGTTTTAAACACGAGACTACCATTCCCCGACAATTGTATAATATATATATAAATAAAGTAAGAAAACATTTTTCGGTAAAACCAATGTTTTCTTACTTCACATTTTGCAACCAACAAAATCTAAATCATATATATATATATATATATACAACAGGATATTCATGACAACATAATACCTCGCAAACAGACAATTTGGGGTTTTTGGCAATAATTTTATGAAAAAGCAGGCGATGGAACTTTGTTTCCTCTCGCTCCCCTCTGTCATGCGCCAATGTGAAGAATGCGGTCTTAGACGGTCAGCTATCCCCCAAATTCAACATAATGGTCTCACTCGGCCGGACCAGCCGAGAGTAGGCTCAAAAAATTCGTAATTTTTACTTGATTACAACAAAGGCAATCCGGAAATCGAAATCGGTAGCTTTTACTTTTTTTAGCCAAAAAACGGCAAAAAACGACAAAAAAGAATTATTTAAATACTACAAGACTAGTTGACTGATAACGCTGAAATATGTGTCTAACGATTTGTTATTTTATGTAAAGTTAAGAAAAAGTAATGTGAAAATGAAAATCGCTATCGTTTGGCACTGGGAGCATAAAAACGGCAAAAACGGCACACATTTCAGTTAGAGGACCAGTTGACCGATAGCACTGGGAGAGGAGTCAAAAAACTCGGTATTTCAAACTGAATGTAGCCAATAACAAATAATGTGAAGTTAGAAATAATAATTACTTCCTTTAAAACCAAGAAACGGCAAAAAAGGGCACCAATGTATCATATAGAAGACCTATCGATCGATTATACTTAGACTGGTGGCACGAACTCGATATTTTAGAACGAATTCAGAACAAATAAAGCGACCATCAAAATCAGCAGTGCTTTGCTTGGCCCTTAGATCAAAAAGTTACAAAAAAGGCATACTAGCCAGTAGCCGGTCACCTTTGCTCAAAAATTCAAAAAAATTGTCTCACTCGGCCAGACACGCCGGGAGTGGGCCAAAAATCGTAATTATTACCTGATTGCATTAAAGACAATGCGGAAATTGTAATCGGTAGCTTTCAGTTTTTATATACAAATAACGGCAAAAAAGGGCAATTTATGAACTACATTACCAATTAATGATAATACTAACAAGGGCGGCAAAAAATTGAAATCTTAAGATATCATGAAGAAAATGTAATCCAAATCTTTTAAGTAATAGCGTTGGGCATTATGTAAAATAAGGGGGCTGGGGGTGGGGGGCATAAATGGACTATTTAATATTTAGTCCAAGTTACCGATAAACTCCAAGTAACCGCTAGCATTGCATGGGAGAGATGCCAACACATATGTCATACTAAACAAATATTGTGAAAGTTGAAATCAAAAGTATTTGGTTTACAGCAAGAAATGTGTTATGTCAATTATTTATGACCAGTAGAATGATAACGCTAGGTAACAAATTTTCTCAATTATCTCACCTCTCAATCTTTAAGTATCCCACTCCCATTTGACTATGGCTGGTGCCTGGAAAATGGTTCAATAATGCTATCCGATGGCTTGTGACAAAACCAGCCCCTGAAGAAGTGTTAGAATTGATATCGTGCAAATGCAAACACTGTTCCATAGCCAAGTGTCAGTGCAGTGATTTGAAGCTTAGATACAGACTTGTGTTACTGTGAACACCAATGCAAAGGGGTGCAAGAAGATACCTTAGTACCAGTACCTAAAAGAGGAAACTACTGCAATGAGGATAGTGACCTCGATTTCTAAGGTACACATATATAATATTTAAGCCCTCATTATACTATGGGCATACTTGATATAATATATTTAAATGAAATATAGTGTTTGCGTTACCAATGCGACTATATGTGAATGTGTTTATGTTCTAGTGCTAGTGATTCTCAAAGCACGAAAAATATTTAACATGGCGGCGAAGAGGATAACCTAGTTTAAGTAAAGAATGCAAACTTCATATTTAGAGTCTATCCACTCAGCAACATGACTGATTTTCAGTGAGGGATTTTAATTTAAAGCGACTGAGCCAACCCTATAGCCTCCGAACCCCATTGACGAGTGAGCGATATAACCAACCAAAGATCGATATTTAAATATGGAATATGTGAACAATGTTAGACAGTGCAAACACCTGCGGGCAAATATCAGAATCAACAAGGATGATTTCAGAACATCTTTGAATTTATTGAGTGCTTCCTTACTGGGACGGCTCCCAAGTCACCGATACACATATTTCATTGTTTACAGCGAAGTTGGACACAATAAGGTACAACTTGTATTTGTTGTTAACGTCATCCCACATATGTGTTTTAATAAATTGTATTTACATTGGTGTTTCATTTACTTGTATAATAATATAATATCATGAGCTAACATCTACATAATTTGATGCTTCGTACTAGTAGGTTTACAATGACTTTTCAACAAGTTTACACATACACATGGCCATTCCATAGAAATGCAAATGCCAAACATTGGTGTTTTACACACTACACTACACAAACCGTCTAGAACTAACGGAGTTAGATTGATGGAACACATTCTGTCCATATATTTTTCCCTTGTATTTTGAAAGATGTTTTGTGTTGTAAAGTTGAAAGATGGCGAAACTATAGTTTCGCCATCTTTCAACTTCCGGTCGCCGTTACTTTAGCCAGGTTTACACACCATAATAAGGTTTAAGGTCTAAGGTTTAACAAAGTTGAATCAAGCCAGTAGCATCATGGCGTTCAGATAACTTCCTAAGATTTAAGGGCTAGGACGAAAGTTGAAACTATTCCAACTTGCTAGCTCTTATACCTAAAATTCTTAGCCCAGCCAATGAGAGACGAGCTTTTATAAATCCGGCCAATGGTAGCGATCCTAGTAGATTAGTTTGGAAAATACTTTCCTTAAAACAAAATATTAAATCTTCAACCTTATTACGGTGTGTAAACCCAGCATACATAGTATTATTCACGGCCTTTTAGATCTTCAATGACAACAATGCACCTTAACATAACACTTGAAAACTAGTTGTTATTGTTGAACATTGTTGTCATTGATCTATCAAGGACCCTTAGGCTTACATAGAATTAATCACTGTTTTCTATCTTCAATGACAACAATGCACGTTAACATAACACTTGAAAACTAGTTGTTATTGTTGAACATTGTTGTCATTGATCTATCAATGACCCTAGATAGAATTATGCACGGCCTTCAAAATCAATTCTGAAAGGGTACAAGCACCCCGTATTTTATGGTTGATTGATTGATTGATATTCGGGCTTTACGTAGTCTATACCTCATATTTTTGCAACTTGGCTAATCGAGACGACAGGTGGGTGAAATATGAAGATACAATCGATCTGGGAGTGTTTGGAGGAAAGGGGCAAGGCAAGTAGGTGGGCGGGGAGGAAAACGGGAAACGTGTACTGCATTTCGTCTGACTTCTCCCCCTCCCCCTCGACCCCCCCCCCCTGCCAGAGTGTAACAACATCAACTTGTCTGTGCGTAAAAATATAAAACACGTTTTCCATCAAAAACAATTTGCTTTATTGAACTTGTGTCGTCCATCCAATCCAAACCAAGACAATCATCACTCCACTGTGGAGGTCTGGACCGCCAGTAGAACTCTTCCTCTCCAACTTATGTTGATATCCGGGTGCCACGCCCACCCTCTACGCCGCGAGTACGTCTTCCTTCACCTGCTCGGCGGTAAACTGCACGCCATGACCATTTGCTCGGCCTGTGTGTTCGATTCGTTACGAGGAAAAAAACTCTAGTCCGGACGGACGTACCATGAGTATACGGTTGTTTTAGAGGATTTTTATGGGCGCTGACATCTTGAAATTTGATGCCATTGAAGTGCTGCTGCAAATTAATTCCACACTATATAGAAGACGTCTACCAATGTTACCAGTATTGTTTAACAATTGTTGGTAAAAATAACACGACCAACTATGACGCGAAAAATCCTACCACGGTCTTCTTGATCTCCTGAGCAGCACTTTAATGGCGGCAACTGAAACAACACGACAACTTGTCTTTCATCAAACCATCAAACTATACTCGCTTTATTTATGTTCTGCCGCCCATCCAATAAAAACCACGACAAGCATCACTCTATTGTGCGGGTGTGAACATCCGGCGCCACCGCCGCCGTCACCACCGCCGCCGCTAAGCCTCTTCCTGTCCAACTTGTGTTGATAGACCCGCGCGACGCCCGTTTGCAACGCGGCCACCTGTCGCCGCGTGAACATCTTGACCTGTTCGACGGTAAACTGCGCCATGACGTCACGACGCAGCCCTCGCATCGCCGACGGCCTCAACAGCATCAACTCTTCGGCGGTCATCTGCGTCACGAGTAGTCCGAGATGGCGGACACTCTTCTCCGTCCACATCTCCACCGGTCCGTACGCGTCGGGCGTCAACCCCACCTCCAGTAGAATGCGCATCTGACGCGGCGTACACCCGTACGCGGTCGAGAACATCGACTCTTTGAGCGCGACGAAGGTGGCCGGAGCGATCGTCGCGAGACGCATCGTCGGGAAACCGCACACGAGGTTGCCGAACGCGTTGAGCGCGCGCCACGAGGAGAGCACGTTCGCGCCCCATTCTTTTTGGAACGCGTAGCCGAGGATGCCGAGTTTTTTACGCGGGAAACCGGGCACGCCGCCGACGAAGTCCACCAGTTCCCAGTCGGTCATGTTGAGACGGAAGAGATCCGCTTCCGGTATCGAGTAGACGAGGGAACGTAACGACCTGGGCACAGAAGGGACGGGAAGGTTAAAAGATTAACCTTTATAGGGATGGGAAAAAACAGCTATTTTCCTAATCGTTTATACCCGTAAACTAATCACGTTTAAACGGTCGGGGAAAAAACAACGGGGAAAAACAGCTATTTTCCTAACCGTTTATACCCGTAAACCAATCACGTATAAACGGTTAACCGCCCCCACCCCCCGCAACAAAAATTCTACCGTGATCCCTTGTATAGCTGCAAAGAAGCCACTTATTGAAGTCTTGTTGATACATGGACCTGTGACGAATGACGGTCATGTGACTCAATTTAGGATAAGATTTGATTTGAAGGAATTAATTCATCAGTGTTGTTAAGTAGCGCGCTACAAGTAGCATGTTACTTTTTTTGGTAGCGAGACTGGTAGCGCGCTATATTTGAAAATGCGGTAAAGTAGCGAGTAGCAAGCTACTATATACGAGTATTTCTAGCGAAAAATCGCCGCTACTCTATTTTTGCAATTTTGCAATGCAATATAAAATATTAAACCTCTTATAGACTTATATTTGTGGCTTCTGAGTTGTTGATAACATTATTTTCATAAACATAAAAATGATCATTGGTAAGAAAGCCTAGATTTTTAAAGAAATAATTGAATCCTGGTCCTTTATTTAACAAATTAAAGTAGCTGTACAAGTAGCGAGCTACTTACAAACTACAGTAGCTAAAAAGTAGCTAAGTTAGGCCTACTTTCAAAGATGCTGTAGCTGTAACAGTGCTACTTTTAAAAAGTAGCTTTAACAACACTGGAATTAATACCTATTACCAGTAAATTGGAAGATCAAGACAGAGCGCACCTCTTTAGATGCGCCGCTCTCAAGAAGGACATTGACTCCCTGCCCGACGAAATGAGCAGGACAGAGAAGGAGGCAGTCTTGTATTGGATAGCAAGAAAGAAGAATGGCTAAAGAGGCCAACTCTGCACAGGAAAAAAAGAAGAAAAAAAACTCCCCCGCCCCCGCTAAACATTTTGAATGCATTTAAACAACATTCGTTTAAAACAGAGGTCGAAATCATAATTTTGTATGATATTTCTATTATTTATTTAGAACTTGACTAAATAAATGGTTAAACGTGTAGTGGTGCGTTAGTTAGGTTGTGTTCGTGGGGGGGGGGGGGGGGGGAGGGAGGGACGGCGGTTAACCGTTTAAACGTTTCAAAGGAAAACGGTCGGTGTTTTCCCATCTCAATCCCTATGGGGAGGCGTAACAAGTGCACAGAGAGCGTTGCGAGCGATCCGACCAACGGTCACTGAATATTGCATACGGTACACACAATTTTCAACGTCATTGCAAAACTATTTGACTTCTTTGGAATCTTTGGATATTTTTACAATAATAAGTACCGGTAGGCCTAGTGAATGAATGAACTGAATGCTAAAACTGGAGATTCCAGGTAGAAGAACGAGAGGAAGACCACGACAAAGATGGCACTACAAAGTGAGGAAGGATGTGGAAATGCCAGGAGGCAGTGGCGTATACACGGGGGGGGGGGGGGGAGGGGGGACAAAACCCCCCCTTTAGCAAAGGAAACATGGAAAATGACCTTTTACATTTCAATAGACAGTATTTCAATAGACAGTTAGATGTTTTACTTTATAAATTGTATATTATTGTAATTAAAAGCAAAATCAATACGAAAAATATGCAAATTATTGGTTGAGGTTCCTTTTATTTGCGGTGCTAAGGAATAAATGTGTTGCCAGAAAATGAGTAATCTTGTTTCAGTTGGCCGCTGCAAAACGCACAGATTTGCAATAAAATTAGGGCTACCTTGACGAGAATTTTTTCGGGGGGCAAGCCCCCCGGAACCCCAATTGTGTTTCGGCTCCACTCTATATAATATGGGTTGAAACCCCCCCCCCCCCTTTCCCAATTCCTGGATACGCCACTGCCAGGAGGGGACTGGAATGTAGTTGAGGGGGAAGAGTGGTGGCAGGATAGAAGAAGATGGAAACGAGGCTCATCTTCAATGCCGACCCAACGCAGAGTTGGACGTGGCAGCTGCTGTGACGTCACGCGCGCGACAACTATGAATCTACCTGAGCATGTCGACGGTCACTTGTTTCATGTCCATTTCGCCCTTGACAGCCTTCCAGACGTGCAGTTTCGCCGCCTTCGTCAGGTGGATCTTCTCGGCGGCTCGGATGTCGTTGGCCAACACTTGACGCGGTAACTTGTCCAACGCCTCCATGTCGCCCGTCATCAGAGTGTAGGTCGGGTCGGGGTCCATCATCGCGAGATTCTCCTCCTCTTGTTCGTAGTATTCGGGGTGATTCGACGACGTCGTCGTTCCTTCGTCGGAGGAGTTGTTTCCGTCACGTTCTTTGTCGTTTGTCGTGTCCACGGGATTCGATTCTGATGTGATGGACGGATTATTCTGCTCCTCCTCTTGTTCGTCGTGTTTCGGCGGCCTCGTCATTCCTTCGTCGGAGTCGTCGTTTTCGTCGTCACGTCCTTTGTCGGACGCGTCCACGGGATTCGATTCTGTTGTGACGGATGGAATATTCTGCACTGTTGCGTTGTTGTTGTCGTCTTCTTCGCCCGACGACGGAGGAGAGCGAGTTTCTGCGTCGTCGGGATCCGAAGACTGGACTGTGTGCGAGGGGATCAACTCCTTACGCTCACCACCGTCCCGAACCGAAGAAGGCGGCGGAGGACCTTGCAGTGGTCGTGGCTGCGGAAGTCCCGTGGGCTCCGTAGAAGAGTGCAGGCTCGTCTTTGAACTGTTTGAATCTCGCTTGATGACGTAGTGAAACACGGGTCCTGCAGGGCTGTATGATCTTGTAGACACAGTGTCTATCCGTCCTGCACTGTCTACACTCTTCGACAACGGTCCTAGAACTTTCTGCAACAACGGTCCTGCACTGTCTAACCTTGTAGACACGGTGTCTATCGGTCCTACACCGTCTACACTCTTAGACAACGGTTCTAGAACTTTCTGCAACAACGGTTCTGCACTGTCTAACCTTGTAGACACGGTGTCTATCGGTTCTACACCGTCTACACTCTTAGACAACGGTTCTAGAACTTTCTGCAACACCGGTCCTGCACTGTCTAACCTTGTAGACACGGTTTCTATCGGTCTAACACCGTATACACTCTTAGAAAACGGTTCAAGCACGTTCTGCATTACCGGATCAAAATTCTTCAAGATTCTAGTAGCATTTTCAATCGCCTCGGTACGATCGAAAATCGAAAACAAATGTTGAAACGCCTCCGAGACGTCTAGTCTTGAGGTCAATGTTTTGGTCGCCCCTGAACTATCGAAGCTTCTTGATAAGGTTTCCAGTGGCTCGGAGCTTTGTCGAGGTGCTGGCAACGGTTTTAGAACGCTTTGAAGGACCGGCTTTGAGTAGTCGCTTTGAAGGACCGGCGTAGAGTTGTTGCTTTGAAGGACCGGCTTAGAGTTGTTGCTTTGAAGGACCGGCTTAGAGTTGTTGCTTTGAAGGACCGGCATTGAGTTGTTGCTTTGAAGGACCGGCATTGAGTTGTTGCTTTGAAGGACCGGCATTGAGTTGTTGCTTTGAAGGACCGGCGTAGAGTTGTTGCTTTGAAGGACCGGCATTGAGTTGTTGCTTTGAAGGACCGGCTTAGAGTTGTTGCTTTGAAGGACCGGCTTAGAGTTGTTGCTTTGAAGAACCGGCGTAGAGTTGTAGGAAGTCGCGGACAAATGCTCAATCACACCGGTTGTGGGCGGCGAATCTAAACGTATCTTTGCCCGTGGGCCGATTGCCAACGACGAAACTAAACCGAACGTCAACAACAACAACACCAATATCATTACTGGCTGCAGTTTGTGGCGCCACATTTTGCACCACTCGTCTTTCTTTAAATCAAACACCACCACACAAGTAGTGTGTCAATTGTGAAACAAATCCCTCACGTAGCCCACACTTTTGAGAGTATGAAAGAAGCGATAGATAATTAATAATCTTGTCTGCCGAAGGATCGAGATTGTTTATAATAATAATCATCATAAACAATAGCACAACAGTCACTGCAACTTGATAGTACTCCGTCTACGTCAAGGTCCGTAAAGCCGCGTTCACATAAATGACTAGTGACTATTGACTATTGACTATTGACTATTGATTATTAACTAAGCGAATTGAACCATAGGCGATACGTGCTGACGTTCACACAACTTTACTTTTGACTTATGATTATTGACTATTGACTAACGAATTGAAAATATCTCAAAGTCATAGTTACAACCAATCACAACGTTCGCGTTCAGCCAATGAATGTGGAGCAACGTAAGTCAATACCACTACTCAATTACTGTCAAGTGTATATTTGTTTTTGACTATTTCCGGCGAATATTATTTATTTATTATTTCTATGAAGCTGTCAAACAATAAAATATTCTTATTTTGAAAACAAATCTTCAAAACAAACAAGAAACATACAAAACCTTCACAACTTGGTTAAGCCCATCATTAAACGTTTTAACTGGTGAACAGTTACTATCGCCATACCTCGTTTTCTTCATAATGTTGCAATTTTATTATTTTGACAGCTCGTTGTTTGTCAATCAGTTCGATTCATTTGTTCTAGGTGGCAGATCATACGTGTCAAAGAACTTAGTTGTGTAGTGTTCATATCTTTCTTTGGGTAGTCAATAATCAATAGTCAATAGTCAATAGTCAATAATCAATAGTCATTTATGTGAATGCGGCTTTAATCCCCTGGCGAGGGCTCGTATACCGAACCTCCGCTAGGGGATCGACGGACCTTGCGTCTACGTGTGTGTCAAGGTCCGTAAATTCCCTGGCGGTGGCTCGTCTAACTCTTGAGGTCTACCGAACCTCCGCCAGCCTACTCTATGAGTGTACTGCAGATCAAGATTCGGTAGCAAGGGCTCGTCGAACTCCGACTTTGAGGTTTACCAAACCTTGGCTAGGAGATCGACGGACTTTGGAGACGATATTAAAGTTCCCTCCCTATAGAATTCATTTATCGACTCTGATGGTAGGTTTCGGTGTCCAGAGTCGATAAAGAAGTTTCCCCTAGAACTTCTTTATCGACTGTATCACTCTAAAGTTGTCCCAACGAAAGTATTATGATGCTTACGACACAGCCGAGTCCAAGGTGACCAACTTAATTTTCTACTTCGCTAATTCCTACCACCTTTAAGTCAAACAAGTCCGCTGGGGATAATTTAAGACCTTCCGTTGGTTACCTGTAACGGTGGGTGTGGCCAAACCGCCTGTGGGGCACTCGACTTAGCCGAACCGTGCATTTATAAGTGTGTGAAAGAACGCCAGGTATCTGTTGATTTTCCTTCAGTTGGCGCGGTTGAAAGGGGGCGCTCTCTGATGCCCCACTCTCCGATGCCCCACCAACCTTTTAAGTCTCCGATGCCCCACTCTCCGATGCCCCACCAACCTTTTTAGTCTCCGATACCCCACTCTCCGATGACCCACCTACCTGCTCTACCTGTTTTCTAGAGCCCATGTTACACCACGCAATTTAATCGCACGTCCACTGCGTGGTAAGCGGTAGGGATAGAGGTTAGGTTAGGTTAGGTTAGGTTAGGGTAGTATTATACTATATTTTAGGGTGGTATTATATTTGGGGTGTGCGTGTGCTTATTTTACATGATGTAGCATGGGCTTCTTGAGCAGATAGGTGGGGCATCGGAGAGTGGGGCATCGGAGATGCGTCCGTTGAAAGGGGCAGTAGACAATGACCTGAGATCGGTATGCTAATACTTACGTTGGGGCTAGTATAGCCACTGTCCTTGTGATCTGACTGGTATGAGCGACGTACAGGCTGTTAGACTAGGCTACTTACCCTCGATATTTTCTTCTTGTTGAAACTGAAGTCGTCATCTTCTGAGGTCGCCACAGTTGCAAAGTTCAGATTACTGCAACAATAAATAATAATAACAAATATTAATACCGCAATAGCAGACGCTTGCTGGTATCACAGATAAATAATTGTTGGTTGTCTGTGCTTCAGATTACTGCAGCAATAAATAATAATAACAAATATTAAAACTGCAATAGCAGATCGCTTGCTGGTATTATAGTTCACGATTTTGCGTCGGCAGGAAGTCGCGACGTTTTACGGTTTTACTACACACCGGAAGTCATCAAAGCCCTCAACAACAAATCTCAACAACAAATCTGCTGAATTGTGAGGGACCAAAACAACGCTATGCTGGGGGGCATAAAGTTTCAAGACAGGGAGGCGAATCTCTATTGGTTGACGAGATCCAGCATGATGGTCGGATAGACCAATTGTGGCCGTGTGAAATGATGATGATGATGACAAATAGCAAAGAATGCTACATCTTTCGTTTAGGTTCTTTGATTAACCCCCAAACCCTATACACGACTATAACAAAACCTGTTTTATTTCCCTATGGACAAAACCTTTGTATAAAGTATAAACCCAGCCTAAGGCCGGGAAAATGAACTGAAGAATCCAAAAAAACAAGTGAAATGTAGTACAAGGTTTCACAAGCCCCGACGAGCTAAAAAGCCAGAGTAAAAATCACCTGCACTAGCTACACTATAGTATTAGTTTTAATTACATGCTCCGAAACTTTTTCTTGTGGGGGGTAGCCCGAAAGCACCACCCACCCACCCCCCCGTTTATATGTGCCACTGTAGTAGACAACAAATTCGACTCACCCGTCACAGAACTGGAACAGACTCTGCTCCTCCTTGCAGGGGTGCAACGCCGCGGTCCCCCCGTCTGAGGAGCTGCAACTGAAAGCACAAAGAATATATACTGAACTAGGGGTGGGGTGCTACAAGGGGGGATAATAATAACAACCTTTATTGGTCTCCGCAGCC
This sequence comes from Isoperla grammatica, assembly GCA_945910005.1. NCBI lineage: Eukaryota > Metazoa > Arthropoda > Insecta > Plecoptera > Perlodidae > Isoperla > Isoperla grammatica. Next base: position 30,219,721 of record OX246747.1, read on the forward strand.
ATAGCTGTTGCCGTGAGACACAGAATAACATACATTTTATATCAAAACGAAAATAGAAACAAATTACACTTAGGTTGGAATTCATAGTCGGCCCCTACACCTAGGGGCGCCCATTGTTACCAAGGTAACAGTTGTTTCCATGTTATTTTCCATAAACAAAACAAATCCATAGCAACAATGGGTGCCCCTAGGTGTAGGGGCCGACTATGAATTCCAACCTAAATATAATTTATAAATAAACAAAACAAAATTAAGTATACAAATGTTGCCTAAAGATGAAAATAGACCACATAAACTTTTGAATCGATTAAGAAATGATTCCCAAGTAAAATAATAAAATCGTTTTTTTTGCCGCCAACAATTTACTGTTTATTAATCGTCCCTCTTTGAAGCTTTTTTTTTTTACATGGGATTAATGTTTTGATAATAATCACGCATGGTTTCAATTAAGAATGTATCATCGACGAGTGTGTGAGAGAACACAAATAGTTGAATCAATTAGTAAAGTAATTAAGTAAGTAGTAAAGTAAAGTAATCACTCAAAATAGAATAGATGCAATCTGGTGGCAAGCAAATATACTCCTATGAGAAGGAGATTACTCATCGTTGATTTGTTGAAAGCATCAATGACGCAGATAAGGAGGTAGCTATAGGTGGCATAGCATGCCTAGCGCATACCAACGCATCCCTAAACTTGTCGCACATCAAACTTTCTCTTGCTTTCGTCACGGGCGAGGAACAACTCCCTACTCGTAGCCAATCAGCGATCGCTATTGCGGGGGTTTGTGTCGGGTGGTCTGCTGGTTGGCTATTAAATAGCCAACCAGCAGACCACCCCCGCTATTATGGGTTTCACTACGAGCTGCGATCCGTTTCTCTCACTAGCCCACTACAAGCTTATCTATACTAGCCTTTACACCTTGTATGGGTTTCACTGCGAGCTGCGATCACCTCCGGCTACGAAAACTCGTTTCTCTCACTAGCCCACTACAAGCTAATCTACATCATTCTTTACACCTATTGTGGGTTTCACTGCGAGCTGGGATCACCTCAGGCTACGAAAACTCGTTTCTCTCACTAGCCCACTACAAGCTTATCTACATCAGCCTTAACACCTATTATGGGTTTCACTGCAAGCTGGGATCACCTCAGGCTACGAAAACTCGTTTCTCTCACTAGCCCACTACAAGCTTATCTACATCAGCCTGTACACCTATTATGGGTTTCACTGCGAGCTGGGATCACCTCAGGCTACGAAAACTCGTTTCTCTCACTAGCCTACTACAAGCTTATCTACATCAGCCTGTACACCTATTATGGGTTTCACTGCGAGCTGCGATCACCTCAGGCTACGAAAACTCGTTTCTCTCACTAGCCCACTACAAGCTTATCTACATCAGCCTGTACACCTATTATGGGTTCCACTGCGAGCTGCAATCACCTCAGGCTACGAAAACTCGTTTCTCTCACTAGCCCACTACAAGCTTATCTACATCAGCCTGTACACCTATTATGGGTTCCACTGCGAGCTGCAATCACCTCAGGCTACGAAAACTCGTTTCTCTCACTAGCCCACTACAAGCTTATCTACATCAGCCTTTACACCTATTATGGGTTTCACTGCGAGCTGCGATCATCTCAGGCTACGAAAACTCGTTTCTCTCACTAGCCCACTACAAGCTTATCTACATCAGCCTGTACACCTATTATGGGTTTCACTGCGAGCTGGGATCACCTCAGGCTACGAAAACTCGTTTCTCTCACTAGCCCACTACAAGCTTATCGACATCAGCTTTCACATCTATTATGGGTTTCACTGCGAGCTGTCATCACCTCAGGCTACGAAAACACGTTTCTCTCACTAGCCCACTACAAGCTTATCTACAATCAGCCTTTACATCTATTATGGGTTTCACTGCGAGCTGCGATCACCTCAGGCTACGAAAACTCGTTTCTCTCACTAGCCCACTACAAGCTTATCTACATCAGCCTGTACACCTATTATGGGTTTCACTGCGAGCTGCGATCACCTCAGGCTACGAAAACTCGTTTCTCTCACTAGCCCACTACAAGCTTATCTACATCAGCCTGTACACCTATAATGGGTTTCACTGCGAGCTGGGATCACCTCAGGCTACGAAAACTCGTTTCTCTTACTAGCCCACTACAAGCTTGTCTACATCAGCCTTTACACCTATAATGGGTTTCACTGCGAGCTGGGATCACCTCAGGCTACGAAAACTCGTTTCTCTCACTAGCCCACTACAAAGCTTATCTACTTCAGGCTGTATACCTATTATGGGTTTCACTGCGAGCTCACCTCAGGCTACGAAAACTCGTTTCTCCCACTAGCCCACTACAAGCTTATCTACATCAGGCTGTATACCTATTATGGGTTTCACTGCGAGCTGCGATCACCTCAGGCTACGAAAACTCGTTCCTCCCACTAGCCCACTACAAGCTTATCTATACATTAGCCTTTACACCTATTATGAGTTTCACTGCGAGCTGCGATCACCTCAGGCTACGAAAACTCGTTTCTCTCACTAGCCCACTACAAGCTCATCTACATCAGCCTTTACACAAATTATGGGTTTCACTGCGAGCTGCGATCACATCAGGCTACGAAAACTCATTTCTCTCACTAGCCCACTACAAGCTTATCTACATCAGGCTGTATACCTATTATGGGTTTCACTGCGAGCTGCGATCACCTCAGGCTACGAAAACTCGTTCCTCCCACTAGCCCACTACAAGCTTATCTATACATTAGCCTTTACACCTATTATGAGTTTCACTGCGAGCTGCGATCACCTCAGGCTACGAAAACTCGTTTCTCTCACTAGCCCACTACAAGCTCATCTACATCAGCCTTTACACCAATTATGGGTTTCACTGCGAGCTGCGATCACATCAGGCTACGAAAACTCGTTTCTCTCACTAGCCCACTACAAGCTTATCTACAATCAGCCTTGACACCTATTATGGGTTTCACTGGGAGCTGGGATCACCTCAGGCTACGAAAACTCGTTTCTCTCACTAGCCCACTATAAGCTTATCTACATCAGCCTTTACATCTATTATGGGTTTCACTGCAACCTGCGATCACCTCAGGCTACGAAAACTCGTTTCTTTCACTAGCCCACTACAAGCTTATCTACATCAGCCTTTACATCTATTATGGGTTTTACTGCGAGCTGGGATCATCTCAGGCTACGAAAACTCGTTTCTTTCACTAGCCCACTACAAGCTTATCTACATCAGCCTTTACATCTATTATGGGTTTCACTGCGAGCTGGGATCACCTCAGGCTACGAAAACTCGTTTCTCTCACTAGCCCACTACAAGCTTATCTACATCAGCCTTTACATCTATTATGGGTTTTACTGCGAGCTGGGATCACCTAAGGCTACGAAAACACATTCCTCTCACTAGCCCACTACAAGCTTATCTACATCAGCCTTTACATCTATTATGGGTTTCACTGCGAGCTGGGATCACCTCAGGCTACGAAAACTCGTTTCTCTCACTAGCCCACTACAAGCTTATCTATACATTAGCCTTTACACCTATTATGAGTTTCACTGCGAGCTGGGATCATCTCAGGCTACGAAAACTCGTTTCTTTCACTAGCCCACTACAAGCTTATCTACATCAGCCTTTACATCTATTATGGGTTTCACTGCAACCTGCGATCACCTCAGGCTACGAAAACTCGTTTCTTTCACTAGCCCACTACAAGCTTATCTACATCAGCCTTTACATCTATTATGGGTTTCACTGCAACCTGCGATCACCTCAGGCTACGAAAACTCGTTTCTTTCACTAGCCCACTACAAGCTTATCTACATCAGCCTTTACATCTATTATGGGTTTCACTGCAACCTGCGATCACCTCAGGCTACGAAAACTCGTTTCTCTCACTAGCCCACTACAAGCTTATCAGCCTTGACACCTATTATGGGTTTCACTGCGAGCTGCGATCATCTCAGGCTACGAAAACTCGTTTCTCTCACTAGCCCACTACAAGCTTATCTACAATCAGCCTTGACACCTATTATGGGTTTTACTGCGAGCTGGGATCATCTCAGGCTACGAAAACTCGTTTCTCTCACTAGCCCACTACAAGCTCATCTACATCAGCCTTTACATCTATTATGGGTTTTACTGCGAGCTGGGATCATCTCAGGCTACGAAAACTCGTTTCTCTCACTAGCCCACTACAAGCTTATCTACATTAGCCTTTACATCTATTATGGGTTTTACTGCGAGCTGGGATCATCTCAGGCTACGAAAACTCGTTTCTCTCACTAGCCCACTACAAGCTTATCTACATTCAGCCTTGACACCTATTATGGGTTTTACTGCGAGCTGCGATCATCTCAGGCTACGAAAACTCGTTTCTCTCACTAGCCCACTACAAGCTTATCTACATCAGCCTTTACATCTATTATGGGTTTCACTGCGAGCTGCGATCACCTCAGGCTACGAAAACTCGTTTCTTTCACTAGCCCACTACAAGCTTATCTACATCAGCCTTTACATCTATTATGAGTTTCACTGCGAGCTGCGATCACCTCAGGCTACGAAAACTCGTTTCTCTCGCTAGCCCACTACACGATTCTCTACATTAGCCTTTACACCTATTATGAGTTTCACTGCGAGCTGCGATCACCTCAGGCTACGAAAACTCGTTTCTCTCACTAGCCCACTACAAGCTTTTCTTCATCAGCCTTTACACCTATTATGGGTTTCACTGCGAGCTGCGATCACCTCAGGCTTCGAAAACTCGTTTCTCTCCCTAGCCCACTACAAGCTTATCTACATCAGCCTTTACACCTATTATGGGTTTCACTGCGAGCTGCGAATACTTCAGGCTACGAAAACTCGTTTCTCTCACTAGCCCACTACAAGCTTATCAACATGAATCTTTACACCTATTATGGGTTTCAATGCGAGTTGCGATCACCTCAGGCTACAAAAACTCGTTTCTCTCACAAGCCCACTACAAGCTTATCAACATCAATCTTTACACCTATTATGGGTTTCACTGAGAGCTGCGATCACCTCAGGCTACGAAAACTCGTTTCTCTCACTAGCCCAGGCTATCCCCTTGAGTCGCTAGCAGTTTTGGAACTGCTGATGGTAAGATATTATTCGGGGAGGAACTGTCATGTACGATTAGTGCGGTTGATTGGAACTGGGAAGGTTGTTCGATTGCTATCTCAGATGGAACTGTTAGAATTTCGGTTTCCAAAAATTATTTGCATTTTTGTTTTTGAAGTCCGAGTGGATACCAGGAATCATTTAGCAACCCCCTGGGCCAGTCACCCCTTTATGTTAGGAAAGGTCGTTTTTGCAACCGTTGAGCGGAGAAAGGTTGAATGACAAGATAATTGCAAACAGTCGGCAAGCCGTCCTAGCAACGAAGCACTCAATAAATTCAAAGTTGTTCTGAATCGGCCTTGTTGATTCCGACATTAATTGTCCGCAGGTGTTCGCACTGTCCAATCGGCATCGCTGATTCATATGTTTCGTGTTTGAAATATCGATCTTTGATTGGTTATCGCTCACTCGTCAAAGGTTTTTCGGAACCTACAGGGTTGTTTTAGTTGCTTTAAATTAAAGTCCCCCACTGAAAATCAGTTTCATTACTGAGTGGGTAGACTCTAAATGTGAATTTATTTATTTATTGGAAACCGTGCCATTTTTCGCGGTCGCAGCTTGAAACCTTAAAACCCACAATACGATCTCCTCCCTCGCCCATGATGACGAAAGCAGCGGAAAGGTGTAGTCGTGCGGCGAGTTTACGGACAACATACAGTATACAGGAGCTATGCCTGTCGCACGAGGCAACACACGCGTCATGAGTAACCGGGTCTTGCGAAGTCAACACCAGGTTAAAGGTCACCATATCGCAATGGTGATATTGAGGCAATCCCGTGACCTCATTGAACTGGTTTGAGGCGAACTGGTTGTGCAAGAATTATGTACATCTTTTTTAACAATACGAAAATTGCAAGTTTTTCAACGTTTCTTTGATTTGTTTCACATATTTTTACATGGTTACCCGAAGAATGGAAGACAGGCATGTATAAAGTCCCCCACTGCAAATCAGTTTAGTTACTGAGTGGGTAGACTCTAAATATGAATTTATTTATTTATTTATTTATTTATTTATTTATTTATTTATTTATTTATTTATTTATTTATTTATTTATTTATTTATTTATTTATTTATTTATTCATTTATTCATTCATTTATTTATTTATTTATTTATTCATTTATATCGATAACGATGATGATGTTTGGGTTTTACGTCCCGTATTTTTGCACGTTTGGGTATAGACGATGAGGTGGGTGATATATGAAAATGAAAAACGCCGCATTAAATAAATGAATAAATAAAATAAATTCACAATAATTATTTAGAGTGTATACCCACTCAGTAACAAGACTGATTTCAGTGGGGGACTTCAATTTAAAGCGACTAAACCAACCCTGTAGGCTCCGAACACCATCGACGAGTGAGCGATAACCAAAATAATAATATTTTGGGTATTCCGAATCAGATCCATTGCACATCGCGGGGGTCGTCATAAGGGGAGTCCAGCAAGGGAGGGAGGGCAGGGCGGGGCAGTGGGGGGGGGGGGGAGGGGAAGGGACAGGGTCTCCTTTCGTTGCCTCTTACGATAAGTAGAGTCACCCTGGACCTATTCTACCCCTGGCATTTATTTTTTATTTGATATCTGATTTCATTTTGTTTAATTCAACAGAATACACAGTTTTTAGACACAAAGCTAACGTAGTTTCACAAAGCTTCAAAAGTCTGGATGATCGGAGTTTTTCCGCAAGCCGTCTTTGCGGTGTTTATATCAAATGTTACCACTTTTCGTTGCCAATTCTTGTAATTTTTGTGGCTATACTATATTCTATTTTCACTGGTTTTACGATCGCATGTGTGTGGTGCCAAACACAGCCAAGCTTCGAAAGAGAACGGCTGCCACACTATACGTTTAGACAGGAAGACTGTTTTGTGCTTGTGTCATTGCAATTCGACCACTCACAATGCATCTTGAAACTTTTGGTCCGTGCGCCGAAAAAGGGTTCGGGGAAGTGCGAATAAGCATAAAATCTGTTGCACCGTTTTTCTAACTTCAGGTAAAGAGTTCTCCCCTTAAATAAGGAAAGAAAGAAAGAAAGAAAGAAAGAAAGAAAGAAAGAAAGAAAGAAAGAAAGAAGGAAAGAAAGAAAGAAAGAAAGAAAGAAAGAAAGAAAGAAAGAAAGAAAGGAAGGAAGAAAGAAAGAAAGAAAGAAAGGAAGAAAGAAAGAAAGAATAAAAGAAAGAAAGAAAGAAAGAAAGAAAGAAAGAAAGAAAGAAAGAAAGAAAGAAAGAAAGAAAGAAAGGAAAAAAGGAAGAAAGAATGAAAGACAGAAAGACTGTTGGTGCTTGTGTCATTGCAATTCTATCACCCCCAATGCACCTTGACACTTTTGGTTCGTGCGCCGAAAAAAGGTTCGGGGGATGGCGAATAAGCATTGGACATAGAAACTCTGTTGCACTGTTTTTCTAACTTTAGGTAAAGAGTTCTCCCCTTAAGTAAAGAAGGAAAGAAAGAAAGAAAGAAAGAAAGGAAGGAAGAAAGAAAGAAAGAAAGAATGAAAGAAAGAAAGAAAGAAAGAAAGAAAGGAAAAAAGGAAGAAAGAATGAAAGACAGAAAGACTGTTGGTGCTTGTGTCATTGCAATTCTATCACCCCCAATGCACCTTGAAACTTTTGGTTCGTGCGCCGAAAAAAGGTTCGGGGGATGGCGAATAAGAATTGGACATAGAAACTCTGTTGCACTGTTTTTTCTAACTTTAGGTAAAGAGTTCTCCCCTTAAGTAAAGAAGGAAAGAAAGAAAGAAAGAAAGAAAGAAAGAAAGAAAGAAACGAAGAAAGAAAGAAAGAAAGGAAGGAAGAAAGAATGAAAGAAAGAAAGGAAGAAAGAAAGAAAGAATGAAAGAAAGAAAAAGAAAGAAAGAAAGAAAGAAAGAAAGGAAGAAAGAAAGAAAGAAAGAAAGAAAGAAAGAAGGAAAGAAAGAAAGAAAGAAAAAAAGGAAGGGAGGAAGGAAGAAAGAAAAGAAAGAAAGAAAGAAAGAAAGAAAGAAAGATCTCATAGACAAGCAGCGAACCGCTCAAGACAAACCCCCGGGCAAATACCGATCGCTGATTGGCTACGAGTGAGGGCGGGTTTCTCGCCTGTGACGAAAGCAGGAGAAAGGTTGCTGTGCCAGTGCGGCAACTTAACCATTTATTATGTGCTTCGTTGCTATTACGACTCCAAAGTCATCATTTACATGTACATCGGTTGATCTAGGGAAAATTCGCCAAAAATCGACTAAACTCAAAACAAATTGCAACAATAGGTTTTATGGAATAATTTTCCTCGAAAAAATGCGCTCTTCACTACAATGCAAATCCGCATGAAGTAAGTTTATGAAAATTAGCTTTTAAGAAGGGGACACTACATAACAGTAAATTGAAAACTGATCAAATATGACCGCGATCAACCTGCAATTTTGCACTGCACACATAGGCCTAGGCCCTATAGGAAACTCAAACTAACACTATCGCTGGCTGCTAAGCTCTACCTCCTTATCTGCGCCATTGATGGTTTCAACAAATCAACGAAGAGTAATCTCCCTGCCCAGGGACTGCTACCTTATCGTGGTGGGCAGGTTTGCGTACTTAGGTGATCCCGAGAGCTAGGCCGGCGGAAGCGTATGCTTCTGGTAGGGCCACCCTATAGCCGCGGACAAGTCTGGGAGGAGAAGTCAGACAAAATGCAGTCCACATCCTCCCCACTCCCTTTTCCCCTTTCCTCCCCGCCCTCCCACTGGCCCTTTACCTCTCAACACCTCCCATCATCTTCATATTTCACCCACTCATTGTCTTGATTAGCCACGTTGCAAAAATATGGCAAAGGGGCATGTTTGTTTTGCCAAAATGCCGTATAGACGTTTTCCGCTACACTTGCCTGAATCGTGTTCAGCAAGTTTACAATGATATGGCTCCTTCAGAGCTTGATCCGTTTAATATATCATTGAGTTCGTTCAAGAATGTAATGCGAGAATGTGTGTAAATTTGTGTTTGTGTTTATGTTTTGATTTTAATGTTGACTTTGGCAGTTTCACTGTCATGTTTTTTTTTTTTTTAATTGTTATGTATTTGTGATTTTGTGTATTTTATTTATTTATTTATTTATTTATTTAATGTCTATCCTATTCAGTTATAAAAACTGATATTTCTTGTGCATCTATGTTGTACATGTACTTTATTTTTATTATACGTTACTGGTGGGGCTTTGCCCTGTTAACGATATATTTCAAATAAATAAAAATGAGACGTTAAGCCCAAATATCAATCTATCAATCAATGAATAATATCCTTTTCATAGGAGCTCATTTGCTTGCCACCAGATTGCATCTAGTCTATTTTGAGTGGCCTATATAGGCTAACACTATCATATCTTGTGTTGTAAAACTATGCACATGCTATGTCACAGCAATCCACCTTACGATCGAGTGATACGGTAGTAAATATGATTGCAATGCGAGATAACAATCATGCAGCCTGGCAGGCATACCTATATGAATTCTTTCTAAGAGTATAAATGATTTCTTGCGAATATTATTGTAGTATTAGTAACACTTGTAACTCTGATTGTTTTTGTTGTAGAAAGACAAATCAAAAAACGATATTGTATACATATATATTATATATTATATCGTCGACGTCCTTTTCGTCGACACAACGGTCCTTTTAAAGACCAAAATTGTCTCAAGAAAGAGCGCGGCAGTCAACCCGAAAAATCTCAACTATCATATATATATATATATATATATATATATATATATATGATTTCTTATATTTTGTTGGTTGCAAAATGTAAAGTAAGAAAACATTTTTCGGTTAAACCAATCCAAAATTTTATTTAAAATAATAAGTCAACGTTTCAACGACTTTAGCGTCGTCCTTTTATTTTATTATTATTTTAAATAAAATTTTGGATTGGTTTAACCGAAAAATGTTTTCTTACTTTATATATTATATATGTTTTATTTCTCATATTCTCGCAGGACAAGAAGTTCCGGGTACGTCTGGTCACCTTAGGAGATTGTACGACCGGCCCTTATACTAATATTCCAGTGGGCCGTGACAGACAAGTGTTCCGGCATGAGGGTCGATGTTTCTAGGACGAGTAGTAGCGCGTGCATCACGTGATGCTTCACAGAGTGTCGTGTATGGGTATGTTCGATGCGACTCAACGTGATAGCTTGCATGATTCACCACTGCTGACACTGGCACTAGGTTCGACTCCCGAAGAGGGTTTTTCCAACTTTTTTTACCTCATTGTATACATAGGCCTATTATTATAACTGTTTTAAAGAGCTATGTCGGCGGAAGCGTATGCTTCTGGTAGGGCCACCCTAGCTTTGCTGCTTCCAATGCAGAAGGTCCCGGGTTCAAATCCCGCTTCAGGCAGAAGTTCGAAGAGGAGAAGTCAGACGAAATTTGCAGTCCACGTCCTTCCCACTCCCTTTTCCTCGCCTTTTCCCTATTCCTCCCCGCACTCCTACTTGTCCTTCTCCTCCAAACATCCCCCTTTTTCATCTTCATGTTTCACCCACTCATTGTTTCGATTAGCCACGTTGCAAAAATATGTGACGTTAAGCCCAAATATTAATCTTAAATCACAGTATAAATAATATGTTTTGTATTGTTTTCTATGATGAGCGGTAACAACTCGGGGCATTTTGGACACGATGTATTGTACAGGCCTGATTTTTTGTAGGTATTGTTTTTAGTTTAAATAAATTGTTCTTCCAGTGGTTAGCATCCCTGCTTCCAATGCAGAAGGTCCCGGGCTCAGATCCCGCTTCAGGCAGAAGTTTTTTTTAACTTCTAATGTGGATTCAATTCCATTACTTCTTGGCTTAGGAATAAGTAAACGGTGACTTTGGAGCCGTCCTAGCAACGAAGCACTCAATAAATTCAAAGTTGTTCTGAATCGGCCTTGTTGATTCTGGCATTGTCCGCAGGTGTTCGCACTGTCCAATCACTGATTCATTAGTTTCGTATTTGAAATATAGATCTTTGATTGGTTATCGCTCACTCGTCGATGGTGTTCGAAGCCTACAGGGTTGGTTTAGTTGCTTTAAATTAAAGTCCCCCACTGCAAATCAGTTTCGTTACTGAATGGGTAGACTCTAATTAATGTGAATTTATTTATTTTATTTTTATTTAATAAAATGATTCCAGTCGATAGAGGTGGCTCGGCGGTAGCAAGCGAGACTATAGCGAGGGGTCGCCGGTTCGATACCCGTCGATAGAGGGAGGTCCGTATTCATAGTCGTCCCCTACCCCTAGAGGCGCCCATTGTTGCTATGGATGTTTTTCTATTTAGGAAATAACATGCATGAAACTGTTATCTGGCAACAACGGGCGTCCCTAGGTGTAGGGACGACTTTTCGCATTTAGGCACCCTAGCCGGCCGGACAGGTTCCACCTACTCCCTTTTCCATATTCCTCCCCGCCCTCCTACTCAGGGTTGTATTAAGGCATAAGCTAACTAGGCTGGAGCCTAGGGCGTGGAAATTTTAGGGGGCGCCAAAGCGCCCCCCCCCCCCCCCCCTTATGGCGCCGAAATGCGCTGAGGGCCGAGGCGTGTAACTCCTAACTTTTCAACGGGCGAGACTGGGGCCGGTGAAATTATACAATTTGATGAGTAGCAATGTTGCCTACTTTTTCTTTTTCTTTTACCTAAAATGCATTGCATATGTTTTTTTAGCATGTTGAATTTAGGGGGGGGGGGGGGGGGGCGTATCTACTTTTTAGCCTATGGGCGCTAAATGTCTTAATCTGGCCCTGCTCCTACTTGCCCCTTTCCTCCAAAAATCTTATGATATGGTCATATATGAAGATTTTTGGGGGAAAGGGGCAAGTAGGAGGGCGGGGGAGGAATATGGAAAAGGGAGTCCTATGTGGGAGACCTGTCCGGCCGGAAATGCGAAACTGTATGTACAGTGTGCGCGTCAAGTTGAACGCACACCTAGCGTACAGCGGCAGTCAGCGGGCGAGACATCTGAACGTGGTGTTTACTGACGGAGAGACTTAAAATATCAAGTGTGCGCGCCCTTGAACGACCTTGGGTCACACCACTGCCACGTGTGTGACGTCACGAGCGCATTCTTCGCAGAGTGCAGTGGCGTGACTCGTAATGATCGACGCCCGTATGCATGCAAGTTGGTTTTTTTTGGGCGGCCCCCATTTTTTTTAACTAAAATGTAGTGCTTAAGGGCCGGTTTCCCGACTAAGCAAATACAGAAATTAATACGTAAATCTATTATTTAATTTTTTGGGTAAATCTAGATGATTTGCGGAGTGCCTACAGTATAATTAAAGCTGGAATTTCGGGGGGGGGTGCTCCAGCCCCCCTCCCCCCCCCCCCCCCCCCCCCCCCCCCACCAGCACATACGCCACTGCCTAGGCCTATTCTACCCCGGACTGCATTCTTCAATGAATTGCGAAAATACCGCCCACCCACGTTTGAAAATATGACGTTAAACGCGGAGGGGGCGTGACTTGGAAATCAATACGACAGGTCGGACTGAACAAATAAATTCCTGTGAATTGTCACTACACTACTATAATAGAAAAAAGTACAACGTACGTCCCCCCGGCCATACAGTTGCACGTTTCAAAACACTATAGGTCTTCTCCTTAGATTAAGGCATCGTATTATTCGATTAAGAAACTATGTGAAGCGTATAAGGATCGAATCTGTTATGTAAGAAAGGGTGAACGATGATGCACATTTTAAGGAACGTGACAGTACTGGGCATACGAACGATGACCTATATAATATGTCTTTCGTTCGCCGCTACAGACGGTCTGAGAAGAACAGTTGACAGTCGCCTCAGATCCAAGGACAAATAGACTAGGCCTAGGCCCATGCGCAACCTAACCTAAAGGTTTTCTTTCACATACCTACGCTTCGAAGATTGAACCCTTTCAGGTCGATAACCAGGGTGTTATGAGTTTGGGTGACATGTAATAGGTCTAGGCCCACGCGCAACCTAACCTAAAGGTTTTCACGCGCCTACGCTTCGAAGATAGGCCTATCCTAGAGATTGAACCCTTTCAGGTCGCTAGGCCCACGCCTACGCTGCATGTATAGCCTAGTACTCAATTCTCATCCCTAGACGTGTGTTTATTTCCAGCTATAAAGTATTTATAAACACGACTTGTAGAGTTGACAACGAAATTATAATTTAACGTAGAACCGAAAATCAGTATAGACCTAGGCTAATAATTACCGAAAGGGATGTGTTCTAAAAACAAGTGTCTCCTTACCTTTCAAATTTGACAGGAATTCGTACCGAACCGTTTTCTTCCCAAAACGTAGTCGAATCCATTTTTTGTCGGTCTGTCTGTCTATCTGTCTACAGCTGAACGACGGGGTACTTGATGCGTAGGCTACGCGAACGAAACACACTTGTTTGACGGGGAAAAACACACGCACTCACTTGTTGTTACCGAAATAGGCCTAGTTTGTGTATCGCGATGTATTCTTAAGGCATAACAACAGTATCGCAGTCAATGTTTACCGTATCGCTTACGTCGTGAGGTATTCCTTCGATTCCACGCCTATCTGCGACACGTGCCGCGGCCAACAGCTCTAGTCGTGACGTCATCGGAACCGGCGCATGCGCACCCGCGCTGCCGGCCGGTATTCAACAAGTCACGTTACAACGCGACGCCGCGCAAAAAAACGTTCCTTTTTGTCATTCAAAATCGCGTCGACGGGCGCGGACTGGCTAGGGATGTAGGGATGCGAACGCATCCCGGGCCTACAGGCAAATCAGGGCCCTTTGGCAGTTCGGACCTCCGTCTGCCACAAGAAAGCTCCTATGATGTAAATACTTCTCTGCATATTGCTAAAAAATCTGGGTGGAATGCAAAGTCGAGTTAAGTATGTGATTTGTTTATGGTTGCTTGTTCTTCTTATGGAAAATAGCATCTAATAAAACAATTCCTGTACTTAACTTGACACTTGACTCTTTTAACCCACTCATTCATTTCGTCTGGCTCCTCCACCTCGACCTGTCCGGCTAGGTTAGCCCTACCAGAAGCATACGCTTCCGCTGGCATAGCTCTCGGGATTAACAAAGCTCGCAAACCTGCCCGCCGCGATATGTTCCGTTTGATTTACCTGTAGGTATCTTTTGCAATGTCCTCCATTCTCTATAATGAATGGGATAGAGTGCAAAAAGTACAAAAGAACAAAGGTGTACATACATAAATCGAACGAACCTATTGCACCACCCTATCAGGCCTATAAGTATAGCGCTTTTCACAATGTCTTCTTAGACTCAATATAATATGAATAGATCTTGAGTACCAGTAGGGTGCGAATTGACAAGGGGGATATGGGGGATTTCCCCCCTCTGGTAATTTCATCCCTGACTCTGTTTTACTGAAAGGTATCCCTGCCAGGGATAGCTAAATCCCCACTTTGCATACCACATCTCATCTTATATCATATCAAGTGAACTTTATCGCGTAACGTTAATAAATAGGTAATGCGTCAATTTACACATATTATATTCCTAGTCAGGAAGTGTTAAAATACACAAAACAAAGTTGGTGAAAGATTAAAATACAAGAATAAAATATCTTAGTGACTATATAGGTCTTTTAAACATCCCTTTCAAAATAATACCTCAGATCGCTTCTAAGGCCATCTCGAGGGCAATAATACCCGGAAAAGGTGTTTGCCTCCGGTGGCTGGGGCTTTGCCCCAGACCCCTTACTACCCGCGCAGATACTATAGTCTACTTGCCCCCCCCCCCCCCCCTCTGTCAACCAGTCAATTCCCACGTTGAGCACCAGATACTAGTGTGTTCGTTGTCTCTAAGATATCGATCGCCCTGTGTTGTCGTTGCGGTGTTATCGTTGCTAGCACGCTTGTCGCCATGTGAGTGGGCGGAGCTTACAGAAAGGGGTGGGAGGGGGGAGGGAGGGGGCTCGTGTCGTCAACGTGCTCGTATCTCGCACGTGCTCATTCACACGAGATAAGATATCTTACAACCTGACGCGTGTTGTCTTTATATGTACTTATAGGCCTACATGTGACATTCATGAATGCGTCATCACTGCGATCATGTAACTGTGGTCGATAAGGATGAAAACTTGAACGATTGTATACTGCTATCGGCGTAAGATACAAGGTGTTGTCACGGATTATGTGATAAACGATGCCAGGTATCAAGCAATTTCCCCTCTACCTTACTATACTGCTATCGGCGTAATATACAAGTTGTTGTCGTCACGGATTATGTGATACACGATGCCAGGTATCAAGCCATTTCCCGTCTACCTTACTATACTGCTATCGGCGTAATATACAAGTTGTTGTCGTCACGGATTATGTAATAAACGATGCCAGGTATCAAGCCCTTTCCCCTCCACCTTACTATACTGATCGGCGTAAGATACAAGGTGTTGTCGTCACGTATTATGTAATAAACGATGCCAGGTATCAAACCATTTCCCCTCCACCTTACTTTACTGCTACCGGCGAAAGATACAAGGTGCTGTCGTCACGGATTATGTAATAAACGATGCCAGGTATCAAGCCATTTCCCCTCCACCTTACTATACTGCTATCGGCGTAAGATACAAGGTGTTGTCGTAACGTATCAGGCCATTTCCCCTCCACCTTACTATACTGCTATCGGCGAAAGATACAAGGAGTTGTCGTCACGGATTATGTAATAAACGATGCCAGGTATCAAGCCATTTCCCCTCCACCTTACTATACTGATCGGCGTAAGATACAAGGGGTTGTCACGGATTATGTAATAAACGATGCCAAGTATCAAGCCATTTCCCCTCCACCTTACTATACTGCGATCGGCGTAAGATACAAGGTGTTGTCACGGATTATGTAATAAACGATGCCAGGTATCAAGCCATTTTTCCTCCACCTTACTATACTGCGATCAGCGTAAGATACAAGGTGTTGTCACGGATTATGTAACAAACGATGCCAGGTATCAAGCCATTTCCCCTCCACCTTACTATACTGATCGGCGTAAGATACAAGGTGTTGTCGTCACGGATTATGTAATAAACGATGCCAGGTATCAAGCCATTTTTCCTCCACCTTACTATACTGCGATCAGCGTAAGATACAAGGTGTTGTCACGGATTATGTAACAAACGATGCCAGGTATCAAGCCATTTCCCCTCCACCTTACTATACTGATCGGCGTAAGATACAAGGTGTTGTCGTCACGGATTATGTAACAAACGATGCCAGGTATCAAGCCATTTCCCCTCCACCTTACTATACTGATCGGCGTAAGATACAAGGTGTTGTCGTCACGGATTATGTAATAAACGATGCCAGGTATCAAGCCATTTCCCCTCCACCTTACTATACTGATCGGCGTAAGATACAAGGAGTTGTCGTCACGGATTATGTGATAAACGATGCCAGGTATCAAGCCCTTTCCCCTTCATCTTACTATACAGCTATCGGCGTAAGATACAAGGTGTTGTCACGGATTATGTAATAAACGATGCCAAGTATCAAGCCATTTCCCCTCCACCTTACTATACTGCGATCGGCGTAAGATACAAGGTGTTGTCACGGATTATGTAATAAACGATGCCAGGTATCAAGCCATTTTTCCTCCACCTTACTATACTGCGATCAGCGTAAGATACAAGGTGTTGTCACGGATTATGTAATAAACTATGCCAGGTATCAAGCCATTTCCCCTCCACCTTACTATACTGCTGTCGGCGTAAGTCACAAGCTGTTGTCGTCATGGATTTTGTAATAAACGATGCCAAGTATCAAGCCATTTCCCCTCCACCTTACTATACTGCGATCGGCGTAAGATACAAGGTGTTGTCACGGATTATGTAATAAACGATGCTAGGTATCAAGCCATTTTTCCTCCACCTTACTATACTGCGATCAGCGTAAGATACAAGGTGTTGTCACGGATTATGTAATAAACTATGCCAGGTATCAAGCCATTTTCCCTCCACCTTACTATACTGCTGTCGGCGTAAGTCACAAGCTGTTGTCGTCACGGATTTTGTAATAAACGATGCCAAGTATCAAGCCATTTCCCCTCCACCTTACTATACTGCGATCGGTGTAAGATACAAGGTGTTGTCACGGATTATGTAATAAACGATGCCAGGTATCAAGCCATTTTTCCTCCACCTTACTATACTGCGATCAGCGTAAGATACAAGGTGTTGTCACGGATTATGTTACAAACGATGCCAGGTATCAAGCCATTTCCCCTCCACCTTACTGTACTGCTATCGGCGTTATATACAAGGTGTTGTCGTCACGGATTATGTAATAAACGATGCCAGGTATCAAGCCATTTCCCCTCCACCTTACTATACTGCTATGGGCGTAAGATACAAGGTGTTGTCGTCACGGATTATGTAGGCGGGTGGTGAATTCGTTTATGAGGATACCTATGTATGGTATTTAAAAAACAAAGATGCTACAGACATGAATATAGTTATTTAAATTCTCCTTTAAAACTTAAAAAACGCATTTTACCATTTTCCGAAAATGAAGTAAAGAGGGCTGTAGGGGGGTGGGGGGGATTTATTTTTATTTAAAATGCGAAAGATGTTAAATATTTGTTTGTACCTAGGGGCCAGAATATGATGGGATTAAGTTCCTATCCCCTACCCGACTTCATTGTTGGACACAGGGAGCAGATATATATATATATATATATATATATATATATATATATTTGGTGTGGTTATTTGTTTCCATGTACTGATATCGGCATCTTTATTCGTACAGTACATCCTTGGGAACTATGTAACATTTTAGATATTGTTATACCACTTATAATTCTTATCCTTTGCTCCACGGTCGCATTCCGATGTATTTGGTGTAATTATGTAGTACTTAGACCCTACTAGAAAATTTAGTGTATGGGAGACCCTACGAAACAGAAACATGTAATAGGCAATTTTATGGCATGCCTCAATTTAATTTGTTTTTAAACCGAGCTGGACTAAAAAAGGTCAAACAAATTGGGCATGTAAGTTTTACATCTGGCCATAGTAAATTATCTATGGGCATGTGCTATTTTATACAATTTTTAGCCTTGCAAGATATGACAGTTTAAAACAAACCTGTTTCTTAGTTCATTAGGTTGTTGCTGCCACTGACTGAATAGAAATAGTTCTTGTCAATAGATTTAAATTTAAATTAAATGTGAATAATTGTTCTGAAACAGAAGGAAAGTAAACGGATTTCTTAATACTATTATCTACTAATATTATACTGTAATAATGTAATACCTAATCTTTGGTAATACTAATATTATGTGTAGTAACTAATATTATACTGTAATATATTCTGTAGGCCTATAGATGTTTTTGTTTCCAACATAAATATTTGAGAAATACAGCGACACATTGGTCTGCACTAATAAAAACACTCACCTGTCTTAAGAGTACTCCAGTGATTCATGGACGAGGACCTAGGATCGTCACAAATATGCGCGATGCGAACCATGCCCGAGGGATCCTCGCGGCTAAACCACGTTCGGCGTGAATAGGAGGCGGAAAAACAAAATGGGATATTTGGGACTAAATTATAGCAACGCTATTTTCGTAAACGCAAGGTACTTTTTTAAAACTAGAAAGTTTATTTAAACAAATTGTAAATTAATTAGGTTAAATGGAACTTGGCGTAATATTTCATTTATTTGAAAACCAATCGGGGTTGATTCTCGATTCAATTGAATAGGTACCTCTCACACAATCGCTTAAAAATTCACAATTTTCGTTTTTATACAAATTCTGCAAGAGAAAATTCATGGTATTTATTCTAAAAAGTTGCTGGTTTTGAACTAACAAACTGAATCACATTCGCTGCTACCTTATATTTACAATAGGGGTGACTAACACTTTTACCTCAAGTCAACATTTTATATATACACATACACACACGTCATGCTTTCAATATTTATAAATAACATTTGGAGACAAAATAAAAACATTTACAGTAAGTATAACTTCGCTCCAACGAAGCAATTCAATTCATTCAATATAACCTCGTTGACTCGTGCAAATTCCTTCACAATTTGTTTACACGAAGTATAGTACGCAAATCTCGCGACCACTGTCTCAGTCGGTCGCCTCTTTAGTTTTTAGTTGTCTTGAGGAAACGAATCGCGCCGCACGTAAAACTTAACCACACACGATTTCGAGACGGAATACCTTGATGTCAAAAGATGGAGTTTCTTGATGTCAAAAGCGCAGAACTGAATTACGTTTACACAACCTGCGTGTAAACCGGCCAGATATGCCCTCGACGTAACTCCACTTTGCGTGAAAGTTGATGTTATCAAGTTGTTACACGTTTTAGTGTACTGATGTCAGTAAAAAAAATTGGTACCACTGTATGAAAAATATTCCAGAATTTGGAATACCTATAATCTTGATTTCCCACATTAGGAAAAATATCTGTAAATACAGGTCTTCCAGTTCTTCATACTTTTATAGTACGTATGTTGCCTACATTTCCGTAATTAGTTCGAAAAATGCCTATGCACAAAAGTAATAAAACAAATTACACATTATTACCAGTTACAATATTGTACAGCTCCCAAAAATAGAAATGTGACCATAATTTTCGTGACATAAAAATTTTCCAAATTGCCTTTTGAATCGTTTGACTACAGTTTAATGTAGCACTGGATTGAGTCATTGCGTAAGTGTTGACTGTTGATACATTTGCATTTCTATTAACAATCAAATCAGTTTTAAAACGATGCTTCGCCAACGCAACTTGCACAAAAACAATTACAGTACCAACAAAACAGTCTACAATAGAAAAAAAAGTAAAAAACATGGTTCGAACAAGACACTTGAACATCTACATTGCGTCGACACGAATCATGAGCGTCGGCTTAAGACTACCACTACGAAGAGAGTCCAACGTCCAGAGTTCGATTCCCGGTTCGGGGTTTTCAACTTAGTAGGATAGCCGTTGGCCGTTGGTGTACATGTTAATGATGACTTGGCAACGAAGCAAATAATAAATATGTAAATGTCTCCCACAGACAATTCCATTGACTGATGTTCTTGTAACTGAGTGAGTAGACTATACAAAAAAAATACAAATTTATTTATGTATTTTATTTATTTATTTTTATTTAATATCAACTAACGTTTATACTAGCTGTAGCCGTTAGCTCAGTCAATCAGAAGCTAGAATATCTGTTTGTGACAACTTATCAGATAGAAATCCACTAAATAAATGCCACATTTCATTTCGATCCGATTGGCCATAAAACGACCTAGATGAGAAGAATTCTAATCTGAGGGTATGTTCTACTTGATAGTATAAAAGTTAGAAATTCTATGTAGTACTAGTGTTGAGTTAAAAAAATGTATGTGAGGGATAGAAAGACTAGATTGCTTTAGTGTTAAGACTCAGGAGAAAGCAAGAGAAATGATGTGGATATTGTAGCACTGTAGCAGTAGCACTGTAGCAGCCCGGTCCGTACGGAATAATTGTTTGCCCCGACAACAGTTTACTACGAAGACTCGTCAACGATCCACAGTTCAACACCCACACTCGGCAAGGATGGACAGTTCAACACAGACACTCATCAAGGGTGGATAGTTCAACACAGATACTCATCACGGGTTGACAGTTCAACACCGATACTTATCAAGGGTCGACAGTTCAACATTGATACTCATCACGGGTCGACAGTTAAACACCGATACTCATCACGGGTCGACAGTTCAACACCGATACTCATCAAGGGTCGACAGTTCAACACCGAACCAAGAACGGAAGCAACGAGCTCCACATTAGAGCGCCTCGTTTTCAGAACTAAATTTCACGTAAATACAGGCAGACATCGCAGTTTGTTCGTCGTGCGTTTGCGTTTGACGCCGTTGCGCTTGCGCATCCCCCCCCCCCTACTCTAGTTACGTATCGCGTACGGTGCGGCCATCTTGTCCGCAGTAGGCAGCTTATATCCGCTCTTCCGCACGAGCTTTCATCCGGTTGATGAACGCCTGGCCCTTGCTCTTGCGGAAACTCTCGTACGGATCGTTGAGGTTTATTCCGACGCCCTTGTACATGTCCGTACGGTCGCGCACCTGGAAATCGAAACAAAACCATCTCGTTTAGACACTTCTTTTTCAAGAAATTAAAATCATGATTTTTTAAAATTAAAACCATTTTTTTTTTACTTTTCCATTTATATCTGATTTTAATTGATTTATATCAACAATAAGAAGTGTTTCCACAAAAGAGAGAATCTACTGGGAAATTGCAATTGTTGTTGATTTAAATCAATTCCACCGTGATACACACTACATAAATACGAACAAAGAACTCACCTCTCCGCCCGATATGGGCTGCTCTATGCCCTGTTCCTTGGCGCCGAGCCCCGCCCCACCCCAGCCCATCTTGCGCAACATCTGGTGGCCCTTGTTGCTCTCATCGATGTGTCTCTGCGCCTCCGTCTTGCTGTACGTAGATCCTCTGTAACACGGACAACGACGCGAGTGCGGTTAGCTCACCATAGACTTCGAGCAGCACGTCTGTGTTCCTCAAGTGTATGAAGATACAATTTTTTAATTATTATAATTCTACATTTTAAATATCAAGGAGAAGTGGGGGTGATGTTTTAACTCGGTTTGTAAATTTTTTATTAGCTAATAGCTATATATCTTAATTTGACAAACCCATACATGATAGGTCAATTATAGGTGAATACTCTTGTGCACCACTTGTAATAGGCCTATATCACTAATGCCCACATTACACAGTTCAATACTTTCGTCAAACTTATTGAATTCAAGGACAAAGAAGCATCAATTAATAGAAGCTATATTGTTGCAGTTTTTTACAAATTGTTTTTTGATTCGCTTTTGTTCTTGAATTCGATAAGTTTGACGAAAGTATTGAGTTGTGTAATGTCGGCATTACTAAAGCCTTATTTAAATAAATAAATACATAGGCCTAAATAAATAAATACAAAAAAAAATTTAAAAAAATAAAGAAAGAAAGAAAGAAACAAATAAATGAGTTGACCAATATTCCTGACGAGTCAAAGCCTTCACCCCCGCGGTACTCACAGGAATGACGGCGGGGTGGGACTCCTCTCGGGACTCCGTTGTTGAGCCCCCGCGGGATTGGGGGAGGCGCTTCGTGACCGAGACCTGGACGTAGATCTCGACCTGTGGGGTAGCAGAACACACACTGATAACACCGTGATGTACATACAATACCACCCTAGGTTACGACTTAGAATGTTACAAAAAACTAGTTGCACTGTTCCATGTCAAGTTTAAAATTAAAACGCTCCAACGAGTTGTTTTTTATAACATTCTTACCAGTTCTACTAAGTTACTTTTTAATACAATACAACTTACAAGACACACACAAGTCTACTTGTCACTAATCAGTAAAAAGAGAAATATGATATGCAATACCGTATGACAGTCACGTTTCTATCACAACAATTTCAGAAAGCAATTAATGATGCCGTGCAAATGCAAATGGCTGTGGGAAGTTTAAAATTAAAACGCTCCAACTAGTTGTTTTTTATAACATTCTTACCAGTTCTACTAAGTTACTTTTTAATACAACTTACAAGACACGTACAAATCTACTTGTAACTAATCAGTAAAAAGAGAAATATGATATGCAATACTGTATGACAGTCACGTTTCTATCGCAACAATTTCAGGAAGCAATTAATGATGTCGTGCAAATGCAGATGGCTGTGGGAAGTTTAAAATTAAAACGCTCCAACTAGTTGTTTTTTATAACATTCTTACCAGTTCTACTAAGTTACTTTTTAATACAACTTACAAGACACGCACAAGTCTACTTGTCACTAATCAGTAAAAAGAGAAATATGATATGCAATACCGTATGACAGTCACGTTTCTATCGCAACAATTTCAGGAAGCAATTTAATGATGTCGTGCAAATGCAGATGGCTGTGGGATGGCTTAGGAGAGAGCGGTTGCAGGGTGGAATCGATTTTAATCGTAGACTCGAATCGAAAAGATGATACAAAAAAAATCATGACGTTTGTTTTCAAATAAAAAATATCCATCCTGTGCTTAGAACAGTAATATAGGTAGACGGAGTATGACGTCATCGCGAGTGAAACCATCATTGAAACCACGTGATGTGGGGACACAGCCTTCTCGACGGGTCAATCCGCGATAGACTACATTGCTAGCGAGAAGTTCGCAGGTTTGCCGCTAGATGATGTTAAGTGCGCGGCAAATACGTTTGACATTTGACAAAGTATGTATTATTATTTGTATTTCCTCAGAAATGATTAGTGAAAGTACTGTTAATCTTAGTTAACATATTTTAATTTGCACTAATTGAAAATGATCATTTTTCTTTACACAACGATGTACTGTTTGTACTGTTCATACCTAGACACTTTAAATTGCCGCGCATCCTGTCCCCACATCACGTGGTCTGAATGTTGGTTTCACTCGCGGCCGGTCGCTAGCATTGCTCTAGCTTGCTCCGTCTACCTATATTACTGGTCTAAGACCCTGTGTGGTTGGACTATCTAACTTAACAGGTGTGACACCTCCTGTCACTATCAGAGTGAAGAGCGCGACCGAGTGCGTACCTGGAGCTTCGTTGGTACGGCCTGGAGGAGGGTTTCCTCGGCTGGGGTGACCTCCGGCCGTTGTTGGTGCCACCACCGCTGATACGGTTGTTGGTGGCGTTGTTGGTGGCGTTGTTGTGGGGCCGCGACGGTGGCGGTGGCGTCGGGGAGCGAGACCGGGACCCAGACTTGGATCGGGGCTGCGACTTGGACCGGCTGCGACTACGGCTGAAACAGAGACTCGGGTCACACTTTCTTCTGAGAACCTGGGGCCGGATTCACAAGAGGTCTTAACTTAGGACCGGTCCTAAGTCCTGCTGTACCGTATGTAGATTAGATTAGATTTAGATTTTAGACAATTTTACTCAACACAGAATACATACACAGAATACAACGAAACAAATCCATAGCAACAATGGGTGCCCCTAGGTGTAGGGCGACTATGAATTCTAACCTGACCAGCCTTACTTTGAACATCTTGTAAAACCAGACCCAGGTCACATGAAAAGTTACTAATTCCTGGCGAGAACAAGGACACAATGATCATTCCAATAATATGTTTTAAAGTCTGTTCTCAAATATTTTCCTGGATTCACAAGAGATTCAAAGTTAGGACGGTCTTAGAGATAAGACCAAACGACTGTATACCAACCATAGTCATATTTAAAACCTACACAATCGCTGTGCTCCTCTACAATGCGCCTGCCTATGGTTATCTTATGGTTTGCCCTCTGTCCCTCAAGGGTGTGCGTGTACGTGAGTGCAGCGAGGGGAAGGAGGGGTGAGTCAGCTCCAACGCGGTTAGAGAGGCGTTACCATATATTCCGTAACTACTTTTTAGCCTATGGGCGCCAAAAGTCTTAATCCGGCCCTGGCTGCGTGACCAACAATCAGGGGCCGGATTCACAAGAGGTCTTAACTTAGGACCGGTCCTAAGTCCTGCTGTACCGTAT
The DNA here is from genome assembly GCA_945910005.1 of Isoperla grammatica. Lineage (NCBI taxonomy): Eukaryota > Metazoa > Arthropoda > Insecta > Plecoptera > Perlodidae > Isoperla > Isoperla grammatica. The sequence continues at coordinate 30,244,396 of OX246747.1, forward strand.
GTGCTATTATAAATCCATGATAGGCCTACTACACGGCCCAATTGATAGCTACTTTCGTGGAAATCACAGTGAGCTTAAAATATTGCAAGGCAGTGTTAGTGTTTTGTTTTCTTATACCGCCACAATCTAAAAACAGAGAAATGTGTATATCCAGGTAAGTAAACGATATTTATTTATGTTCACACTTCGAAGTCATAGAAGTATTGCCACCATCTTTGAAGAAAGATAAGACCAACTCAGACCGGGCCTAAATATTTGTCTCAAGTGTTTGATATTTACTAGGGTTTCTTAGCAACGTCGAGTCGAGGCTATGTGCAGGTCCGTATCAGCCAATGGCGTAGTGGTCCTAAAGTTAGGCCAGGCCTAAGTTAAGACCTCTTGTGAATCCGGCCCCTGGTCTCTGACTTTCACGAGGGTAGAAATTCAGGAGAAATTAGCGACCGCTCAACACTAAGTCGCCCTCACTCACCTTCTGTATCGCTTCTTGGGTGGCGACTTGCTTTTCGAACGCATGCGCACGATGGGCGACGGCGATCTCGACTTCTCCCGCAGCCCCTCCGCGATGTCGTCTTCTTTCTTCTTGCGCGCTCCGTTCTTGGCGCGGTAGTACTCGTACAGACCCAGCTTCTCCCAGCCCTCGCTGGAAAAACAAAACGACGCACGTTTACATCGTTGCCGCCCAACGTACTCATTGCAGAACTTTACTACGTAGTGGTACGGGAACTTTTTTGACCTCGGCAATACACTGTTCACACATTTAGTGAATAAATATGGGAGACCGTATGACAGCAGCGCTGTGAGCGTTCCTGTTCACACAAATGTCAGTATGCCCCTCACTTGACGCATACAATTATGATGTCGTGGAAATACAGATGGTTGTGGGACGGCTTAACCTTACCCGCGCGCGAAGAGTGTGGTAGACTGTGTTATTCTATCAACCATTTTACCATGTTTCAATTGTTTTTCGGAATCTTCAGCTGATTGTTATTTTAATTACATAACGCTTATTAATAATAAAGTTTTAAGCGCTAAGCATGTCTATTATCAAAATTACTGTAAATAATATATTAGGCTTCTAAGATTTGTAGCATTTAACTAGCTTTAAGTTGAGCTAGATATAACAAAACAGGTAAACTGAACGTCATCGCTCACAGCGCACTCTACCTGTCATACGGTCTCCCATATGAATAACTCACGAACAGATTGACTAGGGACAGGAGCCGACAGCCTTCCTTAAAGGGGCTCTCACCCGCTAGATTTATTTTTTACCATATGATCTACTGCACCACACCAATCGATAATGAACCATTAAACATCGTAAGTTGAAACCTGTGAATTGTTATAAATTAATGAAATTTCTGGTTAACTGCCGCGGCAACTGTTGGTGTCAGCCGGCTTTTGGTGCGAGTGTACTCGAAGCGATATATCTAAAAAAAATAGACGGCCTTGGTGTACTCCATTCGACACCGCATAGCAGACCGCGTTCATTGTGCATGCGTTGACTATTTCCCCTCCCAATACTACTACTCTCTCTCTCTCTCTCTCTCGCTTGGCTTACTTGACACCAACTCGACAGTCGACACCCGCCGGCTCGACGTGCACAGCAACGCACAACAACGCTCAAAACGAAATGGAGCACCCGATTACACATCTTTATTTTGTACCTGAACGGAAGCTCCGATTACAAAACCAAAATATACGAAATACGCAGAAAAGAAAGACGCAGCGAAAAGTATTACATCATTTTTTTTTTGGAGCAGAATCCTCCAAGGTCCCAAGGCATACAGGTCGTCCCAATGCTATTTCTTATGGGAGATTTTCGCCGATGGGACCTAGCTCGAAAATCACTAACTTTGATATTTTTTTCCCGGGTTATGGTGAACCCGATTTCTTTTCATTTAGTCGCTAATTTCATAGCTAATCAGCCTTAGTTAAACATATTTTTTTGGGGTAGCGGGTGAGAACCCCTTTAAGAAGTTCGGTAGGCCATCTGAAGGTAGAAGATACGACGTAACAAAAATATATAGCCTACATACACAAAACAAAAACACAAAGGACGAGACGTTTCGGCTTCCGCAGCCTGGCTCACTCGTCAGAGTGGAGGAACTAACTTCCCTAGACTCACATCCTTTAGGCTCTACACCTATAATTACTTGAACAGATTGATTAATAATAATTGTTCATTAGGCCTACATGATTTGTAGGCCCACCTTTTTGAAGTTTATTTTATCTCAGAGAATTATCATTGACCAATTATTTAATAATGCTGAAATTCCCCAACATTTGGCTCAAAATTACAAATATCCCTGACTCTCCAGGTTTGTAGCAACTCTGTTACTTGCAATTTATCAGGATTCCTAAAAATTGGGTATACAAAAATGAACATTGGTTTTTTAAAGAATAAAAAATAAAAAACACATTCAACACGTATCGGACAGTGGAGAAGGAAGGCGTTACCTGTCCCTGGGCCGGTCGTGGCAGGGCGGCGCGTAGAACGCCTCGACGGCCGCCAGAAGGCGTTCACTGGGCGGGGCGGGGGGCGGCAGTCTGATACAGTCGGGATCCAGCGGTTTGTACTCCGACTCCTCCAGCTGGGGACGACGAAACCATAACGTTAGTTACTGTCAAACGATGTTGGCCACACTGACACTCAATAGGGAGCGAATGGACGATTTCGCATTGCGATTTTCACGTAGCTCTAGTGAGTTGACATCTTAAAATAGGCTATATAATAATTTTAGATTTATTTAATAATATAATGTAAATTATTTACATACATTCTTAATGTTTACTTTTGTACAATAACTTGTTTCCATGCTATGATCTTAAATGCAATCTTATGTAATGTTGTTACTATTGTTTCATTGTAAGTTGTATAGTTTTGTTATTGCCCTCCTTTGTAAATTTATATCAGTTTTATTCTGAATAGGCAACACATTAAATACACATGTATGAATGAGATTGCATGGTTATTGCCCTCCTTTGTAAATTTATGTCAGTTTTATTCTGAATAGGCTACACATTAAATACACATATGAATGAGATTGCATGGTTATTGCCCTCCTTTGTAAATTTATGTTTTATTCTGAATAGGCTATGCATTAAATACATGTATTAATGAGATTGCATGGTCATTGCCCTCCTTTGTAAATTTAAATGTTTTATTCTGAATAGGCTATGCTGATAGAGATACGTGAAAATAGCGTTTAGTGTATAGATGCTACAAAGCGCTATTTTTCAGTAGAATCTAAGGTTTTTCTGTTCCTATTTTATTATATTTAACATGGTAATTAGTATACTTTGTTTATGATAAATGCAATTTGGTTGATTTTAATTTTAATAGCATGATGATTTAAAAATAAAAATTTGAGAAAACTTCATTCTCAAGTTTTTTAATCTTGGCAAAAAAATAGATGCTACAAAACGCTATAAAATGACAATTGAAAATGCTATTTTCACGTATCACTAGATGCATTAAATACATGTGTTAATGAGATTGGATAGGCTACCTTTATCAGGGGCACCATGAGTCCGGCGGGAAGCTCGAAGTAGGGCACGGAAGGCATCAGCTGCTCCTCCATGAGATCGGGAGGGGGGATGTTGTTCATGGGGGGAGGGAGGGGGAACCCGGGCGGGGGTTTGCTGAAGTCGGGCAGCACTCCTGAAACGATGCAAACAACTCTGAGTCAGTCACCGACCGCAGCGCTGCACTCTCTTAAAGTTGAGAAACTGTAAGAATGACGGCCCCCTCCTTATCCCCTCCACAGCTACCTGACCCCCCTCAACTCCGTGACAACCTGACAAAATGAAATAGTAACTGAAAATCAGTTTGTTTCAGTTGTTCAGTTTGTTGTTTCACAGAGTTGAGGGGGGTCGGGTAGCAGCGGAGGAGATAACGAGGGGGCCGTCATTCTTACAGTTTCTCAACTATACACAGACAAATTACAACTTGTAGAAACAAGTGACCAAGGACTTCATTGGGAGCAAGTGTTCATGCATGTAGTACAACCTTTTAACTAGGGACGAGATCAGTTCCAAACTTTCGGAATCGACAAGGGAGGCTTCTTGTGATTTACGTGCCCCATGACAGGACAAGATAGCCAGTGTAGGGTAGGATTATGGGCATGCCCATACCCTTTTTAGCCCATGATGAAATGAAAAATTGTCAATTGTGGGCATATGAAAAGAAGAGGAAGAAAATAATGTTAAGGCGCTTTCATAGCAACACGGCAACATGTTTTTTCCCGACCGCCAGATCACGTGAACCAATCAGAAACTCGTCGTGCCTGCCCTGATTGGTTCACCTGACTTGCCGGTCCGGAAAAAACGTGTCGCTATGAAGCGCCTTTAGACTGGCGTTATGGGGGCTTTTTTCAGCTAGAATCAATGTTTGTTAACGAACCTGCGCCGGGCGGGAACGCGAGCGGGTTATACCCTGGCGGCGGCTGACTGAAGTTGATCTCTGGCGGCGGCCCCACGTCGTTCTGTTGCTGCTGTTGCTGTTGCATCATGACGGGGGGTGGCGGGGGCGTGTGTATGTTGTGTTGCGCTGCCCCCATCAGGCGCGGTCCACCCCCCGCCGCGTTCAACATTGCCAACGCCATCTGTTGCCCCTCCGCCAGGCCCGGCGGGGGCAGCTGCTGTTGCTGTTGCTGCTGCGCCTGCTGTTGGGCCTGCGCCTGCTGTTGGGCCTGCGCCTGCTGTTGGGCCTCGAGCAGCTGCGCCTGGGCCTGTTGCAGCTGTAGCTCTTCTTGTTGCTGCTGTTGTTGGAGCTGTTGTTCCATAGTTGCCTTTTGTTGTTCGATGGACTGCGGAGGAAGGTCAAACATTGAAGGAACTCTTGTAGGCTAGTTTTAGATTACGATGCTACTGAATTAAACACTTCGTTCTGAGTACGGAATTATTTAAAACCAAATTTCTTGAATGACTTTCTTTAAATATAGTCCAAGTTAGCTGGCAAATCCACACATTGCTTGGAAAAACAGGGTAGGCACTAGGATGTGATGTGATAGTGAGCAATCTCATTCAGATGTTAAACAATTTTCAACACTTTTAAGATTAGGTTTTACTTACAAGAGGATAGGCCTATTCGAAGGACATTAGTTACAAATATCTATGGAGGCCCAATGAAACATTTGCACAAATGCAAACACAACACTTTTTTGTGAGTAACTAGAAATCTAGAAAATAATTCCTAGCAACGAAGCACTCAATATATTCCAAGTAGTTCTGAATCGGCCTTGTTGATTCTGACATTTGTCCACGGGTGTTCGCACTGTCCAATCACTGATTCATACGTTTCGTATTTGACATATCAATCTTTGATTGGTTATCGCTCACTCGTCGATGGTGTTCGGAGCCCACAGGGTTGGTTTAGTCGCTTTAAATTAAAGTCCCCCACTGTAAATCAGTTTTGTTACTGAGTGGGTACTAGGGATGGGACGTTTAAATGTGGGAGTGGCTTTAAACGTTTGTACTTTTTACACCTCGTTTAAACATGTGTACAGAAGTGTTTGTAGGCTACATAAGATAGGAAACAAAATATTTTACAACGAACTGAACGGAGCGTACTACAGTACTAGTCTACTATTATAGTTTTTTCTAGCTACAAATTGTAATTTTACCCAATGTTTCGGAACTTTTCGGTAATTTACTGCAAAGGTCATTTTATTCATCTCGTAGCAGTGGATAGAGCGAATAAAACGTTTAAACGCGAGTTTTAAAAACGGTTTAACGTTTAGGCTATTAAACGTATTTGTCCATCCCTAGTGGGTACCGGTACTCTAAATATTTATTTATTTTAATTGTTTTTAATGGGTTTTGCTTAAACATATCCATCTTTTTCATCGTTCAGTCTCGCTCACCTGTATCTGCTGGAGCGCGTGGCTCACGAACGCCTGGTGCTGGGCCGAGTAGCCCTCGAACGTCAGTTTTGTCGCCGTCGTTATCGCCGTGACTACGCCGGCGTGCACCGATATCTGGCTGGCCTGGTACTCGGACCACGACGTAGACGGACTCTTCATCTTCTGGATGATCGACGGGTCGAAGTAGTTGCTCTTCGACTCCCACAGCTTCAGCAGCTGAACGGAGAGAATTTATTTTGATATCAATTTTTTTTTTTTTTTTACAAAATGTAAAACTATGCTGTGGCTGTGGTGAATTTAGAACTGTCAGACCGTCACAGCAATGAGCCTCATAATAAATAGTATCAATATCCCCCCCCCCTGAAAATCAGTTCTTGTAACTGAGTGGGTAGACTATTTTTGGTATGCAATACAGTCATTTGTTTGTCTACAACGACGACTTCGTGTACGGGATGGTGGCCACTATGTGTAGGAACTGCAATACCTCATGTACGGGAATATGGCCGCCAACAATGTCAGTGACGTCACGTGAATATAAAGAATAGTATTATAGGCCCTAGGCCTACAAATGTATTTATTTTTAACAGTGTACCTTAAGTAAGACTCTTGAGTGTTGCCGTCTCACTGGGAAGTTGAAGAGTGAAAAGTAAAAAACGAACTCCCCAAAGGTCAGACTTAGCTCGACAAGGGAAAAGAAGTAAAGTGAAGAGTTGATCATAATTGGCCGATATGAACGATATGCTGTCGAGTTGGCGAGCGATTACATTTAAAATAGGGATCGAATCAATCTAGTGATGCTCATTTGTAAAAAAAAACACAATTCCATCAATTTTCTTATTGTTTTACCGGTACACTGTATCTTGTTACGAAAACCTCCAAGAGGTCGACCGAAGTCCAATACCTTGGCGAGCTTCGACTGCTGCTCGTCGGCCGTTCCAATAGACGTGTTGCAGAACATCGGCACAACCACGTCCTCCAGCGCCTGCTTGAGTTCGTCTGCATTCTTGCGGGCACTGCGAATAAAACCGCTCACTTTATATCACGTTCACTGGTTGCTAGCAGCACGATGCTAAAACTGATATTAATACGCCTTCTACATGCTATAGCCATTTAAAACATTACTTCATTTAAATGGCCATATGTAACATCAACACGTTCCATTTAAATGGCATTACTACGTCTAGATGGTACATTTATCATCGAGTCTAACTGACCTGGGAATGATATACTATTATGCTATATTTATATTGTTATATTCTTAGTCGTAAGCTACATTGTACTAACAACATGTCTAACTGACATGGGAGCCAAATTTCCAAATACCCTTATCACAAAAATCTCTATGATTCGATGGGTCAATATTGTTACAGCTATGTAAAGAAATAAAACCTACTACTACTACTACTACTACTACTACTACTACTACTACTACTACTACTACTACTACTACTACTACTACTACTTTTTAATTCAAGCATCACTTAACGGTATGTTTAAAATAGCATGTAGAAGGTGTAAGTAAAACCTCATCACGGTATAATGTTTTCAAAATATTCAAGGTGACGAATGAAAGAGCTGTCGCCAACGATGTAGGCCTAATTCCTGTCGGGTGTTAAACAAGAAATACATTTTCTTGATCGCTATCTATCGGATTCGGTTTGTTGAAGTAGGTACTAACACAGATCGAGCTCCTCGAATACGTACCAATGATGAAGAACGTCGTTTATTAAATATATAATGTGAAGTTTCAGTGTAAACGGAGCGCCGGGATGAACGACCCTGAAAACAAACGGAATACTCTAATTAGCATCAACGTTGTATTGTGTAATGTGTACGTCATTGTCAGTATTATGTATATTTCGATGTTTTTTAACACGACATCCGACAAGCTTCAATTTATCATTTAAATGTATTAACAAAGATCTATTTACCTAATAAGAGTAACTCGCCTAAGGGCCGGTATTTTAACCAACAAATAAGTACAAGTTATTTGTAGCAAGTAAGCTATTTGGAGAACAGTTCAAAGGTTTTGACTGACACTTGCCATGGAGAAAACAAGCTATTTGACAAATATGTACTGTAATACTGGGCCTAATAATAATAATGATGATACATATATAACATAATACATAATTAAGCGAGCATCTCAATTCTGCTTCTACGGCACAAGTTTATATAGTTTATTTTTGTCTTGCGACAGTTGTCGAACGAACGGAGAGTCCGATCCAGTCGAGATTCGGACCGTCCGCAAGCTTCAACCATGCACGTTAGAGGTCTGCACGGGTGCGGGCCCGGGTACGGGCCTTGATATGTTTATTAAAACGGGCCCGGGCCGGGCCTGGACCTACATATCACTGACCGAGGAGGGATTTTTCGGGCTTTTTTAATTTTTTTTAAATTGCAATGAAAGAAAAGTAATGTTTTTTTACTAACATTTCCGAAACTTAAAACAAACCCAAAAGAGTATAAACATCCGGTCACAACATTTGTGTTGTAATTCTTTTCGATACATACTTTCACTGGCAATAGTTACTAATTTTGTTTCATCTAATCTCCTTTTTGTTCCCACCCTGTCGTTCGTATTCCTTGTCAAATACCATAGAAATCAACTTGCTGCTGTAACAGTTGAACGGGCTTTTACGGGCCAATTTACACTTCAGGCGGGCCTGAAATATCGGGCCCGGGCTTCTATATTTAGGCCCGTGCAGACCTCTAATGCACGTCGCCGTCGGCGACACGACGCGACGCTCGACTCACTTCTTGAGCAGGCACTTGGCGACGACGGCGTTGGTGCTGGGGTTGGTGCAGTGCGACAGTATCCAGCTCTTGCCGGCCGATATCGAGTCCTTGGTGCAAGTCTCGATGATCGGCTGGAGCACGGCGTCTAGCTCGGCGATGTTGACGCCCACCTCGTCAGCGGAACGCTGCAACGCCTCCAGGCTCGCCTTGCGCAGCGCGTCCTCTATCTGGCTCTGTTGCTGTTGCATCAGCACCTGCGCACGACAGTACCACACAGACGGCGTTACTAACTGTACGGCTCTAGATTAAGAACAGGGTGGATGATTTTTTTGATTTTTATTAAAAAAATCAAAAATCATGATTCTTTTTATTTAAATCAGATTTTTTTTATTTAAATTGATTTCTTGATTTAAATCAGATTTTTTTGATTTTTTTCGATTTAAAACAGATTTTAATTGATTTAAATCAACAATAAGAAGTGTTTCACAAAAGGGATAATCAACTGGTAAATAGCAATTGCCAACAAACAATACTAATTGACAAGAAATAAACAAATAAATTTCATTTTTCATATAATATGCGATCATGGTCTTCTATGGAAATTGAAAATGAGATATATGCCTAGTTATGCTGGTAAGTTTTCTTTGTTGATTTAAATCAACGATTTAAATCAATTCCACTCTGATTAAGAATGTTTTACTTGACTTACTAGCAAAGCACCTGCATAGAATGGGGTTGGCAGAGAGCAGTACATGCAAGCTCTGTGGGAATGGCATACAGGACAGGCAACATCTATTCCATTGCTTGACACTGAAAGAGCACAACGAAGGAATGCCAGGAGGGCTGGACAGGAAGGAGCAGGAGGCTTGTCTCTATTGGTTGGGGAGACGCATGAATGAGATAAATGTGTCAATGTGGGCATAAGAGAAGAAGAGAAGACTTGCATGTATGTGTAGATGTCTATCAAAGCCAAAACGCCGTCATCACTATTAATAAATTATATTAACATACAAATTGAATACATACATACATACATACATACATACATACATTACATACATACATACATACATACATACACTACATACATACATACAAATTGAATACACACAGACACACATTCTAGCTAAGTAGGCCTATAATATCTTCTGACTATGTATAATATCCCATGTACATTAGATCGATAGAGGTGGCTCAGCGGTAAGACGGTCGCCGGTTCGATTCCGGCCACCGGCAGTCCTGACTGAAGGTTTTTTCCCCGAGGTTTTCCTCAGTCGTAAAGGCGAATGCTGAGACCGAGTCCTACTATCAGCCCTCAGACATTCCTTCTCAGCTATCCAAACACCCTAATAAATAACCTAGTTAGACACCTGAAAAGAGGCACATCAGATAAAGCTGGTGTGCACCCTATAACGAGTATTGATACGAAAAATTATTATTAATTATGTATGTACGTTAGTAGTTCGGTGGGTACCTATTTGCAATAAATTAAATAATGAGTGGGGAGCAGAATAGGAGCCACCTGTTTGTATGTCCAAAACTGGCAGGTAACCGTGACGCAATGCCGAGCGGCATGAAGAGGGTGGAGAAAGAAGCGTGTCTCTACTGGTTGACCAGATCCAGCATGATGGCATAATAGCCAAATGTGGGCATTTGAGAAGAAGAAGAAGAAGAAGTTACTCACCGTGTGCTGCGCCGACAGATTCTGCTCCGACTGTATGATCTGGTCCTGCAGCTGCGTCTGTTGCTGCGTCAGCGCTTCCACGGTGACGACGGGTGGCGGCTGCTGCACCTGCACCTGCTGTTGTTGCACCTGTTGTTGTTGCACCTGCGCCTGTTGCACCTGCTGGGCGACCATCCACTGCGCTGCGGACGCGGCCGCGGCAGACAGACAGGCGGCCATGTCGACTGCGGCAGCCGCGTTGGTAACGACGACGGGAGGCGCGCTAGCGTTGTTCATCGCGATCGCGTTGGCCAGACTGTTGGGCAGGTTAGGCGGGACGCCGCTGCCGGTCTGAGCCGGTAGCGTCATGTCCCCCCGCGACGCTTTCTGCTTCAGTACTGGATGAAAACAGTCAATTTTACGAAGATTCTCTAAGTCAGTATGTTTGTGAAATCGTACGCAGGTGGGTGGGGCCTAAACGTTTCCTCGCGGGACTAGTGGAGTGTCTTCGGTTTAGGGGGTAGGTAGCCACAAATCCAGTACCGTACCTACAAGATTAATCTGGACCAAATGCCGGTATACTCGTCGTACAACATCTTCGGTAATGCTTCCGTCACGGGTGGGTGAGCGGCAGCCAACCAGCGACCATGGCTAATTCAGATTCCAGCTCGGGTTGGCCGAGACCGTAAACACGTCATTGATTGATGACGAAAGCATTACCGAAGTTGTTTTAAGAGACCTATAGCCTACTATCGCTAGGCATAGTTTCATAATTATGTATTTACTCTTAAATGTAAAGTGGTGGTTTGTAAATTGGACTGGATAATTTTTTTAACATTGCGATGAAATTTATTTTTGCGTAAATACAAACAACTATTTATTGTTACAACTTGAGGATTACGCAGTTGTGGAACAGGGCCAGGGATTAAATTAAATGTGCTGTGAACTCTGTAGACTTAGTCGTCTAGAACTTAATAGTCTTGACTACTGTCTAGACTATTACTGTAGGCCTATTGGCTGTGGATATTCGTACGGTCAGCCGTAATAATAGTGCAAAATTATTCGTACGGTCAATGATTTGATTGGATGGAGGCGCGCCGTAACAATAGTGTAAAATTAATCGTACGGTCACTGAAAACTGTACGGCCAGGCGTAATAATATGGTAGGGCCTACCAGATTATTCGTACGGTCATGATTAAAATAGTGTATACAGAGAGATGTTCATTAGGTCACTGATGTAAACGATGTAGCCTACGTGATCATTGTCAAGAAGGTTGGATATTCTAAGCTGTCACCATCGTAATAATTAGAGGCCATCTTTTCTTCAAGGACGTGAGCCCGAGCCATTGGGTTTTCAAACCCAATGCCCAAGCTGATCGGCTGCTATTGTGGTTCAAGGTAAACACTCCCCCTAACCTGTAATGTAAAAGCCCCTTATAGCGAGCTTAGGCTCTTTGGGGGCTGGTATCCATGCTGACCATGTATTTGTTAAATATCAATATCAATAAAAACCTTCAACCTTTTGAACGTCTTGAACTAAAAGCCACGAATTTATCCAAGGATTCATACTGACAGTCGAACTGGTTTTAGGGTGTTTTCATGTACTTAAGTACGCCATATTGCCATATTTAACGTGATTTACATGTCAAGACGATGTACTTTATAAATGCCGATCAAATCCAATGCCTATAGGCCTAGATGGCTCAAATATTGAAATTGTCATCATTTGGTCAAGGAGTGTATTTTTAATTTGAATACTTAACCCAACCATTCAAACTAAAAATACACCCTTGGATTTGGCTAATTACTCAAAAAATTCACTCGGATTGCTAAAACGATCGCCTTCTTGCAACGCCATGATCCTACCTCGTCGAATGGCGCGACGCGGCGGCGGCGTGGCTGCAAGTGCACAGCTGTTGTCGCAGTGATACCGACGCTCGCCGTTTAGCGCTTAATTCGCGAAATTAAAGATGGCGGCCCTGACCGTACGAATAGTGCAACATTATTTGTACGGCTGACCGTACGATTATCCACTCCGTACTGTATTAGGCCTAAACGTAGCTCTAGAATAGAATTATGGACACACTTGTACAACTAAAATGTCATTCAGGTTGTCGCAGGTTTCCTTTAAAGTCTAGAGGGTATATTCTGTTGTACAGTAGGCCCTAGTAGTAGGCCTAGGCCTTCTACAGTACGTAACAGTGTGTGGAAGATTACCATAACTACGAACCGACTTATGTTGATCATTTTGTCCGTCTGTCAAACCTAATATTATCGAGATGTTTGATATATAGGGCCTAGGCTAAGCTTACCCATCTTGCACACATATTTGAATAGGTAGGCCTAGGCATAGGCCTATAAATTGAATGGTTTGGGCCTAGGCCTAGCTGTTCTATGCATTTCCTGAGATAGTTAGAATTTTGCAGTCAATATGTATCCAAGCACGTATTAGGTACTTACTGGCTTGCTCAGTTGTGACTTTGTACTGGTAATAGTTGAAGTGTTCTCCCCCATACAGAAAGCCAAACTTTGGATTGCCTTTCTGTTTGTTTTTGGTCATCTGCTCAAATTCGGGACCATTCCTAGCGACAAATTGAGCTAATTTGTCAATAATGTTGCGTAGTTCTATTTCTGTAAAAAAATGTGTAAGTTTATTAACCAAAACAAGGAGTAAAGTGGGTAAAATAACATAACTTGGTAACAATAACCTCGTTTATGGGCGAAAAACCGACCATGCATTTGCCGACCCCCTGACATTTCTGAAAAGATCTCTTACCCTGTGGAGGTTTTGGAAGGTCCATGATGATAAATGACAACGACGACGATTATGCGTAACTAAAAAATATCAATTATTAATAAATGATCACTAATAAACGATAATATCCTTGTAAATAACATCTTCATCGGACGCTTTTTATCATTGCACATTACGTGAAGCTACAATGTGTACCAACAGTAAAATGCCAGCAGTAAAAGTCCTTCTAGTAAGTTTAATTTTTAGGTTATTTACGAAACGGGTTACACATAAAACGCAATTTATAATTCATTGTTAACCAAAATTCATTTTACATAACAAAATATTAGAAAATTGTCTCTAAATTGAAAAATAATTTCAGTAAAACAAAACAAATAAACTTATCTTAGGTTGGCTATACACATCCATTTCGATTTTGATTTCGATTAAAATTCGATATTAAGTCGACTTTCGAGCTCAGTCAGTGGGTAATGGCCGTTTCATTCTTGTCAAAGTGTGGTTTGTGAATTGTTAAATAACAGGTAACTATCTACTTTATTCAAAATTATAGTGTAAAAACGTAAACTTCTCGTCCCAAAGTATCGTAATTTCAATTTCGTCCATGTAAATTGTGTAATTGTACCTACTATCGTCACAATATGTTCATGCGTCACGTGTTTCTTTCTCGGCCATGACAGCCACGGCGGGTTCGTGGCGACTCCGTCGGTTGGTTTAGGCCAGTCACCCGCCAAATTAACCTTTTGGACTCTGTCCTTTGCTGACTGAGCTAGGTTACATGCAAAACAGTGTGTACGTATATCTTCACTACGCCCTAGACAATTGTACGCATAGGCCCAAGCCTACCACCCTCGATTAGCCCCCCCCCCCCCCCCCTCTCTACGTTAGCTAGGCCTAGACCAACCCCTTGCGAGGGCCTAGGGCTAGGTTTGTTTGTTTGTTTGTTTGTTTGTTTGTTTGTTTGTTTGTTTGTTTATTTATCCTCTTCACAGATGGCCATGCGCCGGTGGTGAGAGACTCCACTTCCTTCATTCCTCCTTTCCCATCCTTTGCATCTTCCACCCTCCTCCAACACCCTCTTGCTGTTTCTTTCCATTCTTCTCAGTTTTCCTTACTTCCTTCCCTTCCATTACCCCCCTTGTATCCAACCTTCTTCGTTCTCCATGACCATCTCCTTTTGCCTTTCCCATCCACTTGGGTTCGGGTTTAGGCCTCAGCCTGTCGGCAAAAGCCTTCACCTTCCCTAGCCCCCGTCATTTTATACTTGCGGTACGCCCCCGCTCTCCCCTTCCTCTTTAGCATTCTTATTTCCTTGGTGTAATAATGCGGATCCGCGTTTCTCCCTTCCAATTTGCAAGGAACCCATCCCTCCCTAGCCTCCATACATATCTCTACAAAGGCCTTCCACAGCTGATTTGCTCCCCCACCTTTGTCTCTCCATTCTCTAAATTTATTTCTCCTATCCCCCACCGTCCTCCTGTACATCCACCTCCTGTTATCTTCCCCCCCCCCCCCCCCATCATTGCTCACCACCCCCCTGCCACTACCCTCCAGTGTAGCTATCACAACTTCTTGATCTCTTATACCTGCCTCCACCCTGCAGTCCCACCATCCTTCATCCCCCCTCACCAGTATTATATCCAGCAGGTTCCCTTTTTCCCCTTGCCTTCGAGTATGTCCCCTCACAATCTGTACCATTCCCTCATTTAGCATTCATTAACCAGTTGCTGCCTTATCCCTCCTTTTCCACCACCATCTCCTTCCCAACTGACCCCCGGCAGGTTTAGATCGCCCCCTACAATTAGTCTGCCCTCCCCCTCCACTCTCTGCCTTAGGTTGGAATTCATAGTCGGCCCCTACACCTAGGGGCACCCATTGTTGCTATGGATTTGTTTTGTTTATGGAAAATAACATGGACACAACTGTTACCTTGGTAACAATGGGCGCCCCTAGGTGTAGGGGCCGACTATGAATTCCAACCTAAGCCTCCTCAAGATGTTCATCTCCATGTTATCTGTAGGCTTATAGACCCCAATCACCTCGACGCTTTCCTCTCCCATCTAAATCTGTACTCTTATCATCTCACAATCCTCCTCTTTCCATAGCACCCTTCCCTTGAGTTCCCTTTTACATCTTATCATTACTCCCCCCCCCCCCCCCCCCCTCCTTCCCCTGTCTCGCCTAAAAATGTTGTCAAGTCAGGATGGCATATCTCCTCATCCGTTACCCCATTATCCAACCATGTTTCTGTTGCTATGACAATATCCGGCTCCCGCAGTTCCACCATTGTCCAAAAGGGGACTAATTTGGCTCTGATGCTCCTACAGTTTACCAGCAGAACTCTTAGCACACCCCTCGTTCTAACCGCTCTATCCCTAGCCCTCCCGTTAACCTTCCCGTGTATTTCCCCGTCCACCGTCCCAAACATCGCCTTCTCCCTTCTTCCAACCATATCTTCTACTCGTCCTTGACCTTGCCCACAACCGCCCCTAATCCCATCTACCACCTCCCCTCACCTACCTACAACCCACCTTTCCATCTCATACCTCCCCTCCATATCATCCACTCTTCTTTGTCCTTGCCCACAACTTCCCCTAGTCCCACCTATCACCTCCCCTTGCCTGCCATCAACCCTCCTTTCCCTCAGTTCAACCCTCCTTTCCCTCTCGTACCTTTCTTTCAGTACCCGACCACCAACTTCCCTCCCCCCGACCTCCCCTTCTGTCCAAAGTCCGCCTCACAACCTTTGTCCCTTCTCCTCTATCCTCTTCCTAGCTTTACGCACTTCCCTAACAATCAGCTCCCCGAGCTTCAAACCCCCCTCCCTTAGGGTGACCAGATGGTCAAGACTGAATTTCGGGACACCTTTTTCTCTCTAACCCAATGCAGGTGTAAACACTGTCAGAAGTGACATGTTCGCTGACAGTGAAACGGCGGCAGTGGTTTTTAAGCTATTTAAATTTTCTTACTCGATATTTAGATTTTTATTCCATATTAATTGTGGTGTAGCCGTGCCAATTGCCAATTGCACGCTAGCGCTATCTGCTAGGGAAGCGCAAGCGAATAAGACGTATTTACGCAACAGTCTACCAGTTTTGGCGGTGCGCCGAATTACAAATTTACCACGGACGCTTCTCTTTTCGTAATTACCTTTTTTCTCGTTGAAAATTGTAATTTTTAAAACTCAAATCGTAGAAAAACGTGAATTTACCAATTTCGGGACAAAAGGCGTCCCGAGATGAAACATTTCGGGACGCGGGACACTTGGGTCAAACTCGGGACTGTCCCGCATTTTTCGGGACGTCTGGTCACCCTACCCTCCCTTGATAGGTGGGGCCCATCCCTTGCTAGGTCCTTCAGCACGATAAAGTCCCTGGCATCAACAAAGGCTGTCCAACACGCATCCTCTATCCCCTGATTGAAGTCCTCCACTACCCACCTCTTAATGTCATTGGCCAACCTGTGTATTGGCCAACGACTGACACTATAACATCAGAGTTTGAGAACCCGGCATAACTCTATCCTACCTTCGTTGTCGTGGTCTGCCCCCGTTTCTGTTACCTGGAAATTTCAATATTAGAATGTATAGGTATTCATTTTAAATCAACAACTTGACACAAGAGTGTGCACGGCATAGATTTTGGCAGGTTTAACTGTCTAACTGTCTGTAATAGAAGCGGTTGGTTTCAGAGCGACAATGCCGGCCGCCGACGAGGTAAAGTCCAGCTGGGCGGACGAGGTAGAGGAGGAGGGTTCAGCGGGCGTACTTCCTCCGCCCACGGAGGTGCTCGACAACGGCCTCAAGATCCTCACCGAGTACAAGCTCAACGAGGACGGCAAGAAGGTGAAGGTCGTGCGCACGTTCAAGGTCGAACGCATGATCGTGTCCAAGACGATAGCCAAGCGCAAGACGTGGAAGAAGTACGGCGCTTCGACGGGCGACAAGGCCGGTCCGAATCCCGCGACCACGGTGGTCGCCGAAGACGTCTACATGCAGTACATCTCGAGCAAGGAGGAAGACAACAAACAGAACGAGGACTCGCTCGACAAGCTGAAGAACCTCGGCGAGAAGGGCGTGGTAAAGTGTCGGCTGTGCGCCGGCGACCACTGGACCCTGAAGTGTCCGTATAAGGACACGGACCTCGCGGGGGGGAAGCTGCCGAAGGACGGCAAGAAGGAGGCGGGAACGTTGGGGCCGGCCGGCGTCGGCGAGGACAAGACGAAGCCGTCGGTCAGCAAGTACGTGCCGCCTTCGTTGCGCGAGGGAGCCAACAAGAGCGGCCAGAGCATGACCAACCCGAGGGGACGCGACGACGCGTTCGCCATACGCATATCGAACCTGTCGGAGAGCACCACCGAGGGTGATCTCGAGGACCTCGTGAAGCCGTTTGGACCGATACAGAAGCTGTACCTTGCCAAGGACAAGATCACCGGCTTCTGTAAGGGATTCTCGTACATTCACTTCAAGTTCAAGTCGGATGCGGCCAAGGCGATTGCGCAGTTGAACGGCCACGGCTATGACCACCTCATCCTCAACGTCGATTGGTCCAAGCCTCCCACGCAAAGTAACTAACCACCTTACTAGGCCCTGGTATTGTTTGTATATGTTTTTATCGATATCAAACAAGTTAATCATTATAGTATGTTTATTTTCTTTTCAAACACTTTTTCCACTCCCCAACAGTGTTGAAAAACACAATACAAAAATCAGTAAATGCCTATTGTGGCTTACAACTACGTTGTTCATTGATACAAAAATCATTCATTGCCAACTGGTGTGATTTTGATATAATGTGAGTTGGGACAACCATGATTGTAAAATAAATTTTAACCAATGTTCTGGGTTTAAGCAAATAAACGTGTTTTTTATGCCCTGATTTGATGCCCGAGCTTTCTTTTTCTTTCACGTCTCCCGTCCCGAAGATGTCTTCGTTTTCTAGCCGTAGGCCTATTGCACCTTAATTAGTGGGTGTTCTCAATACACGGACGGTCTCCAAGCGCCGCTGTATACATTGGTGTACATGCTTAAAAACAGCCTGACACTATGCTATAGCCGTCGTACATCTTCGGTAATGCTTCCGTCACGGGCGGGTGAGCGGCAGCCAACCAGCGACCGTGGCTATAATTCAAATACCTGCTCAGGTTGGCCGAGCCGTAAACACGTCATTGATTGATGACGAAAGCATTACCGAAGTTGTTGTAAGAGAACTATAGCATCCACTTCAAATATGTAGGCCTACTAATACCTTGTTCACACTTTGCCCACTAACAGAAGTTGGGGTACTAACAGAAGCTAAGAATGTAATGTGATCAGACGGTATGCAGTTAGCCTAACCTACGTTAAGCACTAACTTCGTTTGGGGAACGTAGCTACGGCGCTAACAACTGTTAGCTTAAATTCTGTTAGTGGACAAAGTGTGAACTAGGTATAAGACTAGCAAACCAATTCAGCATTAGTTCATCTTAGCAAGGTTGCCAAATCAGTTATTTTTTTTAATTACACCATCTGTAATAGGCTATTTATAATGCAAACATACAATAATTGTCTACTATTAATCATTAAATTATAAAGAAAATAATTTAAAAGGAATGTATTTTGTGACACGATTTGAAATTGGAAATGTAGTTTACAAACTATACATGTCAAGGAGGCTGTAAATTATCTAGTTATTAAAAACTTCAGGATGCCTCCAAAAAAACTGGACTTCCTGCAGTCCCTCTAGAATTTGTCTAAATCCGTTTGGATTGTGACGGGTGGGGCTAGAAGAGCGATGCTAGCCATGACTTCCCACATTCTCTTGAAGGTAAGTAAGAACTACTTAACCTCGGATGCTGTCTTCGGACAAAAGTGTTTGTATTGCAAATCTAATTTGGCACAATGTACAACTTTCTACTCTCTCTCTCTCTCTCTTTACCTACTCCACTTCAGCCTTTATTTTTATACTGGTAGTTATTTTCAACCTTAACTCTTTCATGCAAATTTGTGCATCATGTTCCTTTTTATTATTCTCCTTGTATACTGTAGTTGCATTTTTTTTCCTGGTTTATTAATTAGTTTTCTGGCTAGGATAGACATTCAATAAATAATAAATATCTAGTCTAGTTGGAGATGATGTTTCAGTCTTATATCATAATGTTTTATTTTAAATTGCAATAAATAAGTACTTGTTGCAGGTAACGATTTGTTTACTTTTTAAATCTATTATTAGAACAAAAATATAACATTGAGGTTGATTTGTCCTCGCAATCAATGTCATGCATTCCGTAGATGAAACATTTGTCTACTTCATGAGATCTAATCATTTTGCTTTTGATGCGTTATGGAAATGTATGAAACATATTATGTAGGGAAAAGGACAATTATTTAACAATGCACGATTTTCTGGGAAATACAAGAGAGTTATCAACCCCAGTGGAAAAGTCGGACTTCCCAGATGATGTTATAAAAACAGTTTGTATAATGCGCAAATCGATACGTCTACCTTCAAGGTCAAAGTACTGCAAATATTAAATAGTAAAACCACACGTCAAGCATCACAGATTATCAATTTAAATATTTAATTTTTGTTTTATATTTTAATACATTTTTCCGGACACTTTTAATGGACTAGTAAATTTAATTTAAATGAAACCAGTGCTGGCTTGAATTGCAATTTTGCATTTCCGCCGGAAATGTTGCTGAAGATAAGATGTGATAAGATGGCTGCGTCTATTGTGTGAATTTGCATCAGCCGCATGTCAAATTCTCGTTTTATATGGCAATAAGGCTCGGTTTAGTCATTTTAAAGTGGTAATCGCTTTTTGAGAAAGCCAAGCGCAAGACGTGGAAGATGTACGGCGCAAGAAGTACGGCTCTTCGCACATCTCGTCAGAGATTAGACTTTGTATTACCATGTATGTCTTGAAGAATAAATATCTTTATCTTATCTTTATCTACCGGCGACAAGGCCGGGCCCAATCCCGCTACCACGGTGGTCGCGGAAGACGTCTACATGCAGTACATCTCGAGCAAGGAGGAAGACAACAAACAGAACGAGGACTCGCTCGACAAGCTGAAGAACCTCGGCGAGAAGGGCGTGGTTAAGTGTCGGCTGTGTTCCGGCGACCAATGGGCGACCACTGGACCCTGACGTGTAAGCAGTGCGCCGGCGACCACTGGACCCTGAAGTGTCCGGACAAGGACACGGACCTCGCCGGCGGGAAGCTTCCCAAGAAGTACGGCGCGTCTACCGGCGACAAGGCCGGGCCCAATCCCGCTACCACGGTGGTCGCGGAAGACGTCTACATGCAGCACATCTCGAGCAAGGAGGAAGACAACAAACAGAACGAGGATTCGCTCGACAAGCTGAAGAACCTCGGCGAGAAGGGCGTGGTAAAGTGTCGGCTGTGCGCCGGCGACCACTGGACCCTGAAGTGTCCGTATAAGGACACGGACCTCGCGGAGGGGAAGCTGCCGAAGGATGGCAAGAAGGAGGCGGGCACGTTGGGGCCGGCCGGCGTCGGAGAGGACAAGACGAAGCCGTCGGTCAGCAAGTACGTGCCGCCGTCGCTACGCGAGGGGGCCAACAAGAGCGGCCAGAGCATGACCAACCCGAGGGGACGCAAGGACGTGTTTGCCATACGCATATCGAACCTGTCGGAGAGCACCACCAGGGGTGATCTCGAGGACCTCGTGAAGCCGTTTGGACTGATACAGAAGCGGTACCTTGCCCAGGACAAGATCACCGGCTTCTGTAAGGGATTCTCGTACATTCACTTCAAGTTCAAGTCGGATGCGGCCAAGGCGATTGCGCAGTTGAACGGCCACGTCTTTGACCACCTCATCCTCAACGTCGATTGGTCCAAGCCTCCCACGCAAAGTAACTAACCACCTTACTAGGCCCTGGTATTGTTTGTATATGTTTTTATTGATATCAAACAAGTTAATCATTATAGTATGTTTATTTTCTTTTCAAACACTTTTTCCACTCCCCAACAGTGTTGAAAAACACAATACAAAAATCAGTAAATGCCTATTGTGGCTTACAACTACGTTGTTCATTGATACAAAAATCATTCATTGCCAACTGGTGTGATTTTGATATAATGTGAGTTGGGACAACCATGATTGTAAAATAAATTTTAACCAATGTTCTGGGTTTAAGCAAATCAACGTGTTTTTTATGCCCTGATTTGATGCCCGAGCTTTCTTTTTCTTTCACGTCTCCCGTCCCGAAGATGTCTTCGTTTTCTAGCCGTAGGCCTATTGCACCTTAATTAGTTGGTGTTCTCAATACACGGACGGTCTCCAAGCGCCGCTGTATACATTGGTGTACATCAGGGGCCACCAATTAATATGATTGAAGGTCCACTTACCAAATTTAGAAGTTCTCGGGGGTCCGAGGCACCCCCCCATTTAAAGGACGTTGTTGCATGGCTAGTGGGAAAAGTGGCACCTCTTGTCTTGGGCCAGTTTACGAAAGTCCACATCTCGCTGCGTACAACTTATTCTAAGAACATCCTGGAGATGCGCATCACTCAAGTTCGATCGAAATTTGTTTTTTATGTAGTTCATTTTTGAAAAACTTGACTCACAGATCCAGCTTGAACCGAACATGGTCATTAACGTCAGGGCTAGCATTTTCAAGTTTGGGTATTTGCTATCACTAACAAATTTACCCCAAAACTCCGTAAGAGAGCAATTTTAAAATTTGTATTTAAGTTCCACGTCTTCTTGAAGGTCAATTATCTCAGTTTGGAGTTCTCTCTTTTTCCCCTGAAATAATTTCGAGGCATCTTCACACCATTTTCCATTAGGTTCAAGACTAAATGGTGTCAACATATCAGCAACGCATTCTAGATTTTTGAAATCTTCGAAACGTGAGTCAAACTCTTTTTTCAATCTCTGTAGAAAACTTTGAAAAAAGGCAATGTCTATATCTGCGTCACTTTCATCAATGTGAACTTTTAGTGTTGGAAAATGAAGACGCTCTCCGTCGATATCTTGCTGAAACAAATCGAGTTTGCGACGAAAGGCTTTGCAGCTGATTATAAGGTTATTAACCAGCTTATCCTTGCCCTGCAGCAGGAGATTAAATAAAATAAAAATAAAATAAATTCACATTTAGAGTCTACCCACTCAGTAACTAAACTGATTTGCAGTGGGGGACTTTAATTTAAAGTGACTAAACCAACCCTGTAGGCTTCGAACACCATCGACGAGTGAGCGATAACCAATCAAAGATCGATATTTCAAATACGAAACATATGAATCAGTGATTGGACAGTGCGAACACCTGCGGACAAATGCCAGAATCAACAAGGCCGATTCAGAACAACTTTGAATTTATTGAGTGATTCGTTGCTAGGACGGCTCCAAAGTCACCGTTTACTTATTCCTAAGCCAAGAAGTAATAGAATTGAATCCACATAAGAAGTTAAAAAACTTCTGCCTGAAGCGGGATTTGAACCCGGGACCTTCTGCCATAAACGCTACGTTTGCCATTTCTTCTTCATTTTGAAGGTATGTAAGTAGATCTGACGCTGTCGCATTCTTATCTGGGAGAGTAGAGAGAAACGCCATTATTTCACGCCTTACAGGCCACATTCTCTCCAAAACGAGCCCCTTACTCAGCCATCTTACGTTGTTGTGTAACAAAAGATCGTCATACTCTGCCCCGATTTCGGTCATAAACGCCTTGAACTGCCTATGTTGGAGTGACGATCGAGCTCGAATAAAGTTGACTAGCTTCATTATTTTATCCATTGCCGTCTTCAATTCGGGACTCAACTTCGCACACAGTATTGACTGATGAATAATGCAGTGATATGAGAGTAAATTGTTGTTGACAGTTTTCATTCTTGAAACTAGACCCCTTTCTTTCGCAACCATTGCAGGAGCCCCATCTGTTGTGATTGAAATTATGTTTTCAAGTTTTATGTCAGATGATTGACAAAACTCAACAACAGCTTGGTGCAAATCTTCTCCTCTGGTGCGATCTTTTAATGGCAACAGTGCTAACAACTCTTCTGTGAATGTTTGAGATTTTTTATCAAAAAATCGTACAAAAACACTCAACTGAGCCGTATCGTTAATGTCGCATGATTCATCGACAGCTAATGCAAAGCAATCACTCGTTTGCAATGAGTGAAGTAAAGATTTGAAGTTTTCCGAGGCGAGAATTTCAGTGCGACGTATTGTTGTTGAGGCGGATAGTGGAATTTTATTGATTGCTTCTACGATTTCTTTTTTATCTCCGAAAAGAGCTGTTGCTGCTTCTTTCATACACGTTTTTACAATGTCCGCGTCACTAAATGGCTTTTGATGCTTATTTAGAACCCAGCATACTCGTAGTGAGGCTTCAACAGATCGCTCTTGATCAGTCATCGATCTTACCATGATTTGTGAACTCTTTGTGTATGACGCACTATAAGACTGGCGATTTTTGTTCTTCGTAAGTCACTTCCGATAGGGAATTTATTTATAAAATCCTTATGTTTGGTTTCGTGATGTCTTTTGATGTTCCCACTCTTGATAATTGCAACTGTTTCTTGACATATTAAACACAATGACCTGGGGTTTGGCGTGGTTTTATTTACAAGAATAAAACAGTATTTTTCAGTCCAATCCGTACAAAACGATCTATTTTCACTATCTACCATAGGCGTAACTACGGGGGGGCGAGGGGGGTCGCCGCCCCCCCTAGTTCGGTCAAGAAGGGGCATGGGGGGCAAAATGCAATTTATTATTGGTTTCACCCGCTGTTGCGACCGGGAGAAATGTCACTATTTGCTATGCAATTATCCCTGTTTAATAGATATCATAATATATTTGTAAGGAACTCGTGTCTAAATAATATCAACCTATCTTACAGAAATAATTCTCTATGAACAGGCTCTCAGAAGCAGCCTTTATCAGTCTGCTGTTTTTTCATACTTCTTACACATGGTCACCCCGACCAATAATCTATTCTGGTTTAAAAAGTATTCGCCCCCCCAAAAAACAAGTGCTAGTTACGCCACTGCAGTATCTACCTTACGTTTTTTAGGCTCCATACTATTGTTTTAACACACGTGTTTAATATATTAACCTACATTCGTCACCAACACTCACTTAACACTAACACGGGCGCTAACTAAAACGGCCGAAACGCACTGTCCACTCGAATAAAAACACCCACAACTAACACATCAAGCTCCTTGACAAAGACACGGCAAAGAACTGACCACTGACGAACTCAAGAACCCCTTTTGTGGGGTTTAATTTTAGCGAACACGTGACAGACTAATGCTGGATGACCAATAACATCCCAGAACTTACACCCACATGAATTAGTTTCTGAGTATATACGCCAACTTAAACAACCAGTAATGTCCACCATCGTCGTGTTCTGTTGGACAAAGGGCTGCCTAATAGTATGCGTCCAACAAAGAAGGTATACAAAAAATTGAAGGTATATTTGAAATGCCCATGTCAATAGCTTTTCATCCTTTTCGGGGAATATTCAGCCGAACGGAATAATTTTTAATTTGAGAGCAAATACAGTGGAGGCAAACAGCTTGGTCTTTGGGTTTGAAAATACAGTTCAGGGTCCACACCAAGGGACTTCGCGGTCCGCATGCGGACCGCGGTCCGCTATTTGACGGTCCCTGGTGTACATGCTTAAAAACAGCCTGACACTATGCTATAGCCGTCGTACATCTTCGGTAATGCTTCCGTCACGGGCGGGTGAGCGGCAGCCAACCAGCGACCGTGGCTATAATTCAAATACCTGCTCAGGTTGGCCGAGCCGTAAACACGTCATTGATTGATGACGAAAGCATTACCGAAGTTGTTGTAAGAGAACTATAGCATCCACTTCAAATATGTAGGCCTACTAATACCTTGTTCACACTTTGCCCACTAACAGAAGTTGGGGTACTAACAGAAGTTAAGAACGTAATGTGAACGGACGGAACGCAGTTAGCCTAACATAGGCTTACGTTAAGCACTAACTTCGTTTGGGGAACGTAGTTACGGCGCTAACAACTGTTAGCTTAACTTCTGTTAGTGGACTAAGTGTGAACAAGTTATAAGACTAGCAAACCAATTCAGCATTAGTTCATCTTAGCAAGGTTGCCAAATCAGTTATTTTTTTTAATTACACCATCTGTAATAGGCTATTTATAATGCAAACATACAATAATTGTCTACTATTAATCATTAAATTATAAAGAAAACAATTTAAAATTTTACAAACTATACATGTCAAGGAGGCTGTAAACTATCTAGTTATTAAAAACTTCAGGATGCCTCCAAAAAAACTGGACTTCCTACAGTCCCTCTAGAATTTGTCTAAATCGGTTTGGATTATGACGGGTGGGGCTAGAAGAGCGATGCTAGCCATGACTTCTCACATTTTCTTGAAGGTAAGTAATGCTACGTTTACAGCTACGCGTTGCGAGCGAAGCGATGGCGCGAGCTCCAATCAGCGGCTGAGTTTCATGCAAAGAAGTTAATAGTTTCACGCAAACTCGGCCACTGATTGGAGCTCGGGCCTTCGCTTCGCTCGCAACGCGTAGCTGTAAATCGACTACAAGAACTACTAAACCTCGGATGCTGTCTTCATACAAAAGTTTTTGTATTGCAAATCTAATTTGGCACAATGTACAACTTTCTACTCTCTCTCTCTCTTTACCTACTCCACTTCAGCCTCTATTTTTATACTGGTAGTTATTTTGAACCTTAACTCTTTCATGCAAATTTGTGCATCATGTGCTTTTTATTGTTCTAGTTGCATTTTTTGTCCTGTTTATTAATTAGTTTTTTGGCTAGGATAGACATTCAATAAATAATAAATATCTAGTCTAGTTGGAGATGATCTTTCAGTCTTATATCATAATGTTTTATTTTAAATTGCAATAAATTAGTACTTGTTGCAGGTAACGATTTGTTTACTTTTTAAATCTATTATTAGAACAAAAATACAACATTGAGGTTGATTTGTCCTCGCAATCATGCATTCGCTGTCATGCATTCCGTAGATGAAACATTTGTCTACTTCATGTGATCTAATCTTTTTGTTTTTGATGCGTTATGGAAATGTATGAAACGTATTATGTAGGGCAAAGGAAAATTATTTAACAATGAAGGATTTTCTGGGAAATACTAGAGAGTTATCAACCCCAGTGGAAAAGTCGGACTTTCGAGATGATGTTATCAAAACAGTTTGTATAATGCGCAAATCGATACGCCTACCTACAAGGTCAAAGTACTGTAAATAATTATTAGTAAAACCACACGTCAAGCATCACAGATTATCATTTTATATATCTAATTTTTATTTTATATTTTAATACATTCTTCCGGACACTTTTAAGGGGCTTGTAAATTTAATTTAAATGAAACCAGTGCTGGCTTGAATTGCAATTTTGCATTTCCGCCGGAAATGTTGCTGAAGATAAGATGGCTGCGTCTATTGTGTGAATTTGCATCAGCCGCATGTCAAATTCTCGTTTTATATGGCAATAAGGCTCGGTTTTAGTCATTTTAAAGTGGTAATCGCTTTTTGAGAAAGTTTTTACATCAGTGTGTGATATTTTAATTGCTCTCAAGACAGATTTTACCAAATTGGATTATAAAATTACGAAGAAGAAGCATTTGTTTGGCTTCAGCTTGACATAACAAACTGTGTGATAAAAATCCTTCTATTTTTAGGATTTCTTCAAAGCCCTAGCGATCTTCGGGGCGCATATTAGCTATTATCTAACCTAGTGTATTCTACATGTAGCCTAGTTTTATACAAGGTAGGAGGTCTTGTAAAGAAGAGGGAGACAACATGGGGGACAAAACTCCAAAAAAACGTTCCATCGACGAAATGATAGGAAATATGACTGCTGATCTTCACAATAGCGACGGGCAATACATTCAACTAGGGTTTACACCCCCGCCAACACCTGCTTCTTCCAGCCCTCATGTCTGGTCCGAGTATTCTATTCCTTCGAACCCAGGACCCGTTCATCCGTATCTTCACCCATCAATGGTAAACAATCCTGACACTCCTGTTTACCTTTCTGATCTGAATATGCACTATGGCATAGATTCCAACTTGATGAAGCAAAATGAAATGCATCAAAACTATTACTATGCCCATCAGCACTTAATGACAGATTCTAGAATGATGGATGGTAATTTGTATGGTGTTAATAGCAACGGGCAAAGTCCCAATTTAAATCAATCTTATCACATGCTTCCTCCAGACACCCCACGGGAAATTCACAGGGATGTTCATCCGCTAGGTGGCTTCATGCCCTATCATCAGAGCAACGTCATGGATCAGTTGCCACAGCAACACGACTATGGGCTGTTTAACAACCCTGGTGATATGTGTTCTCGACAAATGCAACAACAGTATCAACCCAATATGACTAACCAGGATCAACTTATTGAGAATCTGGTTGGCAACTGGGTGCCAAACCAAACTGGAACTTACAGCCCGTTTGGTTGTGTCGATACAGGTCTCAAACCGACGACAAATCAGCAAACCACCCAAACGGCCGATTCGGATTCGGATAAGGGTATCGGTCGAGGCTTTCGTAACAGACAACGAATTGTCGCCGAAGTTCGTCCGATGCGCCCTTCGTATTCCGACGTATTGGCCAAATCTCCCCCGGCAACGGTTGTACCCGTAAAGAATACAGTTCGACCTGATAAAGTTAAGCCCCAAACAGTCAAGAGTGGAAATAAAAAGAACGGCAAAGGGAGCGCATTGAAACGTCAACATTCCTCGGGGAGTGACGAGCATACGGGAAACGGTAATGGAAATGGCAATAATGGCGGTTGTAAAATACAAAGTCCCGCTTCGACGCGTAAATCCACGGACTCTGGGAACAAGAACGACGCATTTAATTCTTTGCCGCGTAAATGGGTTTCGCTGGATGATCTTGACAGTGACAAGAAACTCGAAGAGGAAGTCTTCCAACCTGAAGAAGTAACTAGAAGTAATGAACCTGGATCAAAGAAGCAGTCTAAGAAGAATCAACATGGTAAGTTGTACTGGTTTTAACAAGTAGATTACCAGACGTCTTGTTGAAATATGCACAATGTGTAGTTAAGTGTAGGGCCTAGCCCTGGAAAGCATCATCCCTTAGCTGCTGTAGGCATAGGCCTACTTATCATATTGTTTACGTCTTCAAGATCGTTACTATTGGATCCAGGCTAGATCCTTAACTGTATATGATATTTTTTTTATTGTATGCTTAGGAACAAAAATTAGCTTTAAAAGAAATGGTAGGTTGATTTACATTTAGTACTACAGTTTGCATACCTGTCACCAAATGAATGCGTGGAGAAAAAGAGAAATAATAGCAGAGTGTAGCTGCTAAGCAGAATTTACAAACAAACAAACAAAGTAACAGACGCTCTAGAAGAACTTTAATCAGTCAATTAGCGATGCACTTTACTATACTTGCTGCACGGGTGCTTTCCATTGGGATTTTGGTGTAGGCTTGCATGTTAATAAGAGCGGAGGCACTTCCTCAGATTTTAGGAACAAGTAGGCTTATGGACAAACACAACTTGACACTCGTTACTAGTAAACAACAAGCTCATTGTTGGCTCTAGGTTCTTGATCTGGTGTTTTGGTTTACTTGGAAAATTTTCATTCATCATAGAGCTAAGTATTGATGGTTTGTAGGGTGTGTGCTCCCTTAATATCATTAGAGGAAAGGTGTGTAAAAATAGTTGTATTTGAGATGGAATCGCAGTAGGCTATGGGAGACCGTATGACAGCAGCGCTGCGAGCGTTCCTGTTCACACCAATGTCAGTATGCCCCTCACTTGACGCATGCAATATTGATGTCGTGGAAATACAGATGGCTGTGGGACGCCTTAACCTTACCTGCGTGCGAAGAGTGTGGTAGACTGTAATTCCATCAACCATTGTACTAGGTTTCACTTGTTTTTTGGATTCTTCAGCTGTATGTTATTTTCATAACATAACGCTTACTAAGAATTAAGTTTTAAGTGCTTAGCCTAAGTATGTCTATTATCAAAATTACTGTAAATAGTGTATTAAGCATATCAGATTTGGAGCACTTCACTGAATGCAGTTGAATTTGATAGGTAAACTGAACGTCATCGCTCACAGCGCACTCTACCTGTCATACGGTCTCCCATACTAGTCCATAAAGTAGCGAAACTCGAGCAATTTTCTTGCTGCAAACACATGCGCACAAAGGTCCTACCCCTGTGGGCTGTGGGTATAGTCTAAGAGCCGATAAAGTAGTACTACTACAACTTGAAGTAGTTTTTATTGTGGGTTTAAACCTTTAGGAGATAAAGCTTTTTTTTTTTTTACCACCCTTGCTTCTGGCAGTGTCCAAGGTCTACTTGATTTCCGACTAGCGGAGGCTCGTCGAACTTGCAAGTTAGTTCGTCGCAGTCCGTTCCACAATGCTAAAAATCACATGTTATTCAAGTAGGAGGAATGTGAAGGAAGAAAAAAAAATGAAGTGATCTGTCAAATAGAATTACCTACCTCCTAAAACAGAAACATCATCATATTTTAAGAGCTTCAATCATTGTATCCCATCAAAATCTCTCTTTTACGTGTTTTAATTATTGTACTATTACATTCTAAAACGAATATTTAGGCCTAATTATTATAACAGTTGTTTTAGTGGGATACAAAATGAAAATGGCGATTTTGGTTCCCTTGCGACGACCTAACTTGGGAGTTAGACGAGCCACCGCCAGGCGGATATCAAGTGGACCTCGGCAGGGTCAGCTTACATTTATGCACATGAATAAAAATACATATATTTTTTTAGTATTGAGAGGGAAAGAATTATAGGAACCAACAGCTCACCTTAAAGAAGATCGGCAGCCGTGTTGAGATGGAGATTACATGTATTTACAATAATTCACAATTACAAAGAGAGTTAGTCTCTCTACACCGACGGGTGATCAAGGCTGTGTAAGCCAAAACGTTCCGTCTAAATGTAACTGTAAATTATTGTCTTCTTCTTCTTTTCAAATGCCCACATTTGGCTATTATGCCATCATTATTGTAAATACCAATGTTGGGTAGGAACGGATTTTTTTAGTTCCGTTCCTTGGAACTAGTTCCTTTTTAAGGAACTAAGGAACGGTATAGTTCCTTTTTTCCAACCTGGAACTGTGGAACGACATAGTTCCAATTTTCCAGGAACTGTAACTTATTTTCATAAGTTCCTTTTATTTTTAATTGACTGTACAAGCTTGAAGGACGAAAGCGACAAAACATAGTTTACTTACAAGATGAGATAAACGAGAAATCTAAAACAACTTTTTTTGTAATATTACATTCTTGTCTACCCATCCCAACCCTCCACCTGCTATGCCACCCCCGCGTGGGGTCTCCAATGGGCGAAGACCCGAAACCGGTGACTAATCCCAAATCGCTCTTGCGGAATAAGCGTGTCATGTCACTTATAACTGACCAACCGTCCAACCCCTCCTCCAACTCAGACTGTCATTCCAAAAACAAACAAAACATGAAATACATCACTTGTCAACCCATCACATCAGTCAATGTTCGAGTTCATCAACTTAGAATTCATTGGAAACGGGAAGGCTTTGATGATGAAAGTGGGGTGGGGGTGAAGTTATTTAGGGGCAAGGACTCAAGGAGCTATCTCAATATTCACTGATCTATTCAATTCTTCGCGACAACGCATGTGACGAAAACGCTGTCTCTTTCGATCGTTTTGTTATAATGTCTGGTGTTCGTGGCAATAACATACTGCTCTTTAAAAAATACAGACAATTTTTCTTTCCGGGCGAAAGTGATATTTTCGGCGACGAAGAAAATTTTTCGGCAAAATGCTTGCTTTGTTTACCAGTTAATAAAGTAATCGGTGCTTCGAGGTCATTGCCAGCCAATCTAAAGAAGCACATGCATTTTGATTTCTACAAATCTCAACCATATTTTAGGCGTTATTTGCGAACACTTGGCATTGAATTTAATTTAAAAACTTTAATTAAATTAATTATAATAGTTATTAATAATTAATGGAAATTGTAATGCATTAAGAATTAACAATATGAAATAACCTCTTACTTTTAGTCAATGTTCTTGGTGTATAATGCATAAACCCGGATAGTAACCATTGAGTCGATGGTTATAGTATCCCGCTCGGCAATATCCAAAAAAAATGGTTGTTGGCAGAAAGGAACTATTTAGGAACTTAGTTCCATTTTGAAAGGAACTAAGGAACGCCCCAGTTCCTTTTCTTTTAGAGGAACTTGGAACTGGAAAGAGTTCCTTTTTCCTTGCGTGGAACTGGAACTAGGTCCATTTTTTAAGGAACTAACCCAACACTGGTAAATACATATGTAATCTCCATCTCAACACGGCTACCGATTTTCTTTAAGGTGAGCTGTTGGTTCCTATAAATCTTTCCCTCTCAATACTATCCCAGCCTTTAAGCACTATCTACCAAAACAAAAATAAAGACAATTTTTTTTTAGTATCGGTATTTTGAACCGAAACCCTAAATTGTTGAGTGTAATAAACGAGCGGTCGGGTGAGGCCTACATTACGTGTGGCGTTGCAGTCGCCGCCAACAACTGGGACAACGCGAGCAGCACGCTCAACAACCACAAGCCGTGGGGGGGCAACGGGGGCAAGGGGGCGGCCGGCGCGTCCGCCGCAAAGCGTCCGATACACATCAACAACAACCTCGGCACGAGTCCGTGGGCAAACGCCGCCGGGCCGGCGCTCGTCGGCGAGAAGAACATACTCAAGGGCAAGAACTGCAAGACGTGCGGTGACTCCGACAAGAAGGGTACGTACAGTTCAGTTCAGTTTATTAGGATCCTGTAGGGTTACATGTTAAGAGCGAAGGGTAGTTTCTACGTCAAAAACCGCAAAAAATGTTCATTATTAAATTATATCTCAAGATTGCAACAAGAAATCGAAAATCTAAATCAGCAGCACACTGTACTTTGGTAAGCCCTACATACTGAATAAAATATTATAACCATTAGCGTAGTATTTTGATAATAATTCGATAATTAGTAATAAAATTAATTATTTATAAAAAAACATACTGATTATAATGTAAGTCACGACTTAGCGCATTCAATGTGTAGGGCTTACTAGACCACAGTGCGCTGTTGATTCAGATTTTTGATTTCGAAGCCCATTCTTGTGATAGGTATGCCTAATTAGTAATTTTAGAAAAGGAAAATTGTGTGCAGTTTTTGACGTAAAGGTATCCTTCCCTGTTAATAACATCTATAGGATTTGTCAGGTTTGCACATTGTAGATGTAGATATAGATTACATCTATAGGCCTTCATCTATACAATAACAATAACAAAATTGTACAAGTTATTTAAAATACTTAACCTAGCAGAACAACAAATAGATATTCTAATAGGCCTACAATCATAAACATTGTCATCATCATCATCATCTGTTGCCACGTCCAACTCTGCGTTGGGTCGGCATTGAAGATAAGCCTCTCCATCTTCTTCTATCCTGCCACCACTCTTCCCCCTCAACTACATTCCAGTTCCCTCCTCGCATTTCCACATCCTTCCTCACTTTGTCGTGCCATCTTTGTCGTGGTCTTCCTCTCGTCCTTCTACCTGGAATCTCCAGTTCTAGCATTCTCCTTGGCAATCTTTCTCTTTCCATCCTCTTGACATCTCCGAACCATTTCAGTCTTCCCTCTCCAATACGCTCCAATAAATTCCTTAATAACATAAACATTGTAAGAACATAAAACTAGAAAAACCACCCTTAATGGTAGGTATATAAAATCTGGATTTTTCCCTCTGTTCATGTACTCTTCCACACTGTGAAAACAATCATCAATTAAATATCCTTTCAATGCCATTAGTTGTTTACTTGTATCCGGTAGGCCTATTAGTTTGATATGGGTTGGTAGATTATTGTATAAGCCCTTTCCTATATTTAATGATGATGACTGTCCTGTTTTTGTATTGCTTCTTTCTTTATGAAGCTTGTGACGTGCCAAAATAAGCAGGTGCACACCACTCGGCAGGCCTGACGCACTTACCGGGCCGGACCGACTCAGTGGAGATGGGGAGTGGGCTAAGTTGCGGCTCGTCTTCAGATGGTGGGCGCCACTTCGTTTCGAGTAGATGACCTGTAGGGGATATTGTAGAAGGAACGAAGAAATTCTACGTTGAAAAATAACCCCAGTTCATGAGAGAGCAAAGATAGAGATTTATTATGAGAGAACGACTGACGACAAATGGACAATGGTGGACAAGACACAGCTTGAGAGACTTCAGTCGATAAACATGAGAAAACAACACAAATGGTTCATTGACAAAAATACAATATAAGAAAAATAGAAAATACTTGTTTAGTTAAATACGCTACCCTTGATGGGCGTACGGTACATTTAGTTTACACGTTCGCTCTTCTTGAGCCTATTGTGACAATACACAAATACTTAGTAATAGTAAGGTAGAAAAATATGGAATAATCGGTAGGCCTTACAATGTAACTGTAGGTTAAAGCTTTTAAGCTCGGGCCTTCATGGGCACTGGGAGACTCAAAGCGACTAACCCTACGTCATGTAATTCCCTATCTCGGTCAGCCACGGACACTTTGAGATTCTAAGTACCCGTCAGTAACTTCTCGCCCTCACATTCGCCACGGAATAGGTTGAGGTTCAAAGCTACTACGGTACGTTAGTTAGTACATACAGAAGAGGCTACGTGCCTACCTAGCAAGACGAGTTGCCAGCAAATCCATCGGCTCTACCGGCCGTGACTATTGCTATCTTAAGACTAACAAGTTACTAAGATTACGCTACAACTAAACATGGGTTATGATACGGACTTAAATTTAAACACAAAATGGTGATCACCTTACACTGGTTGTTAAGATGCATGAGAATTATTACTAGTTAAACGCTGAATGCTAGTCTGTACGTCAGGCTTAAATCCGCTACAAGCGTGTGGGTATCAGACCCGGATGCTTTGATCGTACAGACCTTAACGGCTTAAATTATAATTACATTAACAGGGTTATACAAGGTTACTATACACTTAGCCTAGGGGATTTTCCCCCTGCACCGGCTTCTAGTTACAGGATAATGAATAACGCTCTACCTTGGTAGGCTTGTACACTGGTTCACTAAGTTAGCATATGGCCTAACTGAAATGTAAGCATGTAGGCTTCATGCCAGACACGTAAGTCTACATATGGTATGACTGAATAGTAAAGTTAAAGTTCCTCCATTCACTAAGTTAGCATATGGCCTAACTGAAATGTAAGCATGTAGGCTTCACGCCAGACACGTAAGTCTACATATGGTAGGACTGAATAGTAAAGTTAAAGTTTCTCCACATGCTGGATAAAAGTTGACCAGGCTTTATGCACATGGGTAATTAGTGATTTCGAATTCGGGTATCTAAATGGTCAGCGAGGCCCTGCCTCTAGTGGCTCAATTACAGTACCGACATATCGGGGTTCTCGTGGACCGAACCTGGCTGGGGAAGTCTACGACGGAAATTCCCACGTGGTTGTCCGTGAAAATCCACCTCGCCGAGGAGCTTCCTAGATTAGGCCTAGGCTAGACTGACAGTCGCCTCGGATCGGATGCTGCTAGCCTAGAGGTCCGCTGCGTCGCACGCTCGCCCATCGGGAAAACTTCGACATGCCGGAAAATGTAGGCTAGACCCTCCGGAAAAATCCTATTTTCAAAGAGAAAATGGCCAATGTAATAAAACTATTTTCAACAAACGATACGTTAAGCCTAGAGACACATTCTCAGCTTCAACGCCAGATTAGATGGATGAACAAGGACTTACCACTGAATGGATTTACGAAATACAGGTTATTAAACCATGCTGCACGTAGAACGCCTCTGGTAGCTTACATGCTCGAGCAAAATGTAGCTCCGAAACACAAAGTTCTCTCAGGACTTCTCTAACGAAACAGACCAAATCTAACCTTCCTGATGTGGCTCCTCAGCTATCGTCGTGCGATAGAGTCGAACGAAACTAGTGCTGCGCGGCGACACTTGGAACTTGCTCGGCTGCGTTAGGCTCTCACCGGCGGTGGAATGCGCGGGATTTCAAACGCCGTGCGGGACGTTCAAAACACTCGATCATCCGACGCTATGGAGAGGGGTCCCGTTGGCTCTGGCCAGCCTTCAGAACATGTGAGACGACCGGAATATCACTAGGGGCCAGCCCAGTGGATTCCCAGCCGTCACACTCCCCCCCCCACAACACCAGAAAATGGGGTATTTTCTTTAACGATCAACCACAGGCTTGAGATCTACTACATGCCATCGTCCGCACGGTTGCCCTGCAAGGTTCTCAAGTTCAACGACCACGGAAGACACTTTGCGAGCAACGACAAATGGACCAATGTACTTTTTCGCAAGGTTAGCAGTGAAATAACGAGCTGCATCGGACAGAACGAAATTCCTTCTCCATACCCGATCGCCTACATTATAGTTAACAGCGGGTCTATGACGTAGATTGTACTGCTGTTCCTGCCGACGCTGGGCCTCCGATACATTTATGCGAACCCTTTCTCGAATGTTCTCTAACCCAATCCACCGTTCTTCTATACCCAGACGAGTTTCATTCCCCTGTGGGTCCCGTTCCTTCCGGTTTCGCCGTCCCGAGAGACCTAGTTCCCTCCCTAGTTGGAGATAGGCGGGGGTGTATTGGGTAGTTTCGTGTCGACTGGTACGTAGAACATATTGGATTTGGGGCAAGAGTACATCCCATCGACGTTGATTCTCTCCCACGAAGATCGCTAAGATATTTCCTACCTCCTTGTTCATTCTCTCCACGGGGTTAGCCTGGGGATGGTAGTATGGCGTGAACTGTACCTCGACTCCGTAAGCCTCGAGGGCTTCCCTGAATTCTCTACTGACTAGTTGTCGTCCATTGTCGACAATAAGGAGACGAGGTGCTCCTTGTTCTAGAAATACTGAATTGATGAGGGGTTGCAAAACATGTTGTGAAGTAGCTTGGCGTAACGGGAAGAGATAGGTCCATTTGGTATGACTGTCCTGCACGACCAGTATGAAGCGATTCTGCTTGAGTGATGGAGGCAGCGGGCCAATGAGGTCCACTGTCAACACTTCTCCGGGATGAAATGGGAACTGGCGAGGGGCTAGCAGACCGGCTGGACGTCTCTGCTCCTGTTTGTGCTGGGCACATACTTCACATTTACGAACATATAGGCAGACATCGGCTTTCATCTTCGGCCAGTAATAGGAGAGAGAAATTCTACTCATGGTTTTAAACATTCCTCGGTGACCGGCCTGTGGTTCGTCGTGTGCTTCCTTGAGTGCTTCCGCTCTTAATTCCTTTGGAAGGACGCGTTTCCAGTTATTCTCATCTCTGGGTAACTTCGTGTTATCGGTACACAGTTTCCACAGAGTGAGTCCTTCCACCCTCCAAAGGGAATACTTTTGAGGCTGAGCCCTCACCTGGTCGCACATTCTGAGGTACCACTGGTCCTGGATTGGGGCACTGACTTCCAACAAATTCCAGGTTACTACCCCTCGCGATAGAGCATCCGGGACAACGTGAGCCGAGCCTTTCCGGTGGATGACCTTGAAGTCATATTGCTGTAATCTCACTGCCCACCTCGCAAGCCTACCTACGGGATCCTTAAGGTTATGCAGCCATAACAGGCTGTGATGGTCTGTGATTACGGTGAAAGTGGAGCCTTCCAGATAGGGTCTATGCTTCTCGACGGCCCATAATACGGCGAGACATTCCTTCTCGGTAGCTGTGAACTGTTGCTCAGACTTGGTCAGCGTGCGGCTACCGTAAGCAATGACATGCTCCCCATCGTCCAAATCTTGCGACAGAACGCTTCCTAAGCCAACGTTGGATGCGTCCGTCTGAAGGACAAATGGTTTAGAGAAATCTGGACATGCTAGTACTGGGGCACAAGCAAGACATTCTTTTATCCGACAGAAAGAATCCTCTGCGGCAGGGGTCCACTCCCACTTGGAATTTTTTTTTAGCAAAGCAGTGATGGGTGACACCACTGTCGAGAAATCCTGGATAAATCTCCGATACCAAGATGCCATACCTAAGAATCGTCGGACCTCCTTTACTCTTTGCGGCCGGGGGAAGTTGATTATGGATTCCACCTTTTCGGGATCGACGTGCAGTCCGCTGTTGTCCACCACGTAGCCAAGGTACCGTAGCTCGGACCGAACAAACTGACACTTCTCCACGTTAAGGTACAGGGACGCCTCTCGCAATCTTCGGAAGATCTCTCCCAGGACCTCCAGGTGCTTCTGAAAAGTTGGAGTCGCAATAATGATGTCATCCATGTACACAAAAACATAGGGCTCCAGGTCTGGTCCAAGTACTCTGTCTATAAGACGTTGCCAGGTGGCAGGGCTGTTATGCAAACCATACGGCATACGTGTAAATTGGAAGAGGCCACGGCCTGGAACAGTAAACGCTGTCTTCTCACGACTCGACTCTTCTACAGGTATCTGCCAGAACGCGTTTTTGATGTCTAACGAAGACAAATAACGACTGTCCCTAAGCCTATCTAGGATAGCGGAGACATACGGTATTGGGTAAGCGTCTTTCTTGGTTACCGCGTTGACACGCCTATAGTCGACCACGAAGCGATAGCCTCCAGAGGGTTTTTTCACCAGTAAGATAGGAGAGCTCCACGGACTGCGGGATGGTTCCACTATTCCTTCCTGTAGCATGGTGTCTAGCTCGTTATGTATCTCTTTCTGGACTATGGGTGACACAGGATAGTATCGTTGTTTGACCGGTTCGGCATCTGCGGTATCTATACGATGCTGGACTAAAGGTGTCGGAGCACGTTTGCCCATTTCGGCCGGCAGGTTTCTAGCGAGAAGTTCACTCAATCGTCTCTCTTGTTCAGTAGTTAAATTTTGACGGGTACGGAGTACCTTGAGAGATTCCACGGTGACTTCCATTTTGTCTGAAAAGGACCACGTCCCCGAGGACACATCTGGTACAAATTTCATCCGATCCCAGAAGTCTATGCCTAAGATAAGACTGGTCTTAACAGACGGCACCACCAATACGGACAGGACAATGCTACGATTCTGCAGAACGATAGGCAAATCTACCAATCCCCTAACCTTGCATTCCATGCCATTGGCGGTGACCACCTTTACGTGAGCTGGTTGTAACCGAAGTCCCAACTGTTGGATTCGTTGCCAACCGGCATCACCAAGGAAAGTTCTGGAAGCGCCGGAATCTAACAAGCCTTTCACGGGACGGCCAAGAATCTCGACCGTTAAGTAGGGTCGACCATCTTCCCGACTACGAAATAAACGAGCAGCTTGAAGGTTTACGTTATCATTACCTGGTTGAATAGCCTGAGCTGAGGGGATTCTCCACCCGCGGCTATTTAGACGCGTGGACCCATAGCGTTTTCCGCCTTCTTGATACATCTTGGGGTGGTACACTGCGATGTCTGCAAGCCTCTACGTCCACATTGAAAACAGAATGGAGTGTTCGGTGTAGGCGCTGGGCAGTCTCGGAAGCGATGACCTACCGCTCGGCAGTTCCAGCAAATAGTGTTAACGTCGGCTGCCTTAGGCGTCGGCGGCGCGGCACTGACTTCCTCAAGCCTGGCTTTCGACCGAACTGGACCACGGAAGGCTAAATCCGGTTCTAGGGAAAATCTTGCTGGTGGTGGCGGACGGAACCTATTCGACCGGTCGCGAGTCTCTTCCACTCGGCGTCCGAGCAATCGGATCTTCTCGACCGAGTCCAGAGTGTGGAGGCACAGCTTTTCCATCAGGTAGGGCAGGATGTTTTTCTTTATGACGGCTAGCTTCTCTGCCACGTCTACGGGGTATGACAAACGGCTGAAGAGGTTGTCGATTGCAGCCAGGTACAGTCCCAGGGGTTCTGATTCCCCTTGGGTACGAGCCCTAATCTCGGTCATCAACCTATCGTCATAATCGCTGGGCTGGAACTCTCGGCGTAATTCGACTACTAATTCTTCCCAGGAATGTATTCGTCGCCTGGCAGATCGGAACCAAACCAGCGCAGCGCCCTTGAAGAGATCTACTGCCTCTGACCATAGGCACGCCTTGGACACGTTGCGAGCTACGCATAACTCCTCCACACGTTCCAGGAACGCCCCCAGGCTGGAGTCAGTCTCCTCGCCGGAGAAGAGTATGCCCCATTTTGCCACTGGCACATGCTTGCCAAGCATGCGGTCCTCCCTTACCATGGGTGGGGTAATCTCGACAGGGTTGTCCGCTTCCCATACTCCTAGGGCTTCGATGAGGCTGTCAAAACGTGTCTTCAACACGGCCAACCCATTGGTGGCTTCGACCAACCTAGGTCTGACTTCCTCCTCATCCGGTATGAGAGCGATGCGGCGATCTAGAAAGAGTAGCTGCCGGGAAATCGTACGTGCCTGCTCCGACTGTCCTTCGAAATCAGAAACCAATACCGTCAATGCTGACAGCCTATCGGTAATTAATGTTAATTCAGCCTCATTCGTAGCCATCTTAAGAACCTACAAATAGTCGACAATATGTAACGATGAATCGACCAAATTTCCTGCTAAGAAAACAATTTGACAAACCGAACCCTAAGCTCGACCAATGTGAATCGACTAAACCAACAAAAAGTTCAAGCAACCATTGACCAGGGAAAAAAGATGTAGATACTATGTAAGATGCTCTGAAGAAAAGCAACAACCTCCGTTTGAACGTTGGGTAGCACCTGAAATGCAAGCCTCAAGTTTCTGATAGGCCCCACGTTGGTTGCGCCAATTAATGTGACGTGCCAAAATAAGCAGGTGCACACCACTCGGCAGGCCTGACGCACTTACCGGGCCGGACCGACTCAGTGGAGATGGGGGGTGGGCTAAGTTGCGGCTCGTCTTCAGATGGTGGGCGCCACTTCGTTTCGAGTAGATGACCTGTAGGGGATATTGTAGAAGGAACGAAGAAATTCTACGTTGAAAAATAACCCCAGTTCATGAGAGAGCAAAGATAGAGATTTATTATGAGAGAACGACTGACGACAAATGGACAATGGTGGACAAGACACAGCTTGAGAGACTTCAGTCGATAAACATGAGAAAACAACACAAATGGTTCATTGACAAAAATACAATATAAGAAAAATAGAAAATACTTGTTTAGTTAAATACGCTACCCTTGATGGGCGTACGGTACATTTAGTTTACACGTTCGCTCTTCTTGAGCCTATTGTGACAATACACAAATACTTAGTAATAGTAAGGTAGAAAAATATGGAATAATCGGTAGGCCTTACAATGTAACTGTAGGTTAAAGCTTTTAAGCTCGGGCCTTCATGGGCACTGGGAGACTCAAAGCGACTAACCCTACGTCATGTAATTCCCTATCTCGGTCAGCCACGGACACTTTGAGATTCTAAGTACCCGTCAGTAACTTCTCGCCCTCACATTCGCCACGGAATAGGTTGAGGTTCAAAGCTACTACGGTACGTTAGTTAGTACATACAGAAGAGGCTACGTGCCTACCTAGCAAGACGAGTTGCCAGCAAATCCATCGGCTCTACCGGCCGTGACTATTGCTATCTTAAGACTAACAAGTTACTAAGATTACGCTACAACTAAACATGGGTTATGATACGGACTTAAATTTAAACACAAAATGGTGATCACCTTACACTGGTTGTTAAGATGCATGAGAATTATTACTAGTTAAACGCTGAATGCTAGTCTGTACGTCAGGCTTAAATCCGCTACAAGCGTGTGGGTATCAGACCCGGATGCTTTGATCGTACAGACCTTAACGGCTTAAATTATAATTACATTAACAGGGTTATACAAGGTTACTATACACTTAGCCTAGGGGATTTTCCCCCTGCACCGGCTTCTAGTTACAGGATAATGAATAACGCTCTACCTTGGTAGGCTTGTACACTGGTTCACTAAGTTAGCATATGGCCTAACTGAAATGTAAGCATGTAGGCTTCATGCCAGACACGTAAGTCTACATATGGTATGACTGAATAGTAAAGTTAAAGTTCCTCCATTCACTAAGTTAGCATATGGCCTAACTGAAATGTAAGCATGTAGGCTTCACGCCAGACACGTAAGTCTACATATGGTAGGACTGAATAGTAAAGTTAAAGTTTCTCCACATGCTGGATAAAAGTTGACCAGGCTTTATGCACATGGGTAATTAGTGATTTCGAATTCGGGTATCTAAATGGTCAGCGAGGCCCTGCCTCTAGTGGCTCAATTACAGTACCGACATATCGGGGTTCTCGTGGACCGAACCTGGCTGGGGAAGTCTACGACGGAGATTCCCACGTGGTTGTCCGTGAAAATCCACCTCGCCGAGGAGCTTCCTAGATTAGGCCTAGGCTAGACTGACAGTCGCCTCGGATCGGATGCTGCTAGCCTAGAGGTCCGCTGCGTCGCACGCTCGCCCATCGGGAAAACTTCGACATGCCGGAAAATGTAGGCTAGACCCTCCGGAAAAATCCTATTTTCAAAGAGAAAATGGCCAATGTAATAAAACTATTTTCAACAAACGATACGTTAAGCCTAGAGACACATTCTCAGCTTCAACGCCAGATTAGATGGATGAACAAGGACTTACCACTGAATGGATTTACGAAATACAGGTTATTAAACCATGCTGCACGTAGAACGCCTCTGGTAGCTTACATGCTCGAGCAAAATGTAGCTCCGAAACACAAAGTTCTCTCAGGACTTCTCTAACGAAACAGACCAAATCTAACCTTCCTGATGTGGCTCCTCAGCTATCGTCGTGCGATAGAGTCGAACGAAACTAGTGCTGCGCGGCGACACTTGGAACTTGCTCGGCTGCGTTAGGCTCTCACCGGCGGTGGAATGCGCGGGATTTCAAACGCCGTGCGGGACGTTCAAAACACTCGATCATCCGACGCTATGGAGAGGGGTCCCGTTGGCTCTGGCCAGCCTTCAGAACATGTGAGACGACCGGAATATCACTAGGGGCCAGCCCAGTGGATTCCCAGCCGTCACAAGCTGTGTTCTCTCTCGAGATCACAAGTAACATTCAATCAATCAATTTATTTAGCGTCCATTTCAGCAGTACATTGTAGGAAGAAAAATCACAAAATTACCACTACGGGACTTGTCAATACATATAAACATACACATTTATCATTATCATAAACATAATATTTAAAATTACAGTTGCCACCATCCATGGGACTAATCAATACAAACCTACCTACAATCAGAATTACACAAGCCTTTATAGATTCTAGTAAACACAAATATGATGTCAATAAGCTCTTTCTAATGTTCTTTTATAATATAAAAATGTATGAGACAAAATTTAAAAATATAGGCCTATATAAGATGTAATTTAAAAATGAAAATTTTGTGCGGTTTTTAAAGTGTAAATTGTGTAGCTTTGAAGATCAAGACAGGGCGCATCTCTTGAGATGTGCCGCCCTTAAGTTATACATCGACTCCCTACCCAATCGTGTGAGCAGGCCAGAAAAAGAAGCCATTATATATTGGATAGTTAGACAAAAGAATGGCTGAAAAAGCCATCTCGGCACAAGAGGAAGAAGAAGAAAAGAGTATAGCAGCTACCCTTCGCTCTTAAGTGTTATTACCTATTCAACTTGTCGTGAAGAAGAACGACATGAGGACTGTTGGCCAGCCGGCTGAGAGTCTAGTGATGCATAAATTCCCGGTATTTATTTTTGGGGAATATTCCCCATGTCAAGGAATTTTAGGAAATTTTTATTGATAAAAGAAAAAAGGATAGTCTTAAGTTCATGGCTTCAAGTAAAAACAAGATCTGCACCATAAAATGGTTGAAATGATTGTTGTTTTCTTATGCCCGCATCTCACTTCACGGAGTCATCATGCGTCTAGCAGCCCAGTAGAGAAACGCCTCCTTTTCAAATCTATCCAAGCCCTTCGGCATCTCGTCAATCACTTCTTTAAGTGATTTGTATTTATTGTACAAGATCTTTGTATTTATTCTATGTAGGTTTGTATGATGTTGATACGACAGTGAACCCTGTTACGGTAAAAACTGCACAAGTCAGTAGATATAGCATCACTGTATGACTCGAAATAGTGGCTTTTCGTGTTTGCACTTGTATTTGACATCTTATATCTTGCATTTGCTAAGATTAAATGAAAGGGTAATACATGTAGGCCTAGGCTTATGACATATTTTGTAAAAAAAAAAAAAACGACAATAATAACAATAATATAATAATAATAATAATTAATAATCAATTAATAATGATAATAATAGCCTGCATAGTCAAGAAGACCACAAACTTATCTATAGCTACCAATCAGTATATCTGCACACCTGCCTGTTATCTAGTCCCTGTTATGAAAAACTAGCCTGTTATATAAACAACCAAATGGGAACCCCAATGCAGGTATAAGTTTAGGGAAGCCCCTACTCATTAACAGACAGGTGAATCCCAACCAGGG
Organism: Isoperla grammatica; assembly: GCA_945910005.1. Taxonomy (NCBI): domain Eukaryota; kingdom Metazoa; phylum Arthropoda; class Insecta; order Plecoptera; family Perlodidae; genus Isoperla; species Isoperla grammatica. The sequence continues at coordinate 30,287,851 of OX246747.1, forward strand.
AACCCCTCTCCCCCCCTCCAATAGTATACAGTAGGTTTATAGTACTATTTATAATGGTCTGAAAACATTGCCTTCATCTGGGAATCAATTTTCTCGATAATAAATAAAAATTCCCTACTTTTGGGAGTTTATATTGGGTCCGGGAATATTTCCGCCCATAGGTCACTAGCTAAAACACCTGTTGTTGTTTTATTCCTTATCAATCCCTCTGTTTGACTTGAACTGATAAGCGTGCCATATCACGTCTCACAGATGACTAGATAAGACTCGGGCTGGCCTGCCTGATACCAGTGTTTGCTAAGGCTTCAGCATCAGCTGTTTATTCTCAACGTGAGGTTCGGTGATGCGTGAGAACAGAACGCGCGGTGACTCCGTCTGACAAACGTTTGTTTTGGACACGATGTACGTACGTAGGCCTATACATTTTTCATTTGAGTTGGAAGTTTTTTTGTTGTTGATTAGCTAGGATTAAAAAAAAGAAAGAAGACTAAAAAAAATTGAGTTTTCATTCATTTACTAAATTGTAAGAAATGATTTTCGTTGATTCAGTGGTCATTTGTAAGTTTACGTCGACTTGCTGTGCCTCTGATATTCATCCCGACCTACACTCTGTAATTAATGTTTTACATTGTTTTTTATAGACTCATGGTATTATCTTATTGTGGCCTACACTCAGGTCTCCCAGACCTTATTGGGCTTCCAGTTATTTAAAGGTTTCCTATGTTTTCTAACATGTAAAAATTGTCAAACTAGAATAAAACTCACTGTTGAATTGAATTGAATACTGTTTGACCTTAATATGTGAAGAAGACTATATTAGAAGAATCATTTCAACTAGACCCCAGATTAGGTTTTGCCGTGAAAGTCAACGCACAATAGCGATGAAGTAGGCCTATTGCTTCCTTGAGACTACGGCTACAGGAACTGTAGTTAGTCGTAATGTCTTTTTAAAAGATCATTTGGGTAGGTCTAACTTGTCCAACGCTGCTTTTTTGTGAAGAGGAAGGACTACTAGCCAATATTAAAACCTGCAAAATTAACGTATTTTCGTCATATCTCAATAACGCCACACAATATCGAAACAGTGACACCTACGCATAATTTGAATTCGTGAGAGCTCAATACCATATAAAAAAGATTTATTAGTTTGCAGTTATTATAATTATTATTTCTTATTTAACTAATTTACAAGCTAATTACAAATTACAACTATAATTACTACAATCTACGAAATCTTTTTCATTTGGTATTGAGCTCTCACGAATCCAAAATATGCGTAGGTGTCACTGTTTCGATATTGTGTGGCGTTATTGCGATATGACGAAAATACGTTAATTTCGCGGCTTTTAATATTGGCTAGTAGTCTTTCCTCTTAATCCTACTCGGCATCAAGAAGGGGGGGGGGGGGGGGTTAGGTCAACTTTTTATCGGGGTTATCTTGGCCAGGTCAACCTTTGAACAACTCTGAATACAAGTCAGAGGCTTGTGCATCGAATTGTTATTAGTTTGTGTTCGGCCCGTCGGTGTTACGTTGTAAACATGACGTTTGTGTGGACGGCTGGATCTTTGTGGGAAAAAACACCCAGACCAACGCCGGTAGGCCTACATTTGACTGAATATTGACTCCGCAATAGAGTTCTGTATGAACTAGAGTATAGTAAAACTTCTTTATAAGGAACTCTTAGGGGCCAGATTATTATTTTGTTATAAAGAACATTCCTTTATAAAGGTGGTACCTTGACATGCATAAGAACCTTTTGGGACCGCAAAAACGGTTTGTTATATAGATATTTTGTTATAAAAACGTTTGATAGGTATTCCATTCCGACAAGAGTTTAATTCTTTTCTTCTATAGACCTACTTCATATTTCTTTCCAGCTTGTATGGATATCAATCTCTCCTCCCAATCTTTTTGTACTCTAGTATCCACTTTTGGTTGTTGGGTGGACTGGGCATTTTCACCATAAACAGAAAAAGTAGATATAATTTTAGACATTTTGGGTGGTAATTTCTCTCCCTAATGGAAAATTCTTTCATAACAAGGCGACAAAACCCAAAACTAAATCGCACTTTTAATGGAATCATGAATGGCTCTGGTCTCAATTCAGGGGGTACCGGTCGAATGTCTTTAGGCCGGTTTTGGGGGGGGAAACCGAATTTTATGGATTTTTAGAAAATTCGGTGACCCCTCAAAATGGGCTTAAAGGGAAAGTGACAGTAAATTTTAAGAGTTTGCCAAAAATGACGTGTATAATAAGAACTTATATTATATACTACTATATTCCTATATACCTATTATGCTTAACGGAAATGTAATGTCCAAATATCAGTGGTGTTACTACAAGTCGCGAACCATTTTACAACTTTGCTATCTTGCGATGTTTGCGGCACTCAAGGGGCAGAAGGGAGGGAGGCTGTAGGAGGGGCACGTTCCCCTCGATCCCTTTCGGTTCGACGGCAAAGTGTCTGCGGTTGTACTCGCTAACCGACGTGCGTGTTGCAGGCAATGCCGCGGGCGTGAAGCCGGAGCCCAAGGCCTCAGCTCGCGTGGGCTCTGGCCGTAGCACGTCGGTCTCTTCGGGCAGCCAGAACGTGGACAAGGGCGCACAGGGTGAGTTGGACTACCGACAATCCGCTTTTGGGACGGAATATTCATTTAAATCAATTGAAACCCGATTTAAATCGGAAAAAAAATAATCACAGATATCTTCTTTTCCTTTGCCCGCATTTTTGGCTTACTGGGCCATCATGCATTTTCTGGTTTTCCAGTAGAGGCAGGCTTCCTTTTCCTCGTAGCTCATGCCAGGTGGAAGGGCATCTACTTCATATTTAAGACTTGAACATCTCATCAAATGCTCTCTGTTCTGTTCCTCCCTCCCACATAGACTGCACATAGGCCTACTGCTGTTGGTGATTCTTATTCGATGTAGGTGCTTTCCAAGTACTAGATCGTGTCCTGTTTGAAGTCTAAACTGTGCAGTAGCTGTTCGTCTATTTCCATACTTATTTGATGTTTATTTCCAGTAGTTATTTTTTGCCATGCTTTACCTTTCCCTTTATCAATCCACTCTTTACTACAGTAATCCCCCTTTAATTCAAATTTCAAGGGACCCTAAAAACTCCAACAAAATTTTGAATTAAAAGAACTTGAACACTATGCACCATACCTAAATCTTCTGCTGGGACTCCATCAATAGTTTGAATTATAAGTAATTTTGAATTAACCGAGTTTGAATTAACGAGGTACTACTGTATACTACACTCTTTTTGATATAAATATAAAAAAATCATCCGCCCTGAACGAAAGTGTCTGTGTGTCTGTGTAGGCAAGCGCGGCGGACAGCGCGCCAAGCGCAAGGAGTGCGCGACGTCCCCGCTGGCCGTGTTCTGCCGGCCGATGAAGCAACACCTGAACCGGTGGGCGGCGGTCGCGCTGCAGATCGTCACCTGGTTCCTCCACCTTCTGTCGGACGTGCTCGGCATGAGTCTGAGACTGCTCGTCCACCTGTGAGTCTTGTGCGACCGCTAGTTTGAGTCTTGTGCGACCGTGAACACCGGGACCCGCTAGTTTGTAGCGTTTTCCCCTCGCGCCGCAACCCTGTGAACCGTGATGTAGTCGCAGTATAAGAATCCATACAGGACTGAAACTCGTAAATAGGCAATTTTATGCGCAGCTGACATCTTGGTCGTCAAGAAAACATCTCGAGTTTCGGTACTGTATGCATGCTTATATCGTGATTTAGTACTATTCTACTGTTATCAAAGTGTTTTTTTAAATTGTTTTTTTTTAAATGTTTTTTTAAATTCCAGTCTCTTATGTTGTGACAATTCAACTTAAGTTATAAAAAATAAATAAATTTGTTTCATTCGATGAATATTTGTGGGATTTTCTAAAACATCCAGACGATCGCAATATTGTGCGGTGTGAAGTTATTGAACTTTAAACTTTTACACTGTTTGTTATAAATTACTTTTGTCTTTTCAATCCACCGCTTGTTTGTTATGCCTATAACTTTGCACGTCACTGTCGGGCATAAAACCACTTTCACTATCATGCACATTTTCAACCAGTAAAACAATACTAGAAGACTCCCACACACAGGACTCCAATCCTAGGTGGGTTTTCTTTCTTTCAAATTTTTTTATCTTATCCAGTGTTAATCTAATCCACTTGTTTATTATAACTATAACTTTGCACATCACTATCGGGCCTAAAACCACTTCCACCATCGTGCAAATTTTCAACCAGTAAAACATATTAAAAGACTCCCACACACAGGACTCCAATCCTAGGTGGGTTTTCTTTCTTTCAAAAAATGTTATGTACCGGTAATGTCTAAAGTTAAAAAATAAAATTATCTTTATTGTGGTTTGACAGGTTCGGGTTTGTTTGCGACTGGTTGGCGAGCGTGTCCATGCAGGGATACCGGAAACTGGGCAACGTCTTCGTCCGGGTGAGAATATTCGACAGGCTCGGTTTCTCGTCCGGAGAAGGGTCGCCGAAACGTTGGTGGAACTTCTGGAGCCGCGACAAACCTTCCAAGACAAATAACAGGTGGGCTAAACACCGATGTGCACTATAATTGCCTGTGTCTAGGCGGGCCTACTTACTACTAATGATGGCATCGAGCAGTGAAGTTTGGAGTCGAGCGCGAGAATCAAGGGCTCAATCCTTGATCAGTAATAAATAGTAGACAGGTGTAAAGATATATTGGCCACTCAAAATAGACTACCTAGATGCAATCTGGTGGCAAGCAAATAAACTTCTATGAGGGGGAGATTACTCATCGGTGATTTGTTGAAACCATCAATGGCGCAGATAAGGGGGTAGCTTAGCAGCGCTATCTATTGTTAGTTTGAGTCTCCAATAACAGAACAGTATTCTTTCAAAAAGGTTCTGGTTTCTCAAAGTAATTTTGAATCATACAAAAATCCTTCTTCCTCTTAAATGGCCACATCATGTTTGTACAGTCCGTATGCAGTCAAGTGTCAAGTTAAGTACAGGAACAACTATTTGTTGCTATGGAATTGTTTTATTACATGCTATTTGCTATGAGAAGAACAAACTCCTTAGCAACCATAAACAATTCTCATACTTAATTTGACTGCATTCCGCTAATGTTGTGAACGTATAAAGCTTGGTGCGTGCAGTAATTTGATTCATTTGCGTCGCCCCTCCCCTCAGATCGACCAACACGGAGAACGAGGGCAAGAGGTTCAAGTTCCCTCCCGGCCTCGAGAACAACATCTCGCTGCCGTCTACCGGCGAGGAAGCGATGAAGAGACTGCTCGCCTGCAAGGGGAAGGATCCGTACAGGTAGGTAGCGCATTCGGCGATCAAGGTTGTGTTTCGGAACTCCCGAGACTGCGCGACCCACTCCCCAGCCGGTAGTTTCGAGGGGTCGAACGATCGGATTCGAGCAGATCTTGTGGTTTTGATCGTCCTCCATCTCCTGATTACCGTCTTTTGATTCAGCTGCAAGTCAGTATTTCAGGTAGTTTTCTAAATAAACCCTTATTCTTTCGTCATTATCAGGAGTAGTTGTTGATTTATTTATTTCATGTCTTTCCTATTCAGGTATAACTTGATTTGATAGAAGGCCTTTCGGCTGGATGTGATTTAGTGGGGGGGAAAAAAGGAAAGGAGACCAACAGCTTACCTGAAAGTACGTAGGTGGCTGCGAGAGTCGTAGATAACACGAATATATACACATAAAACTGTCAAACGTTTCGGCCTACGTGGCCTTGGTCACCGACTTTCAGGTAAGCTGTTGGTCTCCTTTCCTTTTTTCCCCCAACTAAATCCTATTCAGGTATAACATGATTTAGAGGGGAGGACAATAGCGTAACAAAACAAACTTAAAACAAACTAAACTAACGAGAACTAGAAAAAGAAAAATTAATTGAAAAACAAAATTGCTAATTTTAATTTAATAAAATAATGCAGGTCTAAGCAAGAGAGAAATATAAGCCTATGTAACAGAAATAAACAGAAGGGTGAAAATAACGTAAGAGAACAGTACTAGCCTACACACAAATAAGAAAGCGAAACTTGTCGTGGATAACCCGCCAAAAAAAAAATTTATTACTTAATTAAAAGAATTAAAATAATTTCTGTGAACGCGACTTGCGATGTTGAACGACGTTCCGTTGCGTTCCAGCATCCTGGGCGTGACGCCTCACTGCACCGACGACGACGTGAAGAAGTACTACAAGCGGCAGGCGTTCCTCGTGCATCCGGACAAGAACAACCAGCCCGGTGCCGAGGAGGCGTTCAAGATCCTGGTGCACGCCTTCGAACTCATTGGGGAACCGGTGAGCACCAGGGCCCGGATTCACAAAAAGTCTTAACTTAGGCCTGGCCTAACTTTAGGACACTAGAGCAGGGTTGCCACTTTCAAGGATTTTATCCTTTTCTCAGGATTTTTAGAGTGTCTCAAGGATAACAGGATTTTGGGCAAAATCTTAGGATTTTCTACTGTCTAAATAAAAAATACATTAAATTAATACATTTTTAAAAATTCTGCTAAAAAAAGCAATGTAGACAGTAAAAGAACATCAGGTACTAGTAAAAATAAACATAAGTGACTGCATAACATTTCCCGCAAGTGGTAGTTATGGTGAGTAAAAGTAAAACGTTAAAATATATTCGAAGAAAATTCCGATTCTTATACGTTTCTGCACGTAATGTTGACTAGATTCTCAAAAATCAGGCTGGCATAACATATTTTGGCATGAAACCTGAAAATTTGTAACATTCCTTTGCAGTTATAATATATGCTAATGCTGAATATAACTGTTTTCAAGGATTTCTCAGGATTTTTTTAGTTTCTTTCAAGAATAAAAAAATTGATTTGGTGGCAACCCTGCACTAGAGTGACTAGATTATGACTCGCCATTGGCTGATACGGACCTGCACATACCCTCAATTCGACGTTGCTACGAAACCCTTGTAAATAACCAACACTTGAGAGTTGAGACCAAAATTTAGGCCGTGTCTGAGTTGGTCTTATCTTTTTTCAAAGATGGTGGCAATTCGCCTATGACTTCAAAGTGTGAACCTAAATAGATATCGTTTACATACCTTGACATACGCATTTGTCTGTTTTAAAGTGTGGAGGTATTAGGAAACAAAACACGAAATTTTAAAACACCGCCTTTCTAATATTATAAGTTCACTGTGATTTCCACGAAATTAGGTATCAACTGGGCTGTGTAGTAGGCCTACAATGGATTTATAATAGCACATATGGTACAGTAAGCCTTAGGACCTGTCCTAAGTTAAGACCTCTTGTGAATCTGGCACAAGTACTTTACTTAGTCAGCAATTAAATTAAAATTAAGAAATTTGTATTTAGTGTATTTGCGGTTAGGATGGCCAAGGTAGCCGAGATTGATACTGAGAACATGAATGAACATGTTCCAGTGAGGGAGAAGGTCCAGAAGGACGACAGCTTACCTGAGAAAGTAAAAACATAGAAATGAGTAGACAAACAAGTAAATATTTCGAGACATTTCGTGACTTCGTCCCAACTAGTGGTCTTGATCACTCAGCCGAAACATTTCAGAATACATTTATTTTATTTAATATTAAATTGTGTTTTTATGCCTACTTAGTATTGTATTGTCCTTCAGACTACAAATTGAATGGGTCAGCAAAAACTGTTTTAGTGAGGATTTGAATGAATTTAGATTATCATTTTTAAATGGCTAGGCAGATTATCATAGATTGTTGTCAGTGAATAGTAGGCCTATGGATGCTTGCTGAAGAGTTGAGGTTATAGATGGTCCATCCAACACATGAACATCACTGTGGCTTCTTTTTATTTATTTGCTTGTTTGTCGTCATTTGATGGTTCACATATATTACAGGAGTTATACATGCTATAATAATATAGGAGTTATACCTGCTTGCCAAGCACCTACATAGGGGTGGGGTTTTCGAATCCAGCATATATGTAGGATGTGTGGGGTCGGAGAACAAGACAGGAGGCATCTCTTTGAGTGTGCATATGTAAAGGATGAAAGGGACAGAATGCCGGGTGGCATGGATCGGAGGGAACAGGAGTCCTATCTCTACTGGCTTACCAGAAAATACATGATGACGAGATGTCAATTGTGGGTATAAGAAAAGAAGAAGACATGTCCATGTAGACCATATCATAGTGCAGGGTTGCCACCAAGTCAATTTTTTTTATCCTTGAAAGCAACTAAAAAAATCCTGAGAAATCCTTGAAAACAGTTATATTCAGCATTAGCATATTATAACTGCAAAGGAATGTTACAAATTTTCAGGTTTCATGCCAAAATATGTTATGCCAGCCTGATTTTCGAGAATCTAGTCAACATTACGTGCAGAAACGCATAAGAATCGGAATTTTCTTCGAATAAATTTTAACGTTTTACTTTTACTCACCAAACTACCACTTGCGGGACATGTTATACAGTCACTTATGTTTATTTTTACTAGTACCTGGTGTTCTTTTACTGTCTACATTGCTTTTTTAGCTGAATTTTAAAAAATGTTTTAATTTAATGTATTTTTTAAAGACAGTAGAAAATCCTAAGATTTTGCCCAAAATCCTGTTATCCTTGAGACACTCGAAAAATCCTTGGGAAGTGGCAACCCTGTCATAGTGACATTCTGGTGAAGCGGTCGCGGACGTTCGAGTTTCCGACGTTTACCAACGCGTCGTCTGTTTACCCTCGCAGGAACGTCGCAAGGCGTACGAGCGCCGGGTGGCCGAGACGCAGCAGGTGGAGCAGGCGTGGTCGGAGCTAAGCGACCTACTCTCGCAGCTGCACCAGAAGATGGAGTACGCGGCCAACACGATCAGGTGCACCAACTGCGGCAAGCGTCACCGCAGGGTGGCCGTGGATCGGCCGTGCTACGCGGCAAGGATGTGCGCCCAGTGCAAGATACACCACGCAGCCAGAGAAGTACGTCTCCCCCCCCCCCCCCCCCCGATCTCCCTTACACGATAGATAGAGATCCTTGTATTTCGCAATGCGCGATAGCGCGAAATCACTTGAAACGTGCAGCAATAGGGAACACGCGTATGAAAATTTTAATCGATTTTTAAATACCTTGTCTCTCATTTTATAATTTTGTGTCTTTGAATTTTGAAAAACGGATCAGTCTATGCCTCAAAATAATTGGTTTAGTAACGATGAATAAAAGGGCGCGAAAAACGAGCCGCCGACATGTAGAGTGGATTTGACGTCATGGTTTTGTTCTTTGTACGCTCACCGCCTCAGCGATTCGTCTGTTACGCCACATCTACAGAATCATTGCGTCACAGCCACCTGTACGCGTTTCAGATCCCCGAGTTTAAACTTCAATAAATGCGACCACATTAAACCCATTTAAAAATTTCTTTTTTACTGAGGACTTGCATTAATATACTTTTTGTATCTGATACTATTAAACTAAGTGTTTGGTTTAACAACAAAAATCGTACGCGTGTTGCCTATTGAAATATGTTGGCATGACAGTTTGTTGTGAGTCCAAAAATAGTCTTTTTGAATCGCGAATTAAACGAAATCCCGTGTATACGGGAAATAGCATAAGTTTACTGTTGTGAAACGAAAAAGACTGAAGCTGTTGAATTGACGCGAAATGGCCGAATTTCTGTCAAAAACCCCACATTTTTTATTAAAACAATAGATAATTAATCAATAAATAACATACTCAGGTACTAAAAATTGCATTTCATTCTGTAAGTAGAATCCTTACTGACTGTATTACCTTCCATTTTCTTTTTTACTATCATGGTAGATCTACGCGACAATGTAGGCATGCCACATACGTTAAAATACAAGATACAAATTAGATTTTGTAAATTAAAATTGAAACACCGCCAAAAAGCTGAAATTACTGCTCAACAGCGAAATTTGGATTTAATAATACGAAATATGCTAAAAAATAAAACCATTTACAAGGATCTCTAACAATAGATCACCGACCTAGATGAAGAGCACGCTCAAAGGGTAAAATGCATAGTCGTTCCTCACGTGCTCCTCAACTCTGTCTTTCCTCAGACACGCCCAACCACCAATCACAGAGTAGTCCACGACGTGGCAATGCTGCTTTGTTATTGGTGTTAAGGGCAAGTCCGAGGAAAGGCCGAGTTGAGGAACATGCGAGGAACGACTATGCATTTAACCCTAATACCTCGTTCACACTATGCTTCTTAACCTTAGTTAAAGTAACTGCAGTTATTATAATATCACGTGACATTTTCTTAACGTTGATTTGATTCGACTTCTGTTCACATTGGCATTATAGTAACTGAGTTCAGTGACATCGCAACAAGCCTTATAAACGATAAATATTTCGAGTTCACAAGGCAGTGTCTTTTATTCTGTCATGGCCGACATTGTTTACCTTTCAGCTGTTTAATCATCTTTTAGTTTCGTAAAATTGATTTTCCTGTGATTTTTCACTGTTTCAATGTAACCTATTGTGTGTATATGCAACAAGACATTATAATACATGGGTATTTCACCATTTAAAGCAGTTGCATGAATCATGTACGGTAGAATAGTGAGAGTAGGGCTGTGTCTAGGCGTAGCCTGGCAATGACCTTGAAGATAACTCAGTTAAAAGCTTAACTGAGTTGTAGGAACGTAGTTAGGCCGTTAACTGCAGTTAAGTTAACTGCGTTCCGTTCACATAGCATTGGTAACTGTAGTTAACGTGTTAACTACAGTTAAGAACTGTAATGTGAACAGGGTATTAGCATCGGTTTCGTTCGCTTTTGCGATTGTAATTTTCCAACTGTTGATTCTCCCTTTTGTGAAATGCTTCTTATTTATTGTTGAAAATGTAAATAGATTAAAATGTGAAAACGTACCATAAATCTTTGCACTCTACTGTCGGTGGTCAGCAACATCAACTGTGCTGCGGTCAATTTCTTTTTAATTTTTTTTTTTTTTACATTTTTTTAAATTTTCACCTTGTCTCAGAGACCTAATTAACTCCAAAATAGATTTCTTATAAGCCTTATAAGCCAGCCACTGAATATAATAAATAAACAATAGAATGAGAGCTAAGATTGTTTTAGTTGCCGCCATGAAAGTGCTGCTCTAGGTGATCAAGAAGACCTTGCTAGGATTTTTTATGTCATACAGTTGGCCATGTTACTATTACCAACAATAGGGAGTATTCACGTGACGTCACATCGGCCATATTGGAGGCCACCTATAGTACTATTTCAAGTTTCATTTAGCTGTCAATAGAAAATGAATAATATTGTTTACAGGGAAATATGACATGTTTGAGCACGTATATCCCCCGATAGTGTACGAAAATGATTATTGTATGCTTTTGTAAACGATTAAAAGAGTAAGTTTATGTTGATTTTAAGTGATAATAGCAAACCAAAGTTAAAGAACAGTTGAGTTTGCATCAAACGCCAGCTGAAACATAGTAACAATGAACTACCAATCACATACCATTGTGGCCACCATGCGCAATACGTGAATGCACCCTTATGGCAAACGCCTTCTATATAGTGTGGAATCTATTTGCAGAAGCACTTCAATGGTGTTAAATTTCAAGATGTCAGCACGCACAAATTTACAAAAATCATGATTTTTAATTATTTTTTTAAATAAAAAACGCTCCTCCCTGGTCTGCGCAGGGGGACATCTGGGCCGAGAGCTCGATGCTCGGCTTCCTGTGGCACTACTACGCCTGCATGGACGGCGCAGTGTTCGACATCACCGAGTGGGCCGCTTGCCAGGCGGAGAATCTCAAACACCTGCGCGCCAACACTCACAACGTGCAGTACCGCATCGTGCTCGGCAAACAGCAGCAGCCGTACTCGAGATCCGGCGGCCAGCAGCACCGCAGCGCGGCGGGCCATCGGCCGGCACACGAGTCTAACAGGTGAGAGCGATCCGTTGCCACGCCCTCGGACGTTCCACTTCCTTCCCAACTATCCAAACACCCTAATAACCTAGTTGTGTGAATGTGTTAGATTGCCTAATGGCTAGGTATTGAGCTAGGGGAGAAGGACAGGAAGGAACCAACAGCTTACCACGAGTCTAACAGGTGAGCCATCTTCTCGTTGCCACGCCCTCGGACGTTCCTTCCCAACTATCCAAACACCCTAATAGCCTAGTTGTGTGAATGTGTTAGATTGCCTAATGGCTAGGTATTGAGCTAGGGGAGAAGGACAGGAAGGAACCAACAGCTTACCACGAGTCTAACAGGTGAGCCATCTTCTCGTTGCCACGCCCTCGGACGTTCCTTCCCAACTATCCAAACACCCTAATAACCTAGTTGTGTGAATGTGGTAGATTGCCTAACGGCTAGGTATTGAGCTAGGGGAGAAGGACAGGAAGGAACCAACAGCTTACCACGAGTCCAACAGGTGAGCCATCTTCTCGTTGCCACGCCCTCGAACGTTCCTTCCCAACTATCCAAACACCCTAATAACCTAGTTGTGTGAATGTGTTAGATTGCCCAACGGCTAGGTATTGAGCTAGGGGAGAAGGACAGGAAGGAACCAACAGCTTACCACGAGTCCAACAGGTGAGCCATCTTCTCGTTGCCACGCCCTCGGACGTGCCTTCCCAACTATCCAAACACCCTAATAACCTAGTTGTGTGAATGTGTTAGATTGCCCAACGGCTAGGTATTGAGCTAGGGGAGAAGGACAGGAAGGAACCAACAGCTTACCACAAGTCCAACAGGTGAGAGCCATCTTCTCGTTGCCACGCCCTCGGACGTGCCTTCCCAACTATCCAAACACCCTAATAACCTAGTTGTGTGAATGTGGTAGATTGCCTAATGGCTAGGTATTGAGCTAGGGGAGAAGGACAGGAAGGAACCAACAGCTTACCACGAGTCCAACAGGTGAGCGATCTTCTCGTTTCCACGCCCTCGGACGTTCCTTCCCAACTATCCAAACACCCTAATAACCTAGTTGTGTGAATGTGTTAGATTGCGTAACGGCTAGGTATTGAGCTAGGGGAGAAGGACAGGAAGGAACCAACAGCTTACCACCAGTCCAACAGGTGAGCCATCTTCTCGTTGCCACGCCCTCGGACGTTCCTTCCCAACTATCCAAACACCCTAATAGCCTAGTTGTGTGAATGTGTTAGATTGCGTAACGGCTAGGTATTGAGCTAGGGGAGAAGGACAGGAAGGAACCAACAGCTTACCACGAGTCCAACAGGTGAGAGCCATCTTCTCGTTGCCACGCCCTCGGACGTTCCTTCCCAACTATCCAAACGCCCTAATAACCTAGTTGTGTGAATGAATGTGTTAGATTGCCTAATGGCTAGGTATTGAGCTAGGGGAGAAGAACAGGAAGGAACCAACAGCTTACCACGAGTCCAACAGGTGAGAGCCATCTTCTCGTTGCCACGCCCCCGGACGTGCCTTGCCAACTATCCAAACACCCTAATAACCTAGTTGTGTGAATGTGGTAGATTGCCTAACGGCTAGGTATTGAGCTAGGGGAGAAGGACAGGAAGGAACCAACAGCTTACCACGAGTCGTAACAGGTGAGAGCCATCTTCTCGTTGCCACGCCCCCGGACGTGCCTTGCCAACTATCCAAACACCCTAATAACCTAGTTGTGTGAATGTGGTAGATTGCCTAACGGCTAGGTATTGAGCTAGGGGAGAAGGACAGGAAGGAACCAACAGCTTACCTTGTAGTAGTTGCGGCCTTCGGAGTCGATAGAAACGCAAAGATATGTATGTACACAAAACGTCGAGACAGTTTCGGCCTGACGTGGCCTTGATCATCCGACAAAGGTGGAGGAAAGAGTCTTTCCTCCACCTTCGTGACTCATATGTTTCGTACATTTGAAATATCGATCTTTGATTGGTTATCGCTCGCTCGTCGATGGTGTTCGGAGCCTACAGGGTTGGTTTATTTGCTTTAAATTCAAGTCCCCCACTGCAAATGCAAAGTTTTGTTTCTGAGTGGGTAGACTCTAAATGTGAATTTATTTATTTATCCAAGGGCCAGAATATGATGGGATTAATTTCCTATCCCCTACCCGACTTCATTGTTGGACACAGGGAGCAGATATAAAAAAAAATAAAAAAAAATGTATTTACTGTGCTAACTACTGTGCCCCCTTCTCTCCCCAGCGAACCCGACCTGGAGGACTTCCTCAACAACCTGTACAGCCAGTCCGCCCCCAACGGAGCCCCCAGCGGCGACGGCGTCGCCCCCGACCAGGCCCGGGGACGGAAGAAGGGCAAGCGGAGGAAGTGAGCCGTCGGTTGGATCGGATGTCTCCCGGAAACATCGAACGTTGCCTCTTTCTTTTACCTTTTTTTAGACTGTTTTTTCAGAGTTTTATTTTAGAGGTTGTGTGTGTGCAGTAGTGTTAACAACAATCGCTGTCTATTAGAATGTTTAAATGATTTTTATATGTATGTTTTTTTTTTTTTTTGCACGGGGCCTGTTTTTCAGTGAAATTCAAATCTGTAAGTTCTATTTTCACGTGAGTGGCAAACCAGTCTTACCATTGTTGGAAGATTTGCGAGCCTACATATTAAATACCGTCTCCGATCTACCTACGTGGGCATTTGAATGATGATACGCATCACCAATTTAGTGGTGTGTGCTTCATCTTTCTGATGTGTCACATAAGACTTGAAGGTGTGCAGCCACGGATATAGACGGCATCAATATGTCTCTTTTAAATGGGTTCTTATGACTAGGTCTACATTAGTTTTATTTGTGTAACGATCTTGTATAGAGGGAAAAAAAAAGGATGGCCCTGTGAACAGAATTTTAGTGCATTTTTTTTAGGTTGGATTATTTTAGTATATAATTGTGGTTTTTAGTGTTTTCGAAGTGACAGAGAGAGAGAGAGAGAGCAGACGTCGCTTCGGAGATACGACATTTTTCTCTTGTCGATCACGGGGGCGGACGAACGATTTCGCCAACGAAAAGAGAAAAGACTTCCGGGATCTCGTCGTTGGTTGGCTAGGAGCGAGGAGACTGGCTAGACTTAAGGAAAACATTACTCAATCGCACTCGACGACAGTCCTCGGGTAGCGTTTTAGTAATTAGACGTCGCTAGTTTTAGTTGGCAAGGTGATTTTATGTGACTCGGTTACGTTTGCGCATCGGTTTTCGCTTGTCAAGTGTTGGTATTAAATCGTTCTGATTGGTTGGAAAAGTTTGGTATGTCGGAGGTCGAAATGAGCCGGGTAACATTCGGGTTGTTAACTTATGCGAGCTCGAGCTATAAACCGGCTTCTAGAAAGATGCGTACAGTATGATTGATTATTATTGTGAGTGACTGTAACATAGTTTTGCAGTTTCAACTTTCATAATCAATTTCCTGCAAAGAGCCGAGTAGTACTTTCTTGTAGATAGTAATTCTAGAGCGAGAAGTAGCGAAGCTTCGTTTCGTTGGAAACTGTGGGATCATGCGTTTTGTGGTTTTCTCGGTCAGCCCCGTTGCAAAATTGGGTTTTCTCCAGGCCCGTGCAAGTACGTACTCAAACGAGTACAACCTACTTGCAAGAAGTCACAACCCACGCGTCCGCTTTCGCCTTGGCCAGTGTTGATTATCGGTGCTGCTGTAAGAATCTTGTGACCGATTGCTCCGCTAATGTTCGAGACACCTGGGTAAGTAGCTAGGCCTAATACCCCTACTTTTCATGTCAATATTCAAAAATTTTCCTTGCTCAAATATTCTAGATTGGACCATACTGAAGTCTCTGTATCCACAGAGCATTTTTGTTTTTTTTTACATTATTTCTGGTGTGTTATATACGTTGTTGTTGCAAATTGTGAACTAGGTTCCAATAAAGTCTATCTAGTTTCTCGGAACAAACCACGCACCCCTGCGATTGAGTAATGTTATTCCGTGTGAAATCAAAATGGGTGTAAATGTAGGTTAGCCTTTTATGTGATTTGACTTTTGAATGAAAAGATCAGTGTTACTAAATTTTAGGCTGGAAAGTTTTAAACAAACAAACAGATAACATAACTTGTAAGCCACACGGTAACACGTTTAACAGGAATTAATTTTGTGAGGAGAAATTCACTACTAATAATAATTCCTACATGTATCCGAATATAGTCCGTTTATCATCAACTAGAACTTATAGATATTCTGTACTTTGAACTGTAATCTTGAGAAGTCCTCATTGAAGCTCGCCGCAGGTGACCGTCGTGTTTTCAGTCGGCGACGGTTGTCGGATCTCGGTACGACTTTCCACAACGTGTAGTGCGATCTGGGAAATTGTGCAGTTCGACAAGCCTTCATGCTTTGCAACGTCGAGTTCCGTGCGATGACCGGGATTCTTTTCCTCTGGATTCCATGCAAAGATCGTAAACTTAAGAGCTTGGTAGACGTCGAATCGCCCCTTTACCCGGCACTTGGACCATTACATTTCAACGTCGTTCGGGGAGTTTTGACTTGCGTAGGTATGCTCGAGTGGCAAAATGTATTTTTATTACGAAAAGAAAGCGATAGCGGATATTAAAACGAAATGCGGAAGCGGAATTTACTGCGTTGGTCTTGGTGTGGAATAATTTACAATATTAAAATATAGAATTCAATCTAACTCAAACAAACATATTTATGGAACTGGTCAAGTCAGTCAACCATTATTATCAATTATTATTATTACCGTTGCCATTTGATGCGATACGTAGGGTTTTAAAACGTACATTGTTTTGCGATCGCATTTCCTCAATAGATTTTCTATTTCTTGAGAAATCTTTGTCTATGTTAAAAGGTGTTTGTTCTTTACAGTAAGGCCTGTGATGGTTTTTCTTTACGGTTACGGTCGACTCGTGATTTCTTAACTCGTTGATATCAAACATAAGTCTGAAATATCTTATAGATCTCCACCAAATGGCAATGGACAAACTTGTTCATTATAGTAGGAACATTATTTCATTTGTTTTTGATTGGGTCTTGTCACAAAAAAAAACCTACGTCACCTTTGCAATATAACTGAGCCTTGCGTAAACATTCTAAATTTCGTAAAGAAATTAATTACCATTAGGATGGTGTTTGAATGTAATCTCCACAAGATTTCGGAATTGTTGCGGGCTTTTGTTTGTTCCAAGATTTCCCCCCCCCCCCCCCCCCCCCCCAGTTTTGTTTGCCGGCGTGAAACGGTGACGGTTCATTTAGTTCCGAGCGACTTTGAAGTCGAGGATTTTGTGATTTTAATGGAGTTTTTGTACTGTGGGAAACTCATGATACTATATCTATGTTCATTAATCGTAGCCTAGTAGGCCAACCTGTCCACGCGAATGCTTTTACTTCTAACATGCGTGATCCTATCGACTAGTTTCTTTCTTTTAAGCTATTGTTTTCTTAAATGTATTTATTTTGTAGCAATTTCTAGTTTAGTTTTTCTATGTTCATTGTAAACTTGTAAACCAATAATGGTATTTTTTACTTTAGTATTCATATACATGGAACTTGACATACATTTTAATAACGAATAGTTGACGTGACAAATGTGCATAGTTGGAAAAAGGAAATTACACAAGCTTCATGCCACTCAATGTATAATGGATAATTTGTAGCGACTAATGTTAGCGTAAAGTTTCCGTGTATTTGTTTATTGACGTATACGTTGACTACAGTTTCATGATTTGCGTGATCTCGTACTGTCGGCCAATCGGACGTCGAGTCGTAAAGATTTTTACTCCGAGCTCGGAGATACCGCTCTCAGCAAACGGTACGAGATTATTAAAAGTTGGTTTTATGTCCCTGCATAGATAGACAGGAAAGTATCTTTCTGCAAGGCTTATTAACACTCGGAATACCCTTGTACAGTATTTTCTTAGTTTATGGTATCATACACTATCCTATGTTTGTAGGATGGACAATAATGAATAAAGTATCAAAAGTGAAATTGGTGGTGTCATTGTTCTTGTTGTTTTATGGTACCTTCTTCCTTCAAGTTTGATGATAAGAGTAAGATGGCTCAAAGGACTGACAGCTTAGTTGAGAAACGGATGAGGAAGCTAACAACGTGCCTCAGCCTGTACGTTTGCACTTCAGAGCTTGGAAAAGTTTGTCGAGCGATCGAGGCCCGTTTGACCGGATCATTCGATATACTATTTCTTCAGAGTACTGGTAGAACTAGTAAATTCTGAATTGCCATTACGGTAAAATGTCGGGTTTCCCGACAGTTCATTTATCAGTCTGTTAAGCCATAATACGAACTGTTCCTCGGGTTCCGTAAACATTGAGATTAAATAAATGGCATGTCATTCAGAACAACGAACGTTCTGTAAAGTCACTTTCTGGTTGTTGGCACTTTCTTCGTTAATGCGAGGTTCCTCCGCTGGCTTTCAGTCGACAGGCAGAGCTCCCTCTAGAAACTCCAAGCCGTCGGAAGAGTTGATAGCTTGGACCATGTCTCGTTTCTGGACGGTTTTACGCTTGGCCTGACTGGTGTGTAGGTATGACTCGCGTGCCAGTGATTCGATGAACAGTTCCTGAGACAAAGCATGGAAACAGGCAGTCAGGGTATTGAGTCAAATTAGGCTAGTTTTATTTTACTTCGGTCCAACCATAATCAAAAGTTTTGATATCAG
Source organism: Isoperla grammatica (assembly GCA_945910005.1). Classification (NCBI taxonomy): domain Eukaryota; kingdom Metazoa; phylum Arthropoda; class Insecta; order Plecoptera; family Perlodidae; genus Isoperla; species Isoperla grammatica. The sequence continues at coordinate 30,306,407 of OX246747.1, forward strand.
ACAATGTTATTGAAATTTAATATGGGTCAAGGTATAAAAAAAACATCAGAAATCGCATGGAAAACACAAATTTCTGGAAGAACAATGCAAAACACAAAAAAATAAAGTGTCTATTTTTACTTTAAAAGAAACTCTTTTGTCCCCATTTTCTTGACCCCCAAGAACGTTAATTCCTTACTATTAGGAGGCTACAGACAATCACTATGTTTATCAAGCGGACTGGGCTCGCACTTGGCGATGCGAGCCGAGTAGGCCTATAGTGCGCACCGAGTTCGACTGATAAACACCTCAGCTCGATCTTATTTCAGTTTTGTTAAGAAGCCTATCTGGCCTGGTTTAATAGGACTAAGGATATAAAGTTTAATAGGGCGAGTACAGAGGCCAAGTATGTTTGCTAAAAAGGGGTTCCGAACTCAGTGCAAACTGAAATCAGTCCGAACCCAGTCCGCTTGATAAACGTAGTGAATGAAGTATACCGGTACTTGTAACGTGATTGATACAATGTGCGTGTGTGCGAAGAGAGATCAACACTGTTTACTGGCTCGTCAGTACTTGAAAAGTCCACAAGCACTACTGTTTTTTACGTCACTAATATCATACCACGTTAGGCCCCTGACCCCCTAGCCTAGGTAAGGACTAGGCCTAGCAACATAACCTTGCTTTCTTGAGACCCAGCACTGCGCCTATGTAGGAAACCTAGCCACTAAAAGTGTTACTAAGTGTTAACTTACGGTGCATCTAGTGATGAGAAACACCGCTTCTTGGCTCGCAAGGTTGACTGTTGGGTCCATTTTCATCAGATACTTGATTCTCGACATGGGAAGCTGAACGAGCTTCTCGGGAGGTGCGTTAGAACTGTCTTTATTTTCTGCAGACGTTTGAAGTTCCTCGTTTGCAAGAGATTCAGAAGTCTCCATTACGGAATCGTTTTGATTGTCATTTAATTCCACGGGAAGATCGTCTTCATTAAATGTTGGACTAGTGACAGAAGACATGTCAATTTTTGTTTCAGCCATGTTTTTATTCTGTTTGGCGGGAAAAAATAAAAATCACAAAAGCCTTCTAGATTTACACAATTTTCTCGGAATGTATCTTCTTGTTGTGTTTGTTGTTGTCTTCCAATTAATTTTTCTTTCAACTGATAGCTGTGCTGCTTGGGGAAGCTACGGCAACGAAATGAACAAGTGCATAATATTTTAATTTTTTTTTATATTGAATGTAGGGACGGCTTTCTTTATTTGATATTGAGAATTGAGAATACCTATTCAAATCTCCCACGATTTTAGTTCCTGTCAGGGGGCTGTGTAGTGACCCTGTGGGGTAGTGGGTGGTGACGCACTTCCGGTTCTGAGCGATCGTCGTAGGTCAGGGGAGGGGTAAAAACCACATGGTTTTTGTTGGAGTTCTAAATCATTTGTTCATCATTAAAATGAACCATCGAAACTTGTGCGGTTATTACAACGGTTATTGTCTTCCTTAAATTGATACAATATAGTTTCTCCAAGGAGCTTGTAGGAATGGTACTTTGAAAGGGAGTGTAAACAACCTTGTAATAGGCCTAGGCCTACCCTAGGCCTTATTTAAACAGTGTGTTCAGCCAAGTCTACCGGCGTATCGTGATTTCTTACTCTAGTGACTATTTTAGCGTTTGGAAAACAGTGTTCCGACAGCGTTGAAACTTGTTGTTGCTTAGGCCTAGGTCCCTAGCACATGGCTAGGCCCAAGGCCTTGTTCTCGCATCGGCCTAAGCCTGGGCAGGCCTCGATAGTTCGACCACAACTGCAAGCCATCTGAACATTGGGTTTGACATCAGAAGTTGGAAGTTCGGAGCAAAAGTACGTACCTATTTGCGATTACATTACTTCGGAAGTGTAGGCCTAGGCCTAGCCTACTCTTATGCATATTGCTGGTGACATGTTGTAGGCCCTATCCTAGGGACGTGGGTTCGAATCCCGCAGGAGATAATATGTTGTTTTGGTAATTTGTCCTTCATTTAATTAGACAGTTTCAGTATCCTCTTGCTTAGCAGTCTCCTGCTAGGCCTAGGCCGACTTGAAATCACTGATTTTAGGTAGGGGCGTAGGCCTAGGCCTATCAAGTCTCCACACTGTCACCTTAAGCCCGATTCACAGAAAGTTATAAGAATGTTATAAGGTATAGGTATAGTCACAAGCCGAGTTGAGCCATAGGGATTACGTACAAGGGTTCACACAAATGTGTCATTGCAATAGCAATAGCAATTGGTATAAGACTGGTATAAGAGAGTTCAGATATTTCAACTTTCTTATGACGGACCAATCATGCGTTTAAACCTTACTTATAACACGCCAATGGGATGCTAGCAACTTGAATCAATGTAACAGATGCTTTCATTGTAAATTATCATTCAAAACAAAAACTCACCGTATACATCCGGTTCACATCAAATAGACCTTGCATCCGGTGACTACGTGCAAAATATCTTCTCCCATCGGCGTCATTAATGATTTAACAACACAACAATAATGAATAATAATAATTATTGTTTTTTCTTATTATTTTTAACTATTGTTTTAAATTTTTGTCAATAGATTCGATGCCGGTTTAAAACGTAAATAACAGCTGCGGGAAGTCAGCTGATTGACAGCCAGCTGTAGTTACTTAAACTGCCGCCAGAGCAAGTCAAAGAAGTCTACACAAAAATGTAGTATCTTTTCAGGAAAGTCTTTGGCGTCCTCAGCTTATACCTTATACCACTTTCTTATACCCTATTCTTATTGCTATTGCAATACCTTATAACTTTGTGTGAATCGGACTTCACCTTACAGGCTGTGTTGCATTCGTTTGAACATAGGTCCTAAGTTATGAGTTAATAAGTATAAGCTAATTGGTAATTGTACAGTATTGCTGATCGCGTTTTGTATTGGCAATAGCCCTAGACCTACTTTCAAAATCTATTTAAATGCTTTTTTTTTAATCATTATCCATTAGTTTTAGTAAGTAAGTAAGTATTTCTTTATTTTCATGTTAACATGTATGAATACAGGGTTACAAGAAAAAAGGCGAGGTTCAAAAAATACATTTTTGTTCTTCCACCCTACCATAATATCTTACAATGTGTAATTACATGTGTAATATCTTTTACTTTACTTTTTAATATCTTTTGTAATATCTTAATTACTTACATGTGTAATATCTTACATGTACATGTGATGGGGTTCAAACGTTTGGGACATAAACAGTTTTCTTTCCTGCCTAATGTAGCCTATTGTCCCTCTCTGACTTGATGCACAAAAGTGACAAGAGGAACACATGGCCAGAATGGTGGAAATGGTTACAATAAGCATGATTGAAGAGCTGATTCCTACCTTATTTGGCCTAGGCCTATCTTGTCTAAATGACAGTCTGTTATTTAACATAGGTACTTTGTGTGATTGCTCCATTTCCATTTGCCTATAGCTATAGGCCCTACATACTGATGTGATAGGCCTACTGTGATACATAAATAAAGCATTTTGTATTCTTAACAACAACACACAGGTAACAGGTGCCGTCATGGGCCCGTGGCTGTTGGCAGCCATATTGCCGCATGTACTGCAACCTGTAATGAAACCAAACCATGTCTAACTTGACCTGTTTCATGCTCACCTACAAACCTTTCAACCTTATCTGAACTAATCTTTACTTTACTCTATTCATCAGAATGTACACATGTACCGGGGTGCTACAAGCATGGTGCAACAGTATGAGGTGGGCAGTCTTCATGCCGTGATCCAGCTGGCTGCTATCTCTGCTTGACTGGAAGACGAACTAACGCCTTGCGGTCAGCGGTACTGCAACCAGGCATACTGACACAGCTGTGGAGAGACCCATCGTTTGGACCTTTCAGCTAGTTCACACAACAGTCTGGTATTTAACAAAGGTAGGCCTAGTGTGATTTTTCAATTTTTGTTGTCTACACATGGGCGCTGTCCCATTGATACTTTAGAATATAATAGGCAATTCATGATCTTTATACAAAGATATCAGCTGACGTCATGGCTGTTTGCGGCCATATTGCCACGTGTACTGCAACCTCTAATGAAACCAAACCATGTCTACCATAAACTATCTCACTCTAACCTACAGCTTTACCTCTCAACCTTGTCTGACCTAATCTTAACTTTACTCTATTGTTTAGGATGAACACATGTACCAGTACCTACGCTACAAGCATGGTGGACAGTGGAGGTGGACAGTCTTCATGCAGTGATCCAGCTAGCTGCACTCTGCTCGACTGGAAGACGAACTAACGCCTTGCGGTCAGCGGTACTAAAACTACGCATACTGATAGAGCAGTGGAGAGGCCCATCGACCAGACCTTTCAGGTAGTCTGCACGACAATCTGGTAGGCTATTTAACATTTACATAGGCCTATAGGTACTAGGTAGTGTGATCAGAAATGTTAATGCAAAATGTTTCCACAAATTTTCCCAGATTTATGTTGCCAGGAAATTTCCATACAGATCTACACGTAAGCCTACACATGAATTTGCCTTACAAAATGTAGTAGAAGAGCATTTATTTTACCTGAATTCGCGATTTCTAGCGAAAAAACTTGCCCCTAGAGCCAAACACGCGATCGTCTAGCTTTGTGCTGATTGAACGATATTGCAATTCTTTGTAAACAAAGACCACCAAAAGTATTCTTGTTGCCCCCATGTCAGATGGTGATGCCATGATAATTTGTCGTTGAAAGAGAGAATTATGAATGCAGTGGCATCCTTACAATTTCAGAAAGGCAAATGTCTGTTTGAGTCTGGCCTAGACCATGTGGATGTAGACCTATATGTTTTAGCTTATTTTGCTCATAAGAATGGGTGATGAGGTAGTAATGGGACGTTTAAACATTGGAGTGGGTTTTAGGGATGTTCAGCAATATCGATATGGTAGAGTCATATCGAAAATATCGCGATATCGTGGTCAACTTAAATATTAATATTCCGCTATGGTCTGCAGTATGGGTTGCACAGTATGCATTGCTGCAGCGTTAGTCACCGAGCACCTACCCCCCAGCCCCCGAGGATATCGCGATATCATTGTCAACTTGAAGTATTTTCCCCGTGGGCTGCAGTACGCGTTGCTGCAGTTGTAACTGCAGATCTACCACACAGATTGCCGCAAGGGGCTGCAGGTTCCCTTGGTTTACATGGAGACATTTGATGCATTGCACTTTCTGTACTTGTAACCCCGAATTCTTTCCGAGAAGAATGTTGTTGGTAAGTATTGCTTGATAGTTTTACGGCTGTCAATAGTGGATGCCTGACGTGTGACATCAGTCATCATGCAAATTCAAGCCTCTATCGCTGTGCAGCAACTCGTATTGCAGGCCACGGGCGGAAAATTTTCAAGTTGATAATGATATTGTTATGTCTCGGGAAGAGGGGGGCGGTAGAGACGTGAACGGACTAACTGCAGCAACGCGTACTGCAGGCCACGGCAAAAATACTTAAATTTGACAACGATTTCTCATGTATTGTTTTAATACCGCCAACAAATATTCGATGTCGCGATATCAATTTGTCAATTTTTTTAATAGCGCTCTATCCGATGGGATATCGGCAAAATGGCACCGATATCAGTAGGCCTACTGAAGAAAACATTGTTGAACATGTGGCTTTAAACGTTTGTCGGGGCCCGTATTGCATGGTTTTCACTAGGGATGTGCAAAAGCATGAATTGCAATAAACGTGTACCTCTCCCTGTGAAAGGCACATACAGTACACGTTCATGCCTGCCTACCCAATAGATTTTTCTAGGCCTGTGCGAATAGTGATTTTTCACTTCGAATCGAATTTCGAATATTCAAACGAAAAAAGTTTGAATATCGAATAATTTTATCCACGAATAGTTTCGAATAATGACGTGAAAAACAGTATTTCTTAATTCAGTAGCCCTACTTTAATTAATTTGTGTTACCTTGCATGTTTATTGTTTACACAATATTTAAAATAAAATTATGTTTGCACTTTGTACACTTGTACAATATTAAAACAAAAATAGCACTTTGTAGACTTAAACAAAATGACAATAAAAATACAAGTGTGTAAAAGATGTGGCAGCAATATTTAAAAAATAATATGTTTGTCTTTGTAGGGCCTAGTCCTCCCTTCAAAGATTATGATAAAAAATATAACAAACAATAAATAATAAAGTATTTAGTAACATTAGCTTAGGCCTAGTTAAACCTAAGCTAATGTCACGAGATGGTTGTGAGCCAGGGAGGCCTTGATATGTCTAGGCCTGGATGAACGTAATGCCTAGGATGTTGGGGGCACATATTTTGTGCATAGCCTAGATAGACCTAGGCCCTACCACAATCACGACAAGTCTTACTTGATATGAAAGCCCTAGCCTAGGCCTAGACCATAGGCCTAAGCCTAGCCAATCCACAAGGATAAATGGTAGGCCCACGTAACTAAACTCGTTAGAACCAAAGCATAGGCATAAAGTTACAAACTGTAAAGTGAAAACACTAGAATATTATTTAGGCCTAGGCCCTTACGGCGTCTTCAGATGCTTTTCACAAGTGTTGCACTTGGCAGAACTATGGTCTGCCAAAAGGGTTTGAATTTCTTTGCGAAAGCCTTGCAATCGCGTCTTCATCCGAGTCGCTGTCTTCCAGTTCCATTGTTTATGTCATACCACATCAAAAATCGCCAGCAGCGAGCTCAGATCTCAGGCACACAGATTCTTCAAAACATCGCTTACGCCGCGCAGTGTTGTAGTCACATTCAAGTTGAAGACTATTTTTCGTTTGATACCCACGTGCTCTGTCGACGAAACTGTAAACTTCTTACACTTTTCAAGATCTGCTCTCTAGCTACAAAAATTCAAACTTCTTGTACTTTTGGCGGTCTTTTTAATACACGTCCAACTACACGTCCTACTTTCCCAACGTTGAATCGAGTTGAAAGTTTTCACACAGACGTATTCGTAATGACAATACATTAATCATTTGTCATATTTACTAAATAATCAATTAATTCATCACAAATAATTAATTGATGTTTTATATGGGAATCGATATTTCACCCACTTCCGAACGTCGAATTGAGCTGAAAGTTTTCACACAGACGTATTCTTAATGACAATACATGAATCAATTGTCACATTTACTAAATAATCATTCAAACATTCAATCACACTAAATATACTAAATAATCTGGTATTTCAATGGCCAGTTAAAATCTATTTTTCAGTTACATTGTTTTCACCATGACAACGGCCAATAGAAATACACCAAACTTGGCTTACCTGACAGTTAAATTTACTTAACACTTTAACTGGACATTGAAGTTAGAGGCATAAGCCATCATAATTAATTAATCAAAGTTTTATGTGGGAATCGATATTTCACCCACTTCCCAACGTCTGATCGAGCTGAAAATTTTCAAATGACAATATATGAATCAATTATCAGATTCACTAATTAATTAATTAATCCACCATATCTAATTAATTAAACAATTAGCTTCAAATGGGAAATTAGTCACAGCTAGTGAGGATGGGCCAACCACATGCAGGCATCGGAATTACCGCTGGTTGTTCGGGACTCAAATATCTGTGACGAAAGCATCGGATATGTTTCTATGCAGCAAGAATGTCATTGTTGGCCGATCGCTGGATCGTGCATGAACGGAACTGTCCGAAATTCAAGTTTGCAATGCGAGCACGCTAGTTTGCGAGTGAAGTTAACAAGTACAAGTACACAAGTATGCAGTCTTCTAAATTCGGACACGTCCAATGAGCATATATTCGAGTGCAAGATTCTTTAAGACTAAAAAGTAAAAAATAATATTACATGAAAAAAATTATTTTTTTCATGTAATATTATTACCATCAGATGAGATGATGCTTCCTAGATAAGTTACTTGAACTCCCGAGTCTCTACTAGTTCTTCGCCTCACAGTACAATCTTTGGCCTATCCGCTTTCCTCTTCTTATTCCCCATAACTACCACTTGGCTCTTAGCCATACTTATCTCTTATATATATATATATATATATATATATATATATATTATATATTATATAACCCAGTGTTGTTAAAGCTACTTTTTAAAAGTAGCACTGTTACAGCTACAGCTACTTGATCTTTGAAAGTAACTTAGCTACTTTTCAGCTACTGTATTTTGTCAAGTAGCTCGCTACTTGTACAGCTACTCAAAAAAAGTAGTGACGCTACTTTACAGCTACTTTCATTTTTTTATAAATGACCAAGAATAAGTACTATTTATTGAAACGGCGGTACGGTCCGGAGGTGAGTCATACTCATATCACAGGTGACGGGGTGAAACAGGAAACTCAGTGCTAGGGAGGCGGTTTTGGGACTATCGAGCAAGAAAGCCAATGTCAGTCGTCATTCCGAGCCTGTGACGGTGGGAATTGTGGCGGGCGAAACAAACGTGTGTTTGTTTATTGCAAAAATAGAGTAGCGGCGACTTATCGCTACAAATACTCGCATATAGTAGCTTGTTACTCGCTACTTTGCTGCATTTTCAAATGTAGCGCGCTACCAGTCTCGCTACCAAAAAAAGTAACATGCTACAAGTAGCGCGCTACTTGTAGCGCGTTACTTAACAACACTGATATAAATTGCATTTATGTAAATCAAATTTATTCATTTATTATTAGGCTATATTAAATAATTAGATGAGCGATAGCAAATCTCTCCAAACAACTCGATCGGCACTTTGTCTGTTCATCTGTTCGTGTGTGCGCCAAATTTTGTTCGTCGCGCGCAGGTCAAACGGCTTGACGGATTTGGCTGAAATTTTCGGTCAACACTTGTGATCACTTAACTCGATGCTGTTAACATAACCAGCAGAATTCGTCAAGATCCCAACCTACAAAAAATTAATGACTGAAAATAATACCCAATTTTGTTTGTCACGCACAGGCCAAACGACTTGACGGATTTGGCTGAAATTTTTGGTCAACACTCGTGACCACCAAACTCGATGCTGTTAACATAACCTACAAATTTCGTCACGTTGCCAACCTACAAAAAATTAATTATTAAAAAAATTTCATATATTTTTTTTAAATTCAAACTTATGGACAGAGTTTAATATTTTTTTTATTCATGTCCACACTAACATGGTCGACACTGGATACAACTTTTTTAACTTCAACTGCCATTTTGTAAAAAAATATTTAGTTTTCTAATCAGGGGAATTCATATTGTTTGATGTATTGAAAAAAATCGCTCATCTAGCAACGCGGAGCGTTTTCCTAGTTAATTTGGGCCTAACGAGAATTATATTACATTTTAATTTTTATAAATTACATTAATAACTTATCTTGCAAGATTTTAAACTAAATACTACATTTTAAATAGCCTATTAAATTTTTAATTAAATAAAATTACATAAGGGTGGGGGTTATGAATTATGATGCAGCAATGCGATCTGCAGACAAAAGATAATATTCCATGTTGACCATTTTTTCTTTTTTGTGTGGGGGGGGGGGGGGGGGGAGAAATTTTTACAGTTATGATCTGCAACATTGCATTCTGAAAAACTTTTTCTTTTGAGAAATATCAAGCTGTAAGATATCCCACAAATGCAAAGTTGTATTAGTATGTACCAGTACTTGCCTAGTGCTGTAGGCTAAGTATAAACATTTTCTAAAGTGTTTTTGTAATTTCAACATTTTTTTTTACAGCTGGTTCTACAAAGAAGACCACTAAGACACTGCTGGATGCTGGATTGTATAGTGAGTGGGCAAGATGCTCATTTAAAAGAAACAAGCCTAACCTACATCGAAGCTCGAGCCATATTGATGGATTATGTGACGTCCACGGTAATGTATTCGGAGTGTAATTTTTATGAGTTATTATCCTGGGTAGGCCTAACGTGTGGTTAAATAAAAGCATTACTGCATGTATAGAGAAGTGGATAAGGCAATTTAACGCGCCAAATTTTGTTTGATATTGCTTACTTTGATTTTGATATCATAACTTTTACTTTCTTTTACTTTTTACTCTTTTCTTACTATTATCACAAAAGACTTTCATATTTGGCCATAACTGTGTTGAAAGTATGAAAGTTAGGTAGCTTTGATTCAAAGTCCGTCGGTCTCATGGCGGACGTTCAGCAAACGAACCCCCATCAGGGGATTTACGGACTTTAGGCCCTAGGTCTGATTTAGGTAGGTGTGTCATGGGTGGGTTGGGTAACCAAGGTCCATCACCCTATACCACGGTCAGCAATTGGCTGATAGTGGTATCCGCTATGACTCTGGTTTCTTGCTGAGGCGAACCTTTAGGAACAACTCTGGCTGCACGTATCAGATTGGATAGCACTGACTGGTGGAGCTATAGTGTGGTAAAAGCACATTGGCCGCCGATGGAGAAGCACGTACGCTATTGCTCCTGACGTATAAGCACGCCCATAGATTACCAGCACGCCTGGACATGGAGAGCTTAGGAGCGTGTTCCTTTAGGGGTGGCCAAGGACAGGTAAAGTGAACGCCCCGTTTTACCCGGGCATCACATTTACGCTTGAGCCTTGTCGTGTCTCGATCCAGATATAGAGCGATTTAGGTAGCTCTTCTGATTTAGGTAGGTGGTATGGGAAACCAAGTTCCAATCTCCCGCCGCTATCAGCACTTTTTTCGCTGGTAGTGGTTCCGCCTGGCGCTGGGGGCCCTGTTTTGCAGAGGCGAACCCAATGGTTGAATCTGGTAGTTGGTGGTAGAGGGGTGGAGTGAGTGTGGTAAAAGCACGTGCAACAGCTGGGATAGATCCCCTCCAAGTGTCAATAAGCTCCACCCCTGCCGGCTACACGCCCTAAGTATCCTACACGCCTATGTGCGTCGACGGACTAGGTGAGCTTTCGGGAGAAACCATTGGGGGGGGCCAAGGACAGGTAATTGATGGATTGATCCGTTTTACCCTGGAGTCAATTACGCTTGAGCCAAGCCGAGATCTCGAACCAGTTGCCGAACACCCTTCCTGCATGGTAGTAGTAGTTTATTTTAAGGGTTGGTTTAGTTAATTTAAAGGGTTCTAAGGATTTTAAGGGTGTATGCATTTGATGCACATTGTTGCACTGTCATGGCATCGTATGAAACTAAATTGGCCCGTTGAATGGTCTATTTATTGTAGGACTTGGTGGTACAGAATTGCACCGTAAGACAGCCACAGCTGGCTAACATAACTATCTGCTGGACAGGGTAAATGAAAATGGTACAGTGATCATTGCACTTAGCCTAGAGACTTCTATATTGTCTCTGATATAATGCCAACAGTTATATGAAGTATGAACATAATATGAGTGTGTTGTTGTTGTTATGTCATTGTTGTTGTTTCTACACAATTTGTAATGTTGAGTGCATGATAATTATAGTCTTATTTTATTAATGAAATTAACGGTGAAATGAAATCAGATTTGCACAGGAAAACTGCTGAAGACGAACTTCAATAATAGGTAATTTTCTGTGAATTGTTGGGCATATTGGAAATTTATTGGTTTTGTAACAAAACTGAGGTACCCTTGTATATAATACTCTATGTAGGCCTATAATGTTCAATCATAAATGTACCACTGAACATTTTAGCCTAACGTGTGGTTAAATAAAAGCATTACTGCATCTATAGAGAGGTGGATAAGGCAATTTAACAGGCCACATTTTGTTTGATATTCCTTGCTTTGCTTTTTATATTATTACTTTTACTTACTTTTGCTTTTACTCTTTTTTACTATTATCACAATAGACTTTCATATTCCGCCATACCTGTGATAGGAGTATGAAAGTTAGGTAGCTTTGATTCAAGGTCCGTCGGTCTCATGGCGGACGTTCAGCAAACGAACCCCCATCAGGGGATTTACGGACTTTAGGCCCTAGGTCTGATTTAGGTAGGTGTGTCATGGGTGGGTTGGGTAAGCAAGGTCCATCACCCTATACCACGGTCAGCAATTGGCTGATAGTGGTATCCGCTATGACTCTGGTTTCTTGCTGAGGCGAACCTTTAGGAACAACTCTGGCTGCACGTATCAGATTGGATAGCACTGAACTGGTGGAGCTATAGTGTGGTAAAAGCACATTGGCCGCCGATGGAGAAGCACGTACGCTATTGCTCCTGACGTATAAGCACGCCCATAGATTACCAGCACGCCTGGACATGGAGAGCTTAGGAGCGTGTTCCTTTAGGGGTGGCCAAGGACAGGTAAAGTGAACGCCCCGTTTTACCCGGGCATCACATTTACGCTTGAGCCTTGTCGTGTCTCGATCCAGATATAGAGCGATTTAGGTAGCTCTTCTGATTTAGGTAGGTGGTATGGGAAACCAAGTTCCAATCTCCCGCCGCTATCAGCACTTTTTTCGCTGGTAGTGGTTCCGCCTGGCGCTGGGGGCCCTGTTTTGCAGAGGCGAACCCAATGGTTGAATCTGGTAGTTGGTGGTAGAGGGGTGGAGTGAGTGTGGTAAAAGCACGTGCAACAGCTGGGATAGATCCCCTCCAAGTGTCAATAAGCTCCACCCCTGCCGGCTACACGCCCTAAGTATCCTACACGCCTATGTGCGTCGACGGACTAGGTGAGCTTTCGGGAGAAACCATTGGGGGGGGCCAAGGACAGGTAATTGATGGATTGATCCGTTTTACCCTGGAGTCAATTACGCTTGAGCCAAGCCGAGTTCTCGAACCAGTTGCCGAACACCCTTCCTGCATGGTAGTAGTAGTTCATTTTAAGGGTTGGCTTAGTTAATTTTAAGGGTTGAAAGGATTTAAGGGTGTCTGCATTCAAAGCACATTGTTGCACTGTCACGGCATCATATGAAACTAAATTGGCTCGTTGAATGGTCTATTTATTGTAGGACTTGGTGGAGCAGAATTGCACCGTAAGGCAGCCACAGCTGGCTAACCAAACTATCTGCTTGACAGGGTAAATTAATGAAAATGTAGTACAATGATCAATGGTCATAAGTGCTCATTGCACTGTGCCTAGAGCCTTCTGTATTGTCACTGATATCCCTAATGCAAACAGTTGTATGAAGTATGAACATAATATGTGTGTTGTTACACAATTTGTAATGGTTGTGCATAGTTATTAAAGTCCAGAATTTATGAAATTAATGGTCAAATGAAATCACATTTGCAGAAAATTCTGAAGACGAATTTTAATAACCAAGTCATTTTCAGTGAATTGCTGGGCATATTGGAAACTTATTGGTTTTGTTATAATACTGAGGTACCTAGCCTTGTAGATGATACTCTTTGTAGGCCTCTAATTTTCATCATAAATGTACCACTGAACCTTTCAGCTTTGAGCCAAAATAACATTGCCTAGTAGGCGTACATGTACACCGTAAAACTTCTTATAAGAAACTGATAAAGTGTTTTCGATGCCCCAGATGTTCGTATCCTACACATGGAAATGTAAGATCCCTGTAAACAAATATTCTTATAACATACTATTTTGGTCCCTGAAAGTTTGTTTTAAAGAAGTTTCACTATATAGTGTATATTTGACATGAAATCTCTTGCAAAGCTTATGACAAAGATTACATGTCCAGTAGAGTGGGACCAGAGGTTACATCAGCTTGAACAACCCTGTCACATAACCAAATGCATAATTTGACAATATTGATGGTAAATTGTGCTTGCTCAGTAAGACTACTTAATGCACATATATTGGTATACTGGCTGCCATCATCGTAATTGAAATTTGGGGAAAACGTGTTCTTTTGTAAATGTATTTTCTTGTCAACGAACCTCGCCTCCCACTCTACTAACGGAGACCATTGGGTCTTCTATCAAACACAATTGTACATATTTCAATGGAAGATGGAAAAATGTGGGTTGGTTAGTTAAACCGCTAAGTACTAAAGCTAGGTACTTCCTGCAACAAGTGTTATTAGCTTTGATACTTCAGAACTGTGTGAAGGATATGTTGTACCCTTGGTTTCGGGTGTCAATTATTTCCTAAAATCTGACATGGGCTGAGGTGACGAACCTCCATTGTCAGCTAGTAGCAATGCACGAATTAAGTCACCAACAAAGTTTTTTAATTCAGAATATGGTCTGCCTTTGTGACCGTAATCATTCTTTAGCCTCATCTCTTTTGCATCAAAATTGAAAACTGATTGTTCTCGTCGACATAAAACAGTCACTATAGTATGCCTATTGCAAGTTTTGACAAGGTACGGCCAACAGGGAAATATTTTTGGTTGGTAAATCTCTAGCCTCAAAACCTAACCCAACTAAGTATATTTTGTTATGAGAGAAAATGTATTTCTTCAGCCCATGACAAATTTCAGGAATAGGTGTCCTTGGGCCAGATTCACAAAACGCTTTATCTCCAAGGTTTAAGCTGATTCAAAGTCTGACAACAGTGCTCTACACAGCCTGATTGACGATAGTCTCGTGCAATCACCCGGTAATGAGAATGGAAACAGGAACGGTGTCTGAAAATGTTCAAGTATGTTTCGCAAAAGTTATTGTATGCAACGCCTTATATGGCTGTTATGCAACACCTTTCTCATTTCCGTAAGAGAATGCAAAAGACCACAAAGTTTGGTATTTTCTTCATCTCAAGGTCGTCGGCCATATTCACAGCCAGTTAACGTTCTCCATTTAAAGGTCACTTTCGTAATCACTGTTTCGCGTCAAAATAAACAGTTCAAGCCATTTGAACTATACAAACTTATCAACATATCCATCTCTTGGGAAATCCAAGGTTACAATATTGCATTTCTTTTTATTTTCGTTTTGTGCATGCACTTAAATAAAAATAAATGTGCATTTTAGTATACCCATAAGTTACAAGAAATGATTTTCATTGGGAGACATTCATACAGTTTATTATGTGCATCGTTGCATTCCTTTCTCATTACCGGTGACGTCACGGCTTTATAAGGCACGGTTATAAGTTTCTATAACCTCAAAGAAGTTATTTTCACTAGTAATAAACACTCACGTGTCAAGCTACAGCGCAATAACCAACATGTTTAGTGGATTGTAAAGTCGCTGGCATAATGGGATCATCTTTGAAAGAACAATTCCGAATATAATGTTAATAGTGAATTTTACTAAGCAGACCAAAGTCTGGGACATAAATTTGCTAGTGATGAACCTGGATCTGTGATATTGAAAGTGTGCTGCCTATTGATAAAACATATGAATCTGGCTCCTGCAGGGCGATTCTGAATGTGCAACGATGGGGTTTTCACCGGTTTCGGTTGTTAAAAGAAGGCGATGAGCCAATCACCATTGCATTTGCCTTGAGTAATGACCAAAACCGCTGATAAACTTATCTTCGCTCATACAGAATCGCCCTGCAGATCATTGAAACTGTTATCGTAACTATGGGATACGGTACGACATTAACAATACATTACGGCTGCAGTCTAACCTACCTTGGGTATGCTCAAGCAAGCGAGCTTCAAATCTAGTAAATTACTAATAAAATATCCGGTAAACTATTATTATTACTATAGACTTGTGCACGAAGTAATAAGCAAACAGAACAGCTGATTGAATATCGCAGTCTGCCACACACATGGTACGCGGGTAAGATTTAGTCCATACCGCAGCCATCTGTATTGCAGGGGCATACTGCACATTATCTGGGTAGGAATGCTTACAGCTCTGCAGTCATACAGTATCGCATGGCGTTATTGTTCATGTACTGATGCAGTAGCGGCTTGAACCTGTATCTAAACTTTTACCGATAAGGGGTGAGTTTGCAGATGCATTTGAAAGAAAATGTATTGTATTTCTGTATTCATAGTTCCCACGTGACGTCACAGCGGCCATGATTGCGACACAAATGATGAGGACAAATCCTAGATCATTGGCAAATACTATTCAATTACAATAAGTAAGCCTAATTTAGAACTTAAAAAGTAAACGTTAGTAGTAAAAAGCTTAAAAATTATGACACATACCAATTTTATTTAAAAAAACACCCTGAATTTTAAAGAACTAAGAATTTCTGTGTTCTACCACAACAGCCTTCAATTGTTTCTCCATGGCAACGTCAAAGTTTGATCACAAATGTGGCCGCCATGCGCAAAGAAGTGACGTACGTGCAACCTATGAATACAGTCAAACTTTGTTAAGCAGTTTTCACGCTGAAGATCCGATACCCCTCGAGTACAATGCTAATTAGAATGCATTATTGCCATTTTTTTAACAACATGCTTGCCACGCATGGATTTCTGTCCACTCATAAATTATTTATATATTAAGGACGTTTTTAAAGCCGGGTACCATTTCTATTGGATTTATTTGTCGACCTGTAGATATATAGGTATTGTTAAAGTCACAAACAAGTAGAAGTAGTGTCACCCTAGATCAAATGGACAGCTAGCGTGGTGAAGCAGTCGTTCTGACGAGGGGACCCAGTGCGGTCCCAAAACGCGTAAACATATATATATAGTAGTGTATACTTGGAGATGCCAAAAGGCTGAGTTAATTGGAACTCTGAACAAGATAAAACATGTTCTAGTGAGGGGAAAGGAACAGAAGGACGACAGCTTACCTGAGAAAGTAGGTAGGTCGCTTTGAGAAACATATTAGATGAGAAGACAAACTGAGACGTTTCGGTCAGCTAGTGGTCTTGATCACTCAGCGTGAGTATAGAAGAACTCTTCTACTCACGCTGAGTGATCAAGACCACTAGTTGGCCGAAACGTCTCAGTTTATTTGTCTTCTCATCTATATGTTTCTCAAAGCGACCTATCTACTTTCTCATGTAAGCTGTCGTCCTACTGTACCTTTCCCCTTACTAGAACATGTTTTATCTTGTTCTGAGTTCCAATTAGTATATATATTATATATTTGATTTCTTAGATTTTGTTGGTTGCAAAATGCATGTTTTTGTACTATATATCGTGGCCTCCTATCCAACTTTACATTCGGGTTGAGGGAGCAGCGTGCTACTCCATTTCTTGGGCTAACATCATCTTTCAGTTTACGGTACAAAAACTGGTTAGGTACCGATTATTCGTTGTAGTTTACTATGTACTGAATCCATTTCCCCACGGGCTACTGTCCTTTCCTCCCCCCGCTCTCTTATTCTTTCTCCTCCCCCCCCCCCCCCCCCCCCCAGTGACATGAAGGGGAGGGGGGTCGTCATTGAGGGAATGGAATGATTCTCCCATGACTTGCTTAATATCTGTTGAGTATTTACCATAATTTTATTTACTTCTTTGGTAAAATATACATTTAATACGTGGCCTAATTAATGGGCAATACCTAAGAATTTCGTATTTCTTGATAAATGTTCATCATCACATTCATGATGTCCACTTTTTCTTGGACTCTCAAACACACCCTTACAAAGCTTGACTGTATTACTATAACTATTAACTAGGGTAGTCCATGTGCTACAGTACTCTGTACTCTAGATTATTCATTTGCTTAGAGGATGCTTACTAATGCAAACTTGATATGGATACGTTGAAGCCGCTACTGTACCGGTGTATTTATTTCAGGTATTAATTGTGAATTTCTGTTTGTATTGGACTATTGCAAATTGCACTGCAACAGCCTTATTCCAGTATAGTTTTTGGGTTCAAATTTTATTTTCTTGTAAGGTAAGACGT
The DNA here is from genome assembly GCA_945910005.1 of Isoperla grammatica. Taxonomy (NCBI): domain Eukaryota; kingdom Metazoa; phylum Arthropoda; class Insecta; order Plecoptera; family Perlodidae; genus Isoperla; species Isoperla grammatica. Next base: position 30,323,980 of record OX246747.1, read on the forward strand.
TTCGTTATTGTTATATGTTTCGACACCTAACAGACATACACAGAACACCCACAAACACACATACATTTATGATGTACCCGTACATTGCGCACTTGTTTTGTAGCAGGGTGGAAACATGCAAACTGCGTCCGTACACTCGTCCGCCTCGACTTATCCGATTATCACGTAATAAAATTAGTTTTGCATATTATTGGTTTAAAAACCTGTTGACTGAAATCTATTACAATAGCAGGAACTGATATTGATGGTGACCTATCTAATAACAATAGTGTCGTGTGTTGCCCTCTTGATACGAAATTGATCGACACAAAATTAATATAGAAACGTAATCTTGTGAGTTATCCTTATTTACTGAAAACTGTTTCGCGGTTTGACATGGTGAATGTTTTTTGATTGTCGTGACTTTGCCGCCACTGGAAAGGAAAATGTAGGTCTTAAATGTAGTTATATTTAGAGAAGGATTTTCTGTTTAAGAAATGCAGACTAAATTATTTGTACGTTGGTTCTTTGAAAGGTTATTCTAATAGGACTATTTCCTCCACAGTATGGATCAAGATTGAGTTAAAATCATAATATCAAATACCTACCACGACATTTCGGGAGCAAAAACTCTAGCGTCGTCATTCAGGTGGGGCAAACTTCAGGTGTCGGTCGACTTTCCTCTTCTCATCTTTGAACAACAGTAGCCAGGCCCTTTTAACTTAGTAACTGGGCTTATTCTCACATACTACCATTGAGTGTGTATTGTATGGTAGAATGCCAATGCCCATCTCTGTTTGTCTACAATTTTGTACATTCAACATATTTTTATGCCAGTCGGCTAGTATCAGAATGGGAACACATGTACGAATCACTTGAATCCGTACTGTCGTGTGCCTTCATCCATGCACTTGTGTTCTGCTACTGGCCGACTAGATTATGTTGAAAGGTACGAAGCATTAGACAGCCAACCCATATACACTCGCCAATACTACTGAATGAACTCTCTGTTGAATTATTGAAACATTAATTGTAGATCTTTGCAGTAGGTACCGGTACTACTATAATTTACATCCAGAATATGCTGAAAGTTAACACAAATTAGACTGACCCTGAAGGAAGCATTATATAGGGAACCTAAGTAGCGAAAGACGCAAACTATTTCACATCAAAAGTGATCTCACTCACTCCCATAAAAAACAGAAGGTCGGTCAACTTTGCACTGTCATATCTGCGAAGGTATTGATGAGCACGCATGGTGTGAATCTGTTCTTTTCTTCATTGGTTACAATTTTGTTGGTAGCTATCACGGAACTTAAATGAGAGCGAGTTATACAAATCCATGTTAGCCGCTGCACATGCGCAGTTTAATCACTTTCAGTTGACGTACGCTCCCGCGTCTTCTAAATAACGCTGACACATGTTTAATATGTTGTATGTATGTATGTATTTATGTATGTCTGTCTGTATGTCTGATGCCTGTATGATGTATGTATGTATGTATAGTTGGTATATGTATGTATGTCTGATGCATGTATGATGTATGTACATGTATGTATGTATATATGTATGGTTGTATATGTATGTATGTATGTATGATGCATGACTATGATGTATTTATGTATATATGTATGGTTGGTATATGTATGTATGTATGATGCATACATATACCATGTATGATGTATGTGTATATGATGCATGTATGATGTATGTATGTATGGTTGGTATATGTATGTATGATGCATGTATGATCATAGGCGTGCGCAGCGTCTGACATTAGACCCGGCACGAAGTGGCGTGGCACAGCTGGGGTCTGGGGCGAAGGCCCAGCCGCCGGAGGCAATTTCGCCGTAGGCGAAATAATTTTCAGTTGATGCAATAACTTTTATGGCCTAAAACGCGATTTTAAGACGCGACGCTTTCCGGTGCCATAGACTCTTGTGGCCCCTATAGAGCTATGTTTCGTTTCATTTAAATAAAAGATACATTACAAATTATTTGCACAGCCCCAGGTGAAGTGTGCCTTTGCGTAAAAACGCGCTACTGATTGTGCATTTTAATTTAAAGACAAATTGAAAGTTAAGTTTAAAGTTAAACCGTCTAGTGATTAATAAAGTGTAGAGTCGCAACGCAATCGTCAGTTTGTCTACCGCCTTATGCTGCCCAATATACTTTAGTCGGGTAGTAGAAGTTCGCCAAGCGATGACGGAGTTTTCGGCTGTCTTCGTATATCTTTGGTGAAGTAGCCGACCAATCAGGCTCCGTCATCGCGTCACTTGGCGAACTTTTACTACCCGACTAAAGCATTTTGGGCAGTAAAAGGTGGTAGACAAACTGCTGATGGCTTTACCCTATATTACTCACTCAAGGGTTAAACTGCTCTCGGCCCAGGCCGGGTCTAAAGGAATTGGAGTCCAGCGCGGCCCGGCCGAGAAGTTGACACATTAGGTCCGGCCTGGGCCGAATAGGCCTGGGCCGTGCGCACGCCTATGTGTATGATGTATGTACATGTATGTATGATGTATGTTGTATGTATGTATGCTGTATGTATGTATGATGTATGTATATATATATGGTTGGTATATGTATGTATGATGTATGTGTGTATGTATGATGCATGTATGATGTATGTATGTATGTATGCATGTATGATGTATGTATGATGTATGTATGTACATGTATGTACATGTATGTATGTATGTTGCATGTATGATGTATGTGTGTATATGATGCATGTATGTATATATGATGCATGTATGATGTATGTATGTATGTACATGTATGTATATATGTATGTGTGTACATGTATGATGTATGTATGATGTATGTATGTATGATGCATGTATGTATGTATGTATGTATGTGATATAAGTGTAATGGTTTTTAATTCTATTTCTGTTTTTCTTATTAAACGTGTCTATTCACTCACTCTCAAGAGGGGTATACTATTACTATGTAACAGTCAAGTGAATGAGTAGGTAAATACTAAATAGGCTGTTCTTTTTCTACAGTAATGAAGTTCTTTAGAAAAGAACCAACAATTTATTGATTGATCAATCGATCAACAAATATTGGTACTTCTCTGAAGAAATTTGTTACTGTAGAAACGAGAACAGCCGTATTTTAAACATCTAGCCGCGTTATGCTGGGTTCTCATGGTCCAACGCCGGCATATAGCGTTAGTCGTTGGGCGAGTCGCGTACGACTCTCTGTTGCCTGATTGGCCAATGACTAACGCTATACGCCGGCGTCAGAGCATGTGAACCCCGTATTATTTAGATTTTCGGGAGAGTACGTCAGCTACAAGTGATTCATTTGCGCATGCGCGGCAGCTAGCATGGATTTGTATAACTCGCTCTCATTTAAATTCCGTGATAGCTACCAACAAGAGTGAAATTGTAACCAATGAAGAAAAGAACAGACCTTCTCGTCTTGCTAATCGAATACCTTATATTTGTCACCTTCGGCGATACCATAGTGCAAAGTTGACTGCAGTCCGTTTGTTTCTTATGGGAGTGAGATCATTAATTGTCATCCGAAATAGTTAGTGCCTTTGCTACTTAGGTTCCCTATTGGAAGGGAGGGAGTGAAGATCAACGTTTTGGGGAAAATATTACGGAAACTATATTTTTTGTTACAATTTGGTAGAAAAATATTGATTTGGATAATATTGGATGATATCAGTATTCGATTTTTATTCGCTGAACACCCTGTTAGTAAGATACCAAATGTTGTGAATGTAAATAAAAGATTACACCGTGTATTTTAAATGGCAAATCGAATTTGAGTTAGTACGTGGAAATGTATATTAATGCTGCCTTCGCAAGCAGCAAATAAAATAAAAACAAAACACTTTTATTGTACTCAGAGGTGTATCTCAATGCTCTATTTTGATGCTAGTCGACTAGCCTGATAACTAATGCAACAGTTAATGACAATTAATTATAACAATCATTAATTGTTGTATTAGTGCATTAGGCTAGACAACTAGCGTCAAAATAGAGAGGTGAGTTACGTTAAAATATGGGTTACTGTCGTATCAATAGATTTCAGTACATTTAAATAGTTCACTAACGGCCAGAACCGGGAATCGAACCCTAGACCTTCTGTACTTGAAGCAGAAATAATACGCAGAAACATCGCGATCTAATACCTTTTCTAAATAAATAAAATAAAATAAATTCACATTTAGAGTCTACCCACTCAGTAATTAAACTGATTTGCAGTGGGGGACTTTAATTTAAAGTGACTAAACCAACCCTGTAGTTGAGTACAGTCACAACCCGGATGATGAGTGCCAAGCACCCAACATTATTTTCAACAACCACGTACATACAATGCTAGTGAAAGTCAACTATGTAGTTTATTGACATTGCCATACACGTTGATGAAGGTTAGGGTTCAATAATGGATTGGGGAGAATGGAATTTTTTGTAAGCAAACATTTCAATGCCGTTCCATTTGCGTTTTCTTTAATATCGATTGAAACATACTTTGTGAGGAGTGAAGCTCAACCCTTTTCGGTCCAATTACCTTTATAAGTTGTATGCTAGGTCCTATTTAAGTTAGGAATATTCAAGGAAAATGACATACCACACCTTTAAGCTTTCCATTTAATTTGAGACACAATCCATCTATAATTTATATTATTGTTGATATACGGGGGGGGGGGGGGGGTTGAGGTACAGAGATAAGACTACGTCAAACTTCACTTAAATGTAATTAATACTTTTAACGTGCATCTTACGTCATACACTGTATCACATTGTAAATTACGTGCTAAAGCCTTAGCTTTCTAACTTAGTTTTAGCACCAGTATATATTTTTTAATAAAATTAAAAACGCGACGGGTTGTTCCGCCACTTCAGTAACGCTCACTAAAATTCATATTTACGCGTTTCAGGACCGTTGTGGGTCCCTTCGTCAGAACGACAGTCATTCAGCTACACAGTCGCTGTGCAGTTGTTGTGCATTGTAGAACGACAGTCGTTATAACGAAGGGACCCCAGACCAGTCCTGAAACGTGTAAACATGAATTTTGGTGTGTTACCGACGTGGCGGAACAACCCGTTGTGTTTTTAATTTTATTAAAAAATGTATATTGTTACTAAAACTAAGTTAGAAAGCTAAGAATGTAGCACAGTTATGTAATTTACAATGTGATATGGTGTACGAGGTAAGATGCACGTTAAAAGTATTTATTGTTATATACATATACAGTATACAATACATACACACATACACATTATAAGTTATGGTGTACACCAAACTGTGATGTAAGACTCATGATGTGTACTCATACCCACATCATACTTACACTGTTATAAATTGATATCACAGTACACATTTCGAAATTTCACTTTTAGGAGCAAACCATCTTTAATTTGCGTTACTGTTTAATGTTTATGTATGATTGATAATGAGCAGACCCTATACATTCAAACATTTTTCATACATTTCACAACTATCATATTTAATACATTGTATAATTCAATGTATTGATCTTGATCTTGTTTACTTTTATTATTTACACCATGATGTGAGCTGCATGCATCACATCTGCATCATACTTGTTTCATACACTTTGCCTCAAAACATTATGCACTTGTGAATACAGTAGAATAATTTCTAAAATGTCGTATTTAGGTAACAAATCATCCTTAATTTCCAGTTTATTCTTTAAGTGTGATGTATAATTATGAGATCATACATATTTTAAACTTAGTAGGCATATGTCATCATACTTTTCATCATACATTGTGCATTGTATAGTACAATGTATAGCATCTTGATCTTTCTTATTTACTTTTATTATTTACATCATGATCTAAGATTCATACATCATGTCCTCATCATACTTACTGCATACACTTGAACAAACACACAAAAACATTACACACGTGAATACAATAGAATAATTTTGAAAATTATACTTTTGGCAGCGCATACTATCAATATTGCTTTACATTCACGTTGACCCATTATTAGGGAATATAAGGCTTTCACCATATTTATAAACAAAAGTGTTTCGTGCAATATAAGCGAGGTTTACACAAATGACTGGTGATTATTGACCAGCCTCCGTGATTAAGCCACAGGGTTCTTCCATTGGCTATGAGTGAGAATACTGCACTCTGATTGGCTGTGACTAAGGTTTGTCTTGACTTGACTTAGGAATTGAACATATTTCAATTTCTTGGTCAAGACAAACCTTAATCACAGCCAATCAGAGCGCAGTATTCTCACTCATAGCCAATGGAAGAACCCTGTGGCTTAATCATGGAGGCTAGACACTAATCACTAGTCATTTATGTAAATGGCCATATAGCCTAAAAATATTAACCTTTGCTAATTCTTCACTGGTGATGAGCCAATGAAAATGTAAAATATAATATTGATGTGCTTTGCAAAAATACTTCCTATTTTTGTTACGAACATTGTGTAAGACCCTTTCAAGAGGCTAGATGACACACCAATTTGGATCAATAATTGAGCCATATTTGAGAAGTCTAAACATTTTCTGAATAAAAGAGTAAATAATATGCAGCTAATATCACACAAAACATAGCCCCCCCCCCCCCCCCAATTCATGGGTGTAGTTTATGGACAGTCGTTAAGGATCACTCCGCACAAGTTCGTCTGGTTGTGTTGCACGTTTATGTTTGCGCTAGGGCTAGTTTGCGCTCGTTCCCATATCAATAGAATTAAATTCTTCTTTTCCATAGGCTAATGTTATATGGATATTTATTGTTGCTGTTTAACATTTAAAACAAATCACTTCACTAATCCTTGATTTTGAGCAGCTGACTTGTTGAGATTCAGACGGGCTCGAATTTCTGGTGAGGTACCGGTCCATGCCTCCATGGCTCTCGTCGTCGAACAGTGTTGGAACAGTTTTTACGATGCTCGTCGTTGAATAAGTTTAAATTACATGTACTGTTGTACGCAAATATGTTCCTACTTGCATTCGTAGCGTTCTTAAGCGTTAACTGGCGAAAATAATTTGTATTGCTCTACAACTAGACTAAATTCAGGGATTTCTAAATGCCCTTAGAGAATTGGCGTTACATCTGTTTATTTTGACGCCATCAAGGGAAGCCGAATTAGCACCAATATGGAATAGAACCCAAATTTTGGTTGAACGAACTTGACCGAAGGTTTTTTTATGGCCTGAGTCTATTTTTTACGATGACAATTACAAATTAGGGTAGGTCGTATACATCTGCCAATATTTTGTATCCCTACCTTCAGCTGTAGACATAATAATCAACTCACCGAACCCCCCTACGACTCATCAGCTAACGTGACAGTAAACGCCACACTATAAGATGAATAAGCAGATGTTTTCGATTTGGCGATGTTCGGTTTTCATTAATTTGGCGGCTATATGGAAAGTGATCAAATTCTTAAGTGCGCGAAACTTAAAGTGAGCGAAAAATTTTCGACGAGTGTCCATTCGCGCAGTTTTACGCTCACTTTACTATTCGCGCACTTTACTTTTGGCTCAGTGTCTTTTCGCGCAGTTGACGTTTCGCTCACTTTTCTTTTCGCTCAGTGTCTTTTTGCTCAGTGTCCTTTCGCATAGTTAACTTTTCACTCAGTGTCAATTGCGCAGCTTATGTTTCGCTCACTTTACTTTTCGCGCACTTAACTTTACGCTGAGTGTCCTTTCGCGCAGTTTACGTTTCGCTCAGTTAAGAATTCGCTCACTTTCCATGTTCCCAATTTGGCTTCTACTGTGTTTGCCGCTGTTCCGCACTCCTGCCAACACCACTAGACTGGCAGGATGCAATTGGATTTGGTGTAGATGGGGGGAAGTTTCCAAAATGTCTTTATTATGTTTGTATTTTCATATAAGTACATTTAGAAGCTCGTACTGGAATAAGATTGGTGCACTGCAATAAATGAAACATTGTCTGTAATAAACAAAATTGTATCCCTGCCTACCAAATTATTTTACCCTAGCCGACACTGAAGGAGCTACGTACGACTGGTGGAAAGGTACGTGCATGCATGCAATGAAATTAGTGAGATTTTTTAAAAATGGCCGTTCCTGGCGGCGGTCTCACATTAGACACTAGCGGTGGGTCGCCCCCTAAGGGGTGTAATCCCCAACCAACCAAATTCAGAGCTTTAGAATTTAAATATTGAATTGTAGGTTATGTGCTATACTATTTTGGGTGTAGTTTCATATAGCTATTTCGAGCGATTGCTAGATTTTGGCTATGCTTTGTTAAATATCTAACTTTAGTAGTCTCGACTTAGGCCAGGATTGGTGACACTACGCCAACGTATGGAACTTGGAATTGCGCGCAATTTTTGATTCGTGAGGCCGACTGGAGCTATAACCTAACTGTACTAACTTTAGTGGGCAATCCTCAACCTGATCCCCTAACCGAATTTTGTGGGATGTCAGGTAGCTGGGCAGTCAACTTTGATTCAGTGTCTCCCATCCTGGCCTTATCCGACTCCCGAATGGTGGAGTGAACTGCCATGCCATCACTAGTCGAATACGCTAGCTAAGACTAGTTTTAAGGGGAAAATTGTGCATTTGATTACGTGCGCACCAAAGAGTGGAGGTACGTTTACAGCTACGCGTAGCGAAGGCGAGTGCCAAAGAAGTTTATAGTTACACGGAAACTCTGCCGCTGATTGGAGCTGTTACTATTATGGTCTGTATTTCTGGTTTATTTTGCTGGGGCACGTTTGGGGTTTGTCGCCCTCGTTCATTTGCAATTTCGATGTTCTTCTGTACTCGTAATTTATGTCGATATATATATGTGTGTGTGTGTGTAAAGGCTAAATAAAGAAACTGCTACAGTTACTCTGTTCTTTTCCATCCGCCACACCTGGTGGGTTTGTAGCCTATTCATCCCCCGTCCGTCCTGTCACCGTTCCTTTAAGATCCGGTTAACATAATTAGGTTTGTTCGTTTGCCCTGCCTCAACAGGAGTATTTTACGCCGGGAGTAATCCGGAAATACGTCATTGTAACGGAAATGGAAGTAGAAATCACAGTTACTCCCATTTGGAAAAAAACAGAGCTGACACACTAGAGATCGTTTCAGTTGTTCCTCCTACTCGGGAAGCAGGTGTAAATACCTTACTCCCATCACAGTTGTAGTAAGTTACCACTGGGCAAAAGAACTTGTCGCAGCTACTCCCATCACACTTACTCCAGGACAGAAAAAGGGGGTTTTCGTAACACCGTACTCCTGGAGTAATGATCACAGGACAAACGAACAAAGCTTTTGATCAAGCGATTTGAACCATAGGCGATACGTCCTGACATTCACACCTTTACTATTGACTAATAAATTACAAATATCTCAATTCCTAAGTCACAGCCAATCATCATTTATGTAAACGCGTTCTTAACACCTGGCGGCCGGGCGTGTAGCCTATTCGTCCGCCGTCCCTTCACATCCGCCGTCCTATGTGTCCTACATAATTATGTGTGTATGTTCCATATGACGAGTAGCGTCTCTTGTTAAAGGGTTAAGAAAATAATAATTACAGTTTTTCCATTGGACATTCCTAGTCTATATAATACAAGGAACATGTTTATTTTTGCCTTGCATTAACGGTTAGCCGACGAAACATGTTTTAATGTTAAATAAGCTATCTGAATACAACAAGCTATGCCAAACATTAAGAGCAGTGTGTTATATACCAGTCCAAGCGAGGTGATTTCCATCTTGTGGCACAGCGTACGCAGTGACGCCGTGGCTTCGAATACTTGAGGTCTGGGGTTGAAACCCATTACCCCCAATTTTTTTTTCCCACCATATTCACACATTTATATCATTTATACCTCAATATGCGGAGTTTTTATTATCACATCGTATTCTTGGATATTTTTTAAATCCAATGAGACCTTCTGTTCGTAAATCAATATATATTTGTTTACATGCATTCATTGAGACCAGTACAATATGTACTAGTCTAAGCGCCCCAACTTCCATCCTGTGGCGTGGCGTAGGGAGTAGCGACGCCGACTAGTGTTTTCGCGGTCCGGGGTTCGAGACCCGTTACCGGCAAACTTTTTTTCTTCCATATTCAGAGCAGAATAGTTGAGAAGGGTTTACTAAGGGGAAATTTTTTTTTCAAGCGCTCGTAGCTAAAAAACGGGTGGTCCAAATTTGTTTTTTTATTTTTTTTATTTTTTTTGCGTTAATTATCTAGACATCCTGAAAACGAAAATATGCTGGGGGTCATACTTACAGAGATACAGGCGCCCAAAATTTCAAATTTTGTCTCAGAAGACCACAATCGGAGAAAAATGAAATTTTTATTTTTTATTATTTTTTACAAAATACGAAACATATCAAGAGAGCAAAGAATAAGAAGGAACTGAAAACCAAAAAATTCTATCTTAAACCGTTTACCCGTAAAAAAATAAAAACCTCAAAACATCTACTATTTTGGTTACCTGAAGTTGGCGTTGCCTCACCACGACCTGTGCAAACCGACGCTACCGACGCTCATACTACGTCACCAAGGATTCTTACTGACCTTAAGTTCGAAGCTACGACTAACTAGGTACCACCGTTCATCCACAATCGGTACCGAAAGTGGAACTTGACAAGAAAATCGTTGAAATTTCGGCGACGCCTGACGTCGTTCACAACAATCATAGCGAGACAATGATTTTTTTCAAAGTAGACATTGTTTAGATTTACCTTGGAAATTACTTTTTAGATCGCAACAATAAACAATATAGCCGTAAAGAGTATAATTCTAAAAAACAGAGTGTATTTGAGCACGTCTTTGACGACGAGTAGCGTCTCTTGTTAAAGGGTTAAGAAAATAATGATTAGAGCTTCTCCATTGGACATTCTTACTCTATACATGAAACATGTTAATGTTCGCCTTTCATTAACGGTTAGCCGAGGAAACATGTTTTAATGTTGGCGTGATGACGAGCTATCTGAATTCAACAAGATATGCCATACATTGAGAGCAGTGTGTTCTATACCAGTGTAAGCAATGTGATTTTCATCGGGTGCCGTGGCGTACGACGCACGTCGGCGCTTTGAGTGCTTAAGGTCTGGGGTTCGAGGCCCGTTACACACACTCTTTTTTTCTCACCATATTCACACATTTATATCAATGCATCAACGTGAATGAACACGGTTTATTTTTTAACCGTCATACGGCTCATTGTTACCACAAACGCTTTTCGGTTTCGCGATCAACCAATCAATCAATGCACTGATGATAAAAACTCCGAAAATTAAAAAAAAAAATTGAAGGCGTTTTTTTCTCAATTTTTGGAGTTTTTATCTTCAGATCGTATTCTTGGATGTTTTTTAATCCAATAAGACCCTCTGTTCGTAAATCCATCTATGTTAGGTGTTAGAATTACAATAAGAATGAATCGAGATACATACATGCATTCATTGACACCAGTACAATATGTACCAGTCTAAGCGCTCCAACTTCCATCGAGTGACGTGGCGTAGGCAGTAGCGACGCCGACTAGTGTTTTCGCGGTCCGGGGTTCGAGACCCGTTACCGGCAAACTTTTTTTCTTCCATATTCAGAGCAGAATAATTGAGAAGGGTTTACTAAGGGGAAATTTATTTTTTTTTCAAGCGCTCGTAGCTAAAAAAATGGTGTGCCAAATTTGTATTTTTATTTTTTTTATTTTTTTTTGCGTTAATTATCTAGACATCCTGAAAACGAAAATATGCTGGGGGTCATACTTACAGAGATACAGCCGCCCAAAATTTCAAATTTTGTCTCAGAAGACCACAATCGGAGAAAAATGACATTTTTATTTTTTATTATTTTTTAAAAAATACGATACATATCAAGAGAGCAAAGAATAAGAAGGAACTGACAACCAAAAAATTCTTTCTTAAACCGTTTACCCGTAAAAAAATAAAAACCTCAAAACATCTACTATTTTGGTTACCTGAAGTTGGCGTCGCCTCACCACGACCTGTGCAAACCGACGCTACCGACGCTCATACTACGTCACCAAGGATTCTTACTGACCTTAATTTCGAAGCTACGACTAACTTGGTACCACCGTTCATCCACAATCGGTACCGAAAGTGGAACTTGACAAGAAAATCGTTGAAATTTCGGCGACGCCTGACGTCGTTCACAACAAACATAGCAAGGCAATGATTTTATTTCAAAGTAGACAATTTTTAGATTCACCTTGGAAATAACTTTTTAGATCGCTACAATTAACAATATAGCCGTAAAGAATATAATTCTAAAAAACAGAGTGTATTTGAGCACGTCTTTGACGACGCGTAGCGTCTCTTGTTAAAGGGTTAAGAAAATAATGATTAGAGCTTCTCCATTGGACATTCTTACTCTATACATGAAACATGTTAATGTTCGCCTTTCATTAACGGTTAGCCGAGGAAACATGTTTTAATGTTGGCGTGATGACGAGCTATCTGAATTCAACAAGATATGCCATACATTGAGAGCAGTGTGATCTATTCCAGTGTAAGCACTATGATTTCCATCGGGTGCCGTGGCGTACGACGAACGTCGGCGCTTCAAGTGCATAAGGTCTGGGGTTCGAGGCCCGTTACACACACTCTTTTTTTCTCAACATATTCACACATTTATATCAATACATCAACGTGAATGAACACGGTTTATTTTTTAACCGTCAAACGGCTCATTGTTACCACAAACGCTTTTCGGTTTCGCGATCAATCAATCAATCAATACAATCTGATGATAAAAACTCCGAAAATTGCAAAAAAAAAAATGAAGGCGTTTTTTTTTCAATTTTCGGAGTTTTTATCTTCAGATCGTATTCTTGGATGTTTTTTAATCTAATAAGACCCTCTGTTCGTAAATCCATCTATGTTAGGTGTTAGAATTAAAATAAGAAAGAATCGAGATACATACATGCATTCATTGACACCAGTACAATATGTACCAGTCTAAGCGCTCCAACTTCCATCTAGTGGCGTGGCGTAGGCTGTAGCGACGCCGACTAGTGTTTTCGCGGTCCGGGGTTCGAGACCCGTTACCGGCAAACTTTTTTTCTTCCATATTCTGAGCAGAATAGTTGAGAAGGGTTTATTTACTAAGGGGAAATTTATTTTTCAAGCGCTCGTAGCTAAAAAACGGGTGGTCCAAATTTGTTTTTTTATTTTTTTTATTTTTTTTGCGTTAATTATCTAGACATCCTGAAAACGAAAATATGCTGGGGGTCATACTTACAGAGATACAGGCGCCCAAAATTTCAAATTTTGTCTCAGAAGACCACAATCGGAGAAAAATGAAATTTTTATTTTTTATTATTTTTTACAAAATACGAAACATATCAAGAGAGCAAAGAATAAGAAGGAACTGAAAACCAAAAAATTCTATCTTAAACCGTTTACCCGTAAAAAAATAAAAACCTCAAAACATCTACTATTTTGGTTACCTGAAGTTGGCGTTGCCTCACCACGACCTGTGCAAACCGACGCTACCGACGCTCATACTACGTCACCAAGGATTCTTACTGACCTTAAGTTCGAAGCTACGACTAACTAGGTACCACCGTTCATCCACAATCGGTACCGAAAGTGGAACTTGACAAGAAAATCGTTGAAATTTCGGCGACGCCTGACGTCGTTCACAACAATCATAGCGAGACAATGATTTTTTTCAAAGTAGACATTGTTTAGATTTACCTTGGAAATTACTTTTTAGATCGCAACAATAAACAATATAGCCGTAAAGAGTATAATTCTAAAAAACAGAGTGTATTTGAGCACGTCTTTGACGACGAGTAGCGTCTCTTGTTAAAGGGTTAAGAAAATAATGATTAGAGCTTCTCCATTGGACATTCTTACTCTATACATGAAACATGTTAATGTTCGCCTTTCATTAACGGTTAGCCGAGGAAACATGTTTTAATGTTGGCGTGATGACGAGCTATCTGAATTCAACAAGATATGCCATACATTGAGAGCAGTGTGTTCTATACCAGTGTAAGCAATGTGATTTTCATCGGGTGCCGTGGCGTACGACGCACGTCGGCGCTTTGAGTGCTTAAGGTCTGGGGTTCGAGGCCCGTTACACACACTCTTTTTTTCTCACCATATTCACACATTTATATCAATGCATCAACGTGAATGAACACGGTTTATTTTTTAACCGTCATACGGCTCATTGTTACCACAAACGCTTTTCGGTTTCGCGATCAACCAATCAATCAATGCACTGATGATAAAAACTCCGAAAATTAAAAAAAAAAATTGAAGGCGTTTTTTTCTCAATTTTTGGAGTTTTTATCTTCAGATCGTATTCTTGGATGTTTTTTAATCCAATAAGACCCTCTGTTCGTAAATCCATCTATGTTAGGTGTTAGAATTACAATAAGAATGAATCGAGATACATACATGCATTCATTGACACCAGTACAATATGTACCAGTCTAAGCGCTCCAACTTCCATCGAGTGACGTGGCGTAGGCAGTAGCGACGCCGACTAGTGTTTTCGCGGTCCGGGGTTCGAGACCCGTTACCGGCAAACTTTTTTTCTTCCATATTCAGAGCAGAATAATTGAGAAGGGTTTACTAAGGGGAAATTTATTTTTCAAGCGCTCGTAGCTAAAAAAATGGTGTGCCAAATTTGTATTTTTATTTTTTTTATTTTTTTTTGCGTTAATTATCTAGACATCCTGAAAACGAAAATATGCTGGGGGTCATACTTACAGAGATACAGCCGCCCAAAATTTCAAATTTTGTCTCAGAAGACCACAATCGGAGAAAAATGACATTTTTATTTTTTATTATTTTTTAAAAAATACGATACATATCAAGAGAGCAAAGAATAAGAAGGAACTGACAACCAAAAAATTCTTTCTTAAACCGTTTACCCGTAAAAAAATAAAAACCTCAAAACATCTACTATTTTGGTTACCTGAAGTTGGCGTCGCCTCACCACGACCTGTGCAAACCGACGCTACCGACGCTCATACTACGTCACCAAGGATTCTTACTGACCTTAATTTCGAAGCTACGACTAACTTGGTACCACCGTTCATCCACAATCGGTACCGAAAGTGGAACTTGACAAGAAAATCGTTGAAATTTCGGCGACGCCTGACGTCGTTCACAACAAACATAGCAAGGCAATGATTTTTTTTAAAGTAGAAAATCTTTAGATTCACCTTGGAAATAACTTTTTAGATCGCTACAATAAACAATATAGCCGTAAAGAATAATTCTAAAAAACAGAGTGTATTTGAGCACGTCTTTGACGACGCGTAGCGTCTCTTGTTAAAGGGTTAAGAAAATAATGATTAGAGCTTCTCCATTGGACATTCTTACTCTATACATGAAACATGTTAATGTTCGCCTTTCATTAACGGTTAGCCGAGGAAACATGTTTTAATGTTGGCGTGATGACGAGCTATCTGAATTCAAAAAGATATGCCATACATTGAGAGCAGTGTGATCTATACCAGTGTAAGCAATGTGATTTCCATCGGGTGCCGTGGCGTACGACGAACGTCGGCGCTTCAAGTGCATAAGGTCTGGGGTTCGAGGCCCGTTACACACACTCTTTTTTTCTCAACATATTCACACATTTATATCAATACATCAACGTGAATGAACACGGTTTTTTTTTAACCGTCAAACGGCTCATTGTTACCACAAACGCTTTTCGGTTTCGCGATCAATCAATCAATCAATACAATCTGATGATAAAAACTCCGAAAATTGAAAAAAAAATTGAAGGCGTTTTTTTTTTCAATTTTCGGAGTTTTTATCTTCAGATCGTATTCTTGGATGTTTTTTAATCCAATAAGACCCTCTGTTCGTAAATCCATCGATGTTAGGTGTTAGAATTAAAATAAGAAAGAATCGAGATACATACATGCATTCATTGACACCAGTACAATATGTACCAGTCTAAGCGCTCCAACTTCCATCAATTGGCGTGGCGTAGGCTGTAGCGACGCCGACTAGTGTTTTCGCGGTCCGGGGTTCGAGACCCGTTACCGGCAAACTTTTTTTCTTCCATATTCAGAGCAGTATAGTTGAGAAGGGTTTACTAAGGGGAAATTTATTTTTCAAGCGTTCGTAGCTAAAAAACGGGATGTCCAAATTTGTTTTTTTATTTTTTTTATTTTTTTTGCGTTAATTATCTAGACATCCTGAAAACGAAAATATGCTGGGGGTCATACTTACAGAGATACAGGCGCCCAAAATTTCAAATTTTGTCTCAGAAGACCACAATCGGAGAAAAATGAAATTTTTATTTTGTATTATTTTTTAAAAAATACGAAACATATCAAGAGAGCAAAGAATAAGAAGGAACTGACAACCAAAAAATTCTATCTTAAACCGTTTACCCGTAACAAAATAAAAACCAATCTACTATTTTGGTTACCTGAAGTTGGCGTCGCCTCACCACGACCTGTGCAAACCGACGCTACCGACGCTCATACTACGTCACCAAGGATTCTTACTGACCTTAAGTTCGAAGCTACGACTAACTTGGTACCACCGTTCATCCACAATCGGTACCGAAAGTGGAACTTGACAAGAAAATCGTTGAAATTTCGGCGACGCCTGACGTCGTTCACAACAAACATAGCAAGGCAATGATTTTATTTCAAAGTAGACAATTTTTAGATTCACCTTGGAAATAACTTTTTAGATCGCTACAATTAACAATATAGCCGTAAAGAATATAATTCTAAAAAACAGAGTGTATTTGAGCACGTCTTTGACGACGCGTAGCGTCTCTTGTTAAAGGGTTAAGAAAATAATGATTAGAGCTTCTCCATTGGACATTCTTACTCTATACATGAAACATGTTAATGTTCGCCTTTCATTAACGGTTAGCCGAGGAAACATGTTTTAATGTTGGCGTGATGACGAGCTATCTGAATTCAACAAGATATGCCATACATTGAGAGCAGTGTGATCTATTCCAGTGTAAGCAATATGATTTCCATCGGGTGCCGTGGCGTACGACGAACGTCGGCGCTTCAAGTGCATAAGGTCTGGGGTTCGAGGCCCGTTACACACACTCTTTTTTTCTCAACATATTCACACATTTATATCAATACATCAACGTGAATGAACACGGTTTATTTTTTAACCGTCAAACGGCTCATTGTTACCACAAACGCTTTTCGGTTTCGCGATCAATCAATCAATCAATACAATCTGATGATAAAAACTCCGAAAATTGCAAAAAAAAAAATGAAGGCGTTTTTTTTTCAATTTTCGGAGTTTTTATCTTCAGATCGTATTCTTGGATGTTTTTTAATCTAATAAGACCCTCTGTTCGTAAATCCATCTATGTTAGGTGTTAGAATTAAAATAAGAAAGAATCGAGATACATACATGCATTCATTGACACCAGTACAATATGTACCAGTCTAAGCGCTCCAACTTCCATCTAGTGGCGTGGCGTAGGCTGTAGCGACGCCGACTAGTGTTTTCGCGGTCCGGGGTTCGAGACCCGTTACCGGCAAACTTTTTTTCTTCCATATTCTGAGCAGTATAGTTGAGAAGGGTTTATTTACTAAGGGGAAATTTATTTTTCAAGCGCTCGTAGCTAAAAAACGGGTGGTCCAAATTTGTTTTTTATTTTTTTTATTTTTTTTGCGTTAATTATCTAGACATCCTGAAAACGAAAATATGCTGGGGGTCACACTTACAGAGATACAGCCGCCCAAAATTTCAAATTTTGTCTCAGAAGACCACAATCGGAGAAAAATGAAATTTTTATTTTTTATTATTTTTTAAAAAATACGAAACATATCAAGAGAGCAAAGAATAAGAAGGAACTGACAACCAAAAAATTCTATCTTAAACCGTTTACCCGTAAAAAAATAAAAACCTCAAAACATCTACTATTTTGGTTACCTGAAGTTGGCGTCGCCTCACCACGACCTGTGCAAACCGACGCTACCGACGCTCATACTACGTCACCAAGGATTCTTACTGACCTTAATTTCGAAGCAACGACTAACTTGGTACCACCGTTCATCCACAATCGGTACCTAAAGTGGAACTTGACAAGAAAATCGTTGAAATTTCGGCGACGCCTGACGTCGTTCACAACAAACATAGCAAGGCAATGATTTTTTTCAAAGTAGACAATTTTTAGATTCACCTTGAAATTACTTTTTAGATCGCTACAATAAACAATATAGCCGTAAAGAATATAATTCTAAAAAACAGAGTGTATGTGAGCACGTCTTTGACGACGCGTAGCGTCTCTTGTTAAAGGGTTAAGAAAATAATGATTAGAGCTTCTCCATTGGACATTCTTACTCTATACATAAAACATGTTAATGTTCGCCTTTCATTAACGGTTAGCCGAGGAAACATGTTTTAATGTTGGCGTGATGACGAGCTATTTGAATTCAACAAGATATGCCATACATTGAGAGCAGTGTGTTCTATACCAGTGTAAGCAATGTGATTTCCATCGGGTGCCGTGGCGTACGACGAACGTCGGCGCTTCGAGTGCATATGGTCTGGGGTTCGAGGCCCGTTACACACACTCTTTTTTTCTCACCATATTCACACATTTATATCAATACATCGACGTGAATGAACACGGTTTATTTTTTAACCGTCAAACGGCTCATTCTTACCACAATCGCTTTTCGGTTTCGCGATCAACCAATCAATCAATACAATCTGATGATAAAAACTCCGAAACTTGAAAAAAAATTGAAGGCGTTTTTTTTTCAATTTTCGGAGTTTTTATCTTCAGATCGTATTCTTGGATGCTTTTTAATCCAATAAGACCCTCTGTTCGTAAATCCATCTATGTTAGGTGTTAGAATTACAATAAGAATGAATCGAGATACATACATGCATTCATTGACACCAGTACAATATGTACCAGTCTAAGCGCTCCAACTTCCATCGAGTGGCGTGGCGTAGGCTGTAGCGACGCCGATTAGTGTTTTCGCGGTCCGGGGTTCGAGACCCGTTACCGGCAAACTTTTTTTCTTCCATATTCTGAGCAGTATAGTTGAGAAGGGTTTACTAAGGGGAAATTTATTTTTCAAGCGCTCGTAGCTAAAAAACGGGTGGTCCAAATTTGTTTTTTTATTTTTTTTATTTTTTTCGCGTTAATTATCTAGACATCCTGAAAACGAAAATATGCTGGGGGTCATACTTACAGAGATACAGCCGCCCAAAATTTCAAATTTTGTCTCAGAAGACCACAATCGGAGAAAAATTACATTTTTATTTTTTATTATTTTTTAAAAAATACGATACATATCAAGAGAGCAAAGAATAAGAAGGAACTGACAACCAAAAAATTCTTTCTTAAACCGTTTACCCGTAAAAAAATAAAAACCTCAAAACATCTACTATTTTGGTTACCTGAAGTTGGCGTCGCCTCACCACGACCTGTGCAAACCGACGCTACCGACGCTCATACTACGTCACCAAGGATTCTTACTGACCTTAATTTCGAAGCTACGACTAACTTGGTACCACCGTTCATCCACAATCGGTACCGAAAGTGGAACTTGACAAGAAAATCGTTGAAATTTCGGCGACGCCTGACGTCGTTCACAACAAACATAGCAAGGCAATGATTTTTTTTAAAGTAGAAAATCTTTAGATTCACCTTGGAAATAACTTTTTAGATCGCTACAATAAACAATATAGCCGTAAAGAATATAATTCTAAAAAACAGAGTGTATTTGAGCACGTCTTTGACGACGCGTAGCGTCTCTTGTTAAAGGGTTAAGAAAATAATGATTAGAGCTTCTCCATTGGACATTCTTACTCTATACATGAAACATGTTAATGTTTGCCTTTCATTAACGGTTAGCCGAGGAAACATGTTTTAATGTTGGCGTGATGACGAGCTATCTGAATTGAACAAGATATGCCATACATTGAGAGCAGTGTGATCTATACCAGTGTAAGCAATATGATTTCCATCGGGTGCCGTGGCGTACGACGAACGTCGGCGCTTCAAGTGCATAAGGTCTGGGGTTCGAGGCCCGTTACACACACTCTTTTTTTCTCAACATATTCACACATTTATATCAATACATCAACGTGAATGAACACGGTTTATTTTTTAACCGTCAAACGGCTCATTGTTACCACAAACGCTTTTCGGTTTCGCGATCAATCAATCAATCAATACAATCTGATGATAAAAACTCCGAAAATTGCAAAAAAAAAAAAATGAAGGCGTTTTTTTTTCCAATTTTCGGAGTTTTTATCTTCAGATCGTATTCTTGGATGTTTTTTAATCTAATAAGACCCTCTGTTCGTAAATCCATCTATGTTAGGTGTTAGAATTAAAATAAGAAAGAATCGAGATACATACATGCATTTATTGACACCAGTACAATATGTACCAGTCTAAGCGCTCCAACTTCCATCTAGTGGCGTGGCGTAGGCTGTAGCGACGCCGACTAGTGTTTTCGCGGTCCGGGGTTCGAGACCCGTTACCGGCAAACTTTTTTTCTTCCATATTCTGAGTAGTATAGTTGAGAGTCCCTAAGGGGAAATTTATTTTTCAAGCGCTCGTAGCTAAAAAACGGGTGGTCCAAATTTGTTTTTTTATTTTTTTTATTTTTTTTGCGTTAATTATCTAGACATCCTGAAAACGAAAATATGCTGGGGGTCATACTTACAGAGATACAGCCGCCCAAAATTTCAAATTTTGTCTCAGAAGACCACAATCGGAGAAAAATGAAATTTTTATTTTTTATTATTTTTTAAAAAATACGAAACATATCAAGAGAGCAAAGAATAAGAAGGAACTGACAACCAAAAAATTCTATCTTAAACCGTTTACCCGTAAAAAAATAAAAACCTCAAAACATCTACTATTTTGGTTACCTGAAGTTGGCGTCGCCTCACCACGACCTGTGCAAACCGACGCTACCGACGCTCATACTACGTCACCAAGGATTCTTACTGACCTTAATTTCGAAGCTACGACTAACTTGGTACCACCGTTCATCCACAATCGGTACCGAAAGTGGAACTTGACAAGAAAATCGTTGAAATTTCGGCGACGCCTGACGTCGTTCACAACAAACATAGCAAGGCAATGATTTTTTTCAAAGTAGACAATTTTTAGATTCACCTTGGAAATAACTTTTTAGATCGCTACAATAAACAATATAGCCGTAAAGAATATAATTCTAAAAAACAGAGTGTATTTGAGCACGTCTTTGACGACGCGTAGCGTCTCTTGTTAAAGGGTTAAGAAAATAATGATTAGAGCTTCTCCATTGGACATTCTTACTCTATACATGAAACATGTTAATGTTCGCCTTTCATTAACGGTTAGCCGAGGAAACATGTTTTAATGTTGGCGTGATGACGAGCTATCTGAATTCAACAAGATATGCCATACATTGAGAGCAGTGTGATCTATACCAGTGTAAGCAATATGATTTCCATCGGGTGCCGTGGCGTACGACGAACGTCGGCGCTTCAAGTGCAAAAGGTCGGGGGTTCGAGGCCCGTTACACACACTCTTTTTTTCTCAACATATTCACACATTTATATCAATACATCAACGTGAATGAACACGGTTTATTTTTTAACCGTCAAACGGCTCATTGTTACCACAAACGCTTTTCGGTTTCGCGATCAATCAATCAATCAATACAATCTGATGATAAAAACTCCGAAAATTGCAAAAAAAAAAAAAAATGAAGGCGTTTTTGATCCAATTTTCGGAGTTTTTATCTTCAGATCGTATTCTTGGATGTTTTTTAATCTAATAAGACCCTCTGTTCGTAAATCCATCTATGTTAGGTGTTAGAATTAAAATAAGAAAGAATCGAGATACATACATGCATTCATTGACACCAGTACAATATGTACCAGTCTAAGCGCTCCAACTTCCATCTAGTGGCGTGGCGTAGGCTGTAGCGACGCCGACTAGTGTTTTCGCGGTCCGGGGTTCGAGACCCGTTACCGGCAAACTTTTTTTCTTCCATATTCTGAGCAGTATAGTTGAGAAGGGTTTACTAAGGGGAAATTTATTTTTCAAGCGCTCGTAGCTAAAAAACGGGTGGTCCAAATTTGTTTTTTTATTTTTTTTATTTTTTTCGCGTTAATTATCTAGACATCCTGAAAACGAAAATATGCTGGGGGTCATACTTACAGAGATACAGCCGCCCAAAATTTCAAATTTTGTCTCAGAAGACCACAATCGGAGAAAAATGAAATTTTTATTTTTTATTATTTTTTAAAAAATACGAAACATATCAAGAGAGCAAAGAATAAGAAGGAACTGACAACCAAAAAATTCTATCTTAAACCGTTTACCCGTAAAAAAAATAAAAACCTCAAAACATCTACTATTTTGGTTACCTGAAGTTGGCGTCGCCTCACCACGACCTGTGCAAACCGACGCTACCGACGCTCATACTACGTCACCAAGGATTCTTACTGACCTTAATTTCGAAGCTACGACTAACTTGGTACCACCGTTCATCCACAATCGGTACCTAAAGTGGAACTTGACAAGAAAATCGTTGAAATTTCGGCGACGCCTGACGTCGTTCACAACAAACATAGCAAGGCAATGATTTTTTTCAAAGTAGACAATTTTCAGATTCACCTTGGAAATTACTTTTTAGATCGCTACAATAAACAATATAGCCGTAAAGAATATAATTCTAAAAAACAGAGTGTATGTGAGCACGTCTTTGACGACGCGTAGCGTCTCTTGTTAAAGGGTTAAGAAAATAATGATTAGAGCTTCTCCATTGGACATTCTTACTCTATACATGAAACATGTTAATGTTCGCCTTTCATTAACGGTTAGCCGAGGAAACATGTTTTAATGTTGGCGTGATGACGAGCTATCTGAATTCAACAAGATATGCCATACATTGAGAGCAGTGTGTTCTATACCAGTGTAAGCAATGTGATTTCCATCGGGTGCCGTGGCGTACGACGAACGTCGGCGCTTCGAGTGCATATGGTCTGGGGTTCGAGGCCCGTTACACACACTCTTTTTTTCTCACTATATTCACACATTTATATCAATACATCGACGTGAATGAACACGGTTTATTTTTTAACCGTCAAACGGCTCATTCTTACCACAATCGCTTTTCGGTTTCGCGATCAACCAATCAATCAATACAATCTGATGATAAAAACTCCGAAAATAGAAAAAAAAAAATTGAAGGCGTTTTTTTTTCTCAATTTTCGGTGTTTTTATCTTCAGATCGTATTCTTGGATGTTTTTTAATCCAATAAGACCCTCTGTTCGTAAATCCATCTATGGTAGGTGTTAGAATTACAATAAGAATGAATCGAGATACATACATGCATTCATTGACACCAGTACAATATGTACCAGTCTAAGCGCTCCAACTTCCATCGAGTGGCGTGGCGTAGGCAGTAGCGACGCCGACTAGTGTTTTCGCGGTCCGGGGTTCGAGACCCGTTACCGGTTAACTTTTTTTCTTCCATATTCAGAGCAGTATAGTTGAGAAGGGTTTACTAAGTGGAAATTTATTTTTCAAGCGCTCGTAGCTAAAAAATGGGTGGTCCAAATTTGTTTTTTTATTTTTTTTATTTTTTTTGCGTTAATTATCTAGACATCCTGAAAACGAAAATATGCTGGGGGTCATACTTACAGAGATTCAGGCGCCCAAAATTTCAAATTTTGTCTCAGAAGACCACAATCGGAGAAAAATGAAATTTTTATTTTTTATTATTTAAAAAAAAAATACGAAACATATCAAGAGAGCAAAGAATAAGATGGAACTGACAACCACAAAATTCTATCTTAAACCGTTTACCCGTAAAAAAATAAAAACCTCAAAAAATCTACTATTTTGGTTACCTGAAGTTGGCGTCGCCTCACCACGACCTGTGCAAACCGACGCTACCGACGCTCATACTACGTCACCAAGGATTCTTACTGACCTTAAGTTCGAAGCTACGACTAACTAGGTACCACCGTTCATCCACAATCGGTACCGAAAGTGGAACTTGACAAGAAAATCGTTGAAATTTCGGCGACGCCTGACGTCGTTTACAACGAACATAGCAAGGCAATGATTTTTTTCAAAATAGACAATTGTTTGATTTACCTTGGAAATTACTTTTTAGTTTTTAGATAGCAACAATAAACAATATAGCCGTAAAGAATATAATTCTAAAAAACAGAGTGTATTTGAGCACGTCTTTGACGACGCGTAGCGTCTCTTGTTAAAGGGTTAAGAAAATAATGATTAAAGCTCCTCCATTGAACATTTTTACTCTATACATAAAACATGTCAATGTTCGCCTTTCATTAACGGTTGGCCGAGGAAACATGTTTTAATGTTGGCGTGATGACGAGCTATCTGAATTCAACAAGATATGCCATACATTGAGAGCAGTGTGTTCTATACCAGTGTAAGCAATGTGATTTCCATCGGGTGCCGTGGCGTACGACGAACGTCGGCGCTTCGAGTGCTTAAGAGGAAGGACTACTCGCCAATATTAAAACCCGCGAAATTAACGTATTTTCGTCATATCTCAATAACGCCACACAATATCGAAAAAGTGACAAGTATGCACAATTTGGGTTCGTGAGAGCTCAATATTACATGAAAAAGATTGTGTGGATCGTGGTAATTATAGTTGTAATTTGTAATTAACTTGTCAATTAATTAAATTCGAAATAATAATTATAATTAGTGCAAACTAATAAATCTTTTTCATATAATATTGAGCTCTTAGGAACCCAAATTGTGCATACTTGTCACTTTTTCGATATTGTGTGGCGTTATTGAGATATGACGAAAATACGTTAATTTCGTGGGGTTTAATATTGGCGATTATACCTCTACGTCAAAAACCGCAGAAAATTTTCAAGTTTTAATTATATCTCAAGATAGGAATTCAACATCAAAAATCTGAGACTACACAGCGCTGTGGTTTGGTAAGCCCTACACACTGAATGATAAATGTATTTAACGTTATCATCAGTATGACTGTAATAAGTAATTCCTTAGTAATTTAAATAAATCCTTATCACAGTCATACTAATGATTACGTTAAATACATTTATCATTCAGTGTGTAGGGAGTACCAAACCACAGCGCTATGTAGTCTCAGATTTTTGATGTTGTGTTTCAATCTTGAGATATAGTTAAAAAATGAAAATTTTCTGCGGTTTTTGACGTAGAGGTATCCTTCGCTCTTAAGGTTTGGGGTTCGAGGCCCGTTACACACACTCTTTTTTTCTCACCATATTCACACATTTATATCAATACATCAACGTGAATGAACATGGTTTATTTTTTAACCGTCAAACGGCTCGTTGTTACCACAACGCTTTTTGGTTTCGCGATCAACCAATCAATCAATACAATCTGATGATAAAAACTCCGAAAATTGAAAAAAAATTGAAGGCGTTTTTTTTCTCAATTTTCGGAGTTTTTATCTTCAGATCGTATTCTTGGATGTTTTTTAATCCAATAAGACCCTCTGTTCGTAAATCTATCTATGTTAGGTGTTAAAATTACAATAAGAATGAATCGAGATACATACATGCATTCATTGACACCAGTACAATATGTACCAGTCTAAACGCTCCAACTTCCATCGAGTGGCGTGGCGTAGGCAGTAGCGACGCCGACTAGTGTTTTCGCGGTTCGGGGTTCGAGACCCGTTACCGGCAACCCTTTTTTCTTCCATATTCAGAGCAGAATAGTTGAGAAGGGTTTACTAAGGGAAAATGTATTTTTCAAGCGCTCGTAGCTAAAAAACGGGTGGTCCAAATTTGTTTTTTTATTTTTTTTATTTTTTTTGCGTTAATTATCTAGACATCCTGAAAACGAAATTATGCTGGGGGTCATACTTACAGAGATACAGTCGCTCAAAATTTCAAATTTTCAAATTTCTCTTTTAACCAAAGGCGGATTATTTACCACTTACAGATGTTATTTCCCTGACTGATGGTATTTTTCGATGGCCTTACAGGTGGATCGCGGGACTTTCAACTTTCCATCAAATTAACATAGGTTCAGAACGAGTGACAAAAGAATGTGTTGATGAATAACGGCGATGTGAGGCTTGGACACTCAGAGGTGACAGACCCGCATATTCCGCACGAGCGATTCGGGATTTGTCGACGGTTATTTTGTACACCCCTTGGAAATGTCAAAAGTGTTAATATTGTAATGGTCTGAACTACATCAGTGAAAACGTTCCAAAACGACTGAGTGTCTGGAATGTGGAGGCAAGCGAGCAACAACAACAACAACATCAACAACAACAACAACAACAACAACAACAATATTACAGGAGATCAAGGTTATCATATCCTAGGCTATAACAATAGTATATAATAATATAATAATAATATATAAGTCCCGATGGCGTGCTTGGAAACGTCAAATTTCTGTATTGTATTGTATTGTATTGTATTGTATTGTATTGTATTGTATTGTATTGTATTGTATTGTATTGTATTGTATTGTATTGTATTGTATTGTATTGTATTGTATTGTATTGTATATTTATTAATTGGCTCAGTTCGTCATTTTTTTTTTTACATACATATTACATAGTATAAAATTGAACAAAATTACTTAATTAATTAATCATAACATAGTTGTCTTTCCAGTTTCAACAAGTACAACTCAACCCGGTTCCCTTCATTGAGTAGACTATATACACATACTAAATCTTAAACCAAAAACTAAATCTAGCACTTTGTCCTCAAGTCCTGTTCTCTATAATCCACATTTTAAATTTGACAACCCTGCTTGAGGCACTGAAGAAACTAGGCTTCTTGCATCATTCATTTCACAAACATCTGCACATTGGATATCATATTGTAGGCCATCTTCGTTACCTAGAAGAACACGACAAATAATGTTTGTTAATATTTTAAAGAGGACTCAAAACTAACATAGATAGCGCTGCTAAGCATGCAACCTCCTTTCAGCGCCATTGATGAATAATAACAATAAAACAACAATAAAAGAGTGTCTTCAGAAGTTTTATTACAATGCTATATTGTTTATAGGAAGAACCAACTCCATAGCAATCATAAACAAACCACAAACTTAGGTCGACTGCGCATTCCGCCCTATAAGTAAAAGTAGGTTTACACACTTATTTTAAGTTTAACAAAATCAAATCAAGCCAAAAGCATTATGGCGTTTACACACTTTCCGTTTACATAAATGACTAGTGATTATTGACTAACCCCCGTGTCTAAGCCACAGACTTCTTTCATTGGCTGGAAGGGAAAATACTGCGCTCTGACTGGCTGTGACTAAGGTTTGTCTTGACTTGACTAAGGAATTGAAATATGTTCAATTTCTTAAACTCAAATGCATAGTTCACACTCGAGCCTTCCTCAACTCAGCCTCTCCTCAGCCTCACCTAGCCACCTATCACAGAGCCGTCCGCATGGCAATGCTGTTCCGTGATTGGTGGTTGGGCGAGGCTGTGGAGAGGCTGAGTTGAGGGAGGTTTGAGTCTGGACTATGCATGCGGACCTTAGTCAAGTCAAGACAAACCTTAGTCACAGCCAATCAGAGCGCAGTATTCTCACTCATAGCCAATGAAAGAAGCCTGTGGCTTAGGTCCAGTCTTACAATGTCCCAATAACTAATTATTCGTCGAATAGCTTGTTGTCTCCATGGCAACCACCAATCAATACCCTTGAAATCCTTTAAATAGCTTAATTGCTACAAATAACTTTCTTATTGGGAGATTGTAAGACCAGCCCTTAGTCAAGTGGGCTAGTCACTAAGCACTAGTCATTTATGTAAACGGCCCATTAAGGCAACCATTTAATAGCAACGTTGGCTCTTAGCTTACAACAAAAATTCTTAGGCCCAGCCAATGAGAGGCGACGTTTTATAAATCCGGCCAATGGTAGCGATCCTAAGTAAAACAGTTAGGAAAATTAAATCTTAAATAAGTGTGTAAACCAAAATTAACGCAAGAGAAATTTACACTTGTCACGTGATCAAATGAGACCTACCTCGCCGAAGTTCCTGAGCGAGATGGGGTCTAGCCCCGTGGGTTTTATCTCCAGGGGGACGTTGGTTCGACTCATGACGATCAGCATTGACTTCTTGAAGCTCGGCGAGGCTCCGGTCCAGTCGATATTGTAGATCTCGTCGCGGATTACCGCATTCTGTTGGAGGTTATCTCAATCAGTGTCTATAGTCGTCCCAACGAAAGTATTCTGATACTTACGACCAGTGGTGTATTCCTAGGCGGTCGAATTTACGTGTGGCACGGGGTGGGGGGGGGGGGGGGGGGGAGGCGATGGCGATTGCTTTAAGTTGAATACATGAAGACGTTGAGGTAATATTGTGAAAACTACATGGGTTCTTGAAATTTAAACAACAGTACTGTGAAAAAGCTGCTAGGCTAGCATAGCCTCCAAATAAAAGTGCCATAGATAAAAAATTAACTATGAAAGTGCCTACAGTAGTGTTCCGCGGGAGTTTACACCATGGCCACACCATTTTCCCGTCGTTTTGGATACCCCTAGATACGTTGAAAGATAAGCTACCCCGGGATTTCTTGTTTTCCAAGAACGATCGGACCTCATCGCCTTGAAGAATGTGAGGCATTCATGCACATTGAATGAAAACAGGACATGGCTATAGCTATTAAAATAATTGCGTTCTTTTTGCCGAGTACATTTATGAATAGTAGCAAAATTATGTTTTTTACTGCAAATGTTGCGAAATTGTTGACAAGTTTTAATTTTGATGAAAAATGTTTTTTATTTTTGTCTGTAGGACAAAAACAACGCAATTTACGAGCAGCATAAAGTTTTGTTATTATAATTAACAAAGTGAGAGCGAGTTGAGTTTTGATTATTAAAGTACATAATAATTTTAATTAGCCTATTTCGATTATAACAATTTTACTATTTAACGATAGAAACATTCGTTTTGTGATAACAAAATGTCAAATAGGCTATACCTGTACCATTTTATAATTTAATTGAAAAATGCACACACATTCACACACATAAAATGATATGTGGATCAAACTGGAAGATTAATATAATGCTTATTGGTGATTTTACAACAATCAATTGAATATTTGTGTTATTCGCTTCCAGTCAGCATCTCGTTTATTGGTTAAACCCAGGTTGGTTTTGTCCCCTTGGATATCGAATAGGCGTGTGGTATTTTTGGAAACACTGTTCAATGCAATTCGTGGGTCACCAATAAGCAATGTATTAGTATTTGAATAAGGATGTAAAATAACCTTTTCATTTTCCAGTAGTACAAAGTCACGAATCAAATGTGATTTTGAACTAAATTAACACAATTAACTATCATATATGAACGAGTTTCGTGCGTAGATACATTTTTGCTATGATAATACAATGTTATAATAAATAAATATTGAGAAAATAAACTTAGCTAGGACTCGAACCCAGACCATCGGTATGCTCTAACTAATGTATTTAATCGTTTCATTCCACGGCGTAAATATTGTCAATTTTTGTCGTAGACACGAAATCAAAAAAGTAATCTGTATGAGAAATATGTGCCAATTTCAACTAAAGTGAATTTAACTCTAATTATTGAGTATATCTCAAAGTAAAAAAAAACAGCAGTAAACAAGTTTATAATACCTGGTAATTACCAAATACCTGTCTAATGGAGAGGAACAAGTAACACATTATCATATTCAGTCATCTGAATTCCTCGTCCTTTGCTCGAGTTTGAATGGAGATAATTGCTCGACTGGACTTTGCTCTAGGGGTGTACCAAGAAAATTACCTGAAAGCTAGGTGTAAACTCCCGCGGAACACTACTGTAGGCGGCGCCTAAGCCCGCCTAGGCTTGAATACACCACTACTTACGACACAGCCGAGTCCAAGGTGACAACTTAATTTTCTACTTCGCTGATTCCTACCATCTAATCTAAACAGGTCCACTGGGGATAATTTAAAACCTTCCGTTGGTTACCTGTAACGGTGGGTGTGGCCAAACCGTCTGTGCACTCGACTAAGCCAAACCGTGCGTTTACGAGTGTGTGAAAGCACGCCAGGTATCTGTTGATTTTCTTTCAATTGGCGCGGTTGAAAGGGGCAGTAGACAATGACCTGAGATCGGTATGCGAATACTTTTGTTGGGATTAGTATACCTGCCCATAAACTGCTACCCCTACAGACTACAGTTTGTCTCAATTCAAAATACACGCCGGCAAAATGCGAACTAAAAGGAACTGTTTATTGTTGATGCAGATTAATGCTATCAATAATCCACATTATTTGTCAAACCACTTTTCTTCTATCATAGTAAAGACAGCTCCAAACCACACGGACCTTCGACCATGAATATATATTCAGGATTAACCATTCTCATAATGGGTTTGTAAGAAAAGTAGTAAAACGGCAGTTTCATTTAGTGATTGATGGTAATTTTTCTTGAGCGACCCTTTGAAAAAGGACCAAATCCTGAGCCCCCGACTTCGCTATTGTCAAGCGGGTAGTTTTTGTTATTTGAATAAAAATCATTGGTGGTCACTTTTTTTCAGGGGCGGACTGGGATAAAAAGGCCCGAGATGCTGGGTTTCGGGGTGGCCCGCACGAGGTGGCGTGGTGCAGCTAGGGTCTGGGGCGAAGCCCCAGCCGCCGGTGGCAAATACGCCAAAGGCGTAACAAATGTTTTGGTGTTGTATTGAATTTTATGCCCTAAAATGCGATTCTAGGGCACGATTAACAGAGGCCACCCTACCAGTAGAAAAATAATTTCATTTATATTCAATTAATTACATTGAATATTTAAAATAAATTCAATAATAATTTCAAAGTAATACTTATAGTGGGATTAAGATTTTTTCAGCAATACACAGAGAAGTAATTACATCATAGGAACTTTCTGATGGCAGCCCGGGGGCCCGGACTGCCAAAGGGCCCGGATTTGCCCAGGGGCCCGCGATGCGATCGCATCCTGGCATCCCTAGCCAGTCCGCGCCTGACCTTCATAAAGATAAGATCTTTCGTTAAGCTAATGTTCCATGTCATTGCGTTGGACGGAGCAAATCCAAAGCCTTCTACTATTATAAAGATAAGATCTTTGGTAAAGCCCCCGTTCCATGTCATTGCGTTGGCCGAACAGTAAAACCAAAGACCTTCAACTGCTATAAAGATAAGATCTTTGGTAAAGCTTCCGTTCCATGTCATTGCGTTGGCCGGACAGTAAAACCAAAGACCTTCATCAGGGGCGGACTGGGATAAAAAGTCCCAGGATGCTGGGTTTCGGGGTGGCCCGCACGAGGTGGCGTGGTGCAGCTGGGGTCTGGGGCGAAGCCCCAGCCGCCGTTGGCAAATACGCCAAAGGCGTAACAAAGTTTTTGGGGTTGCATTGAATTTTATGGCCTAAAATGCGATTTTAGGGCGCGATTAACAGAGGCCACCCTACCAGTAGCAAAATAATTTCAATTGTATTCAATTAATTACATTGAATATTTACAATAAATTCAATTATAATTTCAAAATAATACTTATAGTGGGGTTCAGATTTTGTTTAGCAATACACAGATAAGTAATTACATCATAGGAACTTTCTGGTGGCAGCCCGGGGGCCCGGACTGCCAAAGGGGGATCGCATCATGGCATCCCTAGCCAGTCCGCGCCTGCTTTTTTTAAACTGTGCATCCTTCCTGGTGACAAGCTTGACGTTTACTACCTTGCACAGTGAGCGGGAAATAAGCCGCCCTTTGAGGAGTCATCTTTACCGGCGTGTATTTTAGATAGAGACGAACTTTAGGGGATGGAACTTAAAAATATGTCAAACTAAAATAATATCTTCACTTGAGACACAAGTGCTTAGTTTACCTGTTGTGAAATGCTGTCACCCATGTAGTTATACATCAGGTTAACTGATATTATTTCGGTCGTGAATAACAACACTGCGAAGACGGCCACTCCAGTAATCTCGGCCTGTTGGAAAGAATACAGTATAGGGTGTATTCACGTATTGCGCATGGTGGCCACATTGGAGGCCACAATGGCATGTGATTGGTAGTTCATTGTTACATATGTTTCAGCTGGCGTTTGATGCAAATTCAACTGTTCTCTAACTTTTGTTTGATATTAATACTTAAAATCAACATAAACAAACTCTTTTGTCTCGATAACTCTTTTAATCGTTTACAAAGATCGTTTACAATAATCATTTGCGTACACTTTATATACGTGGGGATATACGTGTTCAAAATCTTATATTTCTCCGTAAACAATATTATTCTTTATCTATTGACAGCTAAATGAAACTTGAAATAGTACTATAGGTGGCCTCCAATATGGCCGTAAAACGAAACTGTAGTTATAATACCCCTAAAAATGATAATTGTGAACGAGACGTAGTGTCAGCATGCTAATTAGGAAACATTTTGAATCGCGAAATAACGCGATTTAGAGTTAAATTCACGAAACATCTGTATATTCGCAAAATAAGACTGAAATAACGAAATTGTGGTAGTGTAAAAAAGAAAAAAAACGCACGGAAGAGTTTAAACTATAAAGATAATAGATAGGAAGTACTGTTCATACACACGAATGACTCGTCTTTATTGGGGTGTTATTCATAAATTGATTATTTGTATAACGTTTTTTCTTTTTGCATGTATAAAAATTTTCCTTATAAAAATAACACCGTCCAAGCGTGGATCACATTCTCTCTTTTATTAACTTTTAAAATATCTCACTAAAGTAGAATATATAATAAGAATTAATTTTAATTTTAGGCCTCTATCATAAACATAATTCACCTGTAAAAATAACAACTTTGATAACAATGCATAATTAATAAATAAGCATACCACAACTGTATGTAACTAAAAAATCTCTAACGAGTGTATTACGCACCCAAGATTGTACAATAAACATTAATTCAATTTATTAAAAATACGTACATTCATAATATGGATGCAACCTAAATGCGAAACATGTTAGTGACTGGAATAGGATATAGGATATAGGGTGTAATAGGATACGATAGTATATAGGATAAAGGATATAGGATACAGGATACAGGATATAGGATATAGGATATAGGATATAGGATATAGGATATAGGATATAGGATATAGGATATAGGATATAGGATATAGGATATAGGATATAGGATATAGGATATAGGATATAGGATATAGGATATAGGATATAGGGAATAGGATATAAGATATAGAATATAGGATATAGGATATAGGATATAGGATATAGGATATAGGATATAGGATATAGGACATAGGATATAGGATATAGGATATAGGATATAGGATATAGGATATAATCCTTTACACCAATACTTACTTTAGCGATGACCATAGTAGTTACAGCCAGTATCAAAACATTGGTTAGAAATAGCATAAGAAAGTAGGCATTGAGCACCAAGCCAAGGCTGGACGCTTGTCTGAAAGAAAAACATTCAGTCAATTTTATACTAGGAACATATCTCAAATCAAATCAATGTATACTTCACACTCTAAGATGTGCCTTTCGTTTTAAAAACGTAATTTGATAACTAACATCTACCATAACTGATATTTCATTAAATAAATAAATTAATGAATAAATAAGTAAGTAAGTAAGTAAGTAAGTAAGTAAGTAAGTAAGTAAGTAAGTAAGTAAGTAAGTAAGTAAGTAAGTAAGTAAGTAAGTAAGTAAGTAAGTAAGTAAGTAAGTAAGTAAGTAAGTAAGTAAGCAAGTAAGTAAGTAAGTAAGTAAGTAAGTAAGTAAGTAAGTAAGTAAGCAAGTAAGTAAGTAAGTAAGTAAGTAAGTAAGTAAGTAAGTAAGTAGGTAAGTAAGTAAGTAAGTAAGTAGGTAAGTAAGTAGGTAAGTAAGTAGGTGAGTGAGTGAGTGAGTGAGTATGTATGTATGTAAATTCTTTATTAGCACTATTGCTATACATTTCACGTATAAAAATGATATAATACAATTTTACTCTTAAATTCTCACACAGCAATTCTAATTATCATTTAACAGTTTTATATATTCATTCTTAAAACTTTGAACATTTGTCATTAATTTCAACTCATTTGGTAACTGGTTATATTGACGAATACCCATGTAGAATATCGACTTAGTTGTTAAACCCTTTTTGTGGCTCTTCAAATAGTAAGTACTTTTAACATTTCTTGTAGCATAAGAATGCACCTCAGATGTTTTTACCAGGCGGTTATTTAAATAATTTGGTAGAAGACCACATTGCATTTTAAAAATAAATATCATTGCATTCATTTTTATTTTGTTTTCCACATTTAACCATTCCAGTGCGTCAAGCATACATCTAATAGGAACATATTTACTACATTTTAAAATCAGCCTCATGCCTCTATTCTGCAATAGCTGCAGTCTTTCCAGATCCCCCAGGAACGACTGGTATAGAATTGATGCACAAAAATCAAAATGTGGTTGTACAATTGTAAGATATATTACTTTCTTTGACCATGGAGATAAGTTGCTACCAATTCTTTGAATATATCCTATTTTCTTAGCTATTTTATTTTTTATATATTCAATGTATAGATGGAAATTTAATTTGTTATCAATGATAACCCCTAAATACTTAAACTCTTTTACCAATTCACATTCTTCTTTATTTATTGTGATTCTACTACTATTGTTCATGAAAACATAATTAGACAATTTCTCACATCCTAAGAACATACATTTAGATTTTTTAACGTTTAACTTCAAAAAGTTTATACTAAGCCACTGCGCTAAATCTTTAAGTTCTTTAAGTGAGTGAGTGAGTGAGTGAGTGAGTGAGTGAGTGAGTGAGTGAGTGAGTGAGTGAGTGAGTGAGTGAGTGAGTGAGTGAGTGAGTGAGTGATGTTTAGTTAGTTAGTAAGTAAGTAAGTAAGTAAGTAAGTAAGTAAGTAAGTAAATAAATAAATAAATAAATAAATAAATAAATAAATAAATAAATAAATAAATAAATAAATAAATAAATAAATAAATAAATAAATAAATAAATAAATAAATAAATAAATAAATAAATAAATAAATAAATAAATAAATAAATAAATAAATAAATAAATAAATAAATAAATAAATAAATAAATAAATAAATAAATAAATAAATAAATAAATAAATAAATAAATAAATACATAAATAAATAAATAAATAAATAAATAAACAAATAAATAAATAAATAAATAAATTCGTATCAATGATTGTGATTCAGCAAATTTCAACTTGATCAGACTCTTCATTCATTCGACCGCTGTCGCGCGTGAGTCATATTAACAAACAAACACAACGAGTGCCATAAAAGTATAGAATAGGCAACACGCGTACGATTTTTTTTGTTAAACCAAACACTTAGTTTAATAGTATAAGACACAAAAAGTATATTAATGCAAGTCGCACGTAAAAAAGAAATTTTTAAATAGGTTTAATGTGGTCGTATTTATTGAAGTTTAAACTCGGGCATCTGAAACGCGTACAGGTGGCTGTGACGCAATGGTTCTGTAGATGTGGCGGAACAGACCAATCGCTGAGGCGGTGAGCGTACGCAGAACAAAACTATGACGTCAAATCCACTCTACATGGCGGCGGCTCGTTTTTCGCGCCCTTTTATTTATCGTTACTAAGGGCCGGTATTTCAATGTCCAGTTAAAATCTACTTCTCAGTTAAATTGTTTTCACCATGACAACGGCCAATAGAAATACACCAAACTTGGCTTACCTGACAGTTAAATTTACTTGACACTTTAACTGGACATTGAAATACCGGCCCTAAACCAATTATTTTGAGGCATAGACTGATCCGTTTTTCAAAATTCAAAGACACAAAATTATTAAATGAGAGACAAGGTATTTAAAAATCGATTAAAATTTTCATACGCGTGTTCCCTATTGAGACGCTCACTAAGCTCTACTTACTTTGTCAGGTCAACATGAAGCTCTACGATCTCTCCCAAGACTTTCATCATCTCTCTGTCCAGTTGGTCAGCAGTGATCCCATCCAGGCGGACGTCCCTCGAGTCGTCAGTAGGTTCCTTCTCTTCGTCCAGGCTGGCTGGAGTTCCTTCTACAACCTCATCTAATGTGTCTTGGTCTTCAGTTAACTGTGACTCCACATTCTCCCCCATGACAACAACGTGAGCCCTCTCGTACAGTGGTAACGGGTTGTCGGTCCTCCTAGCGTTGCGACCAGGTTGTACACCCCTGTCTCCTCTCAGTAATGGTTCAGCCATAACACTAGACTCTTCATACAGAGGTCTGAACAATACCAAGTTATCGATCCTTCTAGCGTTGCGACCAGGTTGTACAGCCCTGTCTCCTCTCAATGGTCTAGCCATAACACTAGACTCTTGATGAAGTGGTCTGTTTTCGGTCCTCCTAACATTGATACTAGATGGTCCAGCCATAACACTAGACTCTTGATGAAGTGGTCTGTTTTCGGTCCTCCTAACATTGATACTAGATGGTCCAGCCATAACACTAGACTCTTGATGAAGTGGTCTGTTTTCGGTCCTCCTAACATTGATACTAGATGGTCCAGCCATAACACTAGACTCTTCATACAGAGGTCTGAACAATACCAAGTTATCGGTCCTCCTAGCGTTGCGACCAGGTTGTAAACCCCTGTCTCCTCTCAATGAAGGTCCAGCTATAACCCTAGACTCTTGATGAAGTGGTCTGTTTTCGGTCCTCCTAACATTGATACTAGATGGTCCAGCCATAACACTAGACTCTTGATTAAGTGGTCTGTTTTCGGTCCTCCTAACATTGATACTAGATGGTCCAGCCATAACACTAGACTCTTGATGAAGTGGTCTGTTTTCGGTCCTCCTAACATTGATACTAGATGGTCCAGCCATAACACTAGACTCTTGATGAAGTGGTCTGTTTTCGGTCCTCCTAGCGTTGATACTAGATGGTCCAGCCATAACACTAGACTCTTGATGAAGTGATCTGTTATCGGTCCTCCTAACATTGATACTAGATGGTCCAGCCATAACACTAGACTCTTGATGAAGTGGTCTGTTTTCGGTCCTCCTAACATTGATACTAGATGGTCCAGCCATAACACTAGACTCTTCATACAGAGGTCTAAACAATACCAAGTTATCGATCCTTCTAGCGTTGCGACCAGGTTGTACACCCCTGTCTCCTCTCAGTAATGGTTCAGCCATAACACTAGACTCTTCATACAGAGGTCTGAACAATACCAAGTTATCGATCCTCCTAGCGTTGATACCAGGTTGTACAGCCCTGTCTCCTCTGAATGATGGTCCAGCCATAACCCTAGACTCTTGATGAAATGGTCTGTTTTCGGTCCACCTAACATTGATACTAGGTTGTACAGCCCTGTCTCCTCTCAATGGTCCACCCATAACCCTAGACTCTTGATGAAGTGGTCTGTTTTCGGTCCACCTAACATTGATACTAGGTTGTACAGCCCTGTCTCCTCTGAATGGTCTATCCATAACACTAGACTCTTGATGAAGTGGTCTGTTTTCGGTCCTCCTAGCGTTGATACAAGATTGTACAGCCCTGTCTTCTGTCAACGCTCTGCCTAGAACTAAGTCTAGTCTTCCGTCGTTGCTCTCAATCCCTACAGAAATGTTATCCGTCACTTGCTTCGCTTCCAACAACCTGCTCGTCTTTATTCGTTTTATTGCAATGCTCCTCATATTTATGATTCTATAGTGCATGATGTCGAAATGCGTTTTTAAATATAGAAAATTAGATACAAACGCCGATAGCAAGGTGTTGGATTGCAAAAACTTGCCGATGATATCTATGTTTCTTGCTACTAGTGTTAATTCATAAGCGGGTGATGTAGATGTGTCCCAAGGGTACCAATCCCTGAAATAGATTGGAGAGTAGAAAATTACATTGGTACCATTAAATAATATAAATAAATTCACATTTAGAGTCTACCCACTCAGTAACTAAACTGATTTGCAGTGGGGGACTTTAATTTAAAGTGACTAAACCCACCCTGTAGGCTTCGAACACCATCGACGAGTGAGCGATAACCAATCAAAGATCGATATTTCAAATACGAAACACATGAATCAGTGATTGGACAGTGCAAACACCTGCGGATAAATGCCAGAATCAACAAGGTCGATTCAGAACAACTTTGAGTTTATTGAGTGCTTCGTTGCTTGGGACTCCTATTTCCTTTCTGTTCCCACCCTGTCGTTCGTATTCCTTGCCAAATACTATATGAAAATCAACTTGCTGCTCTAACAGTTGAACGTGCTTTTACGGGCCAATTTATACTTCAGGCGGGCCTGGGCTTTGATTAGCTTACGCCGGTACGGGCCCGGGCCTGAAATACCGGGCCGGGCTTCTATATTTAGGCCCGTGCAGACCTCTATCTTAAGAAGTCATACTAACGCGAGTTCGCATAGGTCACACACACAAGTAGTAGTACAAGAACTTCGGTAATGCTTTCGTCATCAATCAATGACGTGTTTACGGTATAGGCCTACCCGAGCAGGTATTTGAATTAGCCACGGCCGCGGGATGGCTGCCGCTCAACCACCCGTGACGGAAGCATTACCGAAGATGTTGTACGACGACTATAACACATAGTTATTTACTAAGGAGGGAAGAGCCCCCCCTCCCCCCCCCCCCCTCTTGTGACTTATCGTATGCAAAGAAATTCTCACCGTAAAACACATCCTCTATCATCATGCATGAAATAGATCCAAGAAAGGAAAAGATTTACTAAAAGATAATCTAATTGACGATTTTAATCGGTTAACGGGTCGTTAACGGGGCCGTTAGCTGACGGTCCTTAATCTGTAGCCCAATAAACCCAATGCAGATAACGGACCGTCAGCTAACGGCCCCGTTAATGACCGATTGAAAAACCGGGCCTAAATGCACCAATCTTTATAATCTGATTTATAGAGTTTAATTTACAAATAAGAACACATTTATGCTCAAATGTAACCAAAGAGTTGCAGTGTTGGTCCACCCCCAAATACTATCTTATTGCACCACATCCAGACATAGAGAGTTGCCAGTCCCGGTGGTCTAGGGGTCATGGCGCCCACCCGGCAAGTGGGAGACCTGGGGTCGATTCCCAGTCGTCGTTTGTTTTTTAATTTCTGGATTTCACATCATATCCACGACAAGAGTGTTGAATAAATATTTAAACTTCTTCTTCGTCTTACAATCTCCATATAGGAAAGTTATTTGTAGCAATTAAGCTATTTAAAGGATTTGAAGAGTTTTGATTGGTCGTTGCCCTGCAGACAACAAGCTATTCGACGAATAAGTAGTTATTGGGACATTGTAAGACTGGACCTAACCATATTATAAAATAAATAAAAATTAAGATATGTATTTATATATATAAACAAAAGAAACAAAGAGGGTAGCCACTATACCCTCCTACTCTAGACCTAGATGTTTTGTACCTGTAAACAATAATGATAATAATAAGTCTTACCTGATTAGAAAACGTTTATTAGGCACCAAATAGAAAACAGACGCAAGCGTTATGAACACCGCTAAAACCGGCACCACAATATAATTCAGAAATACTGTTATTCTCTGCGACCAGACGTTAGTTCTGTTGATCATCCTTCTCTCTGCCTCGTCCTGCAACTGTTCCGCTCTCGACAACCGCATCATCTCTGCCACGTAACTCCTATACGTGCGTTTGTTGTACAGCACACACAGATGCGTCGTCAACACGAAGCTATAGACGACGAGGGCGTACATATTCTCTACCACGCTTATCTTGCTGTCCCAGAAGACGACGATGCCCATTGGACAGAGGTAAACTATCTGGACTATTATGGTGATGAGTAGGTAGAGTGAGTATGAGTGGCTGAGGAACCAGAGAGTTAAGCGTAGTAGGCGGTATTTGACGAGGAGTAGAGATATAGAAGGGTTGAAGTATTGGAGGTAGGTGTTGAGGTCTGGTTTGGGGTATTCAAACCAGAAACCTGTAACAATATCGGATGGGTTACTTAAGTGATATACCGTGAAACAAGAAATATGCTATAATATTTAATAATTTACTACTTCTTATGGGCAGGAGTTTATGGTAAAAATGTTTATCAAAATTTCATTTTTATAGCGGTGTTGCTTTCTGGCAATTTTCTTTCCTTTTTTCAAACTTCTGTGTTACTGCTACTGTTGCTACAGTAAGCAGTGACTCTTTTTTTTTAAGAACAATTTTCATTATGGATGGGCCTCAATACGGAATGGACTAACCTTGAACATATAACAACATCTATGGACTTACCTTGAACAAATAACAACATCTCGTTCTGCCGAATGGCCTTGAAGTCGCCATTTTGTTCCATTGTAATGAAAATCGAACAAAAAACGCAATAGGGAATTTTCGGCTACTTTTTTATGCTTTAATCAAGTTGAATACCATTCCCTGTATTATATAGCATCACATATCACATTAATTTTGGTCACGGCCCCCTCAATTGAGTCTTTTGCTATTGATTTACGTTTCGAGGAAAAACAAATATTTCTCAAGTTTTATGCCCCTAATTTCAATGTCCAGTTAAAGTGTTAATTAAATTTAACTGTCAGGTAAGCCAAGTTTGGTGTATTTCTATTGACCATTGTCATGGTGAAAACAATTTAACTGAAAAGTAGATTTTAACTGGACATTGAAATACCAGCCCTTAGCCAAGAGTAAACTACTTGTGACTTGGGGGCGTTGCGAAAAAAATGGCGTCTTTCTGCACTACCCGGTACTGAACTAAACCGACTGTGCAGTACAGTGCAAGAGTGCAATACAGACGAACGAAGCTATTGTTTAAAGTAGGCCTATCGCCTGCGAAGAATGTCCACCTACTATACCATGGGTGCGTCACACTGTGGCAAGTCGATTGTACATGAGTAGGAATATCCTGTCATTGCCTATTGATTCCAAGCCTAGCGTGAGTGTGTACAAAACTAGACTATTCACAAACCGTTTACTAACTAACCTATAACAAAGTTGCACTACTGTGGGTGTGGTTTTCAGTTTTCAAATATTCGAAACCTATCATTGTAAATAACTACATAAGTTCAAATCGATCAATGTTTTTAGAGCGTACATCACAATAATGGCCAGTCTTACAATGTTCCAATAACTACTTATTCGTCGAATAGCTTATTTTCTCCGTGGCAACGACCAATCAAAACCCTTGAAATCCTCCTATAGCTTAATTGGTACAAATAACTTTCTTATTAGGAGATTGTAAGACCGGCCCTAAGATATGTTACTTAGGGCCGGTCTTGCCACGAGAGTACTATTATAAATCCATGGTTTTACCATGGATTTATAATAGTACCTGGTCTTACAATCTCCTAATAGGAAAGTTATTTGTAGCAATTAAGCTATTTGGAGGATTTCAAGAGTTTTTATTGGTGGTTGATTGATATGGAGAAAACAAGCTGTTTAGGCCTATATTTTAAACCCAATGTTTAGGCGGAGGACCAGTACTTAGACAGTACGAGAAAGTGGACTGTGAAATTTCATAGCTGAGATGAGAATAGATGGACTTACCCAAGTGATGACTTGACGGCGCGCCACTGGATGCATAAGATGGGCGTATTTGTAAGCCCACCATAGACAGTAAAAGAAGAAAGACACTCGAGTATAGAAGGAAAATATGAAGTATGAAATGCCTGCGAGAGGTCGAACTCAGGACTGCAGAGATGCGAGGCGATCGACTGACGTAGCGTGGAGGTCACCAGGCGACGGTTAGCAGACACAGCGAGATTTGCGGTTGAGATTTACGGGGAAACCATAAGAACAGCACTTGTACTTGTAATAAACACTGTATGAAAGAAAACTGATGCAGGCAGGATGTGCTGCACGGAGGAAAATGGTGGAATGTCACCACGAGACGATGAGCGACACGAACCGTGCGTTGCGAGGCAAAGACAGAACATTACTGACTAACAACGAACTCGGGACCGGCAGTGCAGCCGATAAGATAAGAGAAGGGGTGGGAGGGGTGAATCAGGTGACGTGAAACTAGATTACACTACAAACATCGGCACAATTAACGAAAAGGAAACATTAAGGGCCGGTATTTCAATGTCCAGTTAAAATTTACTTTTTAGTCAATTGTTTTCACCATGACAACGGCCAATAGAAATACACCAAACTTGGCTTACCGGACAGTTAAATTTATGCTGTTGTGTAGAATAAATAGACTAGGCTTACAGTTTGTATGTTAATATTAGTCATACTATGTATTGTGAATAAAATGGTTGTGATGTGTGTATTGTGTATTTTATACACATATTGTATTTTGTAAATAGCAAAACTTTAACTGGACATTGAAGTTAGAGGGGTAAGTCAGGAAAATAAGGATAATACATGTTACATTATATTTTTTAATTTAAGTTTTATTACATATAGTATTAATATGAATGACAGTGCAATTTTGACGAACACATAATATGACATCATTGCGTATAGGACATATTTTTTAAGTTGTG
The DNA here is from genome assembly GCA_945910005.1 of Isoperla grammatica. Lineage (NCBI taxonomy): Eukaryota > Metazoa > Arthropoda > Insecta > Plecoptera > Perlodidae > Isoperla > Isoperla grammatica. The sequence continues at coordinate 30,366,355 of OX246747.1, forward strand.
AAGAAATATACAGAACACCACAAATGGGCAACTATAATAAGTACAGCCAGTGGGATAGAAATAAGAATATGTTTGATAGAAAAACCTCGTAGTGTCGAGTCACTTTACCATCGTGCTTAGTGTGTTCACTATCTTGTTAGCAGGTAAATTCATAAAGTCTCCCCCACCGTGAACATCTGAACTTGATTGTGAGTCGAGAGTCTTATTGCCCGAACTGAACAGCGGCAACCGCAGTGTTGAAACCTCGTAGTGTCGAGGCAAGGCCTATACCATAGTGTTTAGTGTGTTCACCATCTTGTAAGCAGTATTCATAAAGTCTCCCCCACCGTGAACATCTGAACTTGATTGTGAATCGAGAGTCTTATTGCCCGAACTGAACAGCAGCGGCAACCGCAGTGTTGAAACCTCGTAGTGTCGAGTCACTATACCATAGTGTTTAGTGTGTTCACCATGTTGTAAGCAGTATTCATAAAGTCTCCCCCACCGTGAACATCTGAACTTCATTGTGAGTCGAGAGTCTTATTGCCCGAACTGAACAGCGGCAACCGCAGTGTTGAAACCTCGTAGTGTCGAGTCACTATACCATCGTGTTTAGTGTATTTATCATCTTGTAAGCATTATACAGAACCTACAACACAACACGGCATCAGTGTTTTATTATTAATTTAAGTTTAAAGTATTGATTATTACATGTTATTGGTAATTACAATTTACTACTTGCGAACAACGAACACAAATGCAATAGGCCTATAACATTTTGCTAAAGATTTACAGTGATACTAAAGTTGAGAGATGTAAGAAACCCACCTACCACAATAAAGCTGTAGGCCTACATAGATTTCAATAACGAAAAATATATACAATATGTTCTTTAGATTTAGAATGAATAATGACAAAAGTAGCCATAATAATTTTGGTCGACAGAATCTTTCTTTAGAAACTTTTGCAATAACGATGACACCAATTTTTGACAGTCATTTTAGGCTTACTGACCTGACCGAAGTTCTTGCGTGAAAGCGGGTCGAGCCCCGTGGGTTTCACCTCCAGAGGGACGTTGGCTCGACTCATGATGACGAGCATGGACTTCTTGAAGCTCGGCGAGGCTCCGGTCCAGTCGCTGTTGTAGATCGATACGCAGACAGCGTCGTGCTGAAAATATTACTTACAAGTTACAATTAACACTAAATTTTATATAGAAATTTATTTTTGTTTTCATATAATTTACTGTCTACGTTATGATTTTCTTTTCTTTAATTATGTTTGACAGGAACTTTACAGTACATTTAGTTTAAATATTTATTCTAGTTAAAGTTGTCCCAACGAAAGTATTCAGATGCTTACGACACACAGCCGAGTGCAAGGTGACAACTTAACCGACAATATAATCTAAACAGCTCCATTGGGGATAATTTAAACCCTTACGTTGGTTACCTGTAACGGTGGGTGTGGCCAAACCGCCTGTGCACTCGACTAAACCGAACCATGCATTTACGAATGTGTGAAAGAACGCCAGGTATCTGTTGATTTTCTTTCAATTGGCTTGTTTGAAAGATTGATTGATTGATTGATTGATTGATTGATTGATTAGCGTCTTTATTAAATTATTTATGGCGGCATTAATGCCTGTTAGGCATTCTCTACCATCCCACCATTTTATAAGATATATATCTGTTGATTTTCTTTCAATTGAGGCGGTTGAAAGAGGCAGTAGACAATGACGCTGAGATTGGTATTTGGTATGCGAATACTTTCGTTGGGACTAGTATTATGTAGGCCTACTTACTTGATCTGATACGAGTTGAGCTTCATTGTTGATGATGAAATATAGAAGCCATCCGAGAGCTATGGTGAAGATCTGAGTGAATATTACGAATTCACTCGCAGCAAAATACTGTGAGTAAATGTTAAAATATCTGTGTTAAAAGCTTAAAACAATAACATAATATTCATGTTCCCACGTGACATCACAGCGGCCATGATTGCGACACAAGTGATAAAGGCCTAGCTTAAATCGTTCGGGGATATTATTAAAATGTACTAAATAAGCATAATTTAGATTTTAAAATGTACACATAAGTAATACAAAAAATCACAAATTATTGTACCCCTCATACTAATTTTACTTAAAAAAAAAGGCTGAATTTTAATGAACTGAGGATTTCTATGTTCTACGTTCCAACAGGCTTCAATTGTTTCTCCATGGCAACGTCAAAGTTTGATCACAAATGTGGCCGCCACGCGCAAAGATGTGACGTACGTGCAACCTATGAATTGGCAACGAAAATACGCCACAATTACGATTTAGACTATTATTTTATATGTATATAAAAGAACATGTCCTGGCTAACTGAGTGACTGAGTGAGTGAGTGAGTGACTGAGTGACTGACTGACTGACTGACTGACTGACTGACTGACTGACTGTCTGGCTGGCTGGCTGACTGACTGGCTGACTGACTGACTGGCTGACTGACTAACTGACTGGCTCACTGACTGACTGACTGGCTCACTGACCGACTGACTGGCTGACTGACTGACTGGCTGACTGACTGACTGACTGGCTCACTGACTGACTGACTGGCTCACTGACTGACTGACTGACTGACTGACTGACTGGCTCACTGACTGACTGACTGGCTCACTGACTGACTGACTGACTGACTGACTGACTGACTGACTGACCGACTGACTGGCTGACTGACTGACTGGCTCATCACTGACTGCTCATAAAATATGTTGATAATTAATGTAATTATTGAACGTACCTTCAATGTCAGGGCCATTACTCCCATAGAGAGAGTATTCGCCCCGAGAAGAACCATAGCTAATACGTTACCCAGCTCCACAAGTAATAAAACGCATCTGCAAAATGGAAAAATTACATTTTATTCTCTCTCTCTCTCTCTCTCTCTCTCTCTCTCTCTCTCTCTCTCTCTCTCTCTCTCTCTCTCTCTCTCTCTTTCTCTCTCTCTCTCCTCACTCACTCTCTCACTCTCTTCTCTTAACAACAGAAAAACAAATTATACAAAATACAGAATATGGAAAGTATTATCAATTTAATATGTGGATAAGGTAATGGAGAAAGAAAAGACAATATTCACCTTGGGACTGAGGAAAAAACCTTCAGTCAAGATTGCCTACCAGAGAGAGCCATCGTATGCTACCTGGCACTAAGCCATCTCTATCGGTACAATACAAAGCATATCTATAGGCAACCCAAGACAACCTTACATATTATACTTTCGTCACAGGCCAGGTTCTCGTAGCCAATCAGCGATCGTCATTTGCGCGGGGCTTGTCTCGGGCTGTTCGCTGGTTGGCTACGAGTGCCGCGCCTGTAAGGAAATCATATGTAAGATAGTCAAATTGGGTTGCCTATACTCCACAACATCCTTATAACCTGATTAACCTGTATGACTGGTCGAAGTAACACCGTCCTTTCGGATGGGACGTAAAGCCGATGGTCCCCTTGGTACTTTTTGAAAGGAGTATGCTACGTGCCGGTACCAGGCTTCTCCTCCTCTCTTCCTCATTATCATTCATCAATCATCACTCATCAGACTAAAGAGGGCATTGTGCCCTACACAATAAAATAAAATAAAATATTACCTGATCAGTTTCACATGGAGATGAATATCTTCAGCTAGAGCATCCTGCATTTCCTGGTGTAGTTCTGTAGCAGTTACTCCTTCTAACTCATTCACTGCTGCACCATCGCAGTCACGAGAAACATCCTCTGTTGGCATTTGATCTTTTCCAGAGGTACGGACAACATCACCTGCTTCATACAGCGTGCTCACCAATGCCACGTCATCAACTCTGCTAGCACTGAGTGCAGCTGGTGCAGCTCTGAGCTGACCACTTTGCAGTGCACACCCTAGTGGCATTTCATCTCTTCCATAGCTAGAGCCAGCATCACCTGCTTCATACAGAGTGCTCACCAATGCCACGTCATCAACTCTGCTTGCACTGAGTGCAGCTGGTGCAGCTCTGAGCTGACCACTTTGCAGTGCACACCCTAGTGGCATTTCATCTCTTCCATACCTAGAGCCAGCATCACCTGCTTCATACAGAGTGCTCACCAATGCAGGGTTATCAACCCTGCTAGCACTGAGTGCAGCTGGTGCAGCTCCGAGCTGACCACTTTGCAGTGCACACCCTAGTGGCATTTCATCTCTTCGAGAGCTAGAGCCAGCATCACCTGCTTCATACAGAGTGCTCACCAATGCCACGTCATCAACTCTGCTTGCACTGAAGGCAGCTGGTGCAGCTCTGAGCTGATCACCTCGCAGTGCCGGGCCTGGGATATAAACCTGTTCGCTGTGTTCGAACTCGATGGTCACAACCGCGTCCTCTCCCAGACGAACAGACTCCTTCAGCTTCTTCGCCTTCAATTTCTTTATTGAAATAGGACGAATGTTTTCGAGTTTATTGTTGAGAATTCTAAAAGTCAACTTAATCAGTATGATACCTACAATACTTGATATTATAATTGTACAAGCAAATAGATTCATAGATACTGCTTGAAACCATCGAAAAAACAGAGTTATCTCGAAAGCCGGTGACGAAGTTATCTCCCAAGGAAACCATTCCCTGGAACATGAAGTGCATAATTAATATGTAGTGGATTATTGACCGGTGTAACGTCCATACTCCATTTAAGACAAATATTCGTATTTAAATAAAATTAAATAAATACATTCGTACAACAGTCACATACTGACTTTCAGTGGATGACTTAAATTTAAAGCAACTAAGACAACCATGTAGGCTCCAAACACCATGCGAGGAGTGAGCGATGACCAATCAAAGATCGATATTTCAAATATGAAACAATCTATGCATCAGTGATTGGACAGTGCGAACCCCTGCGGACAGATGCCAGAATCAACAAGGCCTATTCAGAACAACTTTGAATTTTTGAATTTTGAGTGCTTGACGGCTCCAAAGTCACCGTGTACTTATTCCTAAGCCACCAAGAAGTGATGGAATTGAATCCATATTAGAATTTAAAAACGTTTGCCTCCAAAAGTGGGATTAAAAAAAGGAGAGAATAATGTAAAGCCTTGTCTTCACCTACCTGTAAGGAAATTTTCTGTTTGGTAATTGATAGGTACCGACAACGAAAGTTAGGAAGGTGTTCGGTATAACCATTATCGGTATTACGACGTGTTTAATAAGTTTTTTACAAAACCCAACCGTTTTATGGTGCATTTCCCTCTGCTCGTTGTTGTCCAACTGTCCCGGCCCTAACATTCCATCTATCTGTACAAAAAAACTCTTCAACGTTTCAGCCTTGAAGAACGCAGTGCATGCCAACGTCAAAACAACCGTATGAACGAGTGAGATGAACAAAATTCCCAAAACATCCCCAATGTCACTTCTGTACACGTACATTGATATCGGGAACTGGATCAATACTTGAATGAATAGGATGATAATCAGGAACCAGGGGTTGAAGCGCCGGAATAATCTCAGGGCCAGACGGACAGAGCGATGCTTGACGAGCAGGTGAGCAAACCAGGGGCTGAAGTACTTGAGGTACAACTCAAGGCCGGGCTCGGAGTCATCCGGCCAGAAACCTGCAAGCAAATGTCAAACGATGGCATTGATTATAAATAAATAAAATAAATAATTCACATTTAGAGTCTACCCACTCAGTAACTAAACTGAGGGGATTTCCCCTCTCTGGTAATGTCATCCCTAGCTCTGTTTTACTGAAAAGTATCCCTGCCAGAGATGGCTAAATCCCCACCTCTGGATACCAATCTCATCTCATATCCTATCATATCAAGTGACTTTATCTAGCTAAGTTAATAAATAATGCGTCAATTTACACATGTATTCCTATAGCCAGGAAGTGTTTGTACATATCCAAATCAATGGACTCTTAGATCGCTTCTAAGGCCATCTCGTGGGCAATAGGGCCTATACCTCAAAAAGAAGTTTGCCTCGGGCGGATGGAGCTTTGCCCCAGACCCCTTACTACCCACGCAGATACTACACTTGGGCAACCCCCCCCCCCCCCCCCCCCTCTGCCAAGCCGTCAATTCGCACCCTGATTTTTGTAATTATAATAATTATTAGTATTATTATTTTATTGAAATTATCACATATACATACTCGGAGAAAACCGACGGTAACATATGTTATACGGACGTAATGTCAAGTATTTCCTCCTTCCATGTGTCTACCTTATTTAACTACACTATAAATCACACATATCAATCTCGGTCAAAGCCGGTGTTTACATGTTTGTTATATTACCATGTGGAGGGGGAGGGGGGCACCATTTTGTTATGTTAATAGACAGACAATATGAAATGTTGAGATTTATTTGGTTTTAGTGCGGATCAAACAGTTGGGATCATTTCGCCCCACCGAGATGCTCTTTGAAATTTAGTAATTAAGTAACTAGGAAGTTAATAATCCATGATTGAATGATATATTTTTGATATTGAGTCTAATTGATCGTAGGTAGGTACCAAAGAATTTAAGATGTATTTCAATGTATAAGCTTGACCTCAAAGTTAGTGTTTACTTGCCATAAGAAGTTTTACAGTCGAGTAATTGGGTTTGAATTTCAAACCCAATGGTCGAGTTCCGCGGGAGTTTACACCATGGCCACACCATTCCCCCCCCCCCCCGTTTTGGACACCCATAGATACATTGAAAGATACGATACCCCGGGATTTCTTGTTTTCCTAGAACGATCAGACATCATCGCCTTGAAGAATGTGATGAGTGTATTCAGTCATCTGAATTCCTTGTCCTTTGGTCGAGTTTAAATGGAGATAATTGCTCGACTGGACTTTGCTCTAGGGGTGTACCAAGAAAACTACTTAAAAGGTTGGTGTAAACTCCGGCTCCACTGTAGCTTACTCACCTTGCCAGTACAGTAGCATCCTAAAAGCACAGAACACGCTGCCTTCGCCATTCTGGTCCACAGACATTGGAGCTTCAATAGATGTCATGTCTTCCTAAAATGTTTCCAGGCAAGTGAAATGAAGATGATATTGTTAACACACAACGTTATATCGTACTGTCTGTGCTGTGACGTGACCTCTTATGGTTTACACAACACTTTGCCTAAGACAGACATTGGGGCTTCAATCGTTGTCATGACCGTCTTAAAAAGAGTTTCCAGGGCAGTGAAATGAAGATGATATTGTTAACACGGACACAACGTAATATCGTCCTGTCTGTGCTGTGACGTGACCTCTTATGGTTTATTTTTTCTACCAGCACTCGGTTGTTACTAGATCAAAGGTTTGAGTCTTGCGTGACGTTAACGCCCATTTTTGTCAAAGAACTATAAGTGGTGTGACATTATGAAGGTGATATTGTTAACACGGACACAACGTAATATCGTCCTGTCTGTGCTTTGACGTGACCTCTTATGGTTTCTACCAACACTCGGTTGTTACTAGATCAATGGTTCAAGTCTTGCGTGCCGTTAACAGTTAACGCCCATTTTCGTCAAAGAACCATAAGTGGTGTGACATTATATCTGACAGTGTAATAGAGAAGGGGTGGACTTGGTACTAAATCCAAGGTTCGAGTCTTGCGTGATGTTAACGGTTAACGCCCATTTTTGTCAAAGAACCATAAGTGGTGTGACATTATATCTGACAGTGTAATAGAGAAGGGGTGGACTTTTCTCCACTTCGTAGTAGTCTAGTAAATAATGCAATGTGCGTGTAAGTGTGCTGTGAACGGTTCTAGGGATGGCCTAAACTTTTTAAATTCGCGTTTAAAAGTTTAAACGTTTAGTCGCGCTCTTTCTTCTGCCGTGAGATGAAAACATGATCCGATGCAGTAAATTACTGTAATAAACCAACAGTAATCCAAAATCCAAGTGTTCCAGTATTCATACTGGATTGCTTCTACAATCTACATGTTCCAGAAGCAATCTTGGAATAATAGTTCAATTCAATTGGATGGATTTGTGCAGCGCATATTCTGTAGTTTAGTTCCAATAATGAACAATTATTCTGCGTTGACCTAAGGAAATTACAACATTTTATGTACACGTATGGAAATATAAAAATAAGACTTTCTAATCCTTCGCTATGGTTGCTGCGTTCCAGGTTCGAATACTGGCCCTGCTGTACATGTTTTGTGTCTGTTTTCATCTTATCAGTCACAAATCATTAGGTGTGTTTCATGCTCATGACATGGTCACTGGTCATGAGTGTTGTAATAAATAAATAAATAAATAAATAAATAAATAAATAAATAAATAAATAAATAAATAAATAAATAACCAACTAACTAACTAGCTAACTAACTAAACTAAATAAATACATTTATTAATTAAAAAAGTTAGTATATAAATAAATAAATAAATAAACAAATAAATAAATAAAAAGTAAGTAAATAAATAAATAAATAAAAAATAAATAAATAAATAAATAAATAAATAAATAAATAAATAAAAAGTAAGTAAATAAGTACATAAATAAACAAACAAACAAACAAACCAACAAATAAATAAATAAATAAATAAATAAATAAATAAACAAATAAATAAATAATAAATGGGCCTTAACAAATAAATAAATAAATAAATAAATAAATAAATAAATAAATAAATAAATAAATAAATAAATAAATAAATAAATAAATAAATAAATAAATAAATAAATAAATAAATAAATAAATAAATAAATAAATAAATAAATAAATACACACACCCACTGTCTCAGTTAGCATCCTCCATCATTGACAACACATCCATAGAAAGAACTACGTATTTATCTCATTCTCTGCCAAGCGAGTCTGTTTCACCACAGATTTCCTTCAATCTCCAGAGACAACTGGGCAACCATCCTCAAACTGTGACAACTTGTCATTGGGCATAAGACTTTAAACCAGGCAACAAGTAAAAAGAAACGTTTGATGATTGTTTGTAAATGTTTTGTAGTTGATTTAAATCAATTGGGTGGGCTGTTTCCTCAAAAGACACCCCCAAGTATCAAACAGTTTATATTTTGTATGTACAGTATTACTAACAAAGACCATCCCCATCCTCCTCCGTTCAGTCTTAATTTAAAACATAAAAAAAATATATATAAATTGGCTGTAACAAGTGTAGAGGAGTACATAGTAGGAGCATTTCTTTGGGAGGCAGAAAAGGAATCGGACATAGAAATAAAAAACACAACTTTCTTTTATACAAAAAACTGCATTTCGAGTCAACTCTTTACATCCGGGACAGAATGCGTCCAGCATTGACCTTCAAATTGCAACTTGCTAAAAAAATTATCATAAACAAATATTTTCTTCTCGTTTTTTTTTCTCCAACGATTTGCATCTTTAAGTCGGATTTTTTTTCGATGTTGTATATCCGACGCAATAACCGTTTACAATTTGAACAGTTATTTGGGCGGGTCGCACAGTGACCCCGACGTAGTTCACAAAGAAAAACAGCGACATTTTCCTTTTCTTTTTGATCTAGTATATTAATTAATAAGCTTTGAAAGAGTAACGGAAGTTAACGCACTGATTTTGCATCGCTTCGACTATTAAGAGGTTACAATATATCAATGGTACTTCCGTACATATTATCATAGGAATTATTTAATTAATGTGAATAGTATCCTAATATAAAGTAGTGTCGACTGTTTTTACCGTTATTAAGCTATGTAGTAAAATTGGAATAGACATTTTTTAATAATGTTTTCCTTCATTTCAAGAAAAAACAATTATCCGTTTCAGGCTTCATTCTCCACAAAACTACAAAATACTTCAGTTAAACATTCAATCGGAAAATAAAATTTATTTAAGTGATTTTTGAATCCAAGCTTTTCGCGTGTAATTCATATATTCAATTTACCAATTACAATTATCAACATATAATTGTAAATCAAATAATGATTGAAAGTTGTAGTCGACGGCGATGATTTCCACTAACAATGACGTAAACTACATACCGGCGATTCAAAAAACATTACCAAATGTAAGCTTGAAACAGAAATGACACAAGTACCCTGAGTAGTGCTGCATACAACAAGCAATTAGCACAATGTACACGGCTTCAATTTCCTGCTGTTTTTTTGAAATTATTTTAAATTCAACTAAAAAGAAAAAAAAAGTTAGAAGTAATCAGACGCTAATTTAAAAACAAACAAATCACAGAACGTTTTAAGTGTTTTTATTCTTCCTTCATCGTCGAATAGAAAAATATCCTACGATCGATCACCTTTGTTTGAACTTGAGTTTTATATAGATCACAATCTTCCTTCGCAAGTCTTAAAAAAGTGGCGCTATTGGTAGGTAACTTCCTCATGTGTAAAAAACTTGAACCTCTATAAAAAAACTTCACAAGCTCACTCACCGTTCATTCGATTCACACCGGCGAGCGATTGCAAATTCAAGACAAACATACAGATGATCGCGACAGTGTCGCACGGACTAGCAAAACGACGGCACACAAACTCTAGGAAGAACGGGGTCGTTCGTAACTTGCTGAATTGTCGCAAACACGTTTACCACTCGCTTTCCCGAGCGGATATTACGTCGTAACGTCTCTCGATGCACTGAAGAGACGATTACGACCCCTCGCGTGACCTTTCCGCCCGTCTTGGTTGTCTTCCAGTCGCAATCGTAGTCCGTCCGACAAACTTGCCAATCCACCCATCCCGTAACCCGCAGAAACGACTCCCGAAAAGAACCGCGTCGTACAAAAACCTCGTCTCGCTCGCGGTTATCCTATTCGCGAGAACACCCGTATGTGGTCAGTCTGAAGAACCGCACGCAAGTTTCCCCGTCCGCAATCCAACTTCTAATAACAGCTGAATTAAAAATGACTGCAATAATCCTAATCACATTGTTGGTATTATTAATATTCGTACAATACTAGTAAAGTGTACCGCGACATTGTATTCAGCTTGCCATTCTTTCTCCCTGCGCATACAATACGAGACGCTGCAGTCCAGTAATAGTGTAATCAATCAATCAATCAACCTATGGCCTAGAATGATCCGTAACGCAGTGAAATTTACTTCATCAACAGGCATGTCTACATTCATTGTAGGCCTACACGTATCGGACAACCTTAGGTCCGCTATACTCAAGCCGTGCGCAGCAAATGAAACATATACATACTAACAGAACAGATACTAATTTCCTCAATAGAATTACAGAGATACATACTTCTCAATAAGACTACCAACGTCGAGCTATTACGACGTGGGAAAACTTTCTTCGCCGCTCCGCTCCGTGCAGCGTTTAAAAAATAAGTATAGATATCAAAACTGCAGCGCACTCGCTCGCTCGCACGGAAGTCTTCTCGCGGAACACACGTTCCAGATTATCTTGGATGGAAGCATATCGTAACGTACGGCCGACCGTTTGTCTCTCTCGAACCTACCGGACGTGATTCGTCGACGGCCGCCGCACCAAACCTCACACGAACATTTACAAGATTGTCCTTTGTACCAAATTGTATACAATACAACCACTTTCTGGACACAACAGACGATTATTATACACGTACTAAATCCATGGCAATGTCGTCAACTTTCTCGATCGATTAGGTGTGTACTATTGTCGAGCGTTCGCCGTCTAGAAGGAACCAAAACGGAAACAGTTCGTCGACTCGGGTCGGTTCGAAAAGATCGCCGAGCCGAACGCAAAACTGTGCAAAGCACCGTGAAAAACGAGCTGCCTAAGCGACTCGAATTCTGATGATAGTTTCCGAACGTGGGATCTCACAACTTGACCGTCGGTGTTATTTGCCAGTCGATGAGGCGACGATTCGACCGCAGCACTTTTCCAAGTCGCACACTTTCGAACCGGCCATCTCGCACCGGCACACACGCACGTCCGGTTTGGTTCCGTAAAAACCGCGAACGCCCGCACAATAAACGCGTCACCCATCAAAAACAGGCTCTCGGAACGATTCCAAAAAAAAAAGAAAAAAAAAGAAAGACATCATCATCAATAATGGAACAAAAGAAAAAAACTCTCTCATTCTTCGGAGCGCGTAATTTAATAAATCAGGTACGTAGTGTTTATCTTAGTACACGTTTCAGCCACTGGGCGACGCGACCACGATCGGGGGCGGGGCGTCGTTCTCCGACTTGGTGACGCTGCGAGCCTTACGACGCAACGCCAGTGACGACTCCGAGGGGGGGGAGAGGCCGAAGGGGGGCGAGGGCCCCTCCCCCGCCCCCTGCTTGCACGCCTCGTTCTCGCGCACCAGGTCCAGGTTCATCGAGAAGTGTTGCAGGACGACGCGGTTCACCGCCATCGCCGACTCGGCAAACGCGGACAGCTCGCGGGCAGAGTTGTTCCTGAGGGGGGAGATGGGTAGAACGTCAGTACACGGACGTAGACTAGTACCACTCAACTAGCCTACTTATGTTTAAAAAAAACTTAGTAGTTTTGTTTATATATATTATATACATATAATTATTATAATATAATATAAATATTTATATAAATATATAGAGTATAACTATTAATATATAGAACGGTATGTTACCTATTAGTTTTCTAATATAAACCTGAACCGCCACGAACACTTGTTTATTGGTTCAGGTATTTTCCACCGTATGAAAAAAATATTTATGTAACACACATGTAAAAAAAAGGAAAAATAAAAATAATAATAAAAAAATAATATATACACGCAGTAGTTCCGCGTTAATTCTAACTTGGTTAATTCAAAATTATGTATAATTAATTTTAACTATTGATTAAGTCCCTACTATTGAGTCCCAGCAGAAGATTAGGTATGAACCCTATGATGCTTAGTGTTAAAGTTCTTTTAATTCAAAATTTTGTAATTCAAATTGGAATGTTTAGGGTCCCTTGAAATTTGAATTAAAGGGGCATTACTGTACAGTGTATATATTTTTTATACTTAAGTGCCTACAGATTTCCAAAATATAATTTACTCTTTGCTACTTTGTGGTTCCTACCGATCTCATATGAGTATGAAAAATGTATTCTCAAAAAAAAAGTTTCATTTTTACGAATTTCGGAGATTAATTCTTCGCGAACACTACTGGACATAGTTGTACGGGCCGGGCGTACCGTCTGATGTTGTGCGGTGTGACGAGGGGCGCAGAGTGCTGCATGCCGCCCAGAGACATCCAGGGGTGGGTGAGGACAGCGCCCGCCGAGATGCGTCTCGAGGCGTCCTTGACCAGGAGAGACCGGATCAGATCCTTGGCCTCGCACGATATCTCGCCCCACTCCCGGTCGGGGAACTCGTAGCAGCCGTCCTGGATGCTGCTGAACAGGAGGTCCTGGAACATAAATAAATAAAATAAATAAATAAATAAATTCACATTTAGAGTCTATCCACTCAGTAATTAAACTGATTTGCAGTGGGGGACTTTAATTTAAAGCGACTAAACCAACCCTGTAGGCTTGGAACACCATCGACGAGTGAGCGATAACCAATCAAAGATCGATATTTCAAATACGAAACATATGAATCAGTGATTGTACAGTGCGAACACCTGCGGACAAATGTCAGAATCAACAATGCCGATTCAGAACAACTTTGAATTTATTGAGTGCTTCGTTGCTAGGACGGCTCCAAAGTCACCGTTTACTTATTCCTAAGCCAAGAAGTAACGGAATTGAATCCACATTAGAAGTTAAAAAACTTCTGCCTGAAGCGGGATTTAAACCCGGGACCTTCTGCATTGGAAGCAGGGATGCTAACCACTGGACCAACGACCAGTGGTCTATCTAGGTTAGTCGAGCGTTAAAAAAGAAACTTCTAGGGCTGGTATTACAAGCAACAAATACAGTAAAACTTCCTTATAATGAACTCTTGGGGGCCAGATTAATATTTTGTTATAAAGAGCATTTCTTTGTAAAGAAAGATGCTACCTTTACATGCATAAGAACCTTTGGGGACCTCCAAAGTAATTTGTTATACAGATCATTTTGTTATAAAGATGTTTGTTACAAAGAAGTTTCACTGTAGTATCATAATATGTAGCAAATAAGCTATTTGCAGGATTTCAAAGGTTTTGATTGGTGGTTGCCATGGAGACAACAAGCTATTCGACGAACAAGTAGTTATCGTGACATTGTATTGTAACACTGGCCCTTAGTAGAGAGATGAAGTGATTAATTAATAAAGGAAAATGATTGACCTTTTATTATTATCATATTATTGCGCTTTATGTATCCACTTTTTGACAAGCAACAGTGTAGGCCTACAGTCCAATCATTTTTTAGTATTTTTTTCAGTACCGTAATCGACACTCCGACTTTCTGTTCGACAACAAAGAAAATTCGACTTCATGCCCATGTTGTGTTAAAAAAAACTCAAAACGTTTTAACTATACCATCGCGTTTAAACGATCCTTCCCTACTTTATACGAGTAAAATTTTGCAGCGAGAAATTACTACTTGGCCTAGGCCTACATCGTTTGGCGGCTTACAAACCAATTTCTTTTTTTTAAGTTGCATCAATTTATTCTTAAATTTTTAAAAAAAATTTTTTTAATACTTAAAAAAAAAATTGTAATTTTTTGTATTACTAAAAATTAATAAACGGTTCTAAAATGAAGTTGTGCGCGTGTGGGACGTACCTGGCAGGCCTGGCAGTTGTCCCCGCGCTCCCACCCACAGTCCGAGCCGCAAGACCCGTAGAACGGAGGGTAGCCACACAACAAGATGTACATGATCACCCCCAGTGACCAGAGGTCACAACGCTTGTCGTAGGAGGTCGCGTCGCCCGTGAACGCCTCCACCACCTCGGGGGCCATGAACTCGGCGCTGCCAACCTGGAACACAGAACATCACCAACGCTCAATTTTTGTTTCAATTTTTTAGTTTTTTTTTTTTTATAAAAAGTTTAGCCTTTACTTTATCTTTAACCAATTGACACTCAAGTTTGAAATTTGAAAGAAGACTGCTATAAAAGTACAATGGTAGGCTAATGCTAGATCAATAATTATTAATTTACATATTTTATATTTCGTTGTGTACGGTAACGTGTTTTCAGACTTAAATCTAAGCCCACCTTATTTCTTTGGGAAATAAAGATAAATAATAATTATTAAAATCATTAATCTTAGTTTTGTTATTTCCATTATAAATTGAACATACATATAGATTTATCTAGATATGAAACCCACAAAGCCCCAGAAAGGGCCTAAGCCTAACTGTGGCATATAAACACGAATGTACTTTACAAAAGACTGAAAACAAAGGTGGAACTAGAAAGGCTACAAACAAATTGGTACAACAAAATAAAAATATGTAATAATAACAATAATAATAATTACAATAATAATAATAATAATAATAATAATAATAATAATCACATGATAAATAAAGAGCAGATATGTACTGACCCAGTTAACATCCGACGAGGTATTTTTCAAGGTGACTCGTTTAGTGCGTTATGGTTTTGTCTTTCATTAAATCCATTATCTCATATACTAAACAAATCTACACATGGTTTCAAGATAAAGGACGGTAATACGGTTTGCCACACACTTTCACATCTATTCTACATGGACGATCTCAAGCTATATGCTTTAAATGCGACACACATGACGAATCTTCTTAACTCAACGTTAGAATTCAGTAGAGATATATGTATGGATTTTGGAATTGATAAATGTAAGTCACTTCATGTCATCAAAGGAAAGATTACGAAATTAGAAGAGTTTGAAATTGACCAAGACAACCGGATTGGAGTAATGGACGAAGAAGACGTATACAAATATCTAGGATTTGCGCAGGCTAAACGAATTGATCATAAACTGATGAAAAGTAAACTAATTTCTGCATACAAGAAACGAATAGGATCCATTTTAAAAACACAATTGAATGGTAAAAACAAGATCAAAGCAATTAACACTTATGCTATACCGGTACTAACATATTCATTTGGAATTATTAACTGGACACAGACAGAACTTCATGCCCTAGAAATTCTCACCCGCACAACATTCACCAAATACAGAAGTCATCACCCTAAGTCAGCAATAGAACGAGTGACTCTACCTAGAGAAAAAGGGGGAAGAGGCTTGATTGATTTAAACAATTTATATTATAAACAAATTGAAATTCTGAGAAAGTACTTTTATACAAAATGCCTACATTCACAACTTCATAGAGCTATAGTATCGGCAGACAAGTCGCTTTCTCCCCTCAATTTAAATGACGGAAATTTAAACTTGCTTCAAAAACTAAATTCTGACACAGCAAAAGAGATCAGAATATCAGAAAAGACGTTACATAGCAGACATTATAAAGAACTTCTTAAGGATAGCGTCGATAGGGTAGCATCGAACAAATGGTTAACGTCCGGGGACATTTTCAGCGAAACAGAGGGATTTATGATCGCTATTCAAGATAAAGTAATCTAGACTAACAATTACAAAAAATACATACTGAAAGACGTCACAGTGGAAGATAAATGTAGAAAATGTAATTTGAACGGCGAAACAATTGAACATATCGTATCTGGGTGCAAAATGCTTTGTCAAACAGATTATCTTCATAGGCATAACCAAGTTGCAAACATTGTACATCAAAAATTAGCCATGAAGTATAAACTTATAAACACAACCACTGCGTATTACAAATACAAGCCTGAAAAGGTATTAGATAGTAAAGACTACAAATTATATTACGACCGGGCAGTTATTACAGACCAAACCATACATCACAATAGACCGGATATTATATTTATTGACAAGAAGAAACAAGAAACGATTTTAATTGATGTTGCCGTCCCTTTATGCCACAATGTAGAGACAACTTGGCGGGAAAAGATAAACAGATATAAGGAATTATCAATTGAAATAAAAAGGTTGTGGAAGCAGAATAATGTAACTGTTATACCGTTAATTATATCAGCAAATGGCATTGTTCCACGTAAACTCCATGACAGTATTAAACTAATTGGTCTCCAACCGAACATATACATCGAGATGCAAAAAGCAATTATTTTGAACACGTGTAGGATAGTGCGAAAATTTTTGAACTAAGAAGAATGAAGACTTCAAGAAGTTCTCCATCCCGATGGTGGTTTTCGTGGTTTCCACCGTACAAAGAGCGAATGCTGGGATGAGTACAAATCGGCCACGACCGTACATAGCATCCACAGTTCGGTTTGGAAAAAATAATGTGGACAATGATATATTAAGTAGTATAGCCAAATGTGGGCATTTGAGAAGCAGAAGAAGAAGAAGAAGAAGAAGAAGAAGAAGAAGTTATATTAAGTAGTTCTAAGTAGATTTTAATAAGGTAAACACATGGAAATACTTGACATTTGTGTCCGTACAACATGTTTATGCCGGTTTTGACCGAGTTTGTATGTATTGCAACAATAAAATAATAATAATAATAACAATAACAATAATAACAATAATAATAATAATTAATAATAATGATAATAATAATAATAATAATAAAATGCTAACAAACTTTAATATCATCCTCCTATTCAGTTATGGAACAGTTTTCCTCGGGAGGAAACGTGTGTCATAAAACACGGATCCCCCACAAGTGTACGGACTACGGATACCCTACAAGTAACTAGTTGCCTCCTGCATAGCAACAAGTGACTCACAGCCTGTCTAGTTAACAGCTAACACACTCACACAGCACCAGTAATTACTTAAACAACCCGCCAGTCATGTGAGCCTAGTTATCTGCTGAACAACACACTGCCTATATCTCTCTCTCTCTCCTCAGGTCTTACATAATCCTTCTCTATTTAGGTATTTACCACACAGCACAGCACAGCACAGTGCAAAGATAAACAGACATTCTAATTATAGACACAGACACACATACAACACAAAACAGGTTATTTTATGCATCGACTATGGATGGGGCCTTTTTCGCAGGTTGGGTTAACATTTTTCGCACTAGAAAATATTTAGTCTAGTAGACATTCTTATTATAAACACACACAACACAAAACAGGTTATTTTATGCATGGACTATGGATGGGGGCCTTTTTTGCAGGTAGGGTTAACATTTTTCGCACTAGACAATATTAAGTATGGTAGGTAGTTAAGGCAAGAATGTTGATATCAAGCAATAAAACAACTTCTGCGTATCTACAGAACAACTTGTCTCGGGAACGGTTTGTTTATTTCTTTTAGGTTGTTGTAGGTGACCAGAAATTAATAGAGCCACTTTCGAGCACTGCTGGCGATTAAATTGCAATGATGTAAGCACGTAAAAATAGCATCCAGTAATAAAGATGCTAAATCAGTGAACATTTTTTTTTTAGATGCTGTAAACTGCTACTATTTCACTAATGCCAAGGTTTACACATAGCTAGACCTATAGATATTGACTTTCTTGTGAAAAAAACTAAATTATGTTTTAAGTTCCACGTGTTAAAAAAATCCTCATACGAATGAACTCCTAAACTGCCTTGTCTGAGAACGAAAAATACATTAAACTTATCATCTTAAAAGACTTCACATTAAAAACTTTTTGAAATGGACTGATGATAGAACAAAATGCCCTAACCAGAGATTTATTAATACAGTAGGTATATTCCACTTTGAGAACAGTGAGCTCGTTTTGGGTAAACGTGTAAGTGGGTCATTACTTAAAGATGGCTTGTAAAAACTAAATACAATCCCTACGTAGCCAACTCAAATCAACCCAACGAACGTACGTCCATTGAGTGAATGTTTGCTCACAAACAACTAAAACGGCTTTCACATTGGCCAATAATAATTATCATCAAAGGTAAACACCGAAACCTACATAGTCCAAGATAGTCGACTCGAGATTGCGCTAAGCCGTTAATAAACAGGGCATTGTCACCGCAGAACGGCAAACATAAACTTTGTTGCGTTCCGTCAGACAAACAACTGATAACGCAGAATGGCAAGGTTCGTTGCCCGGTGCACAAGGTGATAAAAGGACTCGAGAAAAATATTATCGGGGAAGAAATATTGCCATCTATAAAAAAATTATTCCTATTTAACTTTTAAAGAGCCCCGAAAACACTCCCAACTCGTGAATAGCTTCGAGCTTGTCAGGCGATGTACACATTATTCATTCTGGAATGATAATTTCTACAATGGTGACACCGACCTCGAAAGTAATTGGCGCCTAAATGACGATACAAATTTATGAACAAAACAATGGAAGGTGGTTCCCCAGCGTTCAAGTCCGTACGCATTATACGCGGATGCCCTTGAACTTGACATTGCCGGCCGGCGTTAACCTTGAACGTCACTTCTTGTTGTCGAACAAAACAATTGTCGGTCAGGTCGTAGTCATATCTCTCTGTCGTAGTTGCCTCTCTCACTCTGGAGACTAGAGGGCTCTTGCAAACCGGGCGTTTTCTAGAAGGGTTAAGAGCGAAGGATACCTCTACGTCAAAACCCGCAGAAAATTTTCATTTTTTAATTATATCTCAAGATTGAAACACAAAATCGAAAATCTGAGACACCATACCACAGTGCTATGGTGTCTCAGATTTTCGATTTTGTGTTTCAATCTTGAGATATAATTAAAAAATGAAAATTTTCTGCGGTTTTTGACGTAGAGGTATCCTTCGCTCTTAACGACCGACTTCTGTTTCGGACAAGACTGTACAACGCGAAGTGTTAATTTACCGAGTGATTAGCGCCATTGGTACCGTGTGTGCGTACTGGGGTCTTGTACGGTTTCCAACCAACAATCCGGTTGTGAGTGTGCCACACCTTCGAATGGGGCTTCTTACAATTCTATGCAAAAATTCATTATCGTTGTGCAAATTGTTTGCCTGTGTGTAATATGCACATTTAGTCTATTTTTTACTTTAAAAGGCATGAGCATTATTATATATTGTACTTGTGCAGCATATGGCCTGTTGTTAATAAAGATTCCATTCACACACACATGTATTATAAAAAAGGTTTAAAAAGAGGGGCAAATTTAAACCCTAATAGTCACCGTGTTCACTGACATTCGTACATATTTCGTAGTGAACCCGCGACCTCCACACAACAAAAGAACGAACGAGCCCGCAACCAATGCAAAACACACCAGCTTACGATAAAATCAATCGACTTTTCTGGCTAGCTTCCCATACAATGGAACCAGAGACTACGACATTCATTCGGTCAAACAACACGTAACTCCTTAGTTCATCACGTCATAGACGAGACGTATACATAATGCGACGCGAGTGTTACGTGATATTGTTATAATGTCCTCGAACCCTCGACTCCGAACAATGCGAGCTAGGTTGTCGTGTTTTTCCGCACCAGACTACTCATTACACTACAGGAGATAACAAATACCTGCAATCTATGTACTAACAAACACCACTTCAAGGCTATTGTAGACAGGCAGGCCCACAATCTCTAGTCGGGCTCATAAAGCATTTTTTTATACTTGTACAAACTGATAATGCGAATGGGATAAGTAAACATGAGTGTTAAATTGTGTTTGCAGTGCGTTATCAACTGCTGCTGGTGGAATTAACAAGAAAAGTAAGATTAATTATTGAGACTACCTACTTTGTTTCAACATTATACAATTTGTAACTTAGTACATGAAAAATGTTTTTAAATTAATGTCAAACTTGATTTTTCTAACAAGAAGGGCCGATCCGAGATCACATAAGAAATTTTGGTTAGAAAAAATATGGGGCACAAACCAATCAGCCTTGAGAACGCTAAACAATATTGAGGAACTAAAAAAAACCAAGGTTGAAAAAAAAAGACAAATATTTTAACAATTAGGCCTATGTTAGTTCGTTATTGTTATTGTAAAATTATTATTATCAAGACAGTGTGGAGAATAGAGGAAGATCATGGAACGAAGTTGAAGCAGAAAGACTATGGGAAAACCGTGAGAGATGGAGGGAACTACTAAACAGCCCTCTGGTAACGGAAGAAGTGATCGAGGAAGAGGTTGAGGAGGTGGTTGTGTCAGGCCTGGCTAGCCGGCAACGAAGACATTAGCCCAAGACATGGAGTACTCTGCTACTCCCCCCTACCCGATAAATTAATGTTGGAAACGGGGTCAAGATATATATATATATATATATATATATATATATATTTAATTACCAGAGGACAACATAAAAATATTTGAAACTTTTTTTAATTCACTTTTTGAACATTGCATAGTAAAAAAATATCTTTTAAAAAAAAATTAATTAATTACATTTCACGTTTTTAATAATTGAGGGACTGCGGTAATCGGGCGATCAAGAACGTCGACCTACCGGAGTGAGCAGCTGCGGCGTGGCCAACGGGGACGTAAGGTTCGGATTGAACTTGATCCCCGAGCTGAGATCGAAGTCGCAGATCTTGACGGGACTCAGTTTCAGCGTGTCCACGCACAGGATGTTCTCGGGCTTCAGGTCCCTGGAGACAACGACGACGACAAATACATTAACACAAACGTTTACACTAGGCTTATTATAAGTAAACGGTGACTTTGGAGCCGTCCTAGCAACGCAGCACTCAATAAATTCAAAGTTGTTCTGAATCGGCCTTGTTGATTCCGGCATCTGTCCGCAGGTGTTCGCACTGTCCAATCACTGATTCATCTGTTTCATATTTGAAATAACGATCTTTGATTGGTTATCGCTCACTCGTCGATGGTGTTTTAAGCCTACAGGGTTGGTTTAGTCACTTTAAATTAAAGTCTCCCACTGCAAATCAGTTTAATTACTGAGTGGGTAGACTCTAAATGTGAATTTATTTATTTTTATTTATTTATGGGCAAGGTCCACTAGATCGCTTGTAGCGTGCGCGCAGCGCGCGCGAAGTAAGGTCATCTAACCTATTTCCATAATGTTAAAAATCCCATGTTATTCAAATGGGAGAATCATTCAGAAAAACAAATGAATTGATATGTAAAAACAAATTATGGGCCAAAAAGACAAAATAACAATCGGTAATGAGATTTGGTCCTCACATTCTATATATATATATATATATTTTAATACTTTACGCGTAAGTTCACATTATTGGTGAGGATTATTCAAATAATAATGCGATTTTTGTAGTTGGATCCAAAATGGCGATTTTGGATCTCATTCAACATGACCTTACTTTGCGCTTCGCAATTACTCCGCTAGGAGTAAATCCAGTAGACCTTGATTATGGGTAACTAAAGTTTTCTTTTTTGCGGGGAATTTCGGTTAAAGAATATTCCTTTGATTGTAAAATTAATACCGAATACAAACGACTGAAAAAAAATAAAAAAGACTGGACCTCATTCAGTGACATTAGGTTAGCATTAGAGAATACGATCCGGTATTATGACGGTCCCCGCTAAATATACAGCCCACCGCTAACTTGTTTTCTCCATGGCGACCACCAATCGGAATCGTCGTTTCCGTGGAGAAAACAAGTTAGTGGTGGGCTATACATTCAGCGGGCCATTATAACAGCAGACCAAAGATGTTTTAAATTTACCATATTTAGTTGCGTCAAAATTTCTACTGGAATAAGCCTTAAAAAAAAAAAAAAAAAAATTAAAAATAAAGCAATTTTTTTTTGTACGGATTAACGCCAGAAAAGATCGCTTACGGACGGACGGACGGACGGTCGGACATACCTGTGAGCGATGCCCTTTGTGTGCAGGAAGGCGAGCGCCGACGCCAGGTTGCGAATTATCTCGCACGCCTCCCTCTCCGTGAAGTGGTTGTGTTCCTGGATGCGAGTCAGTAGGGGTCCGCCGTTCACCTTCTCGAACACCAGGTAGAACCTGGAGACAACAAGATAAACAAACACTCTTAGTAAATAAAATAAATACAACAAAAATACAAAAAAAAAATACAAAAAAATAAAAAATTACAAAAAATAAATAAAAATAAAAATAAAAAAAATATAAAAAAAAAACAAAAAATTTTGTATTTAATATAGACTAGGGCCTACCTATTCAGTTAAAAGAACTGATTTCAGTAGCTCTAAAGTCACCCATTACATCAGTATCATAATGGAAGATTAAAGTCTAGTTTCAAAGTTGAGGAACGCATGCCCGAACCGGGATTCGAACCCCGGACCGTCTGTATTGGAAACAGAAATTAACACACTGGTTACCTCCAGGGTTGTTACCTGAATAAAATGGATTTTTGTGATTGATTGATTGAATTATACCGCGTAAACTACTGATAAATGATAAATGAACTATACATACAACAGAGACAGCAATACGTAAAGTAAACGCAAGTAGGGAAAGATTGTACACGTAGTTGTGAGCCATCTTTGTTGCGGATGTGAAGCGAAGGAACCGTCGCACGAAATAGATCACTTCGACGGACGGCCTTTGCGCTCGGCCAAGTTGGCAGGCCCGAGCGCGGACCGGGGTCACGGCCTCCCTTCGAAGCCAGAGCCAAGAACGAGACATTTGGGCAATTGCACGAGCGCACGACGTAATACCACTAATACGCGGACGACACGTCTAGATGCGCACACGACTTTCCTTAATGACCCATCCTTACTGTTATTTCTGAATATAGGCCTATTTTGTATTTTTGTATGTGCATAGTAGGATCTATCTATATTTGTAGTTTGTACCAATATTTGTACTCTGTACAAATCACATGGTGAAATAAAATATGATAAATGCATGAACTTAGTTGAACTGAATTGAAACTATAAATGCTAAATCTGAGGAAATTGAGTTTAGAGTTAACTAGTAAAATTTATGATAGGTTTTGTGTGTACCGGTAGGCCTATTTGATCATTATCAATTATGCTAAAATATGCTATTTTAGCTGTTGTCCACTAAAATCTAGTAATTCGTCATAATAATTGGCATTTTTAGTCTTATTGTACAGGAAATAATTAAGAATATTCATTCTCACAATCATTCTGTGCATAATTCTAGTAAAACAAAAAATAACGGGTCAAAATTTGAATTAAAATTAACGTTTTGAATAACAATTTATTTATAAACGCAAATTAATGCTCTTTTAGTCTTATTGTACAGGAAATAATTAAGAATATTCATTCTCACAATCATTCTGTGCATAATTCTAGTAAAACAAAAAATAACGGGTCAAAATTTGAATTAAAATTAACGTTTTGAATAACAATTTATTTATAAACGCAAATTAATGCTAATTTTTGGAAAATAATAGATTGCTACAAAACATGAATCATGAACATTACTTCCTGCTAATTTTACAAGGCCACACACATGACTAGTGACGAGATGCGACGCAAGAGTTCGGGTGAGTAGCAGCCAGCGAATCAACAATAATGACTTTTAGGAGATTCTTTTACAAAATACTACATATCATAATAAAAATGATGGAATTAACAGAATATGTGACATTAAGATTTATACTAAAATCTTCTAAATTATTATTATTTATTATATAAAATTTAATTTGACAGAGTTTGAATTAAAGATAGGGATTAGCCTGCACTTTCATAATCCCTAAATAATTTCAATAATCCAGAACAAATGTACCTTGCAAGAAAGGTACCTTTCTTTTCGGCTAGAGAAACGATCGGGTGAACACAGCCAGCAGGCTAACCGGTCAACTCGACACCATCAATTATTTAAATCCAGCATGCATAACTTATAAACAGTGAAAGCTAAGTCCACGTCGTAGTATTTTTAGCAAGAACCCTACTTTGCAGAGAAACACATTATTAGTGTAATAACACGGCCTGGGGGCCGGCACGGAACCGGGCAATTAAATATGTAGTGGAATTATTTCAAGGTTACACCCATAAACGGAGCTGTTTGTTCGGAGGAGATTGTAGTGGTACGGGTGAGAACGATAACACCAGGTATGGGAATATTTTTATAGACGAAAATACCGAGGACACAGTATGAATGAAACGATTAGACTGCTATTTAAAAAATTAGTCAAATCTTATTAGTAGGTACAGAAACTATGGCTTACAATTAATTGTTGTGCGGAATGTTCGACCCAAAGTTATAAAGGTATACAAATATATCCTGACCATGTATTTTAATGTTGTATGAATTGTAATCGATGTAGGCCTACTGTATATCAATTACATTGCTTTCTAATGCTTTGATACTGTTGCAAGGGGGAAAATAAATGTCCTCCCCACGGCAATATCGAATATTACTCTTAAAATTACCAAATTTAAATTTAATTACATTGTCTCAACATTCCTAGGATCAAGAACGCTAAATCCTTTCGGGACACACAGTTCAACAACAGTTGCAACATAGTTTCTTTTCCTCGTGACATTAAATTGATAAAAATTGTGTTTTTGGGGCCCTCCGATTCGAGGTGGAGAAGCCAGATTAAAGGCAGTCCACATTCTTCCCTCTTCCACACCTTTACGTCCTACCTAACCCCCCTTCCTCCAACCCCCCCCCCCCACCCCCCCAACATATGATTACAGTGTTCGAATACGTCGAAAACCAATGAATAATAAGTAATAAATTACATAAATTAATAATTAATTAATAATAATAATACAATTAGGCCTAATTAATAAAAAAGTAAAAATTACAAAAATTACAAAAATTAATAAAAATTTAAAACAACGCACCTGTCTTCGTCCTCGAAGAACTCGATGAGCTGGATGATGTTGGCGTGACCCTGGCAGTGATGGAAGGTCTCCACCTCCTTGAAGACCCTCGCGCGAGAATGTCCCGGTATCTTCTCGATTATCTTCACTGCGTACTCCAGGTCTGTCCAGATGTTGACGCAGGTCTGGACGCTGGCGTATGCCCCGCTACCCAGCACCTCGCCCGTCAGGCGGTACAGTTCTGCCAAACAAACGAGAAAACAACGTAAGCCGGCGGATTTACGTACAAAAAAAAAAAAATATATATAAATAAATGTTGTTATTTAAATTTTGTAATTAAAAAAAATGTATTTATTTTCATTTACGACTGGATGGCAACGTACCGTGCGGAACCCCCGATTCGAACAGTTATATTCCTTTAAAATACTTGAAACTGTACAAAAGTAAACCAGTTATAGGTACAGTTCTGCGAAACAAACGAGAAAACAACAACGTTAGCCGGCGAATTTACGCACAATTTTAAATTTTGTACTAAAAACATTGTATTTATTTTTATTTACGACTGTATGTCAACGTCCGTGCGGAACCCCCGATTTCAAAAAGTTAAAATTCCTTCAAAATACTTGAAAACTGTGCAAAAGTAGGCTAAACCAAATTATGTCATCCCCTACAGAATATAATGTTCTCCCTTATTGATGTTTAAATAATTCAATAAATATTTTTTTGTTTAATCAAATAACCTAATTTAAAACTTTTGTGATGAGATGTTGCTGCATACCTTTCACAATTTTAATGAGGTACTGTAATTTGAAAAAAACAAAAATATTTATTGCAACGAGGTGACATTAATAAGAAAGAGTATCAAAGTCTCTGGGGGATTACATATTTTCGATTCGTTTTTGACAATTTGAAAACATTTCAAAGCAAATTTAAACGGGCAGAAATCGGGGGTTCACAGGGGGTTGGTCGAGATACGGCCTTAAATTTGTCCGCAGGTGTTCGCACTGTCCAATCACTGATTCATATGTTTCGTATTTGAAATATCGATCTTTGATTGGTTAGATCGCTCACTCGTCGATGGTGTTCGAAGCCTACAGGGTTCGTTTAGTCACTTTAAAATGAAAGTCCCCCACTGCAAATCAGTTCAGTTACTGAGTGGGTAGACTCTAAATGTAATTTTTTTATTTTTTTATTTAATGAAATCAACACATAGTCAGTCAGCCTTTACATAGCCGCTACAACAACACAATACAAGTAACGCCGCCTATCATGATGCAATCGACGCACATAATAAGTAGACAGACTGTTGACATTTGATCACATTCTCGACAAACTGGATCAATTAATTACATAATAATAAAGTCATGTAGCTAAACTAGGTTTTTTTTTAAATTAATTCATCTCGAATTGGCACTTGTTAGTGATTACTGTGCAACTAAAGCCTAAGGACAACACTGAAGTTGCCCCAACGTATAGTGGACCCAAGATTACTTTACACCTGCCTTCGTCACATCCGGGGCAGTCGTAGCCAACCGGCGAACCGCCCGAGACACATCCGGGCCAATACCGATCGCTGATTGGCTACGAACCAGTCGCCTGTGACGAAAGCATGTGTAAGGTAGTCTTGGGACAACTATACCAAATACCTTAATAGTAATAGACTATACCTACCTACAGTTCGTCTCAATTCAAAATACACGCCAGGCTAAATAAAAGGAACCGTTTCTTATTGTTGGAGACCAATGCTGTAAGTCATCCCCTTTATTTGGGTAGCCACTAACCTTCAAACATAGTAAAGACAGCTCCAAACCACATGGAACTTCGACCATGAATATTCAGGAGCAGCCATTTTCATAATGGATTAGTAAGAAAAGTAGTATAAAATAGCAGTTTCATTTAGTGATGCAGTCATATTTTTCTTGAGCAAGAGATAATTATGGCCGACCCTTTGAAAAAGAAGGGACCGAATCCTGAGCCCCCCGTCTTCGCTATTGTCAAACGGGTGGTTTTTGACGTTTACTACCTTGCACAGTGAGCGAGCGGGAAATAAGCCTCCCTAACTTGACAGTAATTGAGCGGTAACTGAGGGTCGACGTCACTCGACGAAGACCAATCACAGCTTGTGTTACAGTTTTTCTCCGTTTAATTAACTTAACTGACGAATGTCATGGTGGAACCCAACAAATTAAACCACCATCTTGAACCACGTTTAACTTAAATGGAGAATTAACTAATTTGTCGTTTAGGATACTTTGGTGAAACCGGGCCTTAGAGTTCTCTTTACCGGCGTGTATTTTGGATAGAGACGAACTGTAGTTGGAAGTTGCTGGAAGCCGCCGGTAACAAGTATAAGTATAAACAACCAACAGGTAGGTCCCTAACCTCGGTCGGTGTCCCGCGTCTCCTTCATGAAGGGCATTCGTTCACTGAGTGAGTTGATTGAGTGGAAGAGGCGCCCGAGCAAGACGGGAGGTGAGCTTAGAGTTAGACCAGACCAAACCAAACGTGTCCTCCTCATAATATCTGCGCCCACTTGAATACCGACACGTCTCATACACACACACACGCAGACAAACAATCACACACAGCAGACAAGACTACTAATGACGAAGTAACTAATCAAGTACTACTAACTACGTTGGTACATTATTAAAGTGTCAAATATATATATATTGAAGAGGCACAGTCGCACTGAGTTGGATGGAAGTATTTGAGTCTCTATGATGACCCAAATTTTCGGTCAAAGTTTTAGCTCAGAATGAGAAATGAGAAATTGGAAACCCACGGTCGTTATTTTACACATTTAAAAGACCAAAATCCTTCGCAACGATGTGTGTGCTCTGTGCTGGCATTATAATGACATATATTGTTGGTGGCAAAAGCAGAGAAGATTGTCTTAATTATGTGCTAGTAGTGAGAGCCATTATTATTGAAGTAGAAAAGCGTTTGAAGTATTTTTTTATTTTTTTATTTCGAGAAGATATTGAAAATTGTTTTTTAATTATTCAGTTGAACTTGAAGTATTGTAGTATACAATACTCGTGAACAAACTGTTTGACGTATTACCGAATCATAAATATTGTATTCTCAAAGCACCTTGAAAACACGTTAGTTGGTTAGTCAGCTACCTGGAAGTAAGTTACTCCAATTCCGACACAACGTATTTATAAACAAAAGAAAGGATATTTACGAAATAGGAAGTTTTCCTTCTTCATGGTGCCGATAGATAAAGCTCGCACGAACGATGGCGAAACACCTCCTTTAAACTACGCGACCCCCCCGTATAATAAATATTAACATGATTTATTCTCGACTACGTAATCTGTAGGGACAAGAGCAGTAAAAAGCAACCGGAACTTTGCACAACTCAGACCGACGTAGCAGCTGCCGATTCATCTAGAGTCGCGTCGCGTTAACTTGCAAGGTGTTGTCGTCACGGATTATGTAATAGTGAAGTGACGCGTGTGACAACTACCAACATAAATCTAGTTGCATCCCGTTCTCCTGCCTCAGGTATTGTATAGTGATAATATCGCTCGCCTGTTGACAGACGTAGCCATTCGCAGTCAATGCAGTGGACAATAACAATACAGCTATCGGGCGGGCAATCTCGAGTTTACCGTTGAAATAGACCGTGTGGAGCGATCGTCTCTTCTCAGAATTTTAGGGGACACCTCGCTTCTTACGGCGTGGCCAGTATAATATAGTAATATACTCCCAAAACCAAGGTCCGGCAATCCCCTGGCTGGCTCAAAGTCAGCTCGTATCATGCATCGGCTCGACTTAGCCATTCTGGCATTCGATTTGATTACTTGGGGTTAAACGACGTACATCGACAGCTTAGGTCATTATGTGACGTCTTCCCAATCAGATCAATGATAGTTACATCGCGGGGGTCATCATAAAGGGAGTCCAGCAATTGGCAGGGCAGGGGCGGGCAAGTGGGACTGTGGAGGCCGTTTTTTTTTTTTTTTTTTTTTTACACAGTATAGCAACAATGTACACCTGTATTTAAAAGAAAACAAATCGTTTTCCAGATTTTCGATAATATATCAGACTCCGATCGATATGAACAATCGAACCGCGACATCGAGTATTGCGCCGTGCAACGCTCGTCTGTCCCCCTCGTATTTACCAAACAAACCTCTCAAGGTTATAGGCTCGGTTCTGCGCATCACAAGAGCAGCCGGCCGGTTTGTTTATCATTCAATTCAAGTCTGTCTGCTGCGCTCTCGACCGGGCAGGGCTGTACAAAGTGCCTAGCTACTTAGCGCACACACACATAAATACTAGGGTTGTACAACGAAAAAATTAAATTTATCGACGGAAAATAGCAGACGATAAAAAATTTACAAACACAAAGCAATCTTTTACAGATTCCGTGATATAGTCGCCGTGCAACATCTTCGGTAATGCTTTCGTCACGGGTGGGTGAGCGGCTGCCAGCCAACCAGCGGCCGTGGCTAATTCAAACACCTGCTCGGGTTGGCCTAGACCGTAAACAAGTCATTGATTGTTGACGAAAGCATTACCGAGGTTGTTCTACAACTTTACTAGAGTTGTACAACGAGAAAATTAAAATTATCGATGGAGAATAGCAGACGATGATAAATTTACTAACATGAAGCAATCTTTTGTAGATTCCGAGATATTAGGTCGCCGCCTAACCGAGCGCACAACGACGATATGGCAACAATTCCTAGGATACATCTGTCGTGACCTTGTTCAAAGAGGTCCGTAGCCCAGTATTTTGGCGGTATTTTTTAGTATTTCTACAAAATATGTATATTACAAGTTACAACATACCCGGCAAGTGGGAGACCCTGGTTCGATTCCCAGTCAGGGTTTTTTTAATATCAAGATTTCACCTCAATACCCTTAAATGTCGGAATTCAAAAGTAGCACGATTTTCCAAATAGGTCATTAGTTTGTGGTAGTATCCAGAATGAACCAGAGGTCATAATTTAAGCATTAGTGTAGAAGAATTCTAATTGCAGGCACACCAATGCAGTAGGGACAATTGTTTTGACAATCACAGCCAATAAAACCTAGCCCAACTCCAAATAGTCAATTAGGCTAGCCCAGGCTTAGGTCTGGAATATGGATGTCTCTAATTCACTCATCGTCTCGATTACTCCGGATGCCAACGACAAAACCACCACACGACGTGTTCTGTTAAAACAGTTTGATTTTACCGCGCGCGCTTCACCACACAGAAGAAAATAGTGCATCGGCAGTTGATGTCACTCCGCCGCCTGCGTACAGTGCTGACTGGGCACACGGAGCGTAGTTTGTCATGTCTGGACCGGAGCCCAATGCTAATCTTAGCAGTGGCGCGTGATAAACATGTGCTGTGCAGGCAGGGTAATGCGTAGTAGTAGGACATACATGCATACGTGTACACGCGGATGCTGGGTTCTTTCTTACAATATCGCCAGTGGACCATGAAGATGTGCATAACGCATTCTAGCGCAAAAGTTGCGGGAATCAGCAGGGCGATCCTGTATGGGCGACGATAAATTTAATTTATCAGCGGTTTTAGTCGTTACTGAAGGCGAATGCAAGGCGGTGATTGGCTAACGCCTTCTTCTAACTGAAACCGGTGATAAACGTGTCGTCGCCCATACAGAATCGCCCTGCAGAGCTGGGAAAAATACCCCTCCAATAAATGTATTTTCGTTATAAAATATACAAGATTCTTTCGGAGACTTGAATTTTCGATACAAAATACATTTGTATTAAAAGAAATCTTTAAAGCCCCCTCTAGAATCGGTCACCCGGCAATCTCCTGACCCGGTACCGTGCCGCTTAACCACGTAGCCTTGACTACACGAATGGCGTGGCGTGACTTCTATTTCCGAGTGCACAGCAACAGTAACTACAACAATCAGACAGGGAGGCGGTACATCCACGATGGCCTCTAAGGATGGCCTGACATGGCCTGACTATAGAGAAGCTATAGCAAGCGGTGCATACGATGATGGCCTCACTGACAGAGTAGATGGAAGAATGCCAGCACACTAGAGCCTGAAGAAGAAGAAGCTTCCGTATACTATTTATATACATTATGCGTTATATTCCTTACAGCACACACACATTCCAGGAAGAATTGTGTCGGTCGGAGCCAATCAGCGGGTGGTGGCTTTTTCGAATAATGACATTTGGTTGGCCTGGCCAACTCACACGTTCATGACGTCGGCAAGGTCGTTGTGTGGACTTGTACAAAAAAAAAACACTTTATCTGGAGACGTAAAAACTGTAGAATAATCGATTTTGATATTTGTTGTTTAACGACGTACTCGACAACTAAGATCATATATGACGTCGGGAGATGTTCGGAGGAAAGGGACAAGTATAGGAGGTAAAGGGGAGCCGAAAAGGGAGAGAGGGGTGGACGTAGACTAGAATAAGGGTGATATGTTTTCGGTAATAACAACTGAGAAGACATGTTCAAAGAGGACTCAACTCAAATCTAACATAGATAGCGCTGCTAAGCAACCTCCTTTCAGCGCCATTGATGAATAATAACAATAAAACAACAATGGAAACTGACAACAAAACCACTCTTTATAGAAGTTTATTTTCTTGCTACCAGATCTATGCATCTAGTGTATTTTGAGTGCTCTTGTTATTAATTTTATAATCGTCATTGAACAATTAGGGCCGGCATTACAATCAACAAATAGGAAAGTTATTTGTAGAAAACTTCAGCTATACTGGCCACGCCGTAAGAAGCACGGTGGTGTCCCCTAACATTCTGATAATTGACGTTCGCTCCACACGGTCTATTTCAACGGTATTCATCGCGAGATTTCCCGATACCTGCATTGTTATTGTCCTCTGCATTGACTGCACCAATCGTGAATGGAATGCGACCCCACAACGTCTGACAACATGCGAGCGATATCATCACTACAATACCTGAGGCATGAGAACGGGATGCAACTAGATTTAGGTTGGTAGTTGTCACACGCGTCACCACCCTATTACATAATCCGTGACGACAACACCTTGCAAGTTACTTTGACGCGACTATATTTGGAGGATTTCATAAGGTTTTGATTGGTGGTTGCTATGATGATGGAGAAAACAAGCTATTCGAGAAAAAAAGTAATTAGTTATTAGGATCGGACCTTACAATTCGACTGATATTAAAGTTGCTCGAACCTAAGTAAACTAGCTACTTTAACTTAAGGTGAGGTACTAAAGGCTGGTCCACACAGATTTTGAAGACATAATGCATAAGGTTTTAAGACGTTGTTTTAAAAACAACAATGAAAACAACGTCTTAAAACTAAAACTTTGAGTGAACGCCAGTACGTGTTTCCTATGATCCAACTTTACGACTACGCGTTAAACCTTAAATCGTATGTCTTAAAAGTTCTGTGTGGACCAGCCTTAACTAAGTACAGGCTACGTTATACTTAAGTACACATTTTGTGACGTCATTCACACGATGAGTCACACCAAAACACAGTTGCCAAATTAACAAGAAGCCAACAGTATCGCTTCGTACACGACGAAGATCGTGCTACGAAGATACCATCTCGCATATTATTATATACCGATACGGTATATAAATAAATTGCAACACACACGCTCAGACGGACGGATGGACGCATCGTCATAACTACACTGTGGCAGTAAAATCTAGCAGGATGTGAACACAAAGACCCCCCCACATTATTATTATTATTATTTATTATTATGACATGTAGACGAATTAGCCCAAATTCGCTCTATAGCCGGCTGAAGCGATATACAATTAAAACAACAACGACGAAAACACAACAGATACCGTTCTGATCTAAATCACATTGTGCAAGTGCATGCATGATGATCCGAATGAAATCTGTGTATGACCTTGGCACGCGTAATACATACATCACCGATCGCTTCTTTGAACTATATCACGTGAGTCATTTTGACTAACTCATTAACCGCGTTCGATCATGATTCATGATGAAACATCCTCCCTCACTCGGGTGATTTGGATCGATCTGATATGAATGGGAACTGGCGAAATTCGGCGGCGGCACGATGCCGAAATCGAAATGGGAATAACGAATCATTACTTGTTTAAAAAACGGCGTACTTGACAACTCAATCATATCATATTTTATTAATTAATATTATATTATTTATGATCAGTCATATTTGTTATACTGGGTGGAGCTTCAAACTATGTCAAACTAAGAATGTCTACACTCACTCTAATTAAAGCCGTCGTCGGTGTCATGAACTGAGCACCGAACGATTAATGCGATGACGTCATTCATTCATCCATCTATTACAATGATACGTCTGGGTTTAACGATCCGTTACGCAACGAGGCTAATCGAGGTTAGAAGAGTGGCGATACAACTTTCTTTTAACGACCGTCTGTCTGTCTGTCTGTCTGTCTGTCTGTCTGTCTGTCTGTCTGTCTGTTTCCATTTACGTCTATAGCCGATGATAATAATGATGATAATAATAATAATAATAATAATAATAATAATAATAATAATAATAATAATAATAATAATAATAATAATAATAATACCGGGCTGGGCTGCTGGAGGCGATTCTCAATTATATTTGGAATAACCATCGACCGCCACATGGTCACCATTCTCTCATGCAACTATACTCAAGTCAATATGTTGGCGCCACATCACCATATATATCCGTCATAGAATCCACATCACCATATATAAACGTTACAGAATCCACATCACCGTATATATCCGTTATAGAATCCACATCACCACATATATCCGTTATAGAATCCACATCACCATATATATCCGTTATAGAATCCACATCACCACATATATCCGTTATAGAATCCACATCACCATATATATCCGTTATAGAATCCACATCACCATATTTATCCGTTATAGAATCCACATCACCATATTATATCCGTCATAGAATTAATTTATCAGTTTTTTTTTTTTTTTTTTTTAATTTTGCTAAGATAAATATAATATATAATATACACAACATTTGTTTTTCAAGAAGTAAACTACTCAAGTCAGTATGTTGGCGCCACATCACCATAAATATATATCCGTAATAGAATTAATTTATTATCAGTTCGTTTTTTTTTTTTTTACTTTTGCTAAGATAAAAATATATATAGATACACAACAGTTGTTTTTCAAGAAGTAAATTCTATATATAAATAGGATAAGAGAGTGTTAATCGTGGCCGGAGCCAAGGCCGCATTACCACGAGGAGGAAGCTGATGCAATGAAAGCACCCCTAACATAATATGTGATAACCCCGCTCGCTGTGATAAACCGACCTAGATATACACAAGCAGGCAGCCAGGCTATCTTTAGTCCGGGCATGCGATGTTATAAGGACGGCTAGGAAGGCAGGCTGTATGACAGATAGACATGCAAATAGGTAGACATGCAAATAGATAGACATTCAGACAGACAAGACACCACTGCAGGCCTGGCGGCTATCTTCAGTCCGGGCATGCGATGTTATAAGGACGGCTAGGCAGGCAGGCTGTATGACAGATAGACATGCAAATAGATAGATATACAGACAGACAGACAGGCAGACAGACAGACAGACAGTGAGACAGACATGCAAAGTATACTCAACACGCCAAATTTTAGTTGAAGCATGCAGACGGCCCACAGACACACAGACAGACAAGCCGCCACTGGTGAGTAATTATGTCGGATTGTGCCCATGTTAACCAACAGGGTAATACAATTACAAATATCAAATTTATTTCAATTGTAAAGCGTGACAATTACGTTTCTTTTGTTCGTATCTTTGGAATGTTGAGGCATAGATAAATGATTATCAAGCTAATAATAGAAGGAAGGATGTTTAAAAATTGATTATACCGTATTGTATTTGTGGCTAAAATTATATGACACTTCAAGATTGATTGATTGATATTTGGGCTTAACGTCTTATATTTCTGCAACTTGGCTAATCAAGACGATGAGTGGGGGATAAATATGACACTTCAATAACATCTCATTATTATTGTCTAAAAGTAATAAAAATAAAAAATAATAAACTTGCGACAATTTTATCTCAGCTATTTATAATCATGCGTTGCTTTCGGCGAGTAATTCAAAGACCGCCGAGTGAAAACGTTCACTTTTAGTGTCAGTGAATGGGGGGACTGACTACGAGTAACGATTGCCAACTTGACGGATCCGCCCGCCCGCCCGCCACCCACAGAAAGTGCAGTCGAGTGAGTAGGCCTAGTTACTAAGCGAAGTGTCCTCTCATTACCGGTGGTGGTGCTAAATATATCCACCGTGGCACGATCGATGTGGGCGCGCCAACACTAGTTCACGCCAATAGAGGTGGCTCGGCGGTACAAGACGCAAGACTCTGATTCGGGAGGACGCCGGTTCGATTCCGGCCACCGGCAGTCCTGATTGATTGATATTTGGGATTAACGTTTTATATTTTTGCAGCTTGGCTAATCAAGACGATGAGTGGGTGATAATGAAGATTAAATTGGGGGCTGTTTGGAGGAAAGGGGCAAGTAGGAGGGCGCGTGAGGAAAGAGGAAAGGGGATTGGGGTGTGGACTGCATTTCGTTCGACTTCTCCTCCTCGACCAGTCCGGCCGGCTAGGGTGGCCCTACCAGAAGCATACGCTTCCACGCCGACATAGCTCTCGGGATCACCGAAGCACGCAAACCTGCCCACCACGATAAGGTAGCAGTCCCTGGGCAGGACCGGCAGTCCTGACTGAAGGTTTTTTCCAAGGGTTTTCTCAGTCGTAAAGGCGAATGCTGGGATTGAGTCCTACTAACAGCCCTCGGATATCCCTTCCCAGCCATCCAAACACCCTAATAACCTAGTTATAGTCACCTGAAGAGGGGCACATCAGGTACAGCTGGTGTGCACCCTATAACGTGTTTTCCTACGAAACATCCCCACTCGCATTTTATTAGAGAATAGAGATAAGAATAGAGAGGTACGTCGTTTTAGCATTTATTCATTTGCTCTATAAATGAAGCATTTTGTAACTCGTATATCTTTTTCTTTTTCATCAAAACCTTGAATATGAGGCCCGGGTTACTTGCACTTCTAATAAAAAATTATGTGCAGCTATATTTAAAATCAATTTTAAAAGGGTAGAATGCAAATATCGCCATAGATAGATCGTAATGCGAGCACATTATTTTTTGTAAAAATTTCATTCTGCAGTGTTTGCAAAAATACATGTTCGCTGATTGGCTTGGCAGAAGCCAAGGCTGCA
Organism: Isoperla grammatica; assembly: GCA_945910005.1. Taxonomy (NCBI): domain Eukaryota; kingdom Metazoa; phylum Arthropoda; class Insecta; order Plecoptera; family Perlodidae; genus Isoperla; species Isoperla grammatica. Next base: position 30,403,024 of record OX246747.1, read on the forward strand.
AGTTTATCGCAGCCCGCTCATTGAAAAGGGCGAACGCACGCTCGTTCTCTCACAAAACTATCACATATTTAATTATGATTTTTACGGCTTTCGGCCTTGGCTGTTGAACGCATCAAGTCACTATAGTCAGACAGATAGATAACGTATCAATCAAGGCGGCAATAAGAACGACCCCTCAAGGTGAAACAAATCATTGCACTTGATCCTGACTTGACTGCATCGTTCAGGCTTCAAGGTCAATTAATAGTGCACGATATGCGGGATATGCTCGTGATTCTACTGAGTTACTCTGCACTTCCGGTGTCCTTATGTGAGGGGGGGGGGGGGTTAAAAAAAAACGGATTCAAAAAGAAATATCTATATGCATATATGATCGCTCGAGGAGGCATTTAACCCTGAAGATGACTGATGGGATTCAGTCGAAACGTCGACCATGTGACAACCGCCCGTGCCAGGGCCAGCAGTGTGACACCGGTACACGGATAATTACCCGAAAGACTAATAATCATATATATACACTTTATTCCAACATCATTTAGTTGGGTAAAGGGTTTAGAGTGTATGTATATTGAAGGAAAAACTATATAATTAACATATTGACGTTTAATCCCTCCACTAGACATAACAACATAAAAGAGAAAAATGTACGTGGTTCGTCCACCCCTTTGCAAATTAATAGTATTATTATCGATTGTTGTTTCACGAGCAAGCACGACAAAAAAGAAGAAGATAGACACATAGATATAGGTGAGGGGGGGGTTAACACCTTGCACAGATTAACACAACTGTTTTCGAGAACCAAATTCACAAGAGAAGAGCAGAAAACTCAAAATAGACTAGACGCATTCTGGTGGCAAGAAAATAAACTTCTATTAGGAGTGGTTTAGCTGTCAATTTTCATTGTTGTTTTATTGTTATTATTCATCAATGGCGCTGAAAGGAGGTTGCTTAGCAGCGCTATCTATGTTAGTTTTGAGTCCTAACAAATTAATGCCATTCAACGCGTGTGTCTATTTTATTGTTGTGTATTGTTTGTTGTTTTAACCGTTCAAGGTGCACTCAGTGCAGCTCAGTGCAGCAGCAGCAGCAGTCATTGGTAAACGCCACCATATTGTTTCAATCAAGTGTTATTTAAATAACAACAATACGTGTCACATTACACGAAGCATCACGGAAGGAACCGAAGAACGAGCCGAGGTCACCCACGCAGCTCCCCGACGGAGACAATGCACTTCCTGGTACTGATAGGTTGATTGGTTCTCCAGTTGCCTGCCTTGGCTCGCTCGCTTATCACTACGCTTCAATGGGCAAGGACATACGGAAGCGATTATACTTTTACGCAGCCCAATGTAAGTACAGAGCATACAATATAATATACACGACGTTGTTTGCAATCGTTTCCACGCAATGAATATAAAACTATTGAATTTGCATACGTCGGTAGTAGTGTAGGCTACACACATAGATAGGTTGCCCGACGCTCACTCTGAAGTCACTGTTTGCATCTGCCGGTATACTTGCCCCAAGACAGGTGCTCTCGTCACAGGCGAGGCACTCGTATAGCCAACCGACCGAGACGAGCCCCCACAAATACCGATCGTTGATTGGCTACAAGTTCCTCCTCCGTGACAGGCGAGGCACTCGTATATAGCCAACCAGCGATCCGCCCGAGACAATCGCGCGCAAATACCGATCGCTCATTGGCTACGAGCCCCTCGCCTGTGACGAAAGCATCTGTAAGGTAGTCTTGGGGCAGCATTCGCACATACCAAGTAACCTGAATTAATCATTGAGCCCCCGGAGGATACATCTGACTTGAACGGAGGAATAAACCGATTAGGGTACAATACCGAACGATCTACGCTAATATGTCGCCAGCTATGGAATCGTTGAGTGAGTAATATAGGGTAGAGGGGCCACGCCATCGGCGGTTTGTCTACCGCCTTGTGTTTGGGGAAATACTTTAGTCGGGTAGTAGAAGTTCGCCAAGCGACGCGATGACGGAGCCTGATTGGTCGGCTACTTCACCGAAGAGATACGAGGACAGCCAAAAACTCCGTCATCGCGTCGCTTGGCGAACTTCTACTACCCGACTAAAGTATGTTGGGCAGCATAAGGCGGTAGACAAACTGCGGATGGCGTTGCGCCTCTACCCTATATTACTCACTCAACGGTTACAGCGAGACACCTACGCACAGGTATTGACAGGTATTGACATGTCGATGCACAGGTGTCTCATGCACAGGTATTGACAGCTCAAGGCTAGGCCGGCCCGCATCGCAGTGAAGCGACAAGCCAGCCAGCCAGCCAGGCAGGGAGAAAGTAAAACGCATTGTCTATCTTGACGACCAAACCCATTCAATAACACACAAAAGACCGCCAGTCCGGCCGGCGTGTTATACTGTTGACCCCATATGCGTCAGCTATCACAGCAATGAATCACTAGACTTTTAGCCTGATTGTGATCAGAGCTCTTCTACCTGGAAGACTGTCCCACCGTTTTAGTCTCGTTCAGACTTGCCAAAACTTGCATTATTGTGCGTTATACACCAGCTCCAACGTGTAAAAAGCCTGTCCGCTCATAGTAGAAACGAAACGTTTAGAGCCGATGACCAATGTTAGTCTATAATAGACCGTGAAACAGTGTTTTTAAAGGGCCAACAGGTAACGCGCTGTTGTCATTTCCTTGCAATTCTTTTTCTTTCAAACGTTTGACATTCTTTCGACTTCCTTTGTTTTTTCTAGTACATCTTCATGTTTACTCGTCGTACAACATCTTCGGTAATGCTTCCGTCACGGGTGGGTGAGTGGCAGCCAACCAGCGGCCGTGGCTAATTCAAATACCTGCTCGGGTTGGCCGAGACCGTAAACACGTCATTGATTGATGAAAACATTACCGAAGATGTTGTACGACGAGTATAGACAGTAGGAACTACAGAAGCATCGTGGATGCTAAAGTCATAGATGAGTGAGTCGGAGCCAATCAGCGGGGCGTATTTTTTGTTTTTTACAAATACTGACATTTGATTGGCCAATGCCTTCACAGGTGGGTGAGCGGCAGCCAGCCAACCAGCGGCCGTGGCTAATTCAAATACCTGCTCGGGTTGGCCGAGACCGTAAACACGTCATTGATTGATGACGAAAACATTACCGAAGATGTTGTACGGCGACTATAAGCATGAGCATAATGTGGAGTTCCGCGGGAGTTTACACTTTACACCAACCTTTTAGGTATTTTTCTTGGTACACCCCTAGTGCAAAGTCCAGTCGAGCAATTATCTCCATTAAACTCGAGCAAAGGACGAGGAATTCAGATGACTGAATACACTCATCACATTCTTCAAGGCGATGAGGTCCGATCGTTCCAGGAAAACAAGAAATCCCGGGGTAGCTTATCCTTCAACGTATCTATGGGTGTACAAGACGGGCGGAAAATGGTGTGGCCATGGTGTAAACTCCCGCGGAACTCTACTGTAGTTACAAGAGAAGGGTTGTGACGTGGGCAGCCTACCTTGGAAGCAGGAGGAGACCAGACTGGAGCCAGTTCGCTTCTTCTTCCTCCTCTTCCTGCGGGCCTCCTCCTTACGTTGCAACACGTCGTTGTTCAACGTAGCGGCCGTCTTGTCGCGCAGGACCGCCGACAGTACCTCACCTAGACAACACACAAACAAACGACATGTCGTTAGAATCCATCACACTCTCAAACCATGCATCTTGAATGCACACATATAGTTGTCCCACGACTACCTTACACGTATAGTCTCGTCAAAGTAACTTGCAAGGTGTTGTCGTCACGGATTATAAAATAGGGTAGTGACGCGTGTGACATCTACCAACCTAAATCTAGTTGCATCCCGTTCTCCTGCCTTAGGTATTGTAAGACATAATATCGCCTGCCTGTTGTCAGACGACGTGGGGTCGCGTTCCATTCACGGTTAGTGCATTGTTTGGTATGCAATACAGTCATTTGTTTGTCTACAACAATGACTCAGTGTACGGGATGGTGGCCGCTATGTGTAGGAACTGCAATACCTCATGTACGGGAATATGGCCGCCAACAATGTCCGCAGCTATATCGGGCAATCTCGAGTTGAATACCGTTGAAATAGACCGTGTGGAGCGACCGTCTCTTCTTAGAATTTTAGGGGACACCTTGCTTCTTACGGCGTCGCCAGTATACATGCTTTCGTCACAGGCGACGGGTTCGTATAGCCAATCAGCGATCGGTATTTGCACGGGTGTGTCTCGGGCGGTTCGCTAATTGGCTGCCTCCCCTGTGACGAAAGCATGTGTTAGGTAATCTTGGGTAAAAGATACATTTATTGCACTTGGCGCGTTATCGGACGACTTTCGACTTATAATGTCGACTTATAGAATTACCAATATATTCTTTATATTCCCGTGACGTCGCGGACATTGTTGGCGGCGGACACTATCCTGTACAGTAGGTATTGCAGTTCAAGTACATCAAGTGATTGTTGAAGACAACCAATTGAGCATATTGGTTGGTGCTCAGTGCTCACCAAACATTGCTGCTATGATAAATGGTGTAATGCTCGCTCCCCACTGAGAATCAGTTCATGTAAAACCCGACAATATATACATATTTTATTTATTCATCCAGATTGATGCCCGAGATTGAGCCACCGAGCTGGCAACCTCCTTGAGGAGACGTGGCAACGCAGCGCTCCCACACAATGGCCGACTATCCCTTTAGACAGACACAGACAGACCAGCCGCGCTTTAAACTTTAAAACACCGGAACTACTAATTCACGGAGCTGCCGGCACCTTCAGCGGTGTGTTCTCTTATCACACTATATCTGAGCAGCAATCGGATGGTGCTCGAAGCATTCTTTTATCGACTACGCGAGTCATCGGTGCCATTCTTTCATTACCAGCGGCAGAGCACTCGGAGTAAGAACGGCTTTCCAGGAGCAATCTTACAGATTTGGGCCGCCGACAGTGCATCTTGACAAGGCAAGAAAGTTAAAGTTGGAATTCATAGTCTACACATAGGGGCACCCATTGTTGCTATATGGATTTGTTTCGTTGATAGGAAATAACATGCAAACAACTGTTACCTTGGTAACAATGGGCGCCCCTAGATGTAGGGGCCGACTATGAATTCCAACCTAACTGAGAAAGTAAACTGTTATATACGAGTTGGAGTTCAGCTGTCAATTGTTCATTGTTGTTAAAAATCATAAATGGCGCTGTACGGAGATTGCTTAGCAGCGCTTTCGTGTCCTATGCGTCATTGGCGTCGACAACAATTAGCGCTTCTCAATAAAACCAACCAAGTATCTATCTGCACAGCATCCCATCATCCTAGGTTTCTCGGCCGTCGCGCGTCGAAAGAAAGTGGCTTTAGAACATGCTGGAGATATAACCAACCAACACCCAACCAGCCAGACAGCTCAGCACTGCTGGCTGCATTGCTTGCGAGGAAGCGATCTAACCACGGCCCAGCTGTTCGCAAGTTCCTCTCCTCGAGCTGAGCACAGTGGTGTGATAAAGCAAAAACTCTCTCAAGGTTACGGCGTAGTGAGGAGGGGGTACAGTCGCAGGCGCACAAACTAGTTCATCGCGGCGGAGATTAGGGTGGTGAGATTCAACCGGTTTGGTTGGAGGGGGGGGGGGGGGGGGCAAGACTACTACTGCAAAAGCGAGTTCCAGAAGCAAATACGTAGCCGAAAAGTTGAGTCGTACTATTTCGAAAGTGGCCAATTCAAAAGACATATAACGTGACCATATAAAAGCTTTTCATTCATTCGTGATGTACAGATGGCATGCATACTAACTCGATACGTGATAGATCGCATTGCAACTCTTATCAACTCTTCAAGTACAGTTCTGTCATATAGTGATTGCACTATTTTGGAACCATAACAAAGTACAAACAATACTATACTCGCAGCACGATTTTACATTAACGCGTTCGGTTGTCATCCAATTGCCGGATCGTAGTCATTCTACCGTCTGAAGTCTAAAAAGTACCCGTAAGTAAATAACTAAACACGACTATTTAGTGGTCAGTTCTTTGTTCAGTCATACCCATGACAACAACAACAACTAAATGCAAATACACTAACAAGCCAGTTAAATTAAATACCGGGCATGAAAGAGCCGACTTTACGGTACATTATCCGGTAATTGTGAAACATTATCATTAACATTGAACCGTATTTATATATACTCCAATAATCCAAGTATTTGTTCTATCTCTGTTTCTTGTTCTAGTACAATCTTTATTTCTGCATAACATTATTTTTCTACAGTGTTTTTCGTAATTGTTTTCCTTGTACATAAGTATTGCACAGTTGTTTTTATTGTCCTCCTTTGTAAGATTTCCAAGTGGATAACAAGACAGACAGACATTGCATATGAATAAATGACGTGATCTATTGGGTGTGTTCCAAGTAAGACACTATTCACTATTCAGCACCTATTCAAAGACACTAATCGTCTTCCTTACAATAAAACATATCGAGGAACAATTTTACAGGATATAGATGTCTCATCTGCAAGGCCCCGAACTGAACGAAAGAATTGCGCTGGCTGGCTCCCTTACAATTGAACATATCGAGGAACAATTTTACAGGATATAGATGTCTCATCTGCAAGGCCCCGAACTGAACGAAAGAATTGCGCTGGCTGGCTCCCTTACAATTGAACATATCGAGGAACAATTTTACAGGATATAGATATGTCTCATCTGCAAGGCAAAGAAGCACTGGCTGCCTTCCCAAGGCTGTATTAAGGCAAAGGCTTACTAGGCTGGAGCCTAGGGCGCCGATATTTTAGGGGGCGCCAAAGCGCCCCCCCGACCCCCCCCCCCCCCCCCCCTATCAACACCGAATTGCGCTGAGGGCCGAGGCGTGTAACTTTTTAACGGGCGAGACTGGGGCCGATGAAATTATACAATTTAGTGAGTTGCATTGTATTAGCTGCCTACTTTTTTTTTTACCTATAATGCATGCATATGTTTTTTAGCATGTTGAATTTGGGGGGGGGGGGTATCTGCTTTTTAGCCTAGGGGCGTCAAATGTCTTAATTCGGCCCTGTGCCTTCCTTACTACATATCGAGAAGTAATATAGATGTCTCATCTGCAAGGCCATCCCCCCCCCCCCCCCCCCCCTACGTATTAATCTCGGCTCGCGCTTCCTTACAAACGCACGTAGCAATAACACGTCGGCTTCGGCTCCGGCTCAAGGTCACGCGACAGAAACGTCTGGCGTCGGAAATGTTTCCTGTTTCCTCCTCATCCACCTCCAATGAGTCAAGCAAGACAGATGTCGCACGCACGCACACATGATACTCCAAGGTAATAACATCACATAACAGACGGTTCGGCGGTCATAATAGATCGTATGTTCATTTGTCTACAGTAGATAGTAAAAAAATGATCGATCATCTTTCGATGCCAACAACAGAAAACGCGCGCATTGTTGGTGTGGTTCTTTTGAAAGCGAACATTGTTTGCTGCACATTTGTCGTGGCAATTACATGTTTTACTGTCACGACATCGTTTCTTAGAATTTAAAAATGTACTTAACTTAATTACAATTCTTAATAGCTAGGCCTACCTACCCCGATCGATTACAACATTGCAAATAGTTTCTTAGTTTTTAATTATGATCATTCTACTCGTCGGACGCGGTATTTGGGAAGTCCTCTAAATATTTAACCCACTGCTAACTTCTCCATGGCAACCACCAATCAGAAGCGGCGTTTCCACATAGGACACTGACAGACAGACAGACAGACAGACAGACAGACAGACACAGACAAGACAGACAGACAGACAGACAGACAGACAGACAGACAGACAGACAGACAGACAGACAGTCAGAGGTAAAACTGCATGGGATTGGGAGCCTCGTTTTCCGGGCATTTGTGAAGACCATTCTGTCTGCCAACCCCCTTCCCTCCCTTCCTTCACCCTTGTACCTTCGATTGTAGAAAACCCTGTAATTGCAATTCTACATTAGGCACCTCTCCCAAATAAAGGAAACAAAACAACCCTATCGATGTCATTCATACTCATTCACAAAACATTATCATGTAAGTAAGGGACAACCTATAACGACCTGGCCTCTTTAAAGAAGCGTCCTAAGCTCGTATTAAATAATCAACACTCCTCTAGGCAGAAAGCCGGTTATCTGCATTATTAATGTGAAGGCACCACTCGAGAATTGCGAACGAGTCCATCCCTTAATCCTGCAAGCAAGTAAGTCCTTGAAAGCATCAACAATACACATCGGACGAAACTAGACCAAAAATCATACCAGCCCAACTGTACAGCAGTGAGAGAGGCGAGAGTGAAAGTAAGCCAGCCGGCCGGCTAGGCTAGGCTAGGCCGGCAGACACAGACAAAGGATGCGCGAGCGGGGTCGATGTTTTCGTGTGCGGTCTTTAGTTTCTCGCATCGATTGCCACAGCACAGCACAGCCGACCGAGGCTAGGCTAGCCCTCGCTAGCCGAAACTCTGTGCTCATCGGATACTATTGCCCCACAGATATAGGCCTCTAAGTACGTTCAACTCGTGGTGAGTGAGTGAATGGCATAGTTTTAGATACAATAGACAAGTACGAGGTGAACTGGATTCACTGCAATCCGGGTTATTGCGACAAGACAACGCGTGGGAACAACGGTGATTTATGAAAGTCATCCAAAGATGATGATGATGATGATGATGATGACATTTTGGGTCTCTTCCAGGCCTATATGGCTCAACAATATTATGAAAATGTAAAACCGATGAACTTGTCAAAACTATGTACTTAGAACCTTAGCTTAGCTAAGCTTAGACGAATACATATTTAAGTAGACACTTGACTTATAGTCATAGATAAATAAGTACACACTTACTTATCTGTGAGCAGTCTATAGTTAAGTGTAGCCATGCATACTATTAGCACAGATAAGTAAGTAGACTGTCCCCGGCATTATTTATCTGTGGTACCTATTATGTTGTTATTGACAGACCATCTATCTGTAGGTAACTGGGGAAAAGATAATTACAAACCAGCCGGTGTAACAGGCTTCCTCTCCACCCACTTGGTGCGGACAGTGGACATTCCGATACCATCTACAAGCTGGTTTAAACGCTTTAGTACGGTAACTATAGTAGGCTAATATAAACAATGTACGCGGGCAATAATAACACTTGTCTGGAATATACGAACCTCCATGTCATTCATTACCTGTATTATCAATCACAATCTAATCAAACTACGTACACTAAAAAAATTGCTCTATATCTAGGCCTACCTATAAATATCTACGATTGATGAAACCACATAAAAAAAATTGTAACGTTCCACTATTATAGAATGTGGGTTAATAATTCGGCATTAATGTCATATAAAAAAAGAACTACTACTCGTAGTGGTTTAATAATTCGGCGGCAATAATATCCGATAAAAAAGTAAGAAAAAAAAGAAAAAAAAACATACTCGTAGGCCGTCGCACGTCCTGCCTGTGTCTGTATGAGTGTGTGGCTTCGAGTAATGAGGGACAAGAGTGAACAGTTAGCAGACGACATTACAAGAGAAGGAAGGCCAGCGGGCGTGGAGTACGGTACCTATACCTACTTCTAATGACGTCATTATTCCATGGTCAACCGACCATCTGAACTGTCAATAGACGAGACAGACGAATAGGCTCACCGCGCCACTGGTCGAATTAAGAGAGGGGGTGCGGGGAAGCCAACCCCCCCCCCCCCTCAAAAAAAAATTAGTAATTATTTAATTAACACTATATAAAAGAGATCGGCTAATTTTGTGACCATTCCCATCCAGCAGCCCCCCCCCCTCCCCCCCCAAGATATAACCTGCCATCACCGTTCTCCATAATACTTGTCCATGGAAACACCATTTTACAGATAGATGCGTTTGCCATTGACTTAGAACGCTACTAAAATCAGTTGTTTCAAAACCGATATAGCAGGCAGCATAGCATCTGTAAGGTTGTTTTTGGACAAGTATTATGGCAAACATGTGGTGCTATAGGGAAAAAAACAACAACGAAAAACTAAGACACATCCAATTAATCACATTCTATGCATGTATAGGTAGCAATTGAATTAACATTTATAATAGTGTGAATAATATATTGGAGACTCGAAACGAATAAATGCATGGAGTTGCTAAGCAACCAGACCTCTCCTTACGGCGTCATTGATTATTTAACAATCAATAAAACAACAATGCACAACTGACAGCCGAACTCCTCGTCGCAACAGTTCATTTCTATTTTGTATGGTCAATTAAACAAAAGGGCACTAGCAACACCGAAAGACAACAATGGAACAAATGAATTGAACTGATGGACAAACAATCAGCTGTCAAAATAATAAAATTGCAACCATACAAATAAAAACAAGTGTAGCAACTGGCAATAGTAACTGCTCGCCACTTAAAACTTTTAATGATAGACAACGACTAAGTGAAAGTTTTGTATGTGTATTTGTTTGTTTTTTGTTTTGTTTCCCAAAAATCAGAAGAAATTATTTTTTGACAGCTTGTTGTTTGTCCATCGATTCAATTCATTTGTTTCATTGTTGTCTTTTGGTGTTGCTGGTAGACTATTATGCATTCCTACCCTGTTTTATTTTATAAGATCCGTTGTAAAACAACCACACGAATAACCGGGTATACGAACCAGAGACCTTTGCTAATCAGCTAGTCTGACCGGTGAGCGTAGCCAGAGGGATCAAGGCAGACAGGCAGGCATTGCATTTACTAATGACTTGTTTGTAGTACGCATAATGAATGCAACTAGAGCGTCAGAATCAATTGAATGCATTCCTTGTGTATAAACAATATTGGCGCCAACTGCAAGACATTCAATGAGACACTGGCCGACATTTCTTTCATATTGAACTATTCATTTATGCGTCAAGTGAAGGTGTAATTAATTAATGTACATATTTGAAACAAAGTGACTTTCAAATATTATACGATTCTGTAAGTGGCCATTGAAAATGTAATTAGATATATCGATCAACTATGTATTAGTCCATTGCTTTCCTTTTGCTTCTCACATGTGTAAGTGTAACCCATTGAAAGTAGTGAATTTTACAAAATTTTATCTCACAAGATCTCGTTTTTATTGTGTTTGGTAAAAAAAAAGGATGGAAAAAAAAATAAACAGTGGGTCTCAATGGTTCTGCTTCCAATGCAGAGGACCCTGGGTTCATTTCCCGGTTCGGACTGGGTTTTTTTAAATTCGAAATTTGACTTTTAATCCATCGATATGAGACATGAGGCTACTGGTGACTTTCAAATGGTAACTTAAGATGACGATATTTTGGGATTTACGTCCCACATTTTTGCAGCGAGGCTAATCGAGACGACGAGTGGGTGATTACGAGAATGAAAAACGCCACACACATGACATCTATGCCCAAGCCGGGATTCGAGCATGGAACGCAGAGACTGCGGATTACTAGACCAACGCCTAATCGACCTCGGCCAACTGCGCCGGCCGAACTGGAAACTTTAAACTGTTAAAAAGAAACTAAAAAAGCAATGGGGAAAAAGTGGATTGCATGATCACGGATTATTGCCGAGTACCGAATTCCGATCATCGTCGACAAAACACGCAACGCAAATTCATATATTCGTCCCCTACCCATAGGGGCACCCGTTGTTGCCAAAGTAACAGTTCCATACATGTTATATGAATTGTTACTATGAGAAGAACCATATAATATTGAAGACTATTTTTACAAAAGGAAATAATATAAAATAGAAACCTTACAGGCACTCTCATTCCCATCTGTGATTTGTGTATACCACTGTGACTAAATTTTTTATTTTTTTTTTAACTCATGTACAATTTGTATAGTTGTAACATATAAATCATTGTAAATCATATCTCTGAAACACATGTATAATTTCATTGTTGTGACTTATGTATATTGACAAAGCTGATATTACGAATATAATTATTTTATTGTAGGCTATGTAATGTAATCTAAAAAGCTGATAATAAAATGAAATGAAATGAAACATATAGAAAACAAATCCATAGCAACAATGGGTACCCCTACTATATATTATAATTCCTGTCGACAACCCACGCGACTGCGTGGCGAATCAGCTGATTGAACCTAGTGACCCGACAAAGAGACACACCACGCCCACCAACCTCACTACACAAACACAACACAACACAAACACAAAGGACTACAGATAGAAAGCGGCTGGCCTGCATGCCAGCCTGCCTGGTAGACGACAGAAACAATAGGCCTACTGTGCCACTCACTGATTAGCGAGCGTGCGCGCGCAGGCTTGACTCAACTGGTCTAGTTGACCCATCCATACAGGTCGAGACGACGATGCTATATAAGAACGATATTCCCAACTAATCATGTGTTTAATAAATAGAACAATTAAAAAAAATAGATAATATCTCATGGTGCTATATGTAAACGGTGCACGATTTTGAAGATTTTTAAAATGTAATTATTTTTAAAATGTATAGTTATTTTTAAAATGATATGGATGGATTTTTAAAACGATGGATGCATTTAACATTATAATCAGTATGACTGTGATTTTTATTTCATTACATTACTAATTAAATAAGTATCACAGTCATACTGATTATAATGTTCGATACATTTATCATTCAGTATGTAGGACTTATCAAACCACAGCACGCTTATTACTCAAATTTTCGATTTCGAGGTGCATTCTGGGGATATAATTAAAACGTAACAATTTGCTGCAGTTTTTTGACGTAAACGTATACCCACCGTTCTAATCTCAAGAAACATTTCAGAATTATGATACATAAGTGAACGACCGATGCATCCGCACCAAGAATAAATAAATACAAAAATATTTTCACATTTAGAGTCAACCCACTCAGTAACTAAACTGGTTTGCAGTGGGGGAGTTCAATTTAAGACTAAACCAACACTGTATAGGCTTCGAACACCATCGACGAGTGAGCGATAACCAATCAAAGATCGATATTTTTCAAATACGAAACATATTAATCAGTTAAAACACCGAGAAACAAATAATACATTTAATTAATTAAAGAAGATTAGTCCACAGAGTTCACAGTGTATCCTCCCCCCCCCTCCCTACTGCCTACAGTCCATGGTGCAGAAAACTAATAAACAGGGTCGAATTCGCCAAAAGTAAACATTTTATATATATATCACATTTATGTAATCCCCGATGGGCACAGCAGATGGATAGCTTCTAGTTACATAAGACAAAACCTGCCAGCTTTAACGATTAGAGCAAAAAAAACGAACAGAATATTTCGAATTTCGAAAACACGACTGATTGCATAAACAGAAACAAAACATTTACCTTCGAGAAAAAAAATAACGTTGCCAACGTACCAATTTATAAATAACAACATCTAGAGATTTCTACGTAAAACGCAGTTGCTAAAATGTGAGGTAAAAAAAGACCCCAAGATTTCCTCGGAAAGGAACGATGCCAATGAAACACGAAAATAAAATTCAAAAAAGTTTCATCGTCGGTATTTCGTTCGGCCAGCTATTCGGATGAAAGAAAGTTATTTTCGCCTCTGATCCAATACATTAATTAATTACACGCTTTGTAGTAATAGTAACACACACACACACACACACGTCAATCACAATCGTTTAGTAAGCAGTTGGGAATTCCAAGGTCTAAGTAGTTCCAATGACATTCCATCCACTCATACATTCCAAACAATGTATAATATTGATAACCCATGAAAACAATACCAAATGAAGGTAAGCTACTCAAGCTATTGAACCTATTGTAAGTTGCAAGTATTCCAGAACCATCCCCCACTCGAAATAAAACACACCGCAAGAGCAGTAACGGCCATTAAAAAAAAGGCGTTAATTTTCGAGAGCGACCACTTTCTTCCTCAGACGCGAGCGAACTACGTCTGAGGAAGATAGTGGACGGTCTCGAAGTGAGTGTTTTTTTTTTCTAAATTTTTCCTGAACGTAGTTACTGTTCGTGTGGTGTGTTTGATCTCGGTCTGTTTTTATCATCCTCCACTCATTGTCTCGATTAGCATCGTTGTCAAATCAAAATAAAGAGACGTAAAGCCCAAATACGACCATAATCGACGGTACGCTATACCTATAGCGTAGGTAGACTAGACCCCTCATGATTAAAAGTAAATAATTCAAATAATCTATTCAGTCGAACGGACAATGTACAATGAATGCGATGCAACCATAAAAAAGAAACTCGAGAAATTAATTTCTCACTATACAAGGGCAATAAAAAAGAGGTAATTTAAGATAGATCATTCGATAGGCTTCTTGGTTCGCCCAAACATCGTGTTCCTCAACAATGAGAAGCTAATTTACTGATTAATTTGTCCTATTATTTAACTCTCTAGCCTGATGAGGGGTTTACTTGCAGTGAACTATGTTTGGCTTGCATATAACATTCTCCGGCATTAGCAATGCACTTGACACATGTACTTGACGTTTGTACAGTCTGGTCAACTTTATATTATTTCGTGTGTTGTAAAGCCTGTATTACACGGTCAAACTTTTTCATCCAACACCTTGAATTCAAGAACAAAAGTGCATAAAAAACAGTCAGTATGTAGTAAAATACAATAATAGTAATTATTTATTGATGCTTTTTTGTCCTTGAATTCAAAGAGTTGGATGAAAAAATTTGACCGTGTATACAGGCCTGATTATTTTGGAAAAAATCATTTAATGCGAGGTGTGCGAGGTTTGGGTAGGTATAAAGAAAGTTTGAGAACATCTCGAAACCAAAGACCTTATTCTCAAAGACAGAACGAACTGCGTACGTGCCGGTTTGGGCGGTCCTTCTATCGACCGAGGGAGGGCTGCGTTGCTCCCTTCCTTCCCCACAAAGGTTGGGGTGCGGTAGGTCCGGGCTCCGAACGCCACCCGAAGGCACGAGAAGGGGGCGGGGGGGGGGAGGGGGGGACTAAATGCGCGTCAGGCAGCCACACAGAGTGTAAACAGAGAAACGAACCGTTGCCAAAACTGGATAGAATACATATATACAGTGTTGATTTTATAGCAGCAGCAATGCGGAGAGAGAGAATGGAGCTGTATGATAGACCAGATTGCCAGTGATTTTATGACGGAGAAAACATAAACATATATATGTAGTATGAAAACGCTGGCATTTAATCAATACAATCGAAATTCCTTTCATAGGATGGATCCAGAACATTCCAGAAAACAAAGCAAGCACCATCATCTGTTCGATTCAAATTGTTTTATTGTGATTTATACCTGTCCCATGACAGGACCATACTTGTAGCGCATAGGCAACCCCCGATACACCTTCTCAGCGCTTTACACGGGTATTGTCTCAACCCTGCTACCCCGTACTTGTGGCGCGTAGGCAACCCGCAATACTCCTTCTCAGCGCTTTACACGGGTATTGCCTCAACCCTGCTGCCCCGTACTTGTAATTAAGAATAGTTTAGTCGACTCGTATGATAGGCAGAGCTGCCCCGGGCATGTTACCCGAGAAATCGGACGCAAACAATTCATTCTAAAGCGATCTGCATGGATGGATTCCAGATAGGTTAAAAAACGTGATTGTTAATTGGTAAACATTCACAGTTACTTTGTAACTGTCAATGATTGAAACAGCAGCTATTTATATTATACAGACGTATACAAACTGTATTTTAATCAAATGCCCACAGGAAGGCGAATAATTTGGCCAGGATTCGTCAGTTTCCTGTTGTTTCGAGAGCGTCCGGTATCTTTAAAAAGACAAATTGAAGCGTCCTTTGCGGCTATGCGCGGGAATACTGCGCGCTCTAACTCGTATCAAAATCAAATTCAAGGGACATATGCAACGCACCGGTTGCAGTGACTGACAAGTGACATCAATAACTCATAATTTGGTCGCGGGAATCGGATCCTGGTATAAAAAGTCCGACCAAATACATTTCCTTTCATTTTCATCCTACTAAGTCTACTAAAAATAAAATAACTAATTTGTTATGAAAATTAGTTTGGTTTCGTATGCGTAGAGGCCTAAATGTCTACTACTAGTGTAGAGACTAGCTAGAGACAGTAGCCTACTTTGTAGACACAAAGCACATTGTTTCAAGCGCAGATTGTGTGTCGATAGTGAAATGAGGCCGTAATGAATAACAGGACAGAATGTATGAACAGGTGGATCGGTACGCGAAAACTAATGTATGCCAGTACAGAGAAATGTGTGGTGGCTGGATACTAACTATGATAGCTACTCTGGAGGCGAGTCTCCGATATAATAACTCATAGTCGTAGGGTATGTATGCTAAAAAAAATTCATCAAAATAAAAAAAGTTTCATAATATCAATACCAATCAATCAATATTGGACAGGTTCCGTTAGGTATTTTGGATGTTACGAACTTAGTTACAAAACTAATTTACTAGTTTTACAAAATTGCAACGAATAAAAATACGGCAATAATAATTGCAATACGATATATAGATTACATACACGCCTCTTTCTGTAAAGTTAATCAAGCTGGGAGTATTACACAGACTACTACTACTATTATGGAGTCTGGGCCGGTACGGTATTGTTACAAATTTAACACGGCCAAGCACGCAAACAGACAGACACATGGGAAAACACGCACGGCGGTTTAGAGCTAGGTGCAACAACAGCGACGACAATGTTCGAAAACACGATCGCCGTTCTAGACAACAGACAGACAGACCTACTTCTCGTTTTGCTGCCCTTTTAAATTATTTACCACTTTTTGTTTTGTTTTGCTTGCGTTAATACGTACGCCCGACACTTCGTGATTGTCACCACCACAGATAACGGATTGTCACCACGCTCGAACAAAATATTATTGTAATTATTTAATTTCGAACGAATGATTTCGCGCCTTCCTAGACGGCCAACCGTGCCGAACTTTCGTGCGCACGAGAATTAGCCTAATTAATGGTTCGGGTAAGCCGGCCGTGCGTCGTGCGCGAACCTATCTTCTGCACATCGGCCACCGGTAAAGTTTCTCTCACCCTTTTTTAAAAAAACACAAACACAGTCGAGATAATTATATATATATTAGGCCTCTAGGCTAGGTGGCTGGCTAGGCCTAGGACACGTCACTACACAAGTCATTTGGCGACCGTAAACGGTTGTCGTTAGCCTCAATCCACACGAATAGTCATTTACAAGTAGTTGCATATAATTGCAGTTGTAAATATTTTTTTTACAGTACTAGGCCTATGCTTTGCATTCATTATAAAATAGTAGATAGAGAGAGCATAATACAAACCAATACTAGTATTTATAGACTAGAAACCACACCTTCTGAGCTGGGTTGTCCGATATTTAATTAAATTATTTATTTATAGTTATAATGAAAGTGCTACCAGTATTACTAGTAATTGTACAAGTCATGATTTGGCCTACTCATTTCACACTGTAGCCAAATTCAGAGTTGATAGTTATCTGTACTTCTTCTGACGAATATAGGTAGGTGTTCAACTTGGCAATGCCGGAGAAAGCCTACCTACCTACGTCTAATCCCTACATGCCGGTAGCCGGCGTGTTTGTAATAAAATAATATTTAGATTTCCATTCAGTATCAGACTCTCTAAAGTTGACAATTTCCTCGAACGTGACAAGACTCTGTCTGTTTGGGGCATTGAACTACGGCCGCATGAACTTAACGCCTTATTTACGAGTAAAGCCGAACGCTGTGCATACAAGAAAACTAAAGAGCAGCCTCGGCCTCAATGCATTTATCATAAATATTGATAGGCTAGCCCTACTATTTAGGGCATACCCGACACAATGTGTTTAAACTGCTATGGGCTTGCCTAGGCCTAGGCCTGCTTGCACCACTTAAAATCAATTAGGAGACGTAGCCTTCGCCCAATTACCAAAAATTAATGCTTACAGTTAGATAGAAACCAAACCATTAATTTACATCCTCCATTGTTGCCAACAATACACTTCGGCCTCCCACCAATATCACAACAATGCAGAGGCCTAGGCTAAACCCCTTGCCCAACAAAGACACGTCTCAACGAATGCCAATATTGCTAGACCAAGGCCTGTGACGACTTGATAAGCGCCCAGCCGGAATTTTATTATTATTATTAGAACAGATCGATTAAGAAAATACGAACATAAAATTATTCGCAACATAGCCTATCATACGCAAAAATTATCATAACAATGGCTTCGTGTAAACATTGGATTCGAAGTACACTTACGACGGAAATCTAGTCCTTACAGCACGAGTTTAATTTGTTTACGAAGAATTATCAAAGAATAATCATAACCTTTCTGAACTGAAGACAGAACATCGTCATTAACAACATGAACTTTGGCAGTTGGTCCGTTGCATTTGTTTATATGGCCGTCTGTCTAAAGTGGACATCACCCAAAGATTGGTACAGAGTTATGCGGAGAATTTCCTCCCCTTACCCCCACTTCCATCCACGCACAGGCGAAGCGAGGAAACGAAAGATTTAATCTCTCTGATAGACCCGCAAACCTCACAGTGCTATGACAGGTAATTAAATATGACAACTTTGAATAGAAATAAGTACCCGTGTTGTAATCACTTTAAATATTGATCTGATGCTAATTGTGAGTATTTATTGTGAATCTTGAGAGGAAAACAATGCAAATGCTATTTTGAATGAAAAAAATCGCGCTGTTTGTAGGACTACACAAGAACTAGAACACATGTCTTAGTAAATCACAATCTCATACCCATGAGCTGGAAAGTATGATTACACAGGTTTAAAGCTATAAGCCAGCTTTATGGGCAATGATGTCAAGTGATGCCGTTGTCGTACACGTTTGCCACGGCCGGGAATCGAACCCGGGTCTTTCGGCGTTACGAATTAACAAATTGTATGAAGTTATAACAGCAAAAAAGTTTTCGCCAGCCGGGAATCAAACCCGGGTCTTCCGTTAATTCGTAACGCCGAAAGACCCGGGTTCGATTCCCGGCCGTGGCAAACTTGTACGACAACGGCATCACTTGACATCATTGCCCATAAAGCTGGCTTATAGCTTTAAACTCGTGTAATCATACTTTCCAACTCATGGGTATGAGATTGTGATTTACTAAGACATGTGTTCTAGTTCTTGTGTAGTCCTACAAACAGCGCGATTTTTTTCATTCAAAATAGCATTTGCATTGTTTTCCTCTCAAGATTCACAATAAATACTCACAATTAGCATCAGATCAATATTTAAAGTGATTACAACACGGGTACTTATTTCTATTCAAAGTTGTCATATTTAATTACCTGTCATAGCACTGTGAGGTTTGCGGGTCTATCAGAGAGATTAAATCTTTCGTTTCCTCGCTTCGCCTGTGCGTGGATGGAAGTGGGGGTAAGGGGAGGAAATTCTCCGCATAACTCTGTACCAATCTTTGGGTGACGGCCACTTTAGGCCTACGCGAGAGCGAACGACCCTCGAAAACGCTCATTTAAACACTAAAATCATTGAATTATCTACTCACAGGTAACGGCATCCGCCCCTTCCACTTCTTCCAAGATCTTCTCCACCATTTTCAACAATCGGATAAAATTCCTTCACACTCACACACAATCTATTCCATGAGCACACACACACACGACCGTTCTCTTTGATGTCTAAACTCCGGCTGAAGTCTCATTCGACGCGGCGGCCGGTTAAAAGCGCTCGGCCAAACAACTCTGTCGGCGAAGATATCAAACTCAGTACGCATGCTTGCCGCAAAGTTCTCGTGCGACGTACGTAATCGGGCGACGTGGAAGTATAGTCAGGTGATGTTCAAGCGTGCCACAAACTCATTCCGTCCTTGCTTCGTGGAATTTTACACGTATACGCTCTCTATACAATAATAGACTGGTGGTGATGATGATGATAATGATGTTGGCTGTTGCTGAATCGACTATGGCGTTTTTAGTTTTCGCGTCGACGCAATCGTAAAATGGATTAGTAACAAACAACATCGTTTGACGTAATACCACTATAGTATTTTATTTCTGATGACGCAACATCAAATCATCAATGCAATAATATAACTTACGTTACAAATACTTCATTACAAAAACAAATTCAATTAATGCCGATTATTTGCCAATCATTTGTTTTGAGTGGAAGCTGTTTGCCATTCTTTGTTCAGTATATTAGCACGTACACAGTAGCTCTTGAACTAGGAGATCGCGGATACGATTCCCGCCACCGGAAATAAGGTTTTCACCGGTAATTTACAAAGGCGAAATGCTGTGACTTGAATCCTAGGACATTTGTTCCAAACTAAAATTTAAAAAAAAAAAACATTGTAGGAAAAACAAATCCCTGCTGTAGGCTGAAACAAGTCGGCACGACTTGTTTCAGCCTACAGCAGGGATTTGTTTTTCCCGTTCCAAAGACGATAAGACTGCGAGAGAAAGAGATACCCCACTTGACGCAAAAATTTGCCACCACGCCAATGCCATTATCTCAAAAATTGTGTGCGCCACACTTGATGCTGGTCTTACAATCTCCTAATAGGAAAGTTATTTGTAGTAATTAAGCTCTTTGGACGATTTCAAGAGTTTTGACTGGTGGTTGCCATGGAGAAAACAAGCTATTCGACGGATAAGTAGAGAGCACTCAAAATACACTAGACGCATTCTGGTGGCAAGAAAATAAACTTCTATTAGGAGTGGTCTAGCTGTCAATTTTCATTGTTGTTGTATTGTTATTATTCATCAATGGCGCTGAAAGGAGGTTGCTTAGCAGCGCTATCTATGTTAGTTTTGAGTCCTCTATAGGCACATTTGTGTGCGCCGGATTGTAAAAGCACATAAAGTCAGAGTATCTCTACATTTTTTTGCATTGCTGTAATAATTATAATTTTCTTATACAAGAATCTCAAAACAAATACCAAAACACCTACGGCAGGTTTGTGTGTTTTATTGATCCCGAGAGCTATGCCGGCGGAAGCGTATGCTTCTGGTAGGGGCACCCTAGCCGGACAGATCGAGGTGGAGAAGCCAGACGAAAGACAGTCCACGTTCTCCCCTTTCCCTTTTCCTACCGTTACGTCCTACTTGTCCCTTTCCCCCAATCACCCCCCGACGTCATAATATGATCATAGTTGTCGAGTACGTCGTTAAACAATTTATAAATAATTTTTTGTTTTTTTTAAATATAAGTTTTTTTTCAATTTTAAATATAAAATATATATTTATAATAACATAATCTATAAATCGAAATAATATAACTTAAAAAACACTGTTCGCAGCGACGTGGTATAAAAATAGAGGACGGTGTAAGTTGTCTCTCTAGCTGGAAAGTTGAATGTATGTACGGTCTAATAATAGGACGATGATCCTAGGCTGTGATTATTAGGCTACAATTAAGTGATGACCCAGGGGGACTGTCGGATCGCTCAACACATTGAGCGAGCTAGTTCCGTATGTACAGACAAATCTAAGTGACAACTGAACTCTTTATTATTAGTTTTTCTTAGAAATCCTCACTCGTTGATTCATACTTTCTAATTCAAATGTGTGTTTAGTTCAAACTACAGATGATAGTACCTAATTAAAGAAAATTTGGGCATAATTCAAAATGTTAGGATTCATATTGGGTGAGCTTTTAGGCTATCTTCTACTTGTATATAATATACAATATAGATACTTGAAAACAACACATCAAAAAAAGATAATAATAATTGCTAAATTAATAAATAAATGAATGAATGAATGAATGAATGAATGAATGAATGAATGAATGAATGAATGAATGAATGAAGAAAGAAGGAAAGAAAGAAAGAAAGAAAGAAAGAAAGAAAGAAAGAAAGAAAGAAAGAAAGAAAGAAAGAATAAATAAATAATAAAACACATAAATACATAAATACCTAAATAAATAAGTTAATAAATAAATACATAGACTATAAAGAATTATAAATAAATATATCAATATATACGCAAATAAATGAGTAAATTGGTATTTATCTGCCCACTAAGTTAGCGGAATTGATTTCCAAAGCGTACCATTATTTTCAGAGTCCCCCCTCAATGCGTACGAAGGCTCCATTGCGAGTACGCACGCGACTGTACCTGTAGTACTCACCCCAGCGGCCGCCGCAAGGATCGCATGAGCGGGCGGGCACACGTTCGATCTTTCGAGAAGCGACCGCGTTCGATCCTTCGAGACTGTTCCAAATCGAATCGAATTACTCATTTAAAAAAAAAAAACAAAGAGATGGAACGGAAACAATCAAAGATATTACCGACTGAAAGTGGTCATGGCTCTTCTTATCACGTCATGGCATTCACATGGTGGTTGTCAATAATTATATTGATGCGTTCATTTGTGGATGTTTTTAATAATAATCTTTGATCGAAATAACTCAAAAACTGTATGAATAAATAAATAAATATTCTATACTTCACTTAATTTTCTTTGTGCTGTCTTTTTATCTCCATCATTAATTGTTCTATTCTTCAAGTCTCTTCTTTTCTACGGTGCACATCTTAAATTATCCGTTGTAATCAACTACTTCCATTTAATGAATGTAATCAAACATTTAAAATTGCACTAGCTTCACAACTAAAACGCTTAATTAATTTTATTTCAATTCATGTGAACTATAATTGTATTTAATTTCGTATTCAAACTGTGTTGAAAAAATGAAAGAGGAGACATAAAATACAAACCACGATTTGATAGCGCTAAACAACATTATTTTTTTAAATAAAAAATGCTTGTAAATTTATTTCTACATGGACGCCTATAATTTAGCACTCGTTCATTCGATTCTAGTATAGATAGCTTCCAGAATGTTTCCTACGTCGATAAACCCACCCCATCACCACCCCTCGCCTACCGTGGGAGGGGTGGAGGGGGGGGGGGGGCGAAAGTAGGCTTAGGGTAGGGTAGGACTAATCTCGTTCATTTCCGAAAATTCGATTTTGCGTTATGAGAAAATCCCCCCCCGACGAAGCGAACAGATTTATCACACTGGTTGTACTGTAGTGTTGGGCTATAAATTGAAACCTATAGCTGCATTGGTCGAGGTTTCATATATATACTCAGAAATACTCTCGCGCTTCATACGGGCAATTATTAGAGTTGGATAGCGAAATATTACAATGGGTGTTGACATATTTCGGGCTGTCAAGTCAGTGTAAGAATATTATATGCTTGCCATGAAATATGAGGGTTTTACACATGTATAGGCTAGCCTATCCCCAATCCGAAACAACAAAATACGAAAGTGATTATGCCATTGTAAATTAACCAAACACATTTGAATGACCGAGGCAATAATACAGCAGCAAACCAATATTGGAGAACAAACGCCGTCTGAACATTTCAAGTAACAAACAATATGTTGTTTTGGTTTGGTATAAAATAAATTAATATAAATTATAATACGTAAAAAAGAAGGTTGAGTTCTTGTAAATTTCATCAGATTTTTCCATTTAGACGGTACACTTATGTCTTTAATCTTGGACTCAACAATTCTTGAACGGGAAGTTCTTAAAAGATATTAACTTATACATAAAAAAAGTTGTATTTTACACACTCAAACCATTATTGAGCTAAGTAGTTTTAAATGCGGTTTAAACGTGGTCTGTTTACATGATTAATAGTAATAGACCTCCATCACGCACAATTAGGCATTCACGAAATATAGATCGAAAAGCCTGACTGTTTTCTTCTTCTACGACGCAAAAGAAATTTACTAAGTAAGCTCGGGGTTCAAAAACATTGAATACTGTCTGTATAGACACTCAAAGCAGAGAATTTATACATATATATATAATATATACACGACCAAATAAAATAAGCACCCGGTGTTTTTTGAGCAAGCGATCATATCACAACAATCGATATTAAGTTCACGTCATATTTTTAAGGACGATTTAAGGACAATTATTGTAGCAATTTTAATATTTTAAAGTTTTCAAAATTCCTCGTTTAGTTGATACGAACAAAACTGAATCATCAAAGTCGGTATCAATCATTTTTTCCATATTATATGGAATCGTAAGTGAAAATATATCTGAAAATTTAATCGAAATAACCGAATAAAACATTACAGTGTAATTTTTAAACTTAACTTCATTAAAAAAAATTTGAATTATAAACCCAGATAAATATAGAACATTAATAATATTGTTCACATAGTATTTCGTTCTCACCAAGCGAAATTAAGCCCAGATTTATTTTTTTCTATCTGGTCTAGGATTATTGAGATATGAATATGATTAAAAACGACGAGTTACAGTACAATTATAGTTATTTTATTGTAATTGCATGACCCTCGTTGCACATAAGTCTTCCTCGGTCACAACGTTCAAGACTAACAAACAGGGTTATTCCAGAACTGTTTTTAACCTCGGCTCTCTTATCTCTTCTGATGTTATGACCACATTCGTGTATTCTCGCTATAGTCAGCTGTTATCAGAGCGCGCTCTCTCTCTCTCTCTCTCTCTCTCTCTCTTTCTGTCATCTCGGCAGTCATTTCTCTCCTCATAACAAAATGAAGATAAGAAAGTGCTTAGTCAACTATTTGGAAATGTACGTCTATGAATGGTGTGATATAGTTGACTCCAAACAACCGTCACCGAGCCGAGTGGTTCGTTTCATTGATTTGATTACTTGTTGTTTAAGACGTACTCGACATACGACGTTGGGACGGGGGGTGGTCATGTCGTAAAGGGAGGAAAAGGGAAAGGGAGGATGTGGACTGCATTTCGTCCGTCTTCTCTCCCATCGACTTGTCCGGCCGGCTAGGGTGACCCTACCATAAGCATACGCTTCCGCCGGCATAGCTCTCGGGATCACTACAGAACTAAACTTGTACAGATTACGGACTAGTAGCCAGCTAACGGACCCGTTAACGACCCCCGTTAACCGATTGAAAATCCGGGCCTTGGGCACCTTTGTGCAGAATCCGCGCCCAGGTGCCTTCTATTATATGAAGTGTACGCAATAACGCGCAATACGCAATACGCACAACTTAACACCTGTGCATAAAGTAGCTGCGTCTGTCGGTCGGTTATACAGCCGTTGCTATCAGCGATCGCGGCGGCGTCAAGCGGAACCGTCCGAGCAGATGTGACAACAATCCCCCCCCCGCGGTGTGGTTGAAAGGGTTGCGGTGTAACGGTGGTGATACGCGGGCAGCTGCCACACTGGACAGTTGGCCTTGACCCAGAACCCCACGTTGTGAGAGACCTTGGTTATTACTTAGGTTGGAATTCATAGTCGGCTCCTACACCTAGGGGCACCCATTGTTGCTATGGATTTGTTTTGTTTATGGGAAATAACATGCAAACAATTGTTACCTTGGTAACAATGGGCGCCCCTAGGTGTAGGGGCCGACTATGAATTCCAACCTTAGTTATTGCGTTGTTGGGTTGTTTTGCGTTGATAGAGATTATTATTGTTAATTTATTTAATGATTTTATATCTTTTATTATATTGATTATATACGCTAATTTTACAATTTATGAGGTGTTCCCATTCCTACTGAGATTTAGTTTAGAATTGCATTTATAATTTAATTGATTTTAAATATCTGCACATAATTTTCCATTAGGAGCGAAATTTTCAAGATTTTGATAAAAAGAATAAATATATGCTTCAAAATGCTTAATTTTAAAATAAAGAATGCTTGTCAAACAATATGTATCTCCAGAGAATAGGGATGATGTTTTTGTGTGTCCTCCATCCTCAACTATCAATCCATCACCCCTCACCCTCTCTCGAATAGCTGAGCCCAGATTCACAAAGGTGCCCAAGTGCTAAGACGTCCTAGTTTAGGCAAATCTTAGTGATATAAATCACCCACATGTCGCTCTGCAATGTAATAAAGATAAAATATGGTAAAATATCAACAATTTGACCAATAATATTTTATTTGTGAATGTGTAGTAATACCCAGAGATTAGTCTAATCTAGCTAATATTTGTCTAAACGACAACTTAGAGTTAGGCCGATTTTTCAATCGATCATTAACGGGCCCGTTAGCTGACGGTCCGTTATCTGCATAGGTTTGTTGAGTTACAGATTAGATTACGGACCGTCAGCTAATGGCCCCTTTATAACGACCCGTTAACCGATTGAAAAACCGGGCCAGTGAATCCGGGCCCACGATCGCAATAATCGAGTCGTGAATCGTCCCAGACCGACGCCTAATCGACCATTTTTGGTTTTGAGGGGCGGGAGGGGAGGGGAGGGGGGAGATATTACGATTACCCCCTTCCTACGTCATCACTGTTCGCGTTGTTGGTTGATCGTGTGTGCGAACAACCTTGAAACTTGAAACACATCTTCGTGTGAATCTAACAAAACAACAACAACAAAGTGCGCTTCACTATTATATCAAAAACACGTCCGTTCGTCCGTCCTTGACCATGTCAATAAGATGACGCACGATGAAGCACAACAGTTGGTTTAAGGTGGACACTGAAGGAGGGCGTGGTCAATTATTGGCGACACAGCTGCCAATGACCGGTGAATTTCTATGACGTCAATGGTCGACCGATCGAGGTGTTGAAATATTCCACATCTACAGTAGAGAATGTCAAGGACGTGCTGTTATTATTATTACTTACAGTTTAACGACGACGTACTCGACAGGTATAGGTCATATCACTGCGGAGTATTATTTGTTATTTGGAGGACAGGCAGAAACTTTTCTGGAAAAGGTCTAAGTGGAGTGGAGTTCTTGATTTTTTTTTTTTTTTTTTAGTAGGCTACAGTAGTTTGTTTTGTGTTTGTTTATATTGTTATTTGTGATTTATGATTAATTGTTTGCATAGCCTAGTTTTATTTAAGGTCCTCCTTTGTAAATCAGTTTTATAACTGAATAGGATAGACATTAAAGTTCGGTAGAGGAGGAAAGGATAAAATAGGGGGCTTCATTGAACCCAGGCCAAAGGAAGGGAGGTTGAAAACGGAGAGAAAGATGAATGGCAAAGAGAGGGGAGAAATGATGTGGATGGAGAGGAGTGAGAGAAGAAGGAGGGTAGGAGAAAATGAAAACACAGGAATGTCTGCCTGCCACCGGAAAAGGAAAAGGAAGGACCTCGTTACGATTAGCAGAGTCATTCCGGCTGTTTGTCACTGCGGGAAAACGATTGGGAAGCTCGTATTTTTGTACCTGACGATGCTAAACTTGATATATTATGAAGATGGAGGCACGTAAAACGACACACAATATAATATGCCTAAGCCAGGACTCGAATCTGGACAGCAGAAAGCGTGTTTGCTATGTACGTAGACCAACGCCTAATAGTCTATTAGACCACGGTCATTGCGCCGAATGGGAAAACCATGGCATACGGAAATAAAATTATTCCAATTATGAAACTGAAGACGAATATGATGATGATATTTGATGTTTTACGTCACATATTTTTGCAACGAGGCTAATCGAGACGATGAGTGGGTGATTATGAGGATGAAACAACGCTACAATATGACATCCGTACACAAGCCAGGATCCGAACCTGGAACGCAGAGACCAATAAATAGTATATAAATAACTCAATAATGTGTGAACTAAAGAAACAACGAACAGAGAGATAAGTTGGGTTTATGCACGTCGGTTTCGGCAGTCGGCAAATAATAATCTTATGAGTTTCTTATCCATCGTTTATGTAGTGATGTAAGCATCGGTAGACTGTTACCTGATGATTGATTGATTAATGGGGCTTAACGTCTCATATTTATGCAACTATGGCTAATCGAGACGATGAGCGGTTGATAATGAAGATGAGAAAGATGATGATGAAGAATAAAGCGACATCCGAATCAGATCCATTGTACGTCGCGTTGGTCGTCATACGGGAGTCCAGCAAGGGAGAGCGGGCCAAGTGGGAGGAGGAATATTCAGTAGTACAGTGGGGGGAAAGGGACAGGGTCTCCTTTTGTCGCCTCTTACGACTAGCAGAGTCACTCTAGGCCTATTCTACCCCGGGCCGAGACCTGAAGTCGGCAAGAGTAGTCAATATCCATTCTTTACAAGACTCGGTAAGGATTCTATTCTAGCCAATCACAATTCAGGAGAAGACTTATAGCCAATGACGACTGTTTTCATGTGAGGCGCGTGTTTATTGTTTGACATTTTAAGGTTCTAAGAATTTCTTCGGTATCCACGTAAACCGCCGACTACTGAATACATATATATATTACAAACGAAATTATAAGTAATTGACTACTTAGTACTTTCAAATACCTTACAAGGAATTTGCTACTTCCCCACTCCAGTTTCACCCACGATTCTGTGCCCAGCTTTCGCCGGGCAATCCAAAAATTGGTTATAGACTCATCATGTGCTCCTCTCCACGGAAATCTTTAGTAAAAGGCGAAAGATTTGTTCGATTTGAAGAGAAACCAGAGTAACGGCCCCCGTGCGAAATTCGCTATCCCTCGAATTCAGTGTACAAGTGATCCCTTGCGCGCTAACTTCTTGCCCGCCTTACAGAGATTGTATTTACAATTCAATGTTTATATATTTGAGATACATTTATAGGTGTGTACACTTACCACAATATAGGTATGACAATTTGATACTTGAGTGAAGGGTGGACGAGTTTTAAGGGAATATGTCCGGGTGAATTTCGTAAAACGACGCTGCGAGCGCTACGCGCGGGCGAATCGGCAAGCACACCTGTTTGAATAGTGGCGCGAACAAGCTACGCCTCCTGTATGAATCTACGTATCATGCAATGTCCGTAAATCCCCTGGCGAGGGTTCGTCGAGCTCCCAAGTCAGGTCGTCCCATCCATTTCCACAATGTTAAAAACCAAATGTTATTCAAATGGGAGGATCATTCAGAAAAACAAATAAATTGATCTGTCAAAACCAATTTTTGCTCAAAACCGCAATTGAAATAATTTAATTATACTTGTAGTCTATCTACATTTTTAAATGAAGTATTCTGAAATCAAATTTTGCATGATTAATTAGTAGATTTAAGTAATAAATCAGTTTTTGTAGTGGGCACGAGAATGGCGATTTTCGTGCCCATGAGAAGACCTTACTTTGAGGTTTATCGAACCTCCGCTAGGGGATCGACGGATCTTGCGTATCATCAATTGGGAGTTCGACGAGCCTCCGCCAGGGGATTTACAGATCAGAATCTGTTCTAGAAGGCCGTGATTAGCTCTATCTAAGGGTTCTTGATAGTAATGTTCAAGTGCTTTTTCCACTGTTGTGCATTGTTGTCATTGAAGATCTAGAGGGCCTATCTAAAAGGTATATTCTGTGTTGTGTTGTGTTGTTTGTGCTTTTCTTCTACTCAAGTTATAGGCACCGAGATTGGCCACTGATGGCGCTAGTGAAAACGAATGAAGCGCTCAAAGTGGTAAAGTCGCGCAACAATCTGCTGAAGCAGCGTCGTTCTTCCTACGTCGGTAATGGCAAATTGTGAAAATTGTTTAATTAAATATGGATTTTAAAATTTTCGTGCAGATTATGAATCCCATCAGTAAATCTAAAAAAGGCAAGCCACCATTTTAATCAGGACACGTTTTAGACGTAAAAACAACAAATAACACACAACAAACACAAACAAAACATGACAATAAAAGCCAGAACAAAAACACAAAACAAAACAACAAAACAAAATAAATACACATCAACAATAAAAAACAAAACAAACACCAAACAAAAAACAAAATATATCACAATAATATCCAGCACTATTTTCAACCGCGGAATGAAATCTTCAGCAGTTTGTTGCTAAATTTGGCCACATATAGCGCTGTATGTACTAACACACGGTGCCTATAAAACCCCATTTAGACAGTTCAATGTTCCTTGAAATCAATGACAAAAAGCATCAAAATATACATAGATAATAAAACACAACAATACTCTGTGATGCTTTTTTGTCCTTGAATTCAGAGAACATTGAGCAGAACATTGAACCGTCTAAATTGGGCATAATGATACGTTTACAGCTACGCGTTGCGAGCGAAGCGAAGGCGCGAGCTCCAATCAGTGGCCGAGTTTGCGTAAAACTATTAACTTCTTTGCGTGAAACTCGGCCGCTGATTGGAGCTCGCGCCCTCGCTTCGCTCGCAACGCGTAGCTGTAAACGTACCATAAGAATAAGATTGATAAAGTAAATCAAAACATTAGAGTTGATAATTTTTTATAATTTAATCATCAACTCTATTCAATAACACATAGTTTCCTTTGTTGTTGTGTTATCTTAATAATTGCTATTTTTCTTGCTTTTCTCTTTGTGTTGTGACGTAAGACCAACACAAGCACGCACAGACCCCCCCCCGTCAAACTTATCAAAACTTAAAAAAAAAAAAAAAAAAACAATTCGGTATATAATTAATATTTCGCGAAGTGTGCCGGTAAAAATAGACCTCTCTGCCACGAGATCACTAATTGAGCCTGTGTAGCGCGCGCAACATTGGCTGAAGTCCAGCACGCGGTTTAGCCATGTGCAAGACTGGCTCAAGTCCAGCACGGTTAACCCACGTGGCCCGATGACGGACAAGCTCGGTATAGTGAGTGAGTATACGCTCATCATCAGGGTTTCCCGCTTACTGGTACAATCTTGAAATAATATTATGTAATAGTTTTTTTTTTTTTTTTTTTTACAGTCAACGGATTTAAATTGAGCGAGTTTTTAATATGATAAAATTCAATTGAGACAACTTGGCTTGGTAGATTGATAATCAAGAATAAAAAGTTATAAATGAAATTAAACAGCGGAAGCACAGTGGCGGAAGCCTAAGCCCACTTATAGAACCCCCCCTTGTCAATTATACTAATAAGTAATAATGAATACAAATTAGCCCAAATTCCCTCTATAATCATGAATCTATAAAGCAAATAATTTAATGAAATAAAAAGGTCTATAAATTTATGCCCCAAAACTTTAATTTTTTCTTTTAAATATTTAAACTTAAATAAATTTTAATAAATTAAATGTAAAATTTTTTAATTTAATTAATATTCCACGCAACCATATTATTAACTACATAAATACCGTATAACTATTGAACTAACAATCCAATCTTTAAGATAAATCCACTCGACCGACCTACGAGACCGATAATAGTCATGTGTGTAAGCGAGGCACGTGGTATACAGAGTGTGTGCGCGTTTGAAGCAACGACCTCTCACTTGGATGATGATAACAACAGCTCGCTCCTGATAACAGGCACGCTCTGCAGGTGCGCTTCGGTCATGCACCACATAAGCTAGGTTTATCGAGACGATGATACAGGTCTCTCACAGCAAGAAGAAAGATAGTATCAGGACAGCGCGAATCACTGACCTTTTTCCCCGTTAACTATAGTACAATTTGGTTGCAGTAAGTTTTTTGACAAGAAAACGTGCAAGCAGGTTTCCGTCAAAAAATTTAACGCAACCAAATTGTACTAGATAATCGGGAAAAAACGTTAGTGATTCGCACTTGTTAAGATGGAAACTAATTGTGAGCGGTCCTGACACCCCTGACACTATCTTACTTCTTGCTGTGAGAGACCTTTAGTAACAAACCAAAATGTTCTTGCGCTTTAGTTTGGAACGTTTTGATAAGATCCCTTTTCTGAAATGAAATAAAGTTACCCCAACGTAATTGTAGTATCATGCTTACGAAATATAGGCAACCCAAGCCTACCGTACATATGCTTTCGTCACAGGCAAGGTATTCGTAGCCAATCAGCGATCGTTATTTGCGCGCTATTGTCTCGGGCGGTTCGCTGGTTGGCTACGAGTGCCTCGCCCGTGACGAAAGCATGTGTAAGGTAGTCTTGGGTGGCCTATACGCTGAGTTTACAAGTATACAAACTTAGTTGATACTTCTCTAGTTCCTACCATCTACTTGAAACAGTTGTTTCATTAGCGAAACTCTACGCCTTTGGTTGGGTTGTATACGTGGAATGGAAACCCCAAACACACCGGCAGTGTGTTTTTATGAGACTTTTGTCCACTCTAGTAAACGCAAGAACGCACCTTAGTTTACGAATATGCGAAAGGAAGTCGGGAACCTGTTGGTTTTCGTTGAATCATAATCTTTGGCCTGAATATAATGACGTGTACATAGCTTTTATTTTTTAGTTTAATTGTTAATTTTTAGGTTAATTATAATTCAACTAGTCGTAAGTCTAGATTTAGTTATTAGAATTAGACTGGTGGGGAAACACCTGTGTGCTAAGGGGCTATGCTCTAATTTTTCCCACCAGCAATGTGTTTGTAACATTTAAAAAATGTAATTAACATAATGAAAATAAATAATAATAATAATAACAATAATAATAATAATAATAATAATAATAATAATAATAATAATAATAATAATAATAATAATAATAATAATAATAATAATAATAATAATAATAATAATAATAATAATAAACAGCGTGTATGCATGAAAGGGTGGTAGATGAGGATCTGAAGGTGGTATGACGCGGTATGGAAAAAAGTGGTGAAATAAAGGGAAGCTGCATGGTTAGGATCTTCAAGGTTGGACCCCCGATTATTGTAGATTGAAACTGCTTTAAAATTGTAAAAAAAAATGCACTAAAATGTTGAATGCTCACCTAAAGATTCATTAACAAACTCCTTTCGCCGAATGTTGGTCATATCGGAGAGAGGCTTTATTGTTATTACATCATGAATGACTCCCTAACGAGTGAGTGTGACTACTTGCAGGCTGACGAAACCACGCCATGTCTCGCGCCACCCTTGAGTCATGAAGCCCTAGGCTAGGCTAGGCTAGGCTATACACGACAGTCCTACCAGGGATTGCATAAGCCGGGTGACTAAAAGTTATCTACTGGGAAACAACACTTGGTCGTTAGCGGGATGCAGGAAGTCAAGAACTATTCACATGACGTCACAAGGACCATATTGGAGGCCAAAACGTAAAATGTTCACATTCCTTCCCAGCTATCAAAACACCTTAATTGCCCGTCTGGGCCCGGGGAAGAATAGGCCTAGAGTGACTCTGCTAGTCGTAAGAGGCGACAAAAGGAGACCCTGCCCCTTTCCACCCCACTGTCCCACCGAATATATCTCCTCCCACTTGGCCCTGCCCTCCCTTGCTGGACTCCCATATGACGACCCACGCGACGTACAATGGATCTGATTCGGATGTGGCTTTATTCTTCATCATCATCTTTCTCATCTTCATTATCACCCGCTCATCGTCTCGATTAGCCATTGTTGCAAAAATATGAGACGTGAAACCCCATTAATCAATGAAAACACCTTAATACCTAGTTAGTCACCTGAAGAGGGGCACATCAGGTAAAGCTGGTGTGCACCCTATAACGGGTATTCTTACGAAAAATTATTAATTATTATATTTTCTTGTGGGCATTTATTATTTATTTGTTTAATTTTACTCAATTTTAAACGGTATCTCTATCCACAAACGTTAATTGACTTGTGTTGTGACCGCCCAGCCGTCTGTCTGTCTGTCTGTCTGTTCGGCTTCACTTCTACGACGTAATACGGTGAATACACATGATAATCTCTCGTAATAACACCGAGATAGCGCGGCAGCCGGCGTAAACACATCAATCTCACCTGTTGATTGTCACCACTTCTACTACTACTGCTGCGTCGTATCGACTCGCGTCACGCACACGCACACATACGCACTATTATATATTACGCAGCCAGGCAAGCTGCCAACATCACAACAAGGTTCGATTCTCAGAAGAGCGTTCGGAAGTATATAATAGGGAACACGCGTATGAAAATTTTAATCGATTTTTAAATACCTTGTCTCTCATTTTATTATTTTGTGTATTTGAATTTTGAAAAACGGATCAGTCTATGCCTCAAAATAATTGGTTTAGTAACGATAAATAAAAGGGCGCGAAAAACGAGCCACCGCCATGTAGAGTGGATTTGACGTCATGGTTTTGTTCTTTGTACGCTCACCGCCTCAGCGATTGGTCTGTTACGCCACGTCTACACAATCATTGCGTCACAGCCACCTGTACGCGTTTCAGATCCCCGAGTTTAAACTTCAATAAATGCGACCACATTAAACCCATTAAAAATTTCTTTTTTACTTAGGACTTGCATTAATATACTTTTTGTATCTGATACTATTAAATAAGTGTTTGGTTTAACAACAAAAATCGTACGCGTGTTGCCTATTATGTCACTTTACCACTATATGCGTCTAAACTTAAGAGCGATCGGAAGCAGTTTTGACGTTTTCAGTAAACTAATTTCTCTTAAACAAATAAAAGGATTATTATGAAAATTTACCTACTAGCAGAGGGGTGTCATATCTACGCATGGTATTAAGTACATTTGTGACAAGCCTGCTCAAAAAGAATACACTCACGATTGAATTATGCAAATAAATTACTTTAGTCGAAAATGTTCGGCGAAATAATACGGAGAATCTGTTTGAAAATGGTTACATTATTTTTTAATAGGTTGGTGACATATGTACTTAATACCATGCATGATATGATATCCCTCTACAAGTAGGTAAATATTTATAATAATCCTACTATTAGTTTAAGAGTAATTAGTTGACGGCCAATACATCTGTAAAACTTCTACTGCCGAACGCGAGTAGGCCTATAATATTCGGACCTAAATTTGTATGAAATTATACCTATGACCAGTTTTGATGAGTAAACGGGTACCTTCGTACGAAACTCATCACCAAATTGATGATGCGTTTTGTATCTTGAAACACAAACACAAAAACACTTTCAGATATCGAAAAAGTGATTCGGATATACCTTGAATTTGGTTTTGAATCAGCTAAAGGCTGGTCCACACAGATTTTTAAGACATAATGCATAAGGTTTTAAGACATTGTTTTAAAAACAACAATGAAAACAACGTCTTAAAACTAAAGCTTTGTGTGAACGCCAGTACGTGTTTCCTATGATTCAACTTTACGACTACGCGTTAAACCTTAAATCGTATGTCTTAAAAATCTGTGTGGACCAGCCCTAAACAATGACTTGATTATTAGTATAAAAATATTAGAAAGTTTTATTTAGCTGATACAAACTCTAATCCCTGACATCGATCACTTTTTCATTATCTGGAATTGCGTTCTCAAAATATCAATCTATCCACCTTGCGGTGTCGCCTCTTTCTACACTGTTGAAAATAGTTTAAAATTAGAGAACTTCGAGCTCTTTCTTACGAATGTTTCTTTGTTCCAACAAAATGTTTTAAAATAAATAGGTGATACCGCAGTGTAGATGGTCGAGTAAAAGAGATCTCATAAAGCAGTGCCTAATTTAGTGCGCAGCTGAACACTGTTTGAGCAGTTGCAAAAGTCATTTGCGCAGTCAAGAATTAGTCTTTAAAAGAACTGATAGAATAAAAAATATACTTCATTTTTAATTTTATTTTTTTATCTTATAGAGCTTACTAAATCTACAAGTATATTCTTCAATTTCTTAACGTCTATTTAACTTTGTATGTTTTCTGAGGAGGTAAGCGCTTGGTGAATCGCGGTAGTAAATCTAATAAAATAATAAAATGTATTGAAGACCATCTCAAGCCATTTAAACACGTTCTTGAAAAAAGGTGAACAAAAAAAATGCCCTGCGGGGCTAACCTGGGGGGCCACGCCCCCCCAGACCCCCCGGCGCTTTGCCTCTAAAGACTAGTTTGCGCAGTTCCACTGTCATAAAGCCCTAACGACAATCGTCGGCATCGGGTATCATACTCGCTATCGTGATCGCAGTCGTACATTCTCCCATATTACAATCATTTATTATACATTACGATTTAGTTAGATTAAAGCGGAAGGCCTCAACCACAATTGTCGGTATCGGGATTGAAATCGCAATTCGGAAATGGTGAAAAAAGTTAACTAACACTGGTTCTTATAACGTTGTTCACAATAAAATCGTAATGATTTAGCAGCATGAGAAAATGTACGATCGCAATACCGATCCGGATTACGATCACGATGCCGACAATTGTGTTCGGGCCTTTTGCTATGCGGATTGCGATTACAATCACGATGCCGACATCAATTATTGTGGTTTAGAGAGAGAGGGAGAGAGAGAGATAAGTGTAGAGATGTTTACAAGATTTAAAATAGTCAATGCATTGTTTTGAAATATTGTTGTTGTAAGCTATATCTCTCCAGACTTGTCTAGCTAAGTGCCAAAGGTTATATGATACAATAAACGATAAATAGGCATAATATAAATAGAAGAATATAGACGGATAAGATAATAATCATGCAACTGATAATGATAACGTTACACTTTGCTCATATGGTTCGATGTAAACTGGATATTTCCGGTTCGGTCCTATGGCCGGTTCACACGGTGCGAGTTACTGGCATGCCAGTAAGCCAGTTGCTGGCCCTCTAACTGAGGGGCAAGCTACTGGGCTCGATCTCAACTGGCCCCAGCTGTTTACACGGTGCGAGTTACTGGCATGCCAGTAAGCCAGCGGCTGGCCTTCTGCTCGGACTTGAACTGACCCTGTCAGTTGCAAGAATGTCTGAAGATCGTATTATAGAGTGCTAGCATGGAAAGTAATAAGATCATTTTCGTTGATACTGTACGAGGAATTATTATTTTTATATCCAGGTCCAAAAACGTTCCACCAATTTTCTTGTTCTCTGTACAAATGCACAAAGTTTGCCGTCTGTTCGTCACTCCACCTTCCCGACATATTCCAAAACAAAAGTTATGATAATAATAATAATATATCAGCACGAAAAACATAAACAAAATAACGTGCTCTACCGTCTACTGACGCGCAGTTACTGACCTGTGCGTTCACATGGCGCCAGCGGCTGGCCGATCCAAACATACCCGTGGTGGGGGAAGGCCAGTGGCCAGTCGAAACAAAAATATTTGAAGTAGCTCGCCAGGCGAGCTACTGACCAACTCGCACAGTCAGTAACTCGGCCGACCTGATTACACGAAGCAAGTAGCTGGCCCCCAGCTACTGGCTCTATCAACTCGCACGCCAACTCGCACCGTGTGAACCGGCCATTATACGGTAGAACACAATACGCATTTAGCATTGCGTGTGTGTGTGTGTGTGTGCGTGTGTGTGTGTGTGCGTGTGGGTAGATAGAACGCAATATAAGATATACTGGCAGCGAGCCAAACTTCAACAACACAATGTAGAGTTTATTTATTTATGGTTCAAGTGGGTGATTTGATAGTTTCAATAAGTTTATCTAACGCCGACATTACACGACTCAATACTTTCGTCAAACTTATTGAATTCAAGAACAAAAGCGAATAAAAAACAAATTGGTAAAGAACTGCAACAATAAAGCTTCTTTTAATTGATGCTTTTTTGTCCTTGAATTCAATAAGTTTGACCAAAGATTACTTTGACGGAAGTATAGGGCACTAGCAACACCGAAAGACAACAATGAAACAAATGAATTGAACTGATGGACAAACAATCAGTTGTCAAAATAATAAAATTGCAACCATAGAAATAAAAACAAGTGTAGCAATAGTAACTGCTCGCCATTTAAAACTTTTAATGATAGACAACGACTAAGTGAAAGTTTTGTATGTGTATTTGTTTGTTTTTTGTTTTGTTTTCCAAAATCAGAAGAAATTATTTTCTGACAGCATGTTGTTTGTCCATCGATTCAATTCATTTGTTTCATTGTTGACTTTTGGTGTTGCTAGTGCCCTATTGAACCGTGTAATGTGGGCATAATGCCCCGTTTAGACCAGTGTAAGTATTCGCAAATCGATCTCAAATCCGTATATTCGATGGGCTCCTAATTCAACTAAAATCAACATATTCCGGGCGTTCTTTCACACATTCATAAACGCAGTCGGTCTTCCGCTGAGTATACTGTACAAGCCTAATTAGCCCCGCCCACCGGTCCAGGTAATCAACGGAAGGTCGTAAATGTAAAATTTGAAAGAAGTAGATAATGAATAGTATAGTAGCCGTACAGCAACTACGGGAATGCTTTCGTCATCAATCAATGACGTGTGTACGGTCTCGGCCAACCCGAACAGGTGTTTGAAAAAGCCACGGCCGCTGGTTGACTGCCGCTCACCCACCCGTGACGGATTAATTACCGAAGTTGTTGTACGACGACTATATTATAACGTTCTTGTAACTGAGAGAGTCGACAGTAAATAATATGTTTTTAATGAAAACAATGACAATTTTACAGATAACTATGACCCTATTAATCTGTGATCACAAACTTGGTAAATCTATCGTTGTTTTTGAAATATTGTGTTGGATTTTCCCGTTATAACATTCGTATTGAAATAACTTATACCAATCCAATTACAGTTAGTTAAATTAATTAATTAGAAATTGATAACAGATAATTTCAAGAACTAACTCGCATTTAGTTAATGTTATCATTTTTCTAATTAGTTTTAAATTATTAACGAGATCACGCGGAAAAACCATACTATAAAAATTAAAAACACAGTTTCCCCCGACGAGTAATTAGGTATATTTCCCATTACATCATCTTCTTCCATGCCCATCACGCGAGAACTACGAGGAAAAAAGCTGTTATAGAAACAGTTTTAGTTTTTTTTTTTTTGCCGGATTTATAAAACGTCGCCTCTCATTGGCTGGACTAAGAATTTTTGGTATAAGAGCTAACGAATAGAGCTATAGAAAACGTATGCGAGCCAAGATTTTAATATAAAAACTATAAAATTTTAAAGATACGTCAAAAAAAAAAACATAAATATTTCTTGTTTTTCACTCCTACGTTTGTTTATATAATTTCTAATTGAATGCGACATAAACTATGCGACTTTTTGCTTGTTTGTCTCCTTTTAAAGTGCGCCTGCACGCAAGAATACGCCGGTAAAAAACTATAAAATTTTAAAGTTACAAGTTACAACCACAAAAACATATAAATTCTCTCTTTTTTTCACTTCTACGTTTGTTTATCTCTTCGTATAAATGCGACACCAGTCTGTTTGTCTCCGTTTAAAGTGCGCCTGCACGCAACGAGGTAAATACGCCGGTAAAAACTATAAAATTTTAAAGTAACAACCACAAAAACATCAAATCTCTCTTTTGTTTTTCACTTCTACGTTTCTTTATATCTTCGTATATCATTTCTAGTTGAATGCGACATCATCTAGTAGGCGACTTCTCGCATTCCGTTCAAAAGCCGGTAAAAACTATACAATTTTAAAGTTACAACCACAAACACATACATTCTCTCTCTTTTTTTTCACTTCTACGTTTGTTTATCTTCGTATAAATGTGACTCCAGCCTGGTTGTCTTCGTTTAAAGTGCACCTGCTCGCAACCAGGTAAGTAAGGCGGTAAAAACTATAAAATTTTTAAGTTACAAGTTAAAACCACAAAAACATATAAATTCTGTCTTTTTTTCACTTCTACGTTTGTTTATATCTTCGTATATAATTTCTAGTTGAATGCGACATCATCTAGTAGGCGACTTCTCGCATTCCGTTCAAAAGCCGGTAAAAACTATAAAATTTTAAAGTTACAACCACAAAAACATAATTTCTCGCTTTCTTTTCACTTTAACTTTTGTTTATCTTCGTATAAATGCGACACCAGCCTGGTTGTCTCCCCGTTTAAAGTGCGCCTGCACGCAACGAGGTAAACACGCCGGTAAAAACTACAATATTTTAAAGTTACAACCACAAAAACATAAAACCTCTCGTGTTTTTCACTTCTACGTTTGTTTATCTTCGTATGAATGCGACAACAGCCTGTTTGTCTCCGTTTAAAGTGCGCCTGCACGCAACGAGGTAAACACGTCGGTAAAAACCATAAAATTTTAAAGTTACAA
This sequence comes from Isoperla grammatica, assembly GCA_945910005.1. Taxonomy (NCBI): domain Eukaryota; kingdom Metazoa; phylum Arthropoda; class Insecta; order Plecoptera; family Perlodidae; genus Isoperla; species Isoperla grammatica. The sequence goes on from OX246747.1 coordinate 30,442,755, forward strand.
CCACAAAAACATGAAATCTTTCTTGTTTTTCACTTCTACTTTTGTTTATCTTCGTATGAATGCGACACCAGCCTGCTCAAAGTGCACCTGCACGCAACGAGGTAAATAAGCCGGTATCAAAGAGGAGCGTAGCCCCCGGGCGGCCTTGCTTGCCTCTCATTCATTAGCCTTGCTCAACTAGATCTGCGTACGTGTCTGGTCTCACGGGCTGGGGCGTAGCCAGCTGCGTGCGACAACTACATAACACGCAGGTGTGTGTCTCATGCCAACCTAGGGAACACAAACTCACCAGAAAATGGTTTTAAAAAAGGCACCATTATTTAAAAAAAAAAATATATATATTTTTTTTTAACATCATATTTTTGTTTAATGGAAGTCATTAGGGGTATTTTTTTCCTCCTGGCGGGGGTGTAGAGGAAAGAAGTATTCCAGTTTGCTTCACAGGGAATGCTCTTTTGATTTTTAAACCTTTGAAACCGATTTTGCGACGTTTGAATTTTTTAATGGAAAAACCCAGTGTTAGACACAAATAAGTTCAAAAGCGTGAGAAAGTGTGGTATTTTCTCCGTAACTTTACAGATTTCCTTCAATAGTATCAACTTTTTGATTAATATTTTACAAGATTAACAGATATTTTCAAAACATTGAATTGAACAATTTCACTTACTATTTACTTATTACTACTTAGTATTACTTAAGATCAAAATTAGGCAATTTAGAATTTTAAATTTTTTCAGTTAGTGTAGTAAATAAATAAATAAATAAATAAATAAATAAATAAATAAATAAATAAATAAATAAATAAATAAATAAATAAATAAATAAATAAATAAATAAATAAATAAATAAATAAATAAATAAATAAATAAATAAATAAATAAATAAATAAATAAATAAATAAATAAATAAATAAATAAATAAATAAATAAATAAATAAATAAATAAATAAATAAATAAATAAATAAATAAATAAATAAATAAATAAATAAATAAATAAATAAATAAATAAATAAATAAATAAATAAATAAATAAATAAATAAATAAATAAATAAATAAATAAATAAATAAATAAATAAATAAATAAATAAATAAATAAATGCTCAAACCTCCTCCCCATGCAAGGCTAGTGCCAACTCCCCCCTGTTGGCACCACTGCTGTCGTAGCCGGCGCCAGTTCGCACTGTTAAGGCCTACGCACAATTGGCATAGCGCAAGCGTAACGGAACGTAAGCGCAGCGCAAGAAATATGAACCAAAGTTATCACATGGCCTCGTCTCCAACTGACACAAGAGCGCATGGCGCAGCATAACGGAGCGCAAGAGTTGGTTATATTTTATATTTTTGCGTTGTGCTTGTGCACGACATAACGATCGACCAATAGGAATCTTGTTCCAACTAGACAGCTGTGGTCTCGTCATACTAGCTCAGTCAAATTAGTAATTGTTTTTAGTATATTATTACGTGACTTTCGTTTGTATCAGACTAGAGCCCTTTACCGTCACTAGCCTTAAATTTCAATTGATAAAATAAATTAAGAACAGATGTTACCTCTTCATTCTCAAGTGTGCACTGTATCAACATTATATCAAATGAAACTGTTTTACAAGACTTTGACTAGGCCTATCGCGGATAGAATTTGTTGAATGCGAGGTAGGCCTAGGCCTAGAATAAAACGGATACAATATAGGCAAGCCGTTAATTATAACTATATACGTCTTGTTTCATGCCTGTGAAAGCAGGCCAACCCTAGACCGATGATAACAAGTGGCAATATTGAATTTGTAGTATGTCCCTAACCTCAAACCATGGCGAGTGCAGACGACTAGACAGCCAAAACTTGCTTTGCGCTGTGGTTGTGTTACGTGAATTGTGCGTTGGCGTCGGCCTTACGTTGCGCTTGCGTTGTGTTTGTGCTTGCGCTGTGCCAATTGTGCGCAAGGCTTTAGTGTATACGACGTGAGCGGATAAAACTGCATGCGCCGCGTATTATTATTGCGGTAAATGACCAAGGACGAACTAGTTGTGATCAGTGGTCTGTGAGGGGGGGGGGGGGTGAGGGGGGAGGGGGAACACACCACAAACATTATATACGTCTATACTATACGTCATCGGGTGTATGCGTCGTATGTATAACGGGTCTGAAGGGCGGGGCTGTGATTGGCGATACTGCTACGTCGCACCTTTTCCACATCATTATTATTATTATTATTATTACGGAAATAATACCTATAGAACAAAATACCCGGGACTGCTACCTTATCGTGGTGGCCAGGTTCGCGTGCTTTGGTGATACCGAGAGTTATGCCGGCGGAAGCGTATGCTTCAGCAGGGCGATTCTGAATGTGCAACGATAGGTTTACCACCGGTTTCGATTGTTAGAAGAAGGCGATGAGCCAGTCATCGCCTTGCCAATTCGTCTTCAGTAACGACCAAAACCGCTGATAAACTTATCGTCGCTCATACAGAACTGGTGGTGGTCTTACCATGGATTTACAACTCCATGGTCTTATGTCGCTCGGCTTGTGAACAGCTTCGTTCTTCTCGTCAACTGCTCGGCAGTCCAGGTTAATGGCGGAACCTACATGACTGGTCAGAGTTACACCGTCCTTTCGGATGGGACGTAAAGCTGATGGTCCCCTTGGTACTTTTCGACAGGAGTAGGCTACGTGCTGGTACCAGGCTTCCCCTCCTTCCTTCCTCATTATCATTCACCAATCATCACTCATCAGGCTAAAGAGGGCGTTGTGCCCTACACTGGCTTTAATTACAATAAAATAAATAAATAAAATATATACGTCGCTCGTTTCAAGACTGTCAAATGCACTCCTCGTATAACTACCGTGAGAATGGGTTTGACCGAAGTCACCTTCACGCCGGTAACTCAACGCAATAACACACTGCATGTCCGTGTTCCTTCGTGCCGGATCAACGCAGCTTGGAGGGCACCATTCAAGTGCATACCGGTACTTATGCACACATCTTACTTAAATATGTGTTTATCTCGAACCAGGGCTTAATTTCCAACTGAAAAGGAACCGGAACTATTATTTTGTTTTTCTTCAATAATTTTGCACCACCCTGCGCCTATGGGATTATTTTCTTTATATTGGAGCTGGCTATCTGGGAGTCATAGGCCAGTGGTGTATTCGAGCCTAGGCGGGCTTAGGCGCCGCCTAGGCACTTTTATTTGGCGCTTTTTCACAGTGCTGTTGTTTAAATTTTAAGAACCCATGTAGTATTCACAATATCTATAATCGAGAAACAATATGTTACCTCAACGTCTTCATGTATTCAGGTTTAATTTCTGTAAAATCCATCGCCCCCCCCCCCCCCCCCCCCACACCCCTAAACCGTGCCCACGTAAATTCGACCGCCTAGGCACTTTATATTTTATAGGAATACACCACTGGTCATAGCTATAACATAGTTTCGATGACGTCATTCACCTGACTTTCGCCTCCGCCCCGCAATAATCGAGACTAGGCGCTAGCTAGGCTAACATTATTAATCACGCGTGTGGGTTCGTTAATTAAGACCACAGCACTTTCCAATATAATTGTTTTGATGTGAGACGGGCGGACGGGTGTTTGTTTGTTGTTGGGGGGGGGGGGGGGGGGGGGGGGGCGCCCTTCACGCTCGGCTAGTGTCGGCGCAAACAACCGGGTATTAGGCTAGGCTGCCTAGCCGAGCGTGCAAGCGGTGTACGTACATACAAGAACATTGGTGTAATAGTAATAGACAACTAGACTCAAGTAAACTAGGCAAGCAGTGGCGGCTTTTGCTGCATAGAGCAAGGCTGCCTAGCCGAGCGTGCAAGCGATGTACGTACATACAAGAACATTGGTGTAATAGTAATAGACAACTAGACTCAAGTAAACTAGGCAAGCAGTGGCGGCTTTTGCTGCATAGAGCTAGGTAGCCTAGCCGAGCGTGCAAGCGATGTACGTACATACAAGAACATTGGTGTAATAGTAATAGACAACTAGACTCATGTAAACTAGGCAAGCAGTGGCGGCTTTTGCTGCATAGAGCTAGGTAGCCTAGCCGAGCGTGCAAGCGATGTACGTACATACAAGAACATTGGTGTAATAGTAATAGACAACTAGACTCAAGTAAACTAGGCAAGCAGTGGCGGCTTTTGCTGCATAGAGCAAGGCTGCCTAGCCGAGCGTGCAAGCGATGTACGTACATACAAGAACATTGGTGTAATAGTAATAGACAACTAGACTCAAGTAAACTAGGCAAGCAGTGGCGGCTTTTGCTGCATAGAGCTAGGTAGCCTAGCCGAGCGTGCAAGCGATGTACGTACATACAAGAACATTGGTGTAATAGTAATAGACAACTAGACTCAAGTAAACTAGGCAAGCAGTGGCGGCTTTTGCTGCATAGAGCTAGGTAGCCTAGCCGAGCGTGCAAGCGATGTAATGTACGTACATACAAGAACATTGGTGTAATAGTAATAGACAACTAGACTCAAGTAAACTAGGCAAGCAGTGGCGGCTTTTGCTGCATAGAGCTAGGTAGCCTAGCCGAGCGTGCAAGCGGTGCACGTACATACAAGAACATTGGTGTAATAGTAATAGACAACTAGACTCAAGTAAACTAGGCAAGCAGTGGCGGCTTTTGCTGCATAGAGCTAGGTAGCCTAGCCGAGCGTGCAAGCGATGTAATGTACGTACATACAAGAACATTGGTGTAATAGTAATAGACAACTAGACTCAAGTAAACTAGGCAAGCAGTGGCGGCTTTTGCTGCATAGAGCTAGGTAGCCTAGCCGAGCGTGCAAGCGATGTACGTACATACAAGAACATTGGTGTAATAGTAATAGACAACTAGACTCAAGTAAACTAGGCAAGCAGTGGCGGCTTTTGCTGCATAGAGCTAGGTAGCCTAGCCGAGCGTGCAAGCGATGTACGTACATACAAGAACATTGGTGTAATAGTAATAGACAACTAGACTCAAGTAAACTAGGCAAGCAGTGGCGGCTTTTGCTGCGTAGAGCTAGGTAGCCTAGCCGAGCGTGCAAGCGATGTACGTACATACAAGAACATTGGTGTAATAGTAATAGACAACTAGACTCAAGTAAACTAGGCAAGCAGTGGCGGCTTTTGCTGCATAGAGCTAGGTAGCCTAGCCGAGCGTGCAAGCGATGTACGTACATACAAGAACATTGGTGTAATAGTAATAGACAACTATACTCAAGTAAACTAGGCAAGCAGTGGCGGCTTTTGCTGCATAGAGCTAGGTAGCCTAGCCGAGCGTGCAAGCGATGTACGTACATACAAGAACATTGGTGTAATAGTAATAGACAACTAGACTCAAGTAAACTAGGCAAGCAGTGGCGGCTTCTGCTGCATAGAGCTAGGTAGCCTAGCCGAGCGTGCAAGCGATGTACGTACATACAAGAACATTGGTGTAATAGTAATAGACAACTATACTCAAGTAAACTAGGCAAGCAGTGGCGGCTTTTGCTGCATAGAGCTAGGTAGCCTAGCCGAGCGTGCAAGCCCGGTGTACGTACATACAAGAACATTGGTGTAATAGTAATAGACAACTAGACTCAAGTAAACTAGGCAAGCAGTGGCGGCTTTTGCTGCATAGAGCTAGGTAGCCTAGCCGAGCGTGCAAGCGATGTACGTACATACAAGAACATTGGTGTAATAGTAATAGACAACTAGACTCAAGTAAACTAGGCAAGCAGTGGCGGCTTTTGCTGCATAGAGCTAGGTAGCCTAGCCGAGCGTGCAAGCGGTGTACGTACATACAAGAACATTGGTGTAATAGTAATAGACAACTAGACTCAAGTAAACTAGGCAAGCAGTGGCGGCTTTTGCTGCGTAGAGCTAGGTAGCCTAGCCGAGCGTGCAAGCGATGTACGTACATACAAGAACATTGGTGTAATAGTAATAGACAACTAGACTCAAGTAAACTAGGCAAGCAGTGGCGGCTTTTGCTGCATAGAGCTAGGTAGCCTAGCCGAGCGTACAAGCGGTGTACGTACATACAAGAACATTGGTGTAATAGTAATAGACAACTAGACTCAAGTAAACTAGGCAAGCAGTGGCGGCTTTTGCTGCATAGAGCTAGGTAGCCTAGCCGAGCGTGCAAGCAGTGTACGTACATACAAGAACATTGGTGTAATAGTAATAGACAACTAGACTCAAGTAAACTAGGCAAGCAGTGGCGGCTTTTGCTGCATAGAGCTAGGTAGCCTAGCCGAGCGTGCAAGCGGTGTACGTACATACAAGAACATTGGTGTAATAGTAATAGACAACTAGACTCAAGTAAACTAGGCAAGCAGTGGCGGCTTTTGCTGCATAGAGCTAGGTAGCCTAGCCGAGCGTGCAAGCGGTGTACGTACATACAAGAACATTGGTGTAATAGTAATAGACAACTAGACTCAAGTAAACTAGGCAAGCAGTGGCGGCTTCTGCTGCATAGAGCTAGGTAGCCTAGCCGAGCGTGCAAGCCCGGTGTACGTACATACAAGAACATTGGTGTAATAGTAATAGACAACTAGACTCATGTAAACTAGGCAAGCAGTGGCGGCTTCTGCTGCATAGAGCTAGGTAGCCTAGCCGAGCGTGCAAGCCCGGTGTACGTACATACAAGAACATTGGTGTAATAGTAATAGACAACTAGACTCATGTAAACTAGGCAAGCAGTGGCGGCTTCTGCTGCATAGAGCTAGGTAGCCTAGCCGAGCGTGCAAGCGGTGTACGTACATACAAGAACATTGGTGTAATAGTATAATAGACAACTAGACTCATGTAAACTAGGCAAGCAGTGGCGGCTTCTGCTGCATAGAGCTAGGTAGCCTAGCCGAGCGTGCAAGCCCGGTGTACGTACATACAAGAACATTGGTGTAATAGTAATAGACAACTAGACTCAAGTAAACTAGGCAAGCAGTGGCGGCTTCTGCTGCATAGAGCTAGGTAGCCTAGCCGAGCGTGCAAGCGGTGTACGTACATACAAGAACATTGGTGTAATAGTAATAGACAACTAGACTCAAGTAAACTAGGCAAGCAGTGGCGGCTTCTGCTGCATAGAGCTAGGTAGCCTAGCCGAGCGTGCAAGCGGTGTACGTACATACAAGAACATTGGTGTAATAGTATAATAGACAACTAGACTCATGTAAACTAGGCAAGCAGTGGCGGCTTCTGCTGCATAGAGCTAGGTAGCCTAGCCGAGCGTGCAAGCCCGGTGTACGTACATACAAGAACATTGGTGTAATAGTAATAGACAACTAGACTCAAGTAAACTAGGCAAGCAGTGGCGGCTTCTGCTGCATAGAGCTAGGTAGCCTAGCCGAGCGTGCAAGCCCGGTGTACGTACATACAAGAACATTGGTGTAATAGTAATAGACAACTAGACTCAAGTAAACTAGGCAAGCAGTGGCGGCTTCTGCTGCATAGAGCTAGGTAGCCTAGCCGAGCGTGCAAGCGGTGTACGTACATACAAGAACATTGGTGTAATAGTAATAGACAACTAGACTCAAGTAAACTAGGCAAGCAGTGGTGGCTTCTGCTGCATAGAGCTAGGTAGCCTAGCCGAGCGTGCAAGCGATGTACGTACATACAAGAACATTGGTGTAATAGTAATAGACAACTAGACTCAAGTAAACTAGGCAAGCAGTGGTGGCTTCTGCTGCATAGAGCTAGGTAGCCTAGCCGAGCGTGCAAGCGATGTACGTACATACAAGAACATTGGTGTAATAGTAATAGACAACTAGACTCAAGTAAACTAGGCAAGCAGTGGCGGCTTTTGCTGCATAGAGCTAGGTAGCCTAGCCGAGCGTGCAAGCGATGTACGTACATACAAGAACATTGGTGTAATAGTAATAGACAACTAGACTCATGTAAACTAGGCAAGCAGTGGCGGCTTTTGCTGCATAGAGCTAGGTAGCCTAGCCGAGCGTGCAAGCAGTGTACGTACATACAAGAACATTGGTGTAATAGTAATAGACAACTAGACTCAAGTAAACTAGGCAAGCAGTGGCGGCTTTTGCTGCATAGAGCTAGGTAGCCTAGCCGAGCGTACAAGCGGTGTACGTACATACAAGAACATTGGTGTAATAGTAATAGACGACTAGACTCAAGTAAACTAGGCAAGCAGTGGCGGCTTCTGCTGCATAGAGCTAGGTAGCCTAGCCGAGCGTACAAGCGGTGTACGTACATACATACAAGAACATTGGTGTAATAGTAATAGACAACTAGACTCAAGTAAACTAGGCAAGCAGTGGCGGCTTTTGCTGCATAGAGCTAGGTAGCCTAGCCGAGCGTGCAAGCGATGTACGTACATACAAGAACATTGGTGTAATAGTAATAGACAACTATAGACTCAAGTAAACTAGGCAAGCAGTGGCGGCTTCTGCTGCATAGAGCTAGGTAGCCTAGCCGAGCGTGCAAGCGGTGTACGTACATACAAGAACATTGGTGTAATAGTAATAGACAACTAGACTCAAGTAAACTAGGCAAGCAGTGGTGGCTTCTGCTGCATAGAGCTAGGTAGCCTAGCCGAGCGTGCAAGCGATGTACGTACATACAAGAACATTGGTGTAATAGTAATAGACAACTAGACTCATGTAAACTAGGCAAGCAGTGGCGGCTTCTGCTGCATAGAGCTAGGTAGCCTAGCCGAGCGTGCAAGCGGTGTACGTACATACAAGAACATTGGTGTAATAGTAATAGACAACTAGACTCAAGTAAACTAGGCAAGCAGTGGCGGCTTTTGCTGCATAGAGCTAGGTAGCCTAGCCGAGCGTGCAAGCCCGGTGTACGTACATACAAGAACATTGGTGTAATAGTAATAGACAACTAGACTCAAGTAAACTAGGCAAGCAGTGGCGGCTTCTGCTGCATAGAGCTAGGTAGCCTAGCCGAGCGTGCAAGCGGTGTACGTACATACAAGAACATTGGTGTAATAGTAATAGACAACTAGACTCATGTAAACTAGGCAAGCAGTGGCGGCTTTTGCTGCATAGAGCTAGGTAGCCTAGCCGAGCGTGCAAGCGGTGTACGTACATACAAGAACATTGGTGTAATAGTAATAGACAACTAGACTCAAGTAAACTAGGCAAGCAGTGGCGGCTTCTGCTGCATAGAGCTAGGTAGCCTAGCCGAGCGTGCAAGCGATGTGCGTACATACAAGAACATTGGTGTAATAGTAATAGACAACTAGACTCAAGTAAACTAGGCAAGCAGTGGCGGCTTTTGCTGCATAGAGCTAGGTAGCCTAGCCGAGCGTGCAAGCGGTGTACGTACATACAAGAACATTGGTGTAATAGTAATAGACAACTAGACTCAAGTAAACTAGGCAAGCAGTGGCGGCTTTTGCTGCATAGAGCTAGGTAGCCTAGCCGAGCGTGCAAGCGGTGTACGTACATACAAGAACATTGGTGTAATAGTAATAGACAACTAGACTCATGTAAACTAGGCAAGCAGTGGCGGCTTTTGCTGCATAGAGCTAGGTAGCCTAGCCGAGCGTGCAAGCCCGGTGTACGTACATACAAGAACATTGGTGTAATAGTAATAGACAACTAGACTCATGTAAACTAGGCAAGCAGTGGCGGCTTTTGCTGCATAGAGCTAGGTAGCCTAGCCGAGCGTGCAAGCCCGGTGTACGTACATACAAGAACATTGGTGTAATAGTAATAGACAACTAGACTCATGTAAACTAGGCAAGCAGTGGCGGCTTTTGCTGCATAGAGCTAGGTAGCCTAGCCGAGCGTGCAAGCCCGGTGTACGTACATACAAGAACATTGGTGTAATAGTAATAGACAACTAGACTCATGTAAACTAGGCAAGCAGTGGCGGCTTTTGCTGCATAGAGCTAGGTAGCCTAGCCGAGCGTGCAAGCCCGGTGTACGTACATACAAGAACATTGGTGTAATAGTAATAGACAACTAGACTCAAGTAAACTAGGCAAGCAGTGGCGGCTTTTGCTGCATAGAGCTAGGTAGCCTAGCCGAGCGTGCAAGCGATGTACGTACATACAAGAACATTGCTGTAATAGTAATAGACAACTAGACTCAAGTAAACTAGGCAAGCAGTGGCGGCTTTTGCTGCATAGAGCTAGGTAGCCTAGCCGAGCGTGCAAGCGATGTGCGTACATACAAGAACATTGGTGTAATAGTAATAGACAACTAGACTCAAGTAAACTAGGCAAGCAGTGGCGGCTTTTGCTGCATAGAGCTAGGTAGCCTAGCCGAGCGTGCAAGCGATGTACGTACATACAAGAACATTGGTGTAATAGTAATAGACAACTAGACTCAAGTAAACTAGGCAAGCAGTGGCGGCTTTTGCTGCATAGAGCTAGGTAGCCTAGCCGAGCGTGCAAGCGATGTACGTACATACAAGAACACTAGTGTAATAGTAATAGACAACTAGACTCAAGTAAACTAGGCAAGCAGTGGCGGCTTTTGCTGCATAGAGCTAGGTAGCCTAGCCGAGCGTGCAAGCGATGTACGTACATACAAGAACATTGCTGTAATAGTAATAGACAACTAGACTCAAGTAAACTAGGCAAGCAGTGGCGGCTTTTGCTGCATAGAGCTAGGTAGCCTAGCCGAGCGTGCAAGCGATGTACGTACATACAAGAACACTAGTGTAATAGTAATAGACAACTAGACTCAAGTAAACTAGGCAAGCAGTGGCGGCTTTTGCTGCATAGAGCTAGGTAGCCTAGCCGAGCGTGCAAGCGATGTACGTACATACAAGAACATTGGTGTAATAGTAATAGACAACTAGACTCAAGTAAACTAGGCAAGCAGTGGCGGCTTCTGCTGCATAGAGCTAGGTAGCCTAGCCGAGCGTGCAAGCGGTGTACGTACATACAAGAACATTGGTGTAATAGTAATAGACAACTAGACTCAAGTAAACTAGGCAAGCAGTGGCGGCTTCTGCTGCATAGAGCTAGGTAGCCTAGCCGAGCGTGCAAGCGGTGTACGTACATACAAGAACATTGGTGTAATAGTAATAGACAACTAGACTCATGTAAACTAGGCAAGCAGTGGCGGCTTCTGCTGCATAGAGCTAGGTAGCCTAGCCGAGCGTGCAAGCGGTGTACGTACATACAAGAACATTGGTGTAATAGTAATAGACAACTAGACTCAAGTAAACTAGGCAAGCAGTGGCGGCTTCTGCTGCATAGAGCTAGGTAGCCTAGCCGAGCGTGCAAGCGGTGTACGTACATACAAGAACATTGGTGTAATAGTAATAGACAACTAGACTCAAGTAAACTAGGCAAGCAGTGGCGGCTTCTGCTGCGTAGAGCTAGGTAGCCTAGCCGAGCGTGCAAGCGGTGTACGTACATACAAGAACATTGGTGTAATAGTAATAGACAACTAGACTCAAGTAAACTAGGCAAGCAGTGGCGGCTTTTGCTGCATAGAGCTAGGTAGCCTAGCCGAGCGTGCAAGCGATGTACGTACATACAAGAACATTGGTGTAATAGTAATAGACAACTAGACTCATGTAAACTAGGCAAGCAGTGGCGGCTTTTGCTGCATAGAGCTAGGTAGCCTAGCCGAGCGTGCAAGCGGTGTACATACATACAAGAACATTGGTGTAATAGACAACTAGACTCATGTAAACTAGGCAAGCAGTGGCGGCTTTTGCTGCATAGAGCTAGGTAGCCTAGCCGAGCGTGCAAGCGATGTACGTACATACAAGAACATTGGTGTAATAGACAACTAGACTCATGTAAACTAGGCAAGCAGTGGCGGCTTTTGCTGCATAGAGCTAGGTAGCCTAGCCGAGCGTGCAAGCGGTGTACATACATACAAGAACATTGGTGTAATAGACAACTAGACTCATGTAAACTAGGCAAGCAGTGGCGGCTTTTGCTGCATAGAGCTAGGTAGCCTAGCCGAGCGTGCAAGCGGTGTACGTACATACAAGAACATTGGTGTAATAGTAATAGACAACTAGACTCAAGTAAACTAGGCAAGCAGTGGCGGCTTCTGCTGCATAGAGCTAGGTAGCCTAGCCGAGCGTGCAAGCGATGTACGTACATACAAGAACATTGGTGTAATAGTAATAGACAACTAGACTCAAGTAAACTAGGCAAGCAGTGGCGGCTTTTGCTGCATAGAGCTAGGTAGCCTAGCCGAGCGTGCAAGCGATGTACGTACATACAAGAACATTGGTGTAATAGTAATAGACAACTAGACTCAAGTAAACTAGGCAAGCAGTGGCGGCTTTTGCTGCATAGAGCTAGGTAGCCTAGCCGAGCGTGCAAGCCCGGTGTACGTACATACAAGAACATTGGTGTAATAGTAATAGACAACTAGACTCATGTAAACTAGGCAAGCAGTGGCGGCTTTTGCTGCATAGAGCTAGGTAGCCTAGCCGAGCGTGCAAGCGGTGTGCGTACATACAAGAACATTGGTGTAATAGTAATAGACAACTAGACTCAAGTAAACTAGGCAAGCAGTGGCGGCTTCTGCTGCATAGAGCTAGGTAGCCTAGCCGAGCGTGCAAGCGGTGTGCGTACATACAAGAACATTGGTGTAATAGTAATAGACAACTAGACTCATGTAAACTAGGCAAGCAGTGGCGGCTTTTGCTGCATAGAGCTAGGTAGCCTAGCCGAGCGTGCAAGCGGTGTGCGTACATACAAGAACATTGGTGTAATAGTAATAGACAACACTAGACTCAAGTAAACTAACCAAGCAGTGGCGGCTTTTGCTGCATAGAGCTAGGTAGCCCTGTAATAGACAATAATGTAATGTGCAGGCGGTACACAGTCACACTAGTGTAATAGACAACTAAACTCAAGTAAACTAGGCAAGCAGTGGCGGCTTTTGCTGCATAGAGCTAGGCAGCCTTGTAATAGACAATAATGTAATGTGCAGGCGGTACACAGTCACACTAGTGTAATAGACAACTAAACTCAAGTAAACTAGGCAAGCAGTGGCGGCTTTTGCTGCATAGAGCTAGGTAGCCCTGTAATAGGCAATAATGTAATGTGCAGGCGGTACACAGTCACACTAGTTAGTGTAATAGACAACTTAAATCAAGTAAACAAGTATAGTTAAGCAGTGGTGTGAGCAGGGGTCAAAATTGACTTTTTTCCAGTGGCCACAATAGTAGTGCGAAAGCATTTTTACAAGCCCGCAATTAAATTGTTTATTATATTGACGTAAAACGATCACAGGCGCGTAACAACGGCGGGGGGGGGGGGGAGGGGGCAATTGACCCGCCCCCACTCTTCTCTCAACTTACTTACTTACTTTACTTACTTTATTGTAATTAAGGCCAGTGTAGGGCACAATGCCCTCTTTAGACTGATGAGTGATGATTGGTGAATGATAATGAAGAAGGGAGGAGGGGAAGCCTGGTACCAGCACGTAGCCTACTCCTGTCGAAAAGTACCACCAAGTACCACTATCGGCTTTACGTCTCATCCGAAAGGACGGTGTAACTTTGACCAGTCATATAGGTTCCTCCATTAACCTGGACTACCGAGCAGTTGACGAGAAGAACTAAGCTGTTACACACGCTTTCGAACCCTCCAATCCTCTCAACACATTACCAAAATTAAATTAGGTAATTTGATAAACGGAAATTGGAACAGAGAGACATTTATAAGAAAGAGGTCTAGGGGATGACTTATTTTCGTCTAGTTTTGACAGGGGTTGAAATACACAGTCAATAATGGGTGTTATGACGTCACATAACAAATAAATTGGAAACTGGAACAGAGAGACACATTTATAAGAAAGAGGTCTAGCCTAGGGGATGACTTATTTAGGTCAAGTTTTGACGGGGGGTCGAAATACACAGTCAATAACGGGTGAGTGTTATGACGTCACCTAATTCAAATACTGCCAATATGATTACAACGAACTGGCAGGTCATTGGCTCTCACGTCAAACAAAGCGTCTCACACATCCCGGTCTATTTATCCCTCCCACCGCGAGAGAAACAAAAAGAAATCTCTGGAAGAAAAAAGGCTGACGAAATGTCTGTCGTCCGGTCATCTTCGGGTCTCGACTTCCTCGTTGTGACGTCACGAGGGTATTTTAAGAACACGTGTTCTCGTTAATATTGTCGGTTCGGTTGGTCTTCTTCTTCTTTTTCCTTTTGTCCTGCGTTGATGATTGCTGCCAGGAGGGACATTCAATTAGTGCGTCTACGTTATATAGCCGCGCTACGCACTGGTGAAACGACCACAATGTGTTGTAGGCCTACAACGCTCTAGTATTAAAGTGGACCCAAGATTACTTTACACCTGCTTTCGTCACATCCGGGGCAGTCGTAGCCAACCAGTGAACCGCCCGAGACACATCCGGGCCAATACCGATCGCTGATTGGCTACGAACCAGTCGCCTGTGACGAAAGCATGTGTCTTGGGACAACTATACATGTGTTGGCTCTAAAGGCATCGTGATCGTAATCGGGATCCGGAAATCGTGAAAGAATTAATTTACTTGGTTCTCATAGCGCTGTTCACAACCGAATCGTAACGTCGTATAATGGATTGTAATGGTAAATAATATTTCTACGATTGCGATCCCGATTACAATTACGATACAGACAATTGGTCAGGTTGGGCCTTTAACCCTTCAACGCTAGGTTGAAATTATGGTTACAATCGATTTTGATGGATTATTAGTTCGCCTACCTTGCGGAACAACCGATTTCGGTAAAATTGCATTAAAATGTGTCTAAATTATCCCAAATGTAGATCGAAATAAGTCATCCTGTAGAAAATTTAGTGCTCTTTCTTCTGAACGTTTCTTTGTTCTTTTCCAATCAATATTTCCGTGTTTCAGACACATCTTCATTAACTTTTGTAATGTGATGTTGCCGGATACCTTTCACACCTATAGTTAAGAACATCTGCAACACGGAAATATCTATTGGAATAAACAACCATTCACAAGAAAGAAAACTACATTCTGTAAATAGGATGACATATTTTGATTTTCTTTTTGGACAATTTAAACCCATTTTAAAGCAATTTTAATCGGTCGTAGGTGTTCCGCTAGGTATGGTGAACATGCCGATCTTATTCATCCTTCCTTATATCCTGCCTACACCTAGGGGCACCCGTTGTTGCTTTATAATAATAATAATAATAATCATCATTTTCGTAGGAATACCCGTTCTAGGGTGCACACCAGCTTTACCTGATGTGCCCCTCTTCAGGTGACTAACTAGGTTATTAGGGTGTTTTGGATAGTTGGGAAGGATTGTCCGCCGAGGGCTGATAGTATGACTCAATCCCAGCATTCGCTTTTACGACTGAGGAAAACCTCGGAAAAAACCTTCAGTCAGGACTGTGCCGGTGGTCGGAATCGAACCGGCGACCTCCCGAATTAGAGTCTCGCGTCTTACCGCTGAGCCACCTCTATCGGTGTTGCCATATGGATTTTGTTTTCTAGATGGGAAATAACATGTGCACAAAACTGTTACCTGGCAACAACGGGCACCCCCAGGGGCCTCATTCCAGTACATTTGAAAACTTATCCCCGGTGTTAGCCAATAGCCAATCAGGAGTCAGCAATTGAGACGCCAATCGAAGGAAGGCATTGTTGAAAAAACGAGACAAAATCAAAACAATAACAAACAAAAACAGTCCAATAACCTCAAAACGTCGACAAAATACTCAATAAAACTACATATTTACATATGTAGGACCTATATAATGTACAATAAATACACACAATTGTTTATAATCTTCAATAAACACATAAAGTAACGTATCCATGAAATAGGATATTCTCAATAAAGAATTTAAATGTGACATTTGTGAAACTACACACACGGGCATTGACAAAATGGCGGCATTTCAGAGTATTGTTGAGATAACTCTTCTTAACCCTACTATCAGACAGGGTCATATTTGCCTCCGAATTATGCAGGGAAGCCTGTGTAGGAGTTAACCCCGGGGTCATTTTAACATGGGGTTAGCGAGAGTTAAGAAGAGTTAAAAAAATGTACAGGAATCAGGCCCCAGGGGGGGGGGGGGGGGGATAGGGAACGATCATGAATTCTTCCAGTCCGCTTTAAATTAAAGTCCCGCAATTAAAAATCAGTTATATAATATGTGAATTTATCCGCGTAGCCTCCTATAAAGTATAGTTAGAATATCAAGTGGCCGCGAAGTCGCCGTGGGTCACTCATACAAGACAGACGCTCTCGTCGTCTACAATAAAACGTCGCCAACTCACAACTCGGCAGTCACTGCCAAGGGGAAAAGTACCGAACGTTGAGCCGCGTGACGTCAGAGTCGTCTGTGTAGAAGGGGCGACGCCAACATACGACACGGTTGACGTACTCGCTCGACTACAGTCCTCGTGGTCGACCGGACAGCGAACCAGACAACCCGAGGGAAACCTCGTCCAAGAGCGACAATAGGCAACACGCGTACGATTTTCTTGGTTAAACCAAACACTTAGTTTAATAATATTAGATGTAAAAAGTATATTAATGCAAGTCGCACGTAAAAAAGAAATTTTTAAATAGGTTTAATGTGGTCGCATTTATTGAAGTTTAAACTCGGGATCTGAAACGCGTACAGGTGGCTGTGACGCAATGGTTCTGTAGACGTGGCAGAACAGACCAATCGCTGAGGCGGTGAGCGTACGCAGAACAAAACTATGACGTCAAATCCACTCTACATGGCGGCGGCTCGTTTTTCGCGCCCTTTTATTTGTCGTTACTAAACCAATTATTTTGGGGCATAGACTGATCCGTTTTTCAAAATTCAAAGACACAAAATTATTAAATGAGAGACAAGGTATTTAAAAATCGATTAAAATTTTCATACGCGTATTCCCTATTATCATCATTTATCATACACACGTGACAAGAGAGGCAATCCAAGTTAGTTGAGGAACCTATATGACTGGTCAAAGTTACACCGTCCTTTCGGATGCGACGTAAAGCGGATGGTCCCCTTGGTACTTTTCGACAGCAGTTGAGTAGGCTACGTGCCGGTATACCAGGCTTCCCTTCCTCATAATCATTCATCAATCATCACTCATCAGGCTAAAGAGCGCGTTGTGCCCTACACTGGCCTTAATAGGCAACACGCGTAGGATTTTTTTGTTAAACCAAACACTTAGTTTAATAGTATCAGATACAAAAAGTATATTAATGCAAGTCCCAAGTAAAAAAAAAAATTTTTAGATAGGTTTAATGGGGTCGCATTTATTGAAGTTTCAACTCGGGGATCTGAAACGCGTACAGGTGGCTGTGACGCAATGATTCTGTAGACGTGGCAGAACAGACCAATCGCTGAGGCGGTGAGCGTACGCAGAACAAAACTATGACGTCAAATCCACTATGGCGGCGGCTCGTTTTTCGCGCCCTTTTATTTGTCGTTACTAAACCAATTATTTTGGGGCATAGACTGATCCGTTTTTCAAAATTCAAAGACACAAAATTATTAAATGAGAGAAGGTATTTAAAAATCGATTAAAATTTTCATACGCGTATTCCCTATTATCATCATTTATCATACACACGTGACAAGAGAGGCAGTCCACGTTAGTGGAGGAACCTCTATATGACTGGTCAAAGTTACACCGTCCTTTCGGATGGGACGTAAATCCGATGGTCCCCTTGGTACTTTTCGACATGAGTAGGCTACGTGCCGGTATACCAGGCTTCCCTTCCTCATAATCATTCATCAATCATCACTCATCAGGCTAAAGAGCGCGTTGTGCCCTACACTGGCCTTAATTACAATAAAGTAAAGTAATTCCCCCGAAATATATTCCTGCGTACGCCACTGTCTGTCCCGTTTTAGCCCCATTGGCGGGGTTAAAATGAGACTCAATATCATATTTTACCCAAATAAATACTTTTTGGATAACTCCTGTTGATTTGGTAAGGTCAATCCAAAATACACCAGGTAAAACAAAAAAATCACGTGATATACTAAAACAAATTTTTTTTATACGCAAAATGTTGAAAATGGTCCCGTTTTTGCCCCGGATCACCCTACGGGATTATGGCCGCTATGTGTAGGGATGTGAGTGTAGGGATATGAGTGTAGGGAGTGTAGAGATGTGAGTGTGGGTGTAGAAAGTGTACGGATCCAAAGTAAATGAAACCATTAGCACAGACCTCCACTCAGAAGATATCAATATTTTCTACGTTATTCTTTGTCCACGTGTCAACTTGTTTGCACAAAGGAGCTGCCATGTCTTGTTATATTTAACACAAATGTCTCTTCCTCAGAGAGTTGAAGGGCCTTCGGGTGTTGAAGGGTTCAAGTTTGACGAGAAGAGAGAGAGAGACCGTTGCCAAGTCGTTTGCCAACGCACATACGTACGCCAAGCAACGCTTTGCTTTGCGACGTCGGTATAGAGAAACTTAATAACCAATTAGGACTTTCGGGTTAAACCGCGATAAAAATAGAGAGGACTTGCGTATTAGTGTATATAGGGAGGGTGGGTGACCTTTTCAGATCAGTCACCTCTTGGGGAGGTGGGTTATAAGTATATTGCAATATCTCTCTCTCTCTCTCTCTCTCTTTCTCTCTCTCTCTCTAACGTATATCTCTATAACGGTTGGATGGAAGAAAAGGCCTCACTGGCCTTAATCTCGCCCAAAATAAAGTCCAAAATCAATCAATCAATCAATCAATCTCTCTCTCTCTCTCTCCCTCTTCCCCCCTCTTTCTCTCCGTCTTCGACTTTGATTCTACATCATAACTATGAGAAAATTAATAATTTTCCGTAGCAATACTTCTTCAGGTGACCAACTATAGGTATGTTAGGGTGTTGGGATAGTTGGGAAGGTATGTCCGAGGGCTGTTAGTAGGACTCCATCCTGGTAAGTTGGTACTTTTTAAAAAAATTATTATGGTACTGTTGCACTGGGCTATTTCGTCAGCATGTAACTTTAGAGATAAGTTTCGTGGTGGTGAGGGATAACAAATTGAGTCAAACATTTCTTTTATAGTCCAGCCAATGAGAAATAACCTTTAACAAGTCCAACCAATCGATAGGCCACGTACTACGAAGAGAAACACGACGTGCGAAAGCAAATTAAATTCCAATATACCAAAATAAAAAAAATTCAACAAAAAAAAATTCAAGCAATTCGATAACTTTCGGCATCATGCTGAATAAAATACCGGCACAACCGCCAACCATAGAACGAGGCGAGTCTTAAATTTTCTTCGGGGGTGGGTGGGTGGGTGGGGGGTGGGGGGGGGGGGCAGGCGTGTGGGTGGTAACGACCAATCGATGATTGCGAGTTCAAAAAAAGAAAAAGCGCGCATTTTGGACGTGAAAGTTCGGTCGAGTGTTTAACAAGGTTGCAAATTTCATAACTCGGGAGGGTATTTCTAAAATAATTGGTTCTGGTTTAATTTGAACTCAAAATAAGGGAGTGTTTGTGCTAATTTTGTACGTGTACATCTGCTAACATATGTAAATCGAGGGTATATACTGTGAAGGTCCTCAGATATACTCCTCACTTATAAATACTCATATATCTACCACGAGTACAAACAAATTTCAATAACCTACTGTCCCAACGAGTTGACTTAGGTATAGATGTTTTTAATGACTCAACTTTTACTTTTAAGAAAAAGTGTTGTTTATTGTAATGTGTTGTTTCTTTGTTATGTATAATTCTATTTGTCTATTTATTTTGTGATGATGTTTGTATGTTTTTTATTATATCCTATGTATTTCTGGTTATATAAACTGTGCTGGGATAAATAAATAATAATAATAATAATAATAATAATAATAATAATAATAATAATAATAATAATAATAATAATAATAATAATAATAATAATAATAATAAATTTTAATAACCTACTGTCCCAACGAGTTGACTTATAATAATAATAATAATAATAATAATAATAATAATAATAATAATAATAATAATAATAATAATAATAATAATAATAATAATAATAATAATAATAGTAATAATAATAATAATAATAATGATACTTATCTACTGTCCCTTTCATGCTCGCTAATTCAAAGAAAATCAATAGATTCCTTGCGTTCCTTCATTCACACATTCGTAGATGCAGTCTTCTGCTTAGTAGAGTGCACAAGTGTTATTAGCCACGCCCACCGTTCCAGGTAACCAATGGAAGGTCGTAAATTTGGAGCCGTTCTAGCACTCAATAAATTCAAAGTTGTTCTGAATCGGCCTTGTTGATTCTGGTATCTGTCCGCAGGTGTTCGCACTGTCCAATCACTGATTCATATGTTTCGTATTTGAAATATCGATCTTTGATTGGTTATCGCTCACTCGTCGATGGTGTTCGAAGCCTACAGGGTTGGTTTAGTCACTTTAAATTAAAGTCCCCCACTGCAAATCAGTTGAGTTACTGAGTGGGTTGACTCTAAATGTTAATTTATTTATTTATTTTTTATTTATTTATCCCTAATGGACCTAGGAACTAAAGAAGTAGAAAATGCCAAGTTGGTGCCATTGGATGAGAATATAATTTACCTTGGGCCAACTACGATATAATATCTAAGTTTATACATTCGCACCGACATTGTGAAGTACGTACAGCTTTCCATATTTTCGATTTAAAATGTTATTAAGAGCGAAGGGTAGTCTCTACGTCAAAAACCGCAGAAAATGTTCATTATTAAATTATATCTAAAGATTGCAACAAGAAATCGAAAATCTAAATCAACAGCGCACTTTGCTTTGGTAAGCCCTACAGACTGAATAAAATTATTATAACCATTAGCGTAGTATTTTGATTATCATTCGATAATTAGTAATAAAATTAACTATTTATAAAAAAAACACACTGATTACAATGTAAGACACAACTTAGAGCATTCAGTTTGTGTAGGACTTACTAAACCACAGTGCGCTGTTGATTCAGATTTTCGATTTCGAAACCCATTCTTGTGATATAATTTAAAAATGAAAATTGTGTGCTGTTTTTGACGTAGAGGTATCCTTCCCTGTTAACCAAAATTAATTATTTTTATTTCTCTACGGATATTTGGTTCACGGCCGCGGTTAGTGTCTACACTAAACTTGATCAGAGAGAACTTTGTTGCGCATTTAACGCAACAACCAAAGTATGCTTGAAAACCTCGCGTAAATAATATTTTATCGCCGACACTTATGGGAAAGGCAGAACTTCAATTGAAACCTTGAACCCGAAATCAGCATTTAAATGTACTTACGAATCGGGACAAGTACGATAGCATGTTTGTCATTGGCTGTGTTTTTAGAGGCTTAATTATTCAACTTTCCATTTCCACAATTAAGGTAGACCATCCCACACAGGCCTACGAATTCAACATTTAAATTAATTTATTTGTATGTTTATAGAAATTAGTTGATTGCTACGTAAATATACTTTATTGTTGTGTACAAAAGAGATGATGCAAGTTTCGAAATTGACTTCGACACTCTTTATATATTTTTCCTCTTGGGTATTATTGTTACATATAAAATATATACAAACAAAATGTAAAGATTGAATTTAGTTCTTAGATATACTGATTGTATCATTTGTATCATTGTAGGCTGTCACACCTCGGATGATTTAGTGCAAGCAGTGAAAAATTAAAGACCTTAAATAACCTTTATATTATGCCAGATAAAGAGTTTGTTTTGTAACAAGATACATAATTTTGAATGTGGTAGTAGGCGTTCTAAGTGCAAGGGTCCACATTTTACGTTAATTTACAATTTAAAATATAAAGCAAT
Source organism: Isoperla grammatica (assembly GCA_945910005.1). Classification (NCBI taxonomy): domain Eukaryota; kingdom Metazoa; phylum Arthropoda; class Insecta; order Plecoptera; family Perlodidae; genus Isoperla; species Isoperla grammatica. The sequence continues at coordinate 30,464,436 of OX246747.1, forward strand.
AACTTTCTAAAATATCTAGTTTTCGGGCCCCACAACTTTTCATCGTCACGCAATAACTCAACCGACGATGAGTATAGAATGATGCTCCGAAACGTATACACATTTTTTTAATAATTCAAAGTGCTAGGGCACACATTTATTTCAATTTCCAAGAAATCGTCAGAGGCCAACACGTGGAAAATATTACCATCCAAGCTGCCGTTCTCAGTAACTTTCAGACGTCACAATTTTACATCATCGTACTAAAAAAAAAGTTTTGCCTCGGCAATGAAAATAGAATACGACCTTGAAAACGTATGTGATTCCCACGGACGTGTTTTGCAATAAATTTTATGTTTTTTCTTTTTCTATCCATCGGCTAAGCTTTTTTTCGGCCGTCAAAACTTCCCGTCGTCACCCGAACAAATCACCGGACGATGAAAATAGAATTAACTTCCGAAACACGATTTTCTCTTTTACACAAATGTCAAGTGTTCATTAAATTCGTTTAAACGTCTAAAATGACCTTCGGATCCGCACGTTTTCCAGAGTCGATTTATCGTTTTAGAACACGAGTCGTTTTAAAACGTTCTATTTCGGCGCGTAGGCGGATGACGTACGTGTGGCGGGAGCGAAGCTGCGCGTCGGAAGCTGCGCGAAGGCTGCTTCGCTTCCTGGCTACTTCAAGGTCAACGGGTAGACCTAGGACGTCCGCCAAGGACGCGACATTGGGGGTGGGGGACGACGACACTGCTGCGTGGTGTTGATGTGAACCGTCCGTGTTGACGTCAGTGCTGCGTGCGGTTGACGTGGAGCTCAACATTCTTACTTCAAATAAGCCCCGGGGTAGAATAGACCCAGAGTAACTCTGCCAGTCGTAAGGGGCGACAAAAGGAGACCCAGTCCCTTTCTCCCCCACTGTCCCACTGAAGATTTCTCCTCCCACTTGGCCCTTCCCTCCCTTGCTGGACTCCCCTTATGACGACCCCGATGTGTAATGGATCTGATTCGGACATATGACGATTTTTCATCTTCATCTTCATATTTCATCGTCTCGATTAACCAAAGTTGCACTGTCATCAAATATCATCATCTTACTTCCAATCAAAAAAAAAAAAAAAAAAAGCAATCATTATGAAGAAAGAGCACAAAATACGACACAAACCGTAAGTAAATACTATGATAAATCCATGATCTGACCTTATTTCGACGGGTTTATCTACACACATGTCTTCGTTTATAATATATATATTATTATTATATATTATGTTTATTATATATATATATATCACGCTTTTCAAGTTTCCTTGCGTCGCACACACCCCTAAATATACCCAGAAGTTAATTCAACCACGATTAATCGGTTCGCATAAAATTTCACACGAGTAGTTTCACTTCATGTGAAATCATGGGGGGCAAAAGTTGAAACGTTCTGCGAAGTCGGTCCCGGATGAAAAATTCGTTGTGCTCCTCTTCCGGGAACCACCCCCCCTAACATCGACGTTTCCCCGAAATGGCGCATATACATCTACGTTTCGGGGCGCACGTAGGCCCACCCGCTCGTCCGGGGGGGGGGGGGGGGGGGGGGGGCTCAGCCAGCGGCGGGTCGATATACCATTGTTTACTCGTAGTCTAAACTAAAATTACGCACTTGTAAAGCGAGCACACATTAAGCGTATCTCTCTCTATGTACTCTATAACTAGGTCGTTGCATCTTTTCTCTACTGATAAGTATAGGTATGAAGAAATAAAAATGGTTATTACCCCCACTAAAAACAAAAAGATATTATTACATTTTCTGTATTAAAAAAAGTTTTATTTTATTTTTGAAAGCGTTCAAGGTCGATACATATATAATATCTATGTACTTTAACTAGGCAGTTGCATCGTTTCTCTACTGATAAGTAGAGGTATGAAGAAATAAAAATGGTTATTACCCCCACTAAAAACAAAAAGATATTATTACATTTTCTGTATTAAAAAAAGTTTTATTTTATTTTTGAAAGCGTTCAAGGTCGATACATAAAATATATATGTACTTTAACTAGGTTGTAACATCGTTTATCTACTGATAGGTAGAGGTATGTAAAAATGGTTATTACCCTCACTAAGTACCCTCACTAAAAATGAATAGATAATATTACATTTTTTTTATTTAAAAAAAGATTTATTTTATTTTGCGAAAGCGTCCAAGGTCGATACATATAATATCTATGTACTTTAACTAGGTCGTTGCATCGTTTATCTACTGATAATTGTAGAGGTATGTACAAATAAAAATGGTTATTATCCACACTAAAAATAAATAGATATTTTTACATTTTTTTTTAATTTCACTTTGTAATTTTTTAAATTATTTGTAATTTTTAGTTTATTTAATTTATTTTAGTATTATAGTAGTAATCTCTATGGAATTACGTATTGTTTTGATGTGTGTGCGTCATGTGATGCGATGTCTTGTCGCGAAACTGGGTTACCACACAGATGACAACGTCAACAGTCAACAACACAGCTCTTAGTCAAGACAGGCAGCGCAACAACAACAACAACAACAACGACAACAACGACAACGACAACGACAACACCTACGGCAGTGTGGCACGAGGATGCCGATTTTATGCCCATGAAACGACCTGACTTTGGGGTTTACCGAACCTCCGCCAGGGGATTGACGGACCTTGAGAAGGAGAAAACTATGTTGGTACCAAGGTCCGTCGATCCCCTGGCGGAGGTTCGAGTTCGACGAGCCCCCACCAGGGAATTCACGGACCTTGTGCTGGTAGCAAAGGATTTAGCAATAGCACAAGACTCAATTGAGGTGGTTGTGACATCACAGGCGGACAAACAATGTGTTGCTAGGCAACTCCATTGGTGTAACTTTCTTTGATTGGTGCACATTCAATGTTTGTCCGAAACAAAACACGGCCACATGGCTATTTTTGGTACTGAGGCTTGTGCTATATCGTAAAAGCAAAAGATATACTATAGTATACTATTCCAATGCCTTTGGTAAAAGCGCTCCGCACGTAGCCTGCTCACAGATAGTGTTATCTTCCAGCGTAACTTAGGTTACCACAACAAACCGACGCCCGGCGGTGTAAACACAGGAGGCCGCGACGCTCGTATAGCTACCGCCTACGTGGCTGAACCCGCGTATACCCACCCGACCAAATCGTTACTCAACAATATACAATATGTATACTGGCGACGCCGTAAGAAGCAAGGTGTCTCCTACAATTCTGAGAAGAGACGGTCGCTCCACACGGTCTATTTCAACGGTATTCAACTCGAGATTGCCCGATAGCTGCATTGTTATTGTCCACTGTATTGACTGCACCAACCGTGAATGGAATGCGACCCCACGACGTCTGACAACAGGCGAGCGATATCATCACTAGAATGGGAGACCGTATGACAGGTAGAGTGCGCTGTAAGCGATGACGTTCAGTTTACCTATTATATCTAGTCCAGCTTCAGTAAGGTGCTCCAAATCTTATATGCCTAATATATTATTTACAGTAATTTTTATTATTGACATACTTTAGTTCTTAAAACTGAATTATTAATGAGTGTTATGTAATTAAAATAACAATCAGCCGAAGAATCCAGAAAACAAGTGAAACCTAGTACAATGGTTGACGGAATAACACAGTCTACAACACTTTTCGCGTGAGGGTAAGGTTAAACCGTCCCACAGCCATCTGTATTTACACGACATCATTATTGCATGCGTCAAGTGAGGGGCATACTGACATTTGTGTGGGTGTGAACGCTCGCAGCGCTGCTGTCATACGGTCTCCCATACCTGAGGCAGGAGAACGGGATGCAACTAGATTTAGGTTGGTAGTTGTCACACGCGTCACCACCCTATTACTAGAGGTGTTTGTTTTTCGCGGACCGCGAAATCGCGAAAAGTGTTGATAAAGAAGGGGGAGATAAACAATGTGTATATCTGTTGATAGGCACCTTAAAAACATCAAAATTTCACCGCGAAAATTCGCGAAATCCGTGAATGTCCAGTCATAACATCGAAATTTGTATTAAAGAGCGAAATAACACGAAATCTCGGTTGTTTTTAATTTATTATAAACATTTTTAAAAAATTTAAATTTATTATTACAGTCAAACGTCATTACAACACAATCGTGGGGACCTAATATTTTTTCATTATAATGATGATTTCGTTAAGAAGATCAACGATTTATTTTTTCTGAAATTCAGCGTCAATCAGAGCAAACGAGTACAATTCTGAAGGATTTTACGTGACGGACAAGAAGATTCTTATGTGTTGTGACTGCCGCCTTTAAATCGACCGTAAAGACACACTAGGCAAACACAGGTAATGGTAATGTTAATACACTTCGTATTAACTAGTACTAGTTTGTACATACAATTCAAATAAATTAATTAAATTACATTAAAATTCGTTTTTAATTTAAACATGTTTCTGGTGAAATTTACAGTAGAAAATCTCCCAAAAAGCATAACACCGCCATAACATCGAAATTATTAAATCTATAAACGAAATTTAAGAAAACATAACACTATTTACAAACACCTCTACCTTTTACATAACCCGTGACGACAACACCTTGCAAGTAAACGCGACGCGACTATATCACTACAATACCTGAGGCAGGAGAACGGGATGCAACTAGATTTAGGTTGGTAGTTGTCACACGCGTCACCACCCTATTACATAACCCGTGACGACAACACCTTGCGAGTTAACGCGACGCGACTATATCACTACAATACCTGAGGCAGGAGAACGGGATGCAACTAGATTTAGGTTGGTAGTTGTCACACGCGTCACCACCCTATTACATAACCCGTGACGACAACACATTGCGAGTTAACGCGACGCGACTATATCACTACAATACCTGAGGCAGGAGAACGGGATGCAACTAGATTTAGGTTGGTAGTTGTCACACGCGTCACCACCCTATTACATAACCCGTGACGACAACACCTTGCGAGTTAACGCGACGCGACTATATCACTACAATACCTGAGGCAGGAGAACGGGATGCAACTAGATCTAGGTTGGTAGTTGTCACACGCGTCACCACCCTATTACATAACCCGTGACGACAACACCTTGCAAGTTAACGCGACGCGACTATATCACTACAATACCTGAGGCAGGAGAACGGGATGCAACTAGATTTAGGTTGGTAGTTGTCACACGCGTCACTTCACTATTACATAATTCGTGACGACAACACCTTGCAAGTTAACGCGACGCGACTATATCACTACAATACCTGAGGCAGGAGAACGTAATGCAACTAGATTTAGGTTGGTAGTTGTCACACGCGTCACTTCACTATTACATAATTCGTGACGACAACACCTTGCGAGTTAACGCGACGCGACTATATCACTACAATACATGAGGCAGGAAAACGGGATGCAACTAGATTTAGGTTGGTAGTTGTCACACGCGTCACTTCACTATTACATAATTCGTGACGACAACACCTTGTAAGTTAACGCGTCGCGACTATATCACTACAATACCTGAGGCAGGAGAACGGGATGCAACTAGATTTAGGTTGGTAGTTGTCACACGCGTCACCACCCTATTACATAATCCGTGACGACAACACCTTGCAAGTTAACGCGACGCGACTATATCACTACAATACCTGAGGCAGGAGAACGGGATGCAACTAGATTTAGGTTGGTAGTTGTCACACGCGTCACTTCTCTATTACATAATCCGTGACGACAACACATTGCAAGTTAACGCGTCGCGACTATATCAAGTAACGCCGCTCTACACAAATAGCATTGACAAGTGTGTCGACCTAGCCTGTGGTACTCGCCATTTCTGCATGTCCGTTCAAGTTGTTTTAAAACGCATTAAAATTGTTGAAACCACGCTTGAAATGGTCTGACACGGTTTCCTCGCTGCAGCAAGTCAGTGTAGCTGTAGCCGCTGCCAACATTGCGAAAATATCCCCATTAAACGTAGCCTACATCCCTTGTTCAGATGTAAATAGCTGGCGGTATTTTTCGCCCCACATTTCGAGTTGCCGCGCGCACGGACGTCTATTTCCGACTTGACGTGATGATGATATGAGCATATGACATCAACGCCATGGTTGGCGACATCAACTGCAACGAACCAATCAGAAGACAAGACAAGACGGTGATGATGATATGAGTATGTGACATCAAGGTTGGCGACATACAGCCTCATGCACAAAGCCACTTGCGGACGCAACTGCTGTTGACTTGCGCGCGTCCGCAAATCGCATAAAACCGGATGCACAAAAAAAATAAAACATAAAATACAAAATGTTAAAGTAAAATAATTCTCAAGACTCCGAATTGTTTCCCATCTTAAATACTTTTACAAATCTATCCGTAATATACGCTCACACACAAGTTAATCTTATGTGAGCATTCAACGATTAAATGCTATAAATAATTGTAGCTATTATTTAGAAAACAATAACGTAATTCAAATACACATTGTAATTTTAATCCATGTATAATTTGATACGTTCATTTTTCTTTATATTGTATTCTAATTCTAAAACTCACTAATAAAGAAATACTAATTAATTATTATTTCAATGCCAATGTAGTTCTATGCCAATGTGTGCTCTATTTTGTATTGAATTAATTAATGTAATTTATGTATCCAAATCGAAGAATAAAAGTGTTACTTACTTACTTACACAAAAGGATTTGCCGGCGCATATGCGCGGGAGCTCCATAAATTTGCGGCTCAATCGACTATCCCGCAATTAGCTAAAACATTCATCCGGATTTCAGCAAGTTTATCTGCTGCACCAGCAAGTCGTAACTTTGCGTTGGCAAATCTTTGTGCATGATGAACTGCAACGAACCAATCAGAAGACGGGTGCCAACAGAAGCAAATTTAATTTTCTTAAAAATACAAAAATGCATTAATTATAGAGACTGGAAGAACAATATTGTGGAACTAAACGCAAATCGTATCTTTATTTTTTTTAAATTATTTTGTTGTTTAAAGACGTACCCAACAGCTGTGATCATATGACGTCGGGGGGTGACTGGAGGAAAGGGACAAGTAGGACGTAAAGGGGAGGACGTGGACTGCATTTCGACCGACTTCTCCACCTCGACCTGTCTAGGGTGACCCTACCAGAAGCATACGCTTCCGCCGGCATAGCTCTCGGGATCATCAAAGCACGCAAACCTGCCCACCACCACGACAAGGTAGCAGTCCCTGGGCAGGAGATATGGTTTCTTCACAAGTGCTGTTGCATGGGAGTGGGCTAATGGCCAAAGTCTGATGCAATACTAATACTACATTACAAGGATCGTTCTTGACCATATAATATAATAGTCAATTGAGACTATGATTGTAAAAAAAAAAACATTTATTTATGACAAGTGAATGATTAATGTACGATTTATGATTAACGAAAAGTGTGTGCGTGAATCTAAAACCCTGTCAAATTTCAAAATATTGCGTCACTCATCCATTCGGTCACCCGACCAGTCTCCTGTCCCACCCCGCCGCCACCTAACCTCCAAGATGTTGTAAAGATGTCCACTGTTGCAGCATGCTCGTCATCCTTATCACCACACTAAACGGAATATTGGTCTATCGACAGCAAAAAGGAGAAAATGCAAAATTTCAAAATATTGCGTCACTCATCCATTCGGTCACCTATTCAGTCTTCCGTCCCACCGCGCCGCCACCTAACCTCCAAGATGTTGTAAAGATGTCCACTGTTGCAGCATGCTAGTCATCCTTATCACCACACTAGACGATATATTGATCTATCTAACGACCACAAGAAGAAGACAAATGCAAAATTTCAAAATATTGCGTCACTCGTCCATTCGGTCACCTATTCAGTCTTCCGTCCCACCCCGCCGCCACCTAACCTTCATTATGTTGTAAAGATGTCCACTGTTGCAGCATGCTCGTCATCCTTATCACACTAGACGAGATATCAATCTATCGACAGCAAGAAGGAGAAAAATGCAAATTTTCAAAATATTGCGTCACTCATCCATTCGGTCCTCCATTCAATCTCCTGTCCCACCCCGCCGCCACCTAACCTACAAGATGTTGCAAGGATGTCCACTGTTGCAGCATACTCGTCATCCTTATCACCACACTAGACGAGATATCAATCTATCGACAGCAAGGAGAAAAATGCAAAATTTCAAAACATTGCGTCACTCATCTAATCGGTCCCCCATTCAGTCTCCTGTCCCACCCCGTCGCCACCTAACCTCCAAGATGTTGTAAAGATGTCCGCTGTTGCAGCATGCTCGTCAACCTTATCACCACACTACACAAGATATCAATCTATCGACAGCAAGAAGGAGGATAATGCAAAATTTCAAAATATTGCGTCACTCGATCATCCATTCGGTCACCCATTCAGTCTCCTGTCCCACCCCGCCGCCACCTAACCTCTTAGATGTTGTAACGATGTCCACTGTTGCAGCATGCTCGTCATCCTTATCATCACACTAGACTAGACATCATCTATCGACAGCAAGAAGGAGAAAAATGCAAAATTTCAAAATATTGCGTCACTCATCTAATCGGTCACCCATTCAGTCTCCCGTCCCACCCCGCCGCCACCTAACCTCCAAGATGTTGTAAAGATGTCCACTGTTTCAGCATGCTCGTCATCCTTATCACCACACTAGACGAGATAAGCTAATCGATCGATCTCTCGAACGACCGCAAGAAGGAGAAGAATGCAACACACGAAATAATTTCGTCAGCCAATTCCTTCCATGGCGGGCCGGGCTATATAGCATGACGAAATACTCCGAACACAAACATCATCAATAAAACTACTCGAGACCGTAGTAACTGACCTTGCCTTGGCTGACTGGCTGGATGGCTGAAGTGATTGTTGTCAAGCTGGTCAATGAACGAACAAACGAGCATGTTAATCATGAAACATTTCTAAGACCCGGTTTTACCAAAGTATTTAAATCGGAGATTAGCTCGATCGGCGCCATCACCAACTTTTCATAAACAAATAATTTTACATGTATTAAAACCATTGCATATCGTCGTATTCCAAGATTGAGTAATTAATTAGTGTCGGCGTTAGAGTAGCTATGAAATAGCATACTGTTATTACTGGTATTTACACTAATTTTCATGAAAAACGAGAAATGTAATTAGTAATGGTGTTTTACAATGGCCGCACTGGACCACACTGAATGCGACAATACACAACAACAGAACATTATGAATATTTTGTAACTACTCTAAAACTGACGCTTATTAATTACTCAATTCTGAAATATAACAATTTATACAATATTTTCACAGAATGGTAGATTATTTGTTTATGAAAAGTTGGTGCTGGCGCCGACCATGCAAATCTCCGATTTAAATACGTTGGTGAAACCGGGCCTAAGTGGCTTGTATCCCAAACGAGCAACACAGAGTTGAGCAACCAGAAGCAAATGTGTGATTTGCAGAGCATTCGTATTATTCATCTAATTTCTACAATACTCATTTGATCCCGCTTATATTTTGTGTCCACATTCACAACGATACTGTGATTATAAATACAAAGAGATTTTCTTCAAACTCGAACTAGTTTGGACGTAAACAATTTTTAAACAAGGGCTAAAAATGACTAAAAATAAAACATTTTAAGGAAAGTTTAGAACCTGGGAAAAAATAATCCGTGGATTAACCTTATAAAAACTCTTTGTACGTAGAACAACAGTTTAGTTTTATATATTTTGGTCCAAACAGAACCGAAATATGTGTTTTTTGTGCATGTAGTTTGAGTAGTACGAAAGTACTGCACGCCGGACACTCAGAGTAGTTTTCTGGCCGCACTCAATCCTCACGTCTACCTAGCCTGGGGAACTCCCGATTTCGTTCTGTTAAAACTTAAAATTGCTTTGAAATGTGTTTGTAAATTGTCTCAAATGTAAATCAAAATATGCCATCTTGTAGAGAATGTAGTGCTCTTTCTTACGAATGTTTCTTTGTTTTCCAATCAATATTTCCGTTCTTCAGATCTTTTTAACCAGGCCTACCTGTTGCAATGTGATGTTGGTGGACCACTCTTAGGTTGGAATTCATAGTCGGCCCCTACACCTAGGGGCACCCATTGTTGCTATGGATTTGTTTTGTTTATGGGAAATAACATGCAAACAATTTTTACCTTGGTAACAATGGGCGCCCCTAGGTGTAGGGGCCGACTATGAATTCCAACCTTAATGTTGTATTGGCCCCTCAAAATAGACTAGACGCATTCTGGTGGCATGAAAATAAATTACTATAAGGATGAGTTTATCTGTCAATTGTTCATTGTTGCTTTATTGTGAAATCATCAATGGCGCAGATAAGGGTGTTGCTTAGCAGCGCTATCTATGTGTTAGTTTGAGTCTCCAATTATTACGCTCTAGGTTGTGAAAATTACCATTTTCACCTAAAAACAAATCCAAAAAGGAATAACAAGAAACAGAAATAGCGTTTGGCCTCAAATAAAGCTTAAAAATCGTTCCTACACCCTATCTCCTTCCATAGCAAAAGAAATACGGCATTGTTTATCTCTATTCTGCGGCCATATTGGTTTGTTCACCGCTTACAGTGGCGCATTCTCTTCTTGAAAGTAGTAACCACGACTTGAATGTAGACGGTTCAATGGAAGTTCCATTCAATGTTTCTTGAATTCAAGCAAGGACAAAAAAGCATCAAAATATAATACATAGATAATAAAACACAACAATACTCTACACTTTATGTGAAACTTTTTGTCCTTGAATTCAAGGAACATTGAGCAGAACATTGAACCGTCGGAATTGGGCATAATCAATGATATGTAACACCTATAGGGCACTAGCAACACCAAAAGACAACAATGAAACAAATGAATTGAATCGATGGACAAACAACAAGCTGTCAAAAAATACTTTCTTCTGATTTTGGAAAACAAAACAAAAAACAAACAAATACACATACAAAACTTTAACTGAGTCGTTGACTATCATTAAAAGTTTTAAATGGCGAGCAGTAACTATTGCTACACTTGTTTTTATTTCTATGGTTGCAATTTTATTATTTTGACAGCTGATGGTTTGTCCATCAGTTCAATTCAATTGTTCCATTGTTGTCTGTTGGTGTTGCTAGTGCCCTATAGTAGGCTAGATGCGCTACCTAGCAGCCACAGGCGTGTCAATTAGAAGCCATCTTGAATAGGGACACTACTACAGGCGGGAATGGACGTCTCAAACGCGACTATCTGCCGCTCGCAGCGCTAGCAGTATACTGAAAGGTCCAACTTAGCCTGTCCCCTACCCAATTCAACATGGTTTCAATTTGCTACGCTCGCTACTGAGTGGAAGGTTGGGGATTGATGATCTAGACATATCATTGGGCATAATAATGAGGCTGCAATGAGTGTGTTGTTGTAGTTGTAGTTTTCCTACCTTCCACGGTGTCCTCCAAGTGAGCTAGCGACTTGCGAGGTTCATCGCTCGAACGCGCTGGTTACCGTCCTTCTCGCCACCTGTAACCATGACAACAAGCAGGGTGTACCACAGGGGTGCGACATGTCTCCCATCGTGTTTTACACCTGTAACCATGACAACAAGGTGTACCACAGGGGTGCGACGTCTCCCATCGTGTTTTACACCTGTAACCATGACAACAAGCAGGGTGTACCTCAGGGGTGCGACATGTCTCCCATCGTGTTTTACACCTGTAACCATGACAACAAGGTGTACCACAGGGGTGCGACATGTCTCCCATCGTGTTTTACACCTGTAACCATGACAACAAGCAGGGTGTACCACAGGGGTGCGACATGTCTCCCATCGTGTTTTACACCTGTAACCATGACAACAAGCAGGGTGTACCTCAGGGGTGCGACATGTCTCCCATCGTGTTTTACACCTGTAACCATGACAACAAGCAGGGTGTACCTCAGGGGTGCGACATGTCTCCCATCGTGTTTTACACCTGTAACCATGACAACAAGCAGGGTGTACCTCAGGGGTGCGACATGTCTCCCATCGTGTTTTACACCTGTAACCATGACAACAAACAAGGTGTACCTCAGGGGTGCGACATGTCTCCCATCATGTTATACTCCTGTAACCATGACAACAAGCAGGGTGTACCTCAGGGGTGCGACATGTCTCCCATCATGTTATACTGCTGTAACCATGACAACAAACAAGGTGTACCTCAGGGGTGCGACATGTCTCCCATCATGTTATACTGCTGTAACCATGACAACACACAAGGTGTACCTCAGGGGTGCGACATGTCTCCCATCATGTTATACTGCTGTAACCATGACAACACACAAGGTGTACCTCAGGGGTGCGACATGTCTCCCATCATGTTATACTGCTGTAACCATGACAACAAGCAGGGTGTACCACAGGGGTGCGACATGTCTCCCATCATGTTATACTGCTGTAACCATGACAACAAGCAGGGTGTACCACAGGGGTGCGACATGTCTCCCATCGTGTTTTACACCTGTAACCATGACAACAAGCAGGGTGTACCACAGGGGTGCGACATGTCTCCCATCGTGTTTTACACCTGTAACCATGACAACAAGGTGTACCACAGGGGTGCGACATGTCTCCCATCGTGTTATACTCCTGTAACCATGACAACAAGCAGGGTGTACCTCAGGGGTGCGACATGTCTCCCATCATGTTATACTGCTGTAACCATGACAACAAACAAGGTGTACCTCAGGGGTGCGACATGTCTCCCATCATGTTATACTGCTGTAACCATGACAACACACAAGGTGTACCTCAGGGGTGCGACATGTCTCCCATCATGTTATACTGCTGTAACCATGACAACACACAAGGTGTACCTCAGGGGTGCGACATGTCTCCCATCATGTTATACTGCTGTAACCATGACAACAAGCAGGGTGTACCACAGGGGTGCGACATGTCTCCCATCATGTTATACTGCTGTAACCATGACAACAAGCAGGGTGTACCACAGGGGTGCGACATGTCTCCCATCGTGTTTTACACCTGTAACCATGACAACAAGCAGGGTGTACCACAGGGGTGCGACATGTCTCCCATCGTGTTTTACACCTGTAACCATGACAACAAGCAGGGTGTACCACAGGGGTGCGACATGTCTCCCATCGTGTTTTACACCTGTAACCATGACAACAAGCAGGGTGTACCACAGGGGTGCGACATGTCTCCCATCGTGTTTTACACCTGTAACCATGACAACAAACAAGGTGTACCTCAGGGGTGCGACATGTCTCCCATCATGTTATACTCCTGTAACCATGACAACAAGCAGGGTGTACCTCAGGGGTGCGACATGTCTCCCATCATGTTATACTGCTGTAACCATGACAACAAACAAGGTGTACCTCAGGGGTGCGACATGTCTCCCATCATGTTATACTGCTGTAACCATGACAACACACAAGGTGTACCTCAGGGGTGCGACATGTCTCCCATCATGTTATACTGCTGTAACCATGACAACACACAAGGTGTACCTCAGGGGTGCGACATGTCTCCCATCATGTTATACTGCTGTAACCATGACAACAAGCAGGGTGTACCACAGGGGTGCGACATGTCTCCCATCATGTTATACTGCTGTAACCATGACAACAAGCAGGGTGTACCACAGGGGTGCGACATGTCTCCCATCGTGTTTTACACCTGTAACCATGACAACAAGCAGGGTGTACCACAGGGGTGCGACATGTCTCCCATCGTGTTTTACACCTGTAACCATGACAACAAGGTGTACCACAGGGGTGCGACATGTCTCCCATCGTGTTTTACACCTGTAACCATGACAACAAGCAGGGTGTACCACAGGGGTGCGACATGTCTCCCATCGTGTTTTACACCTGTAACCATGACAACAAGCAGGGTGTACCTCAGGGCTAAGGCATGTCTCTTATTATGTTATATTATGTTAAGATTAGGAAATACATTCCATTCCCGAGAACATACACGGTGTGCTCGCAACAACTACTGTAATTGAATGATTCTTTAAAATCAGTAAACGTTTAATTCTTTTGTTGATGATAAACCTGTAGAGCTTGTTAAAATCCAAGGCCAGGATGCGGAGATGTCTCCTAGTTGGAGGATCCCAAGGGTTGCCATGCGAGTGTTTTATTGGATGTCATTTTCCACAA
>OX246747.1:30478779-30580880 GCA_945910005.1 Isoperla grammatica
TATCATCACTAGAATACCTGAGGCAAGAGAACGGGATGCAACTAGATTTAGGTTGGTAGTTGTCACACGCGTCACCACCCTATTACATAACCCGTGACGACAACACCTTGCGAGTTAACGCGACGCGACTATATCACTACAATACCTGAGGCAGGAGAACGGGATGCAACTAGATTTAGGTTGGTAGTTGTCACACGCGTCACCACCCTATTACATAACCCGTGACGACAACACCTTGCAAGTTAACGCGACGCGTCTATAACAACGCCGCTCTATACAAATAGCTTCGACAAGTGTGTCGACCTAGCCTGTGGAACTCGCCATTTCTGCATAGCCGTTCAAGTTGTTTTAAAACGCTATAAAATTGTTGAAACCACGCTTGAAATGGTCTGACACGGTTTCCTCGCTGCAGCAAGTCAGTGTAGCTATAGCCGCTGCCAACATTGCGAAAATATCCCGATTAAACGTAGCCTACATCCCTTGTTCAGATGTAAATAGCTGGCGGTATTTTTCGCCCCACATTTCGAGTTGCCGCGCGCACGGACGTCTATTTCCGACTTGACGTGATGATGATATGAGCATATGACATCAACGCCATGGTTGGCGACATCAACTGCAACGAACCAATCAGAAGACAAGACAAGACGGTGATGATGATATGAGTATGTGACATCAAGGTTGGCGACATACAGCCTCATGCACAAAGCCACTTGCGGACGCAACTGCTGTTGACTTGCGCGCGTCCGCAAATCGCATAAAACCGGATGCACAAAAAAAATAAAACATAAAATACAAAATGTTAAAGTAAAATAATTCTCAAGACTCCGAATTGTTTCCCATCTTAAATACTTTTACAAATCTATCCGTAATATACGCTCACACACAAGTTAATCTCATGTGAGCATTCAACGATTAAATGCTATAAATAATTGTAGCTATTATTTAGAAAACAATAACGTAATTCAAATACACATTGTAATTTTAATCTATGTATAATTTGATACGTTCATTTTTCTGTATATTGTATTCTAATTCTAAAACTCACTAATAAAGAAATACTTATTAATTATTATTTCAATGCCAATGTAGTTCTATTTTGTATTGAATTAATTAATGTAATTTATGTATCCAAATCGAAGAATAAGTGTTACTTACTTACTTACTTACTTACTTACACAAAAGGATTTACCGGCGCATATATGCGCGGGAGCTCCGTAAATTTGCGGCTCAATCGACTATCCCGCAAATAGCTAAAAAAAAAAAAAATCATCCGGATTTCAGCAAGTTTATCTGCTGCACCAGCAAGTCCGAAGTTTGCGTTGGCAAATCTTTGTGCATGATGAACTGCAACGAACCAATCAGAAGACTGGTGACAATTCAAAAGCAAATTTAATTTTCTTAAAAATAAAAAAAATAAATACATAACAATTGTGGAACTAAACGCAAATCGTATCTTGATTTTTTTTAAAATTATTTTGTTGTTTAAAGACGTACCCAACAGCTATGATCATATGACGTCGGGGGGTGACTGGAGGAAACGTACAAGTAGGACGTAAAGAGGAGGACGTGGACTGCTTATCGTCTGACTTCTCCACCTCGACCTGTCCGGCTAGTGTGGTCCTACCAGAAGCATACGCTTCCGCCGGCCTAGCTCTCGGGATCAGCAGACACGCAAACCTGCCCACCAATCACCATAATACCTTGTTCACACTTTGCCCACTGACAGAAGTTAGGGTACTAACAGAAGTTAAGAACGTAATGTGAACGGACGGAACGCTGTTAGCCTAACCAACGTTAAGCACTATCTTCGTTTGGGGAACGTAGTTACCGCGCTAACAACTGTTAGCTTAACTTCTGTTAGTGGACAAAGTGTGAACAAGGTATAAGGTAGCAGTCCCTGGGCAGTGGGCAGCAGATATGTTTTCTTCAGAAGTGCGGTTGCATGGGAGTGGGCTAATGGCCAAAGTCTGATGCAATACTAATACGATATTACATGGATCTTTCTCGAGCATAATA
The DNA here is from genome assembly GCA_945910005.1 of Isoperla grammatica. Taxonomy (NCBI): domain Eukaryota; kingdom Metazoa; phylum Arthropoda; class Insecta; order Plecoptera; family Perlodidae; genus Isoperla; species Isoperla grammatica. Next base: position 30,480,796 of record OX246747.1, read on the forward strand.
TAATATAATAGTCAATTGAGACTATGATTGTAAAAAAAAACATTTATTTATGACAAGTGAATGATTAATGTACGATTTATGATTAAGGAAAAGTGTGCGCGTGAATCTAAAACGCTGTCAAATTCAAAATATTGTCTCTCGCACTATTCGGTCACCCATTCAGTCTCGTGACCCACCCCGCCGCCACCTAACCTCCAAGATGTTGTAAAGATGTCCACTGTTGCAGCATGCTCGTCATCCTTATCACCACACTAGACGAGATATCAATCCATCGACAGCAAGAAGGAGAAAAATGCAAAATTTCAAAATATTGCGTCACTCGATCATCCATTCGGTCACCCATTCAGTCTCCTGTCCCACCCCGCCGCCACCTAACCTCCAAGATGTTGTAAAGATGTCCACTGTTGCAACATACTCGTCATCCTTATCACCACACTAGACGAGATATCAATCTATCGACAGCAAGAAGGAGAAAAATGCAAAATTTCAAAATATTGCGTCACACATCCATTCGGTCACCCATTCAGTCTTCCGTCCCACCCCGCCGCCACCTAACCTCCAAGATGGTGTAACGATTTCCACTGTTGCAGCATGTTCGTCATCCTTATCACCACACTAGACGAGATATCAATCTATCGACAGCAAGAAAGAGAAAAATGCAAAATTTCAAAATATTGCGTCACTCATCCATTCGGTCACCCATTCAGTCTCCTGTCCCACCCCGCCGCCACCTAACCTCCAAGATGTTGTAAAGATGTCCACTGTTGCAGCATGTTCGTCATCCTTATCACCACACTAGACGAGAAATCGTTCTATCGACCACAAGAAGGAGAAAAATGCAAAATTTCAAAATATTGCGTCACTCATCCTTTCGGTCACCTATTCAGTCTCCTGTCCCACCCCGCCGCCACCTAACCTCCAAGATGTTGTAAAGATGTCCACTGTTGCAGCATGCTCGTCATTCTTATCACCACACTAGACTAGATATCGTTCTATCGACCACAAGAAGGAGAAAAATGCAAAATTTCAAAATATTGCGTCACTCATCCTTTCGGTCACCTATTCAGTCTCCTGTCCCACCCCGCCGCCACCTAACCTCCAAGATGTTGTAAAGATGTCCACTGTTGCAGCATGCTCGTCATCCTTATCACCACACTAGACGAGATATCAATCTATTGACAGCAAGAAGGAGAAAAATGCAAAATTTCAAAATATTGCGTCACTAATCCATTCGGTCACCCATTCAGTCTCCTGTCCCACCCCGCCGCCACCTAACCTCCAAGATGTTGTAAAGATGTCCACTGTTGCAGCATGCTCGTCATCCTTATCACCACACTAGACGAGATAAACTAATCGATCGATCTATCTAACGACCGCAAGAAGGAGAAGAATGCAACACACGAAATAATTTCGTCAGCCTTCCTTCCATGGTGGGCCGGGCTATATAGCATGACGAAATACTCCGAACACAAACATCATCAATAAAACTACTCTAGACCGTAGTAACTGACCTTGCCTTGGCTGACTGGCTGGATGGCTGAAGTGATTGTCGTCAAGCTGGTCAATGAACGGCCATGTTAGTCGCAGAACATGTCGAGGGCCCGGTTTTACCAAAGTATTTAAATCGGAGATTAGCTCGATCGACGCCATCACCAACTTTTCATAAACAAATAATTTTACAGGTATTAGAAACATTGCATATCGTCGTATTCCAGGATTGAGTGATTAATTAGTGTCGGCGTTAGAGTAGCTATAAAATATCATACTGTTATTACTGGTATTAACACTAGTTTTCATGAAAAACGAGAAAATATAATTAAAAATTGCGTTTTCCAATGGCCGCACTGAGTGCGCCTTTAACAATATAAAACAACAATACACAACAACACAACATAATGGTATAGAATATTTTGGAACTAATCTAAAACTAAAACTGACGCTTATTAATTACTCAATTCTGAAATATAACAATATACAATATTTTCACAGCATGATATAGATTATTTGTTTATGAAAAGTTGGTGATGGCACCGATCATGTAAATCTCCGATTTGAATACGTTGGTGAAACCGGGCCTGAGTGGCTTGTTTCCAAACGATCCAACACTAGAGTTGAGCAACCAGAACCAAATGTGTGATTTGCAGAGCATTTGTACTATTCATCTCATTTCTACATTACTCATTTGATCACGCTCATATTTTGTGTCCACATTCACAACAACACTGTGATTATATGTACAAAGAGATTTTGTTCAAATTCGATCTAGTTAGGATATAAACAATTTTTAAACAGGGGCTAAAAATTACTAAAAATGAAACATAAGTAAAGTTTAGAACCTGGGAAAAAATAATCCGTGGATTAATCTTATAAAAACTCTTTGTACGTAGAACAACAGTTTAGTTTTATATATTTTGGTCCAAACAGAACCGAAATATGTGGTTTTTTGTGCATGTAGTTTGAGTAGTACGAAAGTACTCCACGCCGGACACTCAGAGTAGTTTTCTGGCCGCACACAATCCTCACGTCTACTTAGCCTGTGGAACTCCCGATTTAAGTCTATTAAAACTGCTTTGAAATGTGTTTTCAATTGTCTTAAATGTAAATCAAAATATGCCATCCTGATGAGAATGTAATGCTCTTACGTACGAATGTTTCCTTGTTTTTCAATCAATATTTCCGTTTTTCAGATCTTCTTAAGTACCCGTTGTAATGTGATGTTGGTGGACACCTTTACTCGTAACGTTATATTATTACGCTCTAGGAAGGTTGTGAAAATGTCCATTTTCACCTAAAAACAAATCCAAAAAGGAAGAAAAAGAAAAAGAAATAGTGTTTGGCCTCAAATAAAGCTTAAAAATCGTTCCTACACCCTATCTCCTTCCATAGCAAAAGAAATACGGCGTTGTTTATCTCTATTCTGCGGCCATATTGGTTTGTTCACCGCTTACAGTGGCGCATTCTCTTCTTGAACGTAGTAACCACGACTTGAATGTAGACGGTTCAATGGAAGTTCCGTTCAATGTTTCTTGAATTCAAGCAAGGACAAAAAAGCATCAAAATATAATACATAGATAATAAAACACAACAATACTCTACTTTATGTAATGCTGTTTTGTCCTTAAATTCAAAGAACATTGAGCAGAACATTGAACCGTCGGAATTGGGCATAATCAATGATATGTAACACCTATAGGGCACTAGCAACACCAAAAGACAACAATGAAACAAATGAATTGAATCGATGGACAAACAACAAGCTGTCAAAAAATAATTTCTTCTGATTTTGGAAAACAAAACAAAAAACAAACAAATACACATACAAAACTTTAACTGAGTCGTTGACTATCATTAAAAGTTTTAAATGGCGAGCAGTTACTATTGCTACACTTGTTTTTATTTCTATGGTTGCAATTTTATTATTTTGACAGCTGATGGTTTGTCCATCAGTTCAATTCAATTGTTCCATTGTTGTCTGTTGGTGTTGCTAGTGCCCTATAGTAGGCTAGATGCGCTACCTAGCAGCCACAGGCGTATCAATTAGAAGCCATCTTGAATAGGGAAACTACTACAGGCGGGAATGGGAGTCTCAAACGCGACTATCTGCCGCTCGCAGCGCTAGCAGTATACTGAAAGGTCCAACGTAGCCTGTCCCCTGCCCAATTCAACATGGCTTCAATTTGCTACGCTCGCTACTGAGTGGAAGGTTGGGGATTGGTGATCTAGACATATCATTGGGCATAATAATAATGCTGCACTGAGTGTGTTGTAGTAGTTGTAGCCTACCTTCCACGGTGTCCTCCAAGTGAGCTAGCGACTTGCGAGGTTCATCGCTCCTCCTGAACGCGCTGGTTACCGTCCTTCTCGCCACCTGTAACCATGACAACAAACAAGGTGTACCTCAGGGGTGCGACATGTCTCCCATCGTGTTTTACACCTGTAACCATGACAACAAGGTGTACCTCAGGGGTGCGACATGTCTCCCATCATGTTATACTGCTGTAACCATGACAACGAGCAGAGTGTACAACAAGTGAGCTAGCGACCTGCGAGGTTCATCGCTCCTCCTGAACGCGCTGGTTACCGTCCTTCTCGCCACCTGTAACCATGACAACAAGGTGTACCTCAGGGGTGCGACATGTCTCCCATCATGTTTTACACCTGTAACCATGACAACAAGGTGTACCACAGGGGTGCGACATGTCTCCCATCATGTTATACTGCTGTAACCATGACAACAAGGTGTACCTCAGGGGAGCGACATGTCTCCCATCATGTTATACTGCTGTAACCATGACAACACACAAGGTGTACCTCAGGGGAGCGACATGTCTCCCATCATGTTATACTGCTGTAACCATGACAACACACAAGGTGTACCTCAGGGGAGCGACATGTCTCCCATCATGTTATACTGCTGTAACCATGACCACACACAAGGTGTACCTCAGGGGAGCGACATGTCTCCCATCATGTTTTACTCCTGTAACCATGACAACAAACAAGGTGTACCTCAGGGGTGCGACATGTCTCCCGTCATGTTATACTCCTGTAACCATGACAACGAACAAGGTGTACCTCAGGGCTGCGACATGTATCCCATCATGTTTTACTCCTGTAACCATGACAACAAACAAGGTGTACCTCAGGGGTGCGACATGTCTCCCGTCATGTTATACTCGAACCATGACAACGAACAAGGTGTACCTCAGGGCTGCGACATGTATCCCATCATGTTATACTCCTGTAACCATGACAACAAGGTGTACCTCAAGGGTGCGACATGTCTCCCATCATGTTTTACACCTGTAACCATGACAACAAACAAGGTGTACCTCAGGGGTGCGACATGTCTCCCATCATGTTATACTCCTGTAATTATGACAACGAGCAAAGTGTACCTCAGGGAGGCACCATGTCTCCCATTATATTACATTATGTTAAGATTAGGAAATACATTCCATTCCCGAGGACATACACGGTGTGCTCGCAACAACTATTTTATAAATGAATGATTTCTTTTAATTCAGTAAACTTTTATACTTTTGTTGATGATAAACCTGTAGAGCTTGTTAAAATCCAAGGCCAGGATGCGGAGATGTCTCCTAGTTGGAGGATCCCTAGGGTTGTTATGGGATTGTTTTATTGAATGCTATTTTCCATAAGTAAAACAAACTCCTTGACAATTAGGGAGTTCTTTTACCTAGGGGACATCCAGCATCTGTCTCTAAATCCCCTAGCGGGAACTTGTCGAACTCCTATCAAACCTCCACTTAGAGACAGACGGACCTTGTATAATAATTAACTACACTCGGCCTCCCCCCCCCCCCTCATATTATTTCAAACGTCAGTTGCTCTACAAGGACGAGCAAAACCTGGTTGTAGTTTCACAAGAGTGTTTGAAATCAGTGCAAAGAATCGCAAAGCCAAAACGTCACGTTTGTTTGTTTGTTTACAGACGTATCTATCTACCTGTTTACGTCTTGGCTCGGGCTGTGTGTAAGAAGTACTACTACTAACATGTTTACATGTTTACACTAGACTAGTCTAAACCGTGTCAAGGTACAACTGGCTCTTGTTTTCCTCCGAACCGAGAGCTCCTTCAATCTTGAGATATAATTAAAATAAAATTTTCTGCGGTTTTTGACGTAGAGGTATCCTTCGCTCAGGCTTCTTCCATTGGCTGTGAGTGAGAATACTGCGCTCTGATTGGCTGTGACTAAGGTTTGTCTTGACTTGACCAAGGAATTGAAATATGTTCAATTCCTTAGTCAAGTCAAGACAAACCTTAGTCACAGCCAATCAGAGCGCAGTATTCTCCCTCCCAGCCAATGAAAGAAGCCTGTGGCTTTATCACGGGGGTTAGTCAATAATCACTAGTCATTTGTGTAAACCCTGCTTAAAGGCAACCCAAGACAACCTTACACATGCTTTCGTCACAGGCCGGGTTCTCATATAGCCAATCAGCGATCGTTATCTGCGCGCGCTTGTCTCGGGCGGTTCGCTGGTTGGCTATGAGTGTTTCGCCTGTGACGAAAGCAGATGTAAGGTAGTCTGGGGTGGCCTATATGCGTGCTGACTTCATATCATTATGGCATCAAAATACAACACTGCGTAATGTTTTGATTATATTGCAATCATTTTGTAGTTCTGTATTGGTAATTATTCTTTTTTGATTATTTGGTGTTTAACGATGTACTCGACAACTAGCTCATATGACGTCGGGGGTGATTGGAGTGAAGAGACAACACTACGACGTAGGGAAGGAGAAGGGAAAAAGGAGAACGTGGAGGATCCGGTTCCTCCCCCTCGACCAGTCCGGCTAGGGTGGCCCTACCAGAAGCATACGCTTCCGCCGGCATAGCTCTCGGGATCACCAAAGTATGCAAACCTGCCCACCACGATCAAGGTAGCAGTCCTTGGGGAGGTCCAAAATTTCAATATCCGGAAATCGTTTTAAAGATTCGAACACTTCCTTCAACTTCTTGCGTTCCACGCTTTTTGCGCTAATGAGTTCTGTGGCCATCACTCGTAATCGCAATTGTCGGCATCGTGATCGTGATCGTAATCGGGATCGGGATCGTGCGTAATTTTCCCATTTTCACAATAATTACGAGATTACGATTTGGTTGCAAAAAGCCGAAAGCGCCACACACAAGAACCACGTAAGTTAACATCTTTCCCGTTTTCCGGATTGCAATCCCGATACCGACAACTATTGTGAGTATAGTTCTTTATAATATGCGCAGTTGTGTTTATAAACGTTGTTGAGGTAGCAACGCCAATATACGCAATTGGAATGTGTGTGTGTGTGTGTGTGTGTGTGTGTGTGTGTGTGTGTGTGTGTGTGTGTGTGTGTGTGTGTGTGTGTGTGTGTGTGTGTGTGTGTGTGTGTGTGTGTGTGTGTGTGTGTGTGTGTGTGTGTGTGTGTGTGTGTGTGTGTGTGTGTGTGTGTGTGTGTGTGTGTGTGTGTGTGTGTGTGTGTGTGTGTGTGTGAGTGTGTTTTTGACACAAACTGAGATCATTGGGGTAAATACACAACAGACGACCGAGATCATTTTTCGGTGTGAGATCAGTACCTCTGATCTCGGAAAGTGTAGCCATACTTCTAAGATACCGGTCATTTATCTGCCATGTAAACAATGTTTGGGCTATGATCTCACATTATGCTTGTTATCACCGTACATAGTTCAGTGTGTATCCACCAGGGCTGCGCTTAAATAGCTTTCACACACGCTCACACAGATAGTCCGTATCTGTGCATGACCGAGATCAAACCTAAATGGCCCTTTAAATTTGAAACCACCAATAAGGTCTCAGCATTCAAATTTGTAATACACACTTCAATATATGCGCACTTTTGGTGTAACGAGATCATAAATGATTGTCGCTTTTTATACGTAAACAATTGATAGGTTCACACTTTATTGTAGAGATAGTATATTAGAAGCATTGTTGGTGTCAAACGAATTAAATGTATTTCCATATCTATATATATATATATATATATATATATATATATATATATATATATATATTTATATATATATATTCATATTCATATCTGTATTCTATATCCGACTATATAATAATAAATAAAATATAATAAAATATAATAATATAAATAAAATATAATATAATAATAATAATAATAAAATAATAATAATAATAATAATAATAATAATAATAATAATAATAATAATAATAATAATAATAATAATAATAATAATAATAATAATAATAATAATAATAATAATAATAATAATAATAATAATAATAATAATAATAATAATAATAATAATAATAATAATTATAATAATAATATCAATATAATACGCCTTTTAGATACTCGTTCAGGTAGTCTACCTCAGTGGCGCACCCAGGATCCTGGGGGGGGCTGGCCAACGCAGGTGTGCGTAAAAAAATACTAACAGCGCACAGGGCTACACCATGGGCGCCGGCAGGATATTTTCAAGGGGGCGCAGTATGACATTCAACACTTTCTACCTGGGTGGAAGAGGTTTGGGGGGGGGGAGGGGTAAGCCCCCAGTTTGCCCCGCAGGGCATTTTTTTAATTTTCAACACTTTTTAACCGATTTTGGAATGTTAAATTAGGTTCTGAATGAAAGGAATTGAACCACGTACTTTGCCAAAACATGGTTTCATTTTATTAATAAATCAAAATTGAACCATGTAGACATAAAACATGCTCGTATGCATCAAATAAAAAACAGTATGACATTGAAAGTATCAACAGTAAGGAACAATATCTTGAGAGGTGCAAATGGTAAGTGGCCATGATTGACTATTGTAGTCACAAATATATTTAAATTGTAGTTAATTGTTATGAGTTGAAAACAACGTAAGAAATAGTAATTATAATTATATATTATCGTTTATCATCAGTAGTAGACCCCCGGTTCATCGCGTCGATATTCCAGGAATCCTTCACTGGCCGAGACGGTGATTAGTAAGACTGTCTGGTGCCACCTCCACCCGCCCCTCCCCTCCACACCCGCTCTCCACGACTGACACCTCACACCCCACCCCCGCCCCCCCCTGTAAGTAATTGTGGTATCGAACCCAGGATACCTAACGAACACAGTCACCGGGAGTCGAACCCTGTACCCACCCCCAAATGTTAAAACATAAGATAATATGAGATTTGAAGCCGGCACGACACGATATAGCCAAGGGTCGGGCACGACTCAGTGCGTGTATTACGTTCGAACCTGGGGAGGGGGGCATAAAACATGAGTGCTTCACATCGGACTGTTGCTGTAAGACTGAGTCTGTACAATTTCAGGTAATTGATCTATTATCTGTGCGAGATAAGGAATGTCTCGCTAATGACTATAGACTGAATGCGACTGATGGATGTAGCGGTTGCTGTAAGACTGACAAGACATCCAGCCTCGGCAGCGGTGTAGCACCTCAGCGCTAATGACTATGTGGCCTAATAGGCTGGAGGATTTGAGGCGTCACAATTCCGAGTATTATTCATTGGCTGAGATTGTGTGTCCTAATGTGTGTCCTAATAGGCGTGCATGAGAATAACACTGCGACGGGAATCGAACCTGGAATGTATATAGTGTGCAAATATTCTACTTCATTCCCCCAGCCTCAGCTCGCTTAGGGCTGTCATGAGGTATTACGTTAGGCTACCTATAGGAATGTGAATGTAATAGGTTCGAACCTGGTACCAATGAAATGTGACAGGGTATGTCAAGGTTATGTATCATGATGTTTGTGAAGAATGGCTGGACTAGGCGCACACCGTCAGATGGATGCCACATATAGATTATAATGCTTCCTAGAAGACATAACTATAAATAGTATTACATTTCGTAATACATGCATAGATAGATGTGTATTATAATTATTTCTATTATTATATTCTAGCACTGTACAAATATATTCGATATAGACGATGGTGAAACCTGCGACTAAAAGGTGTGGGTTCGAAGTCCGAACAAATCACTTTTGTTAATAATAATAATAATTATTATTATTATAATCATAATCATAATCATAATCATAATCATAATCATAATCATAATCATAATCATAATCATAATCATAATCATAATCATAATCATAAACATAAACAGGTATAAGAATAGGTGTCGCTCGAAGACGACGTCCAGTCGTCGTCGCGATGATCCCCTTTAGGCATCCGAGTAACATCATTGTTAGTGGACCATCCCAGGCAGGCAAGTCGCAATTCATTCGTAAACTCATCGAGAACATCGAGCACATGTTTGACACTCCTATGAAGGAAATTATCTGGTGTTTCGCGGAAAGAAATTCCTTGCACGAGGGTGTTGTCTGTCCCGTACCTGTGACGTACCGTCGAGGCATACCCGAATTTGGTACGACACCAGAGTCGTCGGAGCCAAGACTGTATGTCATCGACGATCACATGCAAAACTCGGCTGAAATAGTCCAAGCTTTTACCGTTAAGAGTCACCATAACAACTTGAGCATCATCTATATATCTCAAAATATATTTCATCAAGGGCGTGGCTCTCGAGACCTCAGTTTAAACGCGCACTACATTGTGTTGTTTAAGAATCCCAGAGACCGAGCTCAGATTGCCCCATTAGCCAGGCAAATCGAACCTCACAGACCCGAGTTCGTGGTGGACGCATATAAACAGGCGACGCGCGAACCTTTCGGCTATTTACTACTGGACTTTAAACAGGACACACCGGACCAACTACGGTTTCGTGCAAAAATATTTCCAGACGAAAGTGTTCACCCTGTCGTCTACATACCCGCCAATGATAAACCCAATGGAAAGTAAGTACCTAGGTGCAACATGCCCACGCCTACCATTTTAAGTCACGGTGACGTACTACGTGTATTGCATAAGGCCAGCCCAAAAGTGCGCCGACAATTATTAAAAACGGCCAACAAGAGTCTAGTGAAATCATTGTGTGAATGCGCAGATAACACGCTACATGGTAGAGTGAAGTTATCACCTGCGCAAAAAACGCGATTAGCCAGGTACAAGAAGGTACTACGGAGAATAGCCCGCCGCGGTGACGTTTGGCAAACAAAGCGTCGCATTCTCTCACAACAAGGCGGTGCCATATTGCCGTTACTACTCGGACCGTTGCTAGGAGGGTTGATTGGAAATCTATTTAAATAGTTGTGACATAATAAGAGATATGGACGGAGCAAAACAAATGGTCGTCATAATGCCCGATGACTTATCGCGGCTTCAACAACAACACCAAGGCAAGTTCATTCATGGAGATACTGTCAACAACGCGTTAGCGCCTCTGGACAAAGAGATGACTCGTATCTTGCGATTACATAACACCCCCGATAGCGATAAGTGGGCCATGTACAAACAGGTGTTGGATCGGTTCCTGCATTTCGCTAACGAGGCTAGACAGCCCATCCACATTCCTATTGTGGTCCGCGAGAACCATACGACGGAAGGTCCCGGGTTCGATGATCGAATGAAAGTGCAAACGCTAGCTTTGATACCGCCAAAGCTCAAGTCCAAAGCTCAGTTACTCTACGATAAGCTGAAGTCAACTGACGATAATATCATCAAGTGGAACAGCGACGACGGCGCGGTGCAGATTAAAGGCGTGAAAATAGATGGCTCTTCAATTACAGATCTAGTGGCCGATACGATACGCAATAGAAAATCTACTAACCCCAGAGGTTGGGAAACATTTGCACAGATACTCGGTGAGCTCAACGTGCCCAAAGAGATTATCGGCAATCAGAGGAGAACGTCAGTCATTTCGAGTCCGACATACGCAAAGCCCACATCGTCCCCGGTCACGTCACGCGTCGTACGTAAGACAACCGCGCTAAGTCGTTGGAAACCATACACGTTCACGAGATGAAGGCGTGGATGAAAACATTGTTGTCTCGTGTATACCACGATCCAAGTCATCCCGCGGGTTACGCGACTGCCGATAAATTATATCGCGCCGTCAACAAACGCGTACCAAAGAAAGATGTCATCGCGTGGCTTCAAAACAAAGACAGTTATACTTTACACAGACAGGCTCGAAAACGATTTCCACGAAACAAATATTTAGTTACGAACTTGGACGACTTATGGCAAGCAGATCTCAATGATTTACGTTCTCTGAGCAAATACAACGACGGAAAGAAGTACATTCTGACCGTCATCGACGTGTTTAGCAAGTTCGCTTGGAGTCGGGCGTTAAGCGACAAGACGGGTGCACAGGTGACCATGGCGTTCGAAGATATTTTCGCACAGAGTCAACGCAAACCTCGCGACCTACAGTGCGATCGCGGTAAGGAGTTCGTAAACAAGACATTTCAATCGTGTCTAGAAAAACACGGTGTACACTTTTACGTTAGTAGGGATCCAGTTATAAAAGCGTCAGTCGTGGAACGTTTCAATCGTACGCTCAAGTCTAAAATGTGGCAAATGTTTACGTCCACGTCATCGTTTCGTTACGTCGATGCATTGCAACAACTGATGCACGCTTACAACACGTCGGTGCACAGACCCATACGCATGGCGCCAGTCGACGTCAATGAAACCAACGTTCTCACCGTGTGGAGGAACCTATACGGCACGGCCATCCGTCACACCGCCGACGACAAACCTAAATTCTCCGTTGGTCAAACCGTGCGTATATCACGCGAGAAGATGGTCTTTGCCAAAGGATACGAATCGAATTGGTCCGAGGAGATCTTCCGCGTGAGTGGTGTCCATCCGCGTCGTCCCATTGTCTACACGTTGACGTCGTGGGATGGCGAGCCCATCGATGGTAGGTTCTACGAGCATGAATTGCAGCGGGTACGCACGGACGACGCGACGCTATTCAAAATAGATAAAATCGTAGAAACAAAGGGTAGCGGCTCCAGAAAGAGAGTGAAAGTCAAGTGGCGCGGATACCCGGACACATTTAATTCTTGGCTACCAGCGTCGGCCATTCATTCACTGACGTCATGAGAGACCAATTCTACATCATGTTACCGAGCAATAGCTCCATGTTAATCTACAAGAATAACACCACGGCCAGTTACGTCACGCAGCTTCGACAACGCATCACGCTCAACGGCGATTGGGAGGTGGCCCTCGCCGAAGTGCATTTTCCACAAACGTTCTACAATGTCACCAAGGGTGAGAACGCTATTCGTGTGACAATGGTAGATGGCAGTCGCGCGTTCCTGGACGTGCGGCCCGGTTACTACCGCGACAAAAAGGAGCTGCTGGCCGCCGTCAACAACATGTTAGAGGACCCCCACCCGTTTGCCGTGGGCACTCTGGTAGAAAACCCCAAAACGCAAATAGTACGTTTTCAAGCGGAACCAAACACCCCAGGTATGGAAAAGATAAAGCTATCACCTATCTTAGCACGTCAGCTGGGCTACAACCCCGACAGGCTTAACCTCGTCGAGACACCCGACGCCGTCTACCCGATTGACGTGTCCTGGGGGGTACCTCGTCACATCTACTGCTATTGCGATCTCATCGAGGGACAGATTGTGGGCGATACAGTGGCACCACTCCTACGCGTCGTCAACACTAACCATACAAAACACAAGTATGGCGCCGAAGTGACAACCACATTCCAAACACATTTCTACCTGCCACTTTTGAAACGCGAATTTCAAACCATATCCATCGATATGAGGAACAACACGGGCCACACAGTCCCATTTGCATTTGGAACCTCGTCTGTGCACTTACACTTTCGACGCGTAGACTCGTCCACATCATGAGTAGCGGCGACGCCAACCCTTACCTCAACTATTACGTCACTCAGGCTGGAAATGGCATGAACGTGTATCGCGGTGCTTCCTACCAGCGTGGGCACGGCGGTATAGGCGCGTTCTTTTCGGGGTTGATGCGTTCGGTCATGCCACTATTAAAGAGTGGTGCAAAGGCCATAGGCAGGCAGGTGTTGAGTGCGGGCACCAGTTTACTAGGCGACGTCGTCGAGAACAAGCCATTCAAGGAGGCGTTTCGCACGAGATTAAACGAGGCCGGTCAGACGCTCAAACGCAAAGCCGACGATAAAATACAACGCTTGTCTGGATTTGGCCTAAAACGAAGGAGACGCGCTCAATCTTCGCATTCAACGTCGGCGACACCACGACGCAAGACGTCGAAAAAACCCAAGTGTAAGGCTAAGCTGAAGACCAAGAAAAAGACCAAACGAATACCCGATATATTCTCGTAACTACCACCGTCATTATGGCTTTTTTGTATTCGAACGCCTGTGAATGTACGTCATCGAGTCTCGACCTGTTTGCCGGACCCGATGTACAGATGAGTGTCACCGACTCTTACACCGTGCACTGTAAACCCTTGGCTCCGGTGTCCGACGAGGGGGCGGTTGAAATAGTGGTGTCTGGCCACGGTTCCGATTACATCGATTTAGCGCAAACGGCGCTACTGTTAAAAGTGAAAATTGTTAAGGCCAACGACGAAGCTCCGTTGGTGGCGGGCGCGGCGGTGGGACCCGTCAATAATTTTATGTACTCGCTGATCGAGCAATTGGACGTCTTCCTCAACGGTAAACTCATCTCGTCGCCCTCCACGGCTCACGCGTACCGAGCCTACATAGAGAACGTGTTGAACTACGACACCGCGGCCAAAGAGTCGCATCTCACGTCCGTCATGTACTACAAGGACACGCCGGGGCAGATGGACAGTCTGACGACGAACGAGGGGTTCAAACAACGCATGGCACTCGCGGCGTCTAGTCAAACGATGGACCTGATGGGCCCCCTGCATTGTGACATCTTCAATCAACCGCGATACCTATTGAACGGCGTAGAATTGAAACTCAAAATAGTCAAGACCAAGGACGCCTTCCACCTGATGGCCGGCGATGACGCAGTCCAATATAAGACCAAACTCGTGGACGTAGCGCTGGTTGTACGCAAGGTGCGCATTGCATCCACGGTGCTGCTCGCTCATCACGCTGCATTACAAAAAACCGCCGCGAAGTACATGATTTCACGTACCGACCTCAAAGTCATCACCATTTCGGCGGGTCTTCAGAGTAAAACCATTGACAACGTGTACCTAGGGGCGCTCCCAAAACGGATCATTGTTGGATTTGTATCGAATGCCGCCTATAACGGTGATTTTAAAAAGAATCCGTTTAATTTCGAGCATCGCAAACTCGTGTTTTTGGCGCTCTACGTGGACGGTGATCAGATTCCCTCAAAACCGTTGCAAATGGATTTTACCCACAACGAGTACATAAGAGCCTACCACACGCTGTTCTCGGGCACCGGCATACACTACCAGGACGAAGGGAACGGCATTTCGAGATCGGACTACCCGGGCGGCTACTGCCTGATGGCTTTCGATCTCACCCCCGACGCGTCGGCGCATCTCCACCACTGGAGCCCGCGGCGAAACGGCAACCTGCGCATGGAGGTACGCTTCGAGCGCTCGCTCGACGAGCCCCTGAATTGCATCATATACGCGGAATTTGACAGCGTCATCGAAGTGGACCGGGCGCGTAATATCATCGTCGATTACAACAATTAATGTGCGCGCGCGCGGCGGCGGCGGCGGCGGCGGCGGCACGAACCTCAGTACCTCATCGTCCGGCCGGTAGAGGAACACGGTATGAAAAGGAGTACCCGGACCGAGGGTGCACACAGTCACTCGGTCACCATGTGTGAGAATAGTGCGACGGTAGAGTTTCACGGCTTCTACGACGACTGTAACAAGTTCATCGTCAAGGAGTTGGCCATCGTGGACAACACCAACGTGAGCGTACAAGTGTGGCTCTTCAAGGAGCCCTATCCGTGGGACTTGCTGGACGCCCAACATCGAACCACAAACACGTGGCTCACAAAGAACTTCCACGGGCTCGAGTGGGGGCCGGGGGACGTTGAATACACCGACTTGAACGACGTCATCAAAGGCTACACAAAACGGTACGACGTACTCTTTACGAAGGGTAAAGAGAAGGCCGTATTCCTATCACAGATCGTGGAACGTGAAGTAGTGGACCTAGAAATCATGGGATGTCCCTCCCTGAGCACGTTGTCCGCGTGCGATGAAGGCGGCTGTCTCCTACCCCACCACGCTACGTCCAAGCTTAAAACGCGTTGTGCTCTGCGCTGCGCCATTCGTCTGTCCGCGTGGGCCAACCAACATGCAGAGTTGACCGAC
Organism: Isoperla grammatica; assembly: GCA_945910005.1. Lineage (NCBI taxonomy): Eukaryota > Metazoa > Arthropoda > Insecta > Plecoptera > Perlodidae > Isoperla > Isoperla grammatica. The sequence goes on from OX246747.1 coordinate 30,496,442, forward strand.
TTTAAAAACGCAAAGGCGCGCGCAAATACGTTTGTCAACTTTCCCATACCGTACGTCGACACGCGAGAATTGGTCGACGCCGGATTCTACTACACAAAATACGGCGATTGCGTCCACTGCCCGTATTGTCGTGTTACCCTCAACAAGTGGCAAACCACGGATTCTCCTCGTGCTGAGCACGCTCGCTGGAGCCCCACCTGCCCGTTTGTGGTACGTAAACACGCCCAAGTGTAATTACCATGTACGGTATCGATATTGAAGACATGTTAACTGCGGATCCGTACACGTCGCGTCACTTTTGTGGCGTGTTCGCCTCGGATACGTTGCCGCGCTCTACACCCCGACGTCCGTACATGCTGGTGGTCAACACGGAGCCCCTAGACCACCCTGGCGCGCATTGGATCGCCATGCAAGTGGACACCCTCGGTCGAGGCACCTTCTTCGACTCTTTTGGCTTACCACCCATTGTGAGTACCCATTACGCGTTTATACAGAGGACCTACAATTCCGTACCTCTACAATCTTTCACGTCTACAGTGTGCGGTCAGTATTGCTCGCTCTATCTCATGCACGTGGCCCGAGGCGGATGCCTCCACACCTTTCTGCGCCATTTTGACACGAGGAAGCCACGTGTTAATGACGCACTCGTCCAAGTACTCTACAATCGTCATAGGCCAACAGTTAAGCCAAGACGCATTAGGGGGAGGGGAGGTAGTGTACAGTCGTGCCGCCCCCGCCACTCGTGTCAAGCACAGTCGTAGACATGGATTCTCCTACTCAAGTCGTCAAGCGGACCGACGCGGCTCTCACGGAGCTACTCGAAGTGTCGTACTTTATTAACGCTAGTAAATCCAAACAAGTGTCAGTGGGCATTGCTATAGGGCCTCAATTTGAGGTCTACATCCGTGTAGGGAGGTGTGGCGATACGGTGTCTTTACGCGTTACCGACTGGGAGGCCATCCTCGACGAAAAGGAAGTCTTGACGGCGTACTTCAACACGGCCCAACACGAGGACGACGAAGCCGGGAAGAGTTGGCAGATCAGCGACTCCATTTTCCTACATCGCTCAGTCTTCTTCAACAAGAAGACGATCACCATCACGAGCATTCAACCTGGAAACGACTCGGGACTGAAGCTTGTCTCGCTGGCTACACAATCGTGGCAGGGAATAAGTCTTCTTCAAACGTGCATTCAACGCGCCATCGCTCGGGCGCAGGAATGGCTGCCACACGTCGAGGCCGTCTACCGCCAAAAGGTAAACACTGTCGCCAAACTAATGTCCACAATGGGGTACACGTCACGTCACGTCCGAGAATCACCCAGCATGGCAAACATGCACATCACGGCCGCTTTTGCCCACACAGAAAACAGCGAACGCGATCTCTCAAATGTGCCGCATTTTGACCCAAGACGTTTGCTAACCGAGATGAGTGCCGTTTCCAGACACCTAATCGTGAAGGATGTGGCGATTGTCCTCGACGCTTTCGCCGCTGGAAACAAAATACAACAACAGCAAAAAACGTTCATGCAAATGATCCGTGAAAGTGAAAGTGCCAAGTAAATACCTCTACTGTCATTGATATTATTATTAATTTCCTTGGACGATTCTATTATTACTAATGTGATTGTTGCATCATTTATTACTTATGGGTTTTTATATTGGTGTGTGTGTTTTCAAGTATACCATGTATGTCTATGATTTTATTATTAATAACTAATGTACGCGGCATGTAATTGTTGCATCATTTATTACTTATGGGTTTTATATTGGTGTGTTTTCAAGTATACCATTTATGTCTATGATTTTATTATTATTAATTACCGTGGACGCATCTATTATTACTAAAGTACGCGGCATCATTTATTACTTATGGTTTTTATATTGGTGTGTTTTCAAGTATACCATGTATATATATGATTTATATTACATTCATTAAAGTTTAATGGCTTATTAAAAAACCGTTTTTGTAATTTATCCTTCCTTCCATATTTCCACAAATATCCTAACAATAACAATAGCGCGTGAAGCCGTCTGTTGTGTGTCCCCTCCCCTCCCCTCCCCCTCCCCACGTGACACATGGGTGTCGTCACTTCAATGTATCGGACCCGAATCTATCTCAATATAGTTTGGCTATGGTCATTAGTGCGGCATTCGGTATCTCGTCCTCATCCATCAGTCGTATTCAGTCTATAGTCATTAGCGAGACATTCCTTATCTCGCACCGATAATAGATCAATTACCTGAAATTGTACAGACTTAGTCTTACAGCAACAGTCCGATGTGAAGCACTCATGTTTTATGGCCCCTCCCCAGGTTCGAACGTGGTACACGCACTGAGTCGTGCCCGACCCTTGGCAATATCGTGTCGTGCCGGCTTCAAATCTCATATGATCTTATGTTTTAACATTTGGGGGTGGGTACTGGGTTCGACTCCTGGCGGCTGTGTTGGTTAGGTATCCTGGGTTCGAATCCAAAGATTACTTACAGGTGGGGGCGGGGTGGGGTGTGAGGTGGCAGTCGTGGAGAGCGGGTGTGGAGGGGAGGGGGGCACTAGACAGTCGTACTAATCACCGTCTCGGCCAGTGAAGGATTCCTGGAATATCGACGCGATGAACCGGGGGTCTACTACTATCATCATACTGCCAGTTTTTTTTTTTAAATCCTGTAATCCAAGGCCCCCCCCCCCCCCCTTCGCGGCGCCCTTGGGCTACACTCTGCGCAACAAAGATGGTTTTCTTTCAAAAATGAATATTATTTTCATCATTATTAATGATCATTATTAATGATGAAAAAAATAATGATCATTATTAATATTAAGTTTTGACTATCAATAAACTTGCGGTGTTTGTGGGGTTCTGGGGGGGGGCTTTAGCCCCAAAAGCCCCCCCCTTGGGTGCGCCACTGGTCTACCTGATGCATAAGTGAGATATTATTAACAAATTAAAATTTGCATTACAATCAAGCGCCCCACGCATGGTTCCTGATCATTCTATATGGAAATAGTTTAAAAAACCCTGATTGCTTGTTGCTATGTGTGTATGTTGGGTGGATTCTTGCGTGGAATCTGAGATCATTTTTTGTTAGTTGGGGGGGGGGGGGTCGCCTGTTTGTTTGTCGCTGACGGACTGTGAGAAAAATATGATACACATTACACACTGTTGCCAAACTGCCTAATGACGCTCACATTGTACCTCCACCTACCAGTCCCATGGCCACTGCCAATGACACGGAAGACAAACATCTATCGTTTTTGTCAACTCGGCTTGACGTTCGAGGTATCTGCTAGCCAGCGGTGTCGTCCTATAAACGTAACAAAATCACCGATAGAGATAGATAAGTGCGTAGAACACGAGGCTCTGATTCGGGAGGTCGCCGGTTTGATACCGGCCACCGGCAGTCCTGATTGAAGGTTTTTCCGAGGTTTTCCTCAGTTAAAAAACGAATGCTGAGTCGTATACTGGCCGCCAAGATACTAGGACACATTCTCGAGCTCCATTGTAGAGGCATTACACGCATAATTCACTCCACTTACAGGTAGACAAAGAGCTGCACGCCTGCAACCCCAACTAAAAAAATACTATCCGTCTGGACAAACGAAAACATCGACCTCAAACCCTAGCACAGGTCAGATGATGATGTTTTGGTTTTGTAGTTTTTTTCGCATGTTTTCATCGCAGGTAGTAACATAACCAACATGTTGTTCGAAGCACGGGAGCGCACTGGAGTGTGACATTGATAATGATAGGTTCTATTATTCATTGACATGTCCAAGTTGTCGCAAAGCACCTCAGCCCAAACGCAAAGAAAAGCCGGCGCTCCTAGTATCGTGGCGACCACTATACATTCCCCTCGAGCCCTCGGACACCAGAGAGGAGCACATTGTACACCTTATAGCAGGTTTCCTACGAAAAAAATATTTTTTTGAAAGCTGTCAGACCGACGTCTGCTAGAGAAATAAAGCTGCTAATTATTGATCTCACTAATAATTTGAAGATCTTTTAAGAACAGTTCGCTAATATCGCTATCCCTTAATTCTATTCAATATTTTTCAACACGACAAACTCATTGGCATTTGAGTTTCTCGTTGGTTTAGTGGGTTTATTCCTGCTTCCAATGCAGAAGGTGCAGGGTTCGATTCCATGTTCGGGATGGGGTCATTTTAGTTTGGAACTTCACTTTAATCTTTGTCTAATACTGTTGTACTGCTTGTAAAATGGCGACTTTGGAACCGTTGTAGCAACTAATCACACAATACAATAAAGTATACTTACAACTACCTTCGGGGGAAGGGGAGGAGGTGCTTTTTCTGGAGACATATTTTGTTTAACGAAGTCAGCCCCATAATATGTTCTATGTTAAGAAGAGGGTGGCTCCCACATAGGCACAGCTTCACTTTACTCATGATCTACAAATGGCCGAGATATGATCGAATATCTATTTGTTAAAAATTGTCATTCTTTCGGTAAATATTTCTCTTTGTTTCACCCGATTGAAACCCGTGCAAATTATTCATTAAAATATCATTGTTCTAAATTGAATGAAATAAGTTTCAACTCTGCAGCACTAAAACTCATTGAGATAGAGCCCATAACATGGTCAACCAATTAGGGGTCAGTGTGGCTGAACGCGTCGCGCTCACTCTCGTTGCCTGCACGGATCCAATGGCCCTTGCACATACACATCGATTGTCATCTTCTGTTTAACTCCCGATGCATAACTGGTTGAGCTATGGTCGATTTAATCGAATGTCTATTTGTTAAAAATGTACATTTTTTCGGTAAGTATTTCCATTTGTCTCACCCAGTTGAAACACGTGCAAATTGTTCATTAAATGTAAATCATTGTTCTAAATTGAATGAAATTAGTTTCAACTCTGCAGCACTAAAACTCATCGAGATAGAGCCCATAACATGGTCAACCAATTAGGGGTCAGTGTGGCTGAACGCGTCGCGCTCTCTCTCGTTGTATGTCATGATCCAGTAGCCCTTACAAATACAAATCGATTGCAACCTTCCGTTTAACTCCCGATGAATAACTGGTTTAGTTATGATCGATTCAATACACGTAAATTCTACAGACGAGAATATTACAAGTTGGTTTGAAAACACGGCTGAAATGTCGGGGTAGGCAAGCAATAGACGTTCCAGGTTCGAATCCCGGCCTGGGCATGGATGTCATGTGGCGTTTTTTCATCCTCATAATCACACACTCATCGTCTCGATTAGCTTCGTTGCAAATATTTGGGACGTAAAACCCCAAATATCATAATCTTGGTCAACACGGATTCGCACGACGAATATGAGTTATAGCCAGGCCCGTCGCGGAACGTTTTTGATATAAGGGGGGGGGGGGGGGGCAATTCTAGACTCAAAATAGATGGTAAACAAAACGGGATACAAAAAGTTAGTTTATTATATGTATCAATTCTACAAAAATCAACTAGTTATCCACTCGCATCGTTAATTTGTACTCGCAACAAGGTGGGTAATATAGCTGAGGTCAGGTGCAAAGTCCCTATGGCCGGTGGCAATTTCGCCGAAGGCGATAAAAAAAACGGGCCCTGCATTATGTTTGATGGTGATATCTTGTCAAAAAAGCAATACAATGGATAAACATTCCTGCTATTTATTAAAATGGAAACATAGTAGAACAGGTAAAACGTAATAACAACCTAGTAATTGGGGTGGACTGTTCACTGTTCTTTGTCAAGAAGTTAATATAAAACGGTATATTTCGAGCCCTGATCAGAGCTCTTCAACGGGCGAAGTCACACTGATTGACTTCGCCCGTTGAAGAGCTCTGATCAGGGCTCGAAATATAGCGTTTTATATTAACTTCTTGACAAAGAACAGTGAACAGTCCAATTACTAGGTTGTTATTATTCCTGCAGTCCTGCTATTGTTGGGTTGTTTCTTCCTGGAAATGAATTGTTGACACAATCATCCGACGTTTGCTTTCCCAAAAAGTAGAAATATTGACTTTTTGGGCACACAGCCAAGAACCATTTACATACAATATCTGTTTTCAAATCTAAAATCTGCCCCCCGTGGCATGAAAGTTAGGGGGGCAATGCCCCCCATGGCCCCCCCCCCCGTTCCGGCGCCAGTGGTTATAGCCACTATTCCACATTCTGCTCATGCGCATGACAACTGTTTAAGGGACTTTTACAAATGAACCGAGTTCTATAATCGGCCAACCTAATCGGACAAATACAATATAAATTGCAAATGAAAAAAGAATAAATTAAATATGCCACCGATTAGTCGTACTCGTGTGAATCCGCTTTTAATAATGACGTTGATTGGCATTTAAATTGTCTCCCTAATTAAAGTTTGTTCTCGCAGAAGAGTTAGCCGAAAATGACAAGATATGCACAAGAAGACCGACAGTAGGTGTTTGAGTATTGTGGGTCTTTTTACTTTTTAGTGAGAAACCAAACTAATTTTTCCACGATTTTCAATACTGTCTTTGTCTTGCCAAATCTGGCAACCCCGCGCGGATAAGTCGAGTCACTGTGATAACGCACCCTGCCTGTTCATGCTGGCTCAACGCTGGTCAGTTGATCTTGAGTAGCCGAGCATATACAGGTGCGCAGTGAAATGGCACCACCAAGAAAACGTCGGAAACTGGGTAAGAAAATTATGACAATTACATTAATTGTTACTCTTATATGTCAAGGAACATGCATTTTACCACTGCTGGTCGATTGTCGTGTGCTGGGCGACTTGAACAGCCAGTGGTGCTCTGATTTCCCTCTACAATATCGCGTTGAAGTAAATAACACATTGTTTTGTAGTTTTTAATTTGATTTTTTGATTTACATACTTGAGGCATATAGCGCGCATCGCATAACCAGTTAAATTCCTGAAATCCAGGGACGACAAATGCTCCCCTTGTCCCCCAACGGGTCCCGGCGCCCATGTCTTGAAATAATTAATGTACAGAAGTGTCAAGCACGTAAATGCAGCCCACCACGCTTTTTTAGAGCCTGGTCTGGAGGGTTACTAAACAATTATACATACTTTCTCAATGACTGAACTATATTGTTGTTACAAATCAGAATTTGGTATTAGCCCCAAGAAATATGTGAATTTAAAATATAATCAAATAGTAAAATAGTAAAAATACAATTACTTTCAATATATTTTCCCGAGCTTATGCAATGCTATGTAGGCCTATATACAATAACTTTCAATATATTTTCCCGAGCTTATGCAATGCTATGTAGGCCTATAGGTATCTCATTCGTTGTAGGTCTATGTCATACGTTTCTTTAATGTGAAATGTATGAGGAACTCTAAATGAAGTTACCACAATCTCATCCACACCCCGTTCCTCAGCAAATAAATTATATGCGCATGTTACTCATAATGTATGCCGTGTGGTTTTATTTCAAATGAGTCTCTTGTGTACCTTGTTTGATTTAGTTAGTATTTTGAATCTATTACATTTTCCGTTCTTCTACAAGTAGGCCTATCCGGCAGTGAGGTATACAGACGGGGGTTGGGGGGGGGGAGGCTGGAGCCAAGCTGGAGCCCCCCCCCCCCCCCGAAATCCCAAACCTTAATTATACTCTACAAATCATCTAAACATTTAATATATACGCAAAAAATTAAGTAGATTTACATATTTATTTCTCTTCTTGCTTAGTCGGAAAACACTCCTGTATAGGTGAAATTGTATAAGTTGTAACATTATAGTAATTGTATATCGTATGGATTGTTGAAATTATTTTGAAATCGTATTTGGCGCCGTTGTAACCCGTATCCCCTTCAGCAAAGCAGCTTACCTTCTTCTAAAACATATTAAAACAACTTTAAAAATACGGATTTACAAAAAATTGCCTGTGGCGCTATTGTGGAGGACATCCCCCCACACCACCAATTGTATCGTTTTTTGAGCACATTTTTACAGTAAGTTATGTTCTACTCTGGGCAGCCCCCCCCCCGAAATATATTCCGGCGTACGCCACTGGACTATCGTGTTTTGTAACCCTGATAAGGTTATATGCAATTACATCGAAACGTCGGTTTAAACTATCAATATGCGTAGCGTAATCAAACGTTGGCCTATTTTCAGAAAATTTATCCAGTAAGCCTTCATCTATTCAAGTAAGATTCCTTGTGGACAATGTGAAATACACGTGTCAACCATCTGCGATACGACACAGTCGAGGAAAAATGATGGTGAAGTGGCTGGATGGAATATTTTACGAAGCAGTCCTTGAGCCTTCCAGTTACAGTGGTAGGAATCAATTTAAATAATTATTCAATGCTCATCCTTTTATACTGATACATGATTCCATTTCATGATACACTTTCATGTGGATCAGTGTTTCAATATTTCTCCTAAGCTTCTGCTATTGAATAGACAATCTTGAATGATCAGTTACCAAAATATAATGTTTAATATATAATACGTAATCATGTATCGATATCACTTATGCAATAGAAAATTGTATGTATCCATAATCTGTTCTACAGTAGGCCTACCATACTCATAAAATCTGTGTAAAATCAATATTTTCCATAACTATGGGGAGAGGGAGGGGGCCGATCGTCCCCTACCATCCCTCCCCTGGGTCCACCACTGATATGGCAGTAACCACACTAATTTATCTCGCTCGTTGGTTTTCGATATACAAGGTCGACAGGACACTTATTACATTCTTAACAAAAATAAATTCGAGTGTAGTTTTTATTAATTATAATTTCGAAAACAACCTTTCTACAGTTGCCACCGTAAAAGAACTAGTTAAGAAACAATAGCATGGATGTACAGATGTCCGGAAAGCCTGACATTGTGACTGTTTTCGACTAACAAGTTCGTAAGACAAAAGGTATTTTTTCCCAATTATGCGCCAACATTTTTTATTTCCCATGTTCATATATCCAGTAGATTTTATAAAAACTATTTGTTATAATATTGTGTGAAAATGGGGGGCCTGGGTGCAAACACCCCCCTCCCCCCCCTGCACTAATAACCTATTCCTTTGCTTGTATATTGATTGCCCTTATTGCTAAACCACCGAGCACTCAACCATGACAAACAAATAACAATGGAGTTCTGTGTCTATTTTCGATGTTTCTATTTTTCGGTAAATTGTGTTGTTGTTTGAGTTATCTCGTACAGCAGAGATACACTGGACCAATTTAATCCTGAAGTTTGGGGTGTTGAACGACACTCTTATCGGCAAGTTATATAATGGGCTGATTCAGAAGGCACATGTGGTAAAGTTTACGTCATTTTAAAACAATTGTGCAGTACTTACATTTTTCAATCAATTATATTAGTAAAAATAAAAATGTTCACGTTGATATTTTGTCAAATTGACATTGACCTAACGAGTATTACGCCCTGGGCCCCACGAGCACATACGAGTCAACTCACATGCGGATTGCGTGCTACGATAGGTCACGGTGATCTCAGTTATCGCGGTATCAGGCTGCACACCATTCGCAACGCCAATAGCTCACCTCCCCCCCAAACACCTCCCCCCCCCCCCCCTCCCGCGAGAAACATTTTCGTGTTCAAAAATAGGCAGCTACGGTCAGGTAGGCCTACACTTCCCTTTCAGCCTGTAGGCCAATACAATCCGTGGCTTATTTTTTAATTTCTGAATCAGTAATTTTTTGGGAGTTGAGGAGGGCTCATAGTATGACTATCACAGTACTTATCGACTGAGGAAAACCTTGGATGAAAGTGAAACGTTCAGTCAGGAATCTTGACTCAGGATTTGCCGGTGGCCGGTATCGAGCTGGCGACTTCCTGAATGAGAGTTTTGCGTCTTCTTACCGTTGAGCCACCGCTGTCGGATGTCTTTGAAAATTTATCATTACAATCACTGCGAACGATCGTTTCTATCAGTACATTGAAATTTGTCCCAGCAGTATCTGTTATTTGCAGGCCCGTTTCTTGAACCATCTGTGTCGACGGTCTCTTGAGGTTGTTGTGGGTCTACAGATAGTTTTCTTGAACTTGAACTAGATATTGCCTTTCTTCCACCCCATACTGGTCAATTTTCTTGTTGTTGCTTGCTGCTATCCTATTTTGACTCACACTAAAGCAGGCATGGCAACCTTCGGCCCGCGAGATTGCTTGTAGAGACACCCGGAGTTAAATTTTGAAATAAGTTTAAGTTTAATTAAGCGAACGAAGCGAGCGTTTACAAGATACTCTTATGGCTCTCATTCTGTTTGTTTGTTTGTTTTTTTTTTTATGTCTCGCGATAGCGGTTGAACGGAAAGTTCGATCAACTTGAAATTTGGAACATCCTCAAGCCACGATGTGGGTTGAACGCCATTAGTTTTAAAGAAAAATCGGTGGAGAAGTTACAAAGTTACATTAAAGTTACTGACAAATGTTTTTCTGAGACAAAATGGCGGCAAAATGTGAGATAGCCATATTTTAATAACGTTTTATCCGGTCACGAATATGTTAATTTTATGGAGATGGAGATCTGATAAGTTTTGGCAAAGTTACACTAAAGTTACTCGAAAATATTTTTCTGAAACACAGTAACGGCAAAATGTGAGGAGGCTATATTGTAGTAAATTTTTTTCAGTCACGAATATACTAATCTTAATGAGATCTGATACGTAATAGAGGTAGAAATTACATTTATATTGATGTCAATAAGTGTTAGTAACGGTGGCGGACCGTGTCGAAAACACTAAACAAAATGCCAAAGAAAAAGCTTAGCAACGCTCATTGGACTACCTTCAACAAAATGCTGGGAAGTATAATAGCTATGGAGATTAAAGAAAATTTTGCAATGCACATTCTTGTATTGTTGTTAATTGTTGTTTTTATTTATCATTTTCATTGAAGAATAAACTATACCTTTGAGAACTTTTCACCACAAAGTTCGTGTGCATGGACGCGCTCGCTTATCAACGCGTCACACAGAGCGTTTTCCTAGTTTATAACAAGTAACAATACTCAATGTAACAGTTCCTGGCTGCTACGCCCCCCCTAATATGATACTGAAAACACTAACCCCCGATTGTACGATCTCGGTATAACTATTTGTCCCGTGGATAACTTGTTTTCACCATGGCAACCACCAAACAGAAGCTTTAAAATGGTGATTATCTGGAGGATAACTTGATCTAGACATTACAACCGGGCCTTAGAGTGACATTTACCTCACAATGTTTGAGGATGATTTGAAATTTGGCCCAGTTGTGGATGGTGATGTATGAACATCAATAAACGCCAAGCGACATCCATGACCATACCCAAGCCAAGATTCGGGCGTGGAAGACATGCATGGGCGTCGTTAGGATATTTTTCAAGGGGGGGCAAAGTAAAATAACAGTTTCCATCTGGGTGAAAGGGATGGGGGCGGGAGCCCCCAATTTGACCTGCTGGGAGTTTTTTGGGGAGATTTTTAACACTTGAATCGATTTTGGGATGTTAACGTAGGTTCTGAATGCATAGAATTGAACCACGTACACTAACTACTTCGTACATAGTACGTATACTGCATGACATGTAAATCATCAAAACGTAGGAACAATATCGTTTGAGATATGAATGGCCGTGATAAAATGCATACCTATGCAATGCAAAAACCGTAAGGACGAGTGGTGCTGGGCCGCGAGGTGGCGTGGTCATATTGCCCCCGCTCGGAGGTCATGATTTAACTTATCTGATCGCGTTGAAATTACCATGTTCGTGAAGGGACGGATTGACTTTACAATTTAAATTATTATCTTTTTTTTATTTACATACTTTATATGAAATGGCACGTACCACACACCACGTAGCGCGTAGCGTATAGATTGCCAGTTTAACTTCAAAATTCCTTAAATCCGGGGGGTGGGAGGTAGTGCCCCCCTTTTATCTCACCCTGGTGACCCCTTGAACACATGGGACGGACCATAGTTTACCAGACAGCACTGAATCGACGGTAAGTGAAGCACGCAGACTTCAAACAACTATTATTATTCTTTCTTCTATTGCGAAAAGCGAGATAAGCGATGGGAGCGTCGGGGGGATTGGGGAGGGGGGGGGGGGGGGGAAGAGAAGAGCTTCTTTATCTCGCACTAACCACTTGCACGGGAGCGACTTATCGGGTCGACTCTAGTAAACGAAACAACGGTTATGTGTGATGATCTCGAAGCGTCGATGTGTATCATAATGATTATGATTATTAGATGTAACTTATAATGATCCCAGATTATGGTTGTGTGGTGTCCAAGGTATACTGGATTTACTCGTATACTGCTCTCGGCGTAAGATACAGGGTGTTGTCGTCAGGGGTGGATCTAGACCTGAGTCATGGGAGGGGCGATTGTAGGAAAATTACTGTAAACCTCTTTGGTCCCACTTGTGCCTTAGCACCCCCCCCGCCCAGGACACTAAATAATAGGTAATGGAAAATTTGGACAAGAGCGAAAATAAAATATATCGAGACACGTGTCAGCATAATAATATATAATAAATAGTACGTACATACCTACTAACCCGTTCCATCGCTTTGAACCTTGAATTTTTTATGGTTGATACAAGTAGAATTTTGAATTTGAAAAATATATTATATTTTTATTTTTTATTTTTATATTATATTATATTTATTTTATTTTTTTTACATTATATTATTGTATTGTGTTTGTAGCAGCAGTAGCCCATGATTTTATCCTGCGTGGCTTGTCCGTGTGGCTGGGTACTTATTGTGTTGCTGCAAAGAGCGGGGTCTGGGGCGGTGCCCCAGCCGCCGGAGGCGAAAAAAAAATCGACAACATTTTCTTCACAAGAAGCCGGAAAATGACTTTTGGGTTGGTACTAACACTGAACTAAGATCATTATAAAGTTGGGGGGGGGGGGGGGGGCGAACAGGTCTTACCCGTATGTTTCAGTACCGTACATCTACATGGTTTAATGATTATGGACCTTTGGTTGGACAATCATGGGGGGGGGGGCGATCGCCCCATCGCCCCCCCCCCCCCCCTGTATCCGCTAGTGGTTGTCGTCACGGATTATGTATTACACGATGGCGGTATCAAGCCATTTTCCCTCCCGCTTTCCACCCCCACTCGGTACGGGCTGAGCGCTCGCGAGAATAGCAATGCGGGGAGGGTTGCGGTCAACAAGCCAGGTACCATTGTTTAAAATAGCAATGTTTTGAAGTAGTTAAAATGTTACAATTTCTCAATTATTTTTCAGATATATGGAATAATTACGAAAAATTGATATAAAATTAATTTTGAATTTTAAAAATAGCTTGAAAAATGTCATTTTTATAGCAGCGGTCTCTTCATTATTATAATTTTCAGACTACCTCAAAATCGTTAATATTCAAGCTATTTTTAAAATTCAAAGTTAATTCTGAATCAATTTTTCGTGATTATCAACTTTGGGAAATTGTAACCACTTCAAAAGATTGCTGTTTTAAACAATGACACCTGGCTTGTTGACTGCCACCCTCCCCGCCTTCCTTTCTGGCGAGCGCTCAGCCGGTACCGAGTGGAGGTGGAAAGGGTAAGGGTATAAGTAAGTACATAACCCGTGACGACAACACAACCCTTGACAAATTAATCTAACTCGCCAAAGTAAATTCCCACTAGCCAACGAACTTGGGGGGGGGGGGGGGGGGGGGGGGGTATACTGGTGATTTTTAGGTTTTGGGGAAATAAGGCCTATACCTAGATGTTTTTTTACCGAAGGTGCACTATCAGTGGCCTACATTGCTAAATGTATGATTTCTTGCTAAACCCAAATTGAAAGTCAACTGTTCGCAGCGTTTTCAACACGATTATCAGAGGTATGGCGTCGCTAGTTAGTATGGTAGATAGTTGCTTGTTAGATTTAATTCTCGTACCTACGTATTTCCTGAGCTGTAGAGTAGTAAAACCATAAACTTCAAAATGACAGGACCTACAGTTGATGAGTTGTAAATTGTAACATCGTCTGCCCTCCTGTCTCCCGCTATCGTCCGTCGCATTTGTGTACACACACGTACGCGTGGCGCCCTTTTGTCTATTATGGCCGCCAAAATGATTTGCATTGTCCGGGTGATAGCCCTAAGATTGCAACTCGCCATTAGCAATTTTGCACTCGCCAATGACGAGCTGGCGAGTGGAATTGTCGAGGGTTGCACACCTTTTATCTTACGCCGAGAGCAGTATACTATCGGCCTGTGCCGCACTAGCGAAGCCTAGCGGCAATCCAGTAGATCTTGGCTTGTGTCTAACTGGATTCCAAAAACTGATCTCAAATGACCACCATTGTATAATATAACCGTCAACTGTGTAAAGAGCTCGGAGCGAAACGACGGTTATGTGTGATGATCTCGAAGCGTCGATGTGTATTAGAATGATCTCTGATAGAAAGAAAAACACGATGATCTCAGAACGAATGTAAAACACGGTTTCACACAAACGCGGTTACAGAAAAATCCATTGTGGTAGGCGCAATGTACGCATTCTGTTGGACACATTATCTCATTACACTAAGGCTCCAACTCCATTAGTTTAGCCTGTCTCGGAACGTAGGTGTGTATGCACTGATCTCACTTCGTAGCAAAAACAAGAATGTGTGTGTGTGTGTGTGTGTGTGTGTTAGTGTTTTCTTCTCATGATATTTGGATAGCGGATGTGTTTACCGACTTTACCACCGTACGTCCTATACAAGGCTAAACCACTTAAAAAGATTATAGCTTGTTATTCCTGTTTGTTGTGTTCGTTGACAATACACGCACACCTACATTTACATTCCTTCATTATTGACGATTACGTACCCCCCCCCCCCCCTCCTCCCCCCCCCCCGCCCCTCCCCCCACTTAATCTAGTTAATTTTAAAATTAACATAAGGTGACCATTACGTGTAGAAACAAGCCCATAAAAACAAACAACTTAACCAAATTAACAGTGCTCAGTCTATTTTAATATCTTGATTTAGTTTTGTATAGATAGATAAATCAATAAATTTAATAACTTTCAAGTATGGCAATTGTTACGATAATTCAAGAGGTTAGTGTGAAGTATTAAAATGAGAATCGTAACATTTGCAATCAATACGGTTATTAACAAGGTAACCAATTAATTATTAATTCTTTAGTGGCTTTCCAGGTTGTATTTTAAATTTTATTAATAGTTTTAAGTTTTTACGAATTGAATTCCTGTAGCGTTCTCAAAATATAACTAACGCGGTTCTTATAGTGATACCTCCCTTTGCCGTTAGCACTCCTCGTATTTCCTCCATTATACTGGCGATTGCGCCACCTCTTCTAAACAACTTAATCTACTTAATTTGTGAAATTAACATAAAGCGTCCATGACGAGTACAAACAAGTCCATAAAAACACCCAGCCAGTTAAACACGTCGTGAACAAACAATAGATAGCCCGGGGGACATATGACATGTCTCATATGACATATGAGACATGGAATATTGTGTCATGAGACATAAATAATAGCTGCAGGCATCAATCTTGTGGGCGGCCTGCGCAATACTCGTCGTCTTGTGACATCGGTAAATAGTAAATACGGTAGGAAGAGAAAACAGAGATAATAGAGTCTGCCTGACGCAAGGATAGAAAGCATAGATAGAGTCTGCCTGATGCTAGGCTAGAAAGCATAGATAGAGTCTGCCTGACGCAAGGGTAGGACGCACAGATAGAGTCTGCCTGATGCTAGGGTATGACGCACATATAGAGTGTGCCTGATGCAAGGGAAGAAAGCCTAAAGCAAGAGAAGAGAACCCATGGGTTTTGGGTACGACAACGACTATATAATGATCGAATTGAAAATAATATTCCTTTGGACTGGGCAGAACAACAAAAGTTAAAGCCGGTTCACATAAATGACTATAGATAGACGATACGTGCTGATGTTTACACAACTTTACTTTTCACGTTTGACTATTGACTATTGACTTACGAATTGAAAATATCTCAATTCCTTATAGTCAAGTCTTAGTCACAGCCAATCAGCGCGCAGAACTCACTCTCGCAGCCAATGAAAGGAGTCTTGTTAGTTTTGTGGCTTGACTAAGAAATAATCACGGCAAAAACAATGATTATATCGGCAGCAAAAACAACTCATAAATTTAACAAGTCATCTCGTTATTTTGTTTTCGATACAGTAAAGCCAGAACAACACGATAATAATGCTATAAACATCAATAAAAAAACAATTATTAAAATAACTACAGCGCAAAAAAACATTTTTTCGATACAATAGCCAGAACCACAAAACCACGATAATGATACAAACATCAATAAAAAACAATTACTAAAATAACTATCTACATAAAAAAACAACGAAAATTTAACAAACTATCACATTTTTGTTCGATACAATAGCCAGAACCACAAAACAATAGTAATGATACAAACACCAATAAAAATGACTATCTACATAAAAAAAACAAAACAACGAAAATTTTAACAAATTATCTCATTATTTTGTTTTCGCGTTTTACAACTGGAACCCGCGCGAAATCTTGGAGGTATTTATTGCCACCATATTAGTCAACACGACGACCGAAGGTCACCCCTAGCCCACGTGTGCGCATGCGCCAAGGTCACTGAATGGTTGTCTGCGCGCTTTCCGTGGCGTAGACCCGCGAAAACGAATTAATTTCACATAAATAATAGAGACAGACAAGTGGGCGGTGACCGTGGCCACGATGTGGTTCGGTTCTACTTACTACTACGACGTGGAGAAGATAAGTGATTTAAAAACGTTCGATTATTAATAGTATCGATCGAGACCACTTCCTTCCCGTCGAGATCAATGTTTTACCACGCTGTGTGCATGACGTCACGAGAGCACTGCCTAGGCTAGGCTAGGCCTAGGCTATAGGCTAGGCTAGACTATAATGCCGACATTACACGACTCAATACTTTAGTCAAACTTATTGAATTCAAGAACAAAAGCGAATCGAAAACAGTTTGGTAAAAAACTGCAACAATATAGCTTCTATTAATTGATGCTTTTTTGTCCTTGAATTCAATAAGTTTGACGAAAGTATTGAACCGTGTAATGTGGGTATAATATGTATACATTGGGCAGGCTTTAACAACCTGCGGGACAAGACAGTTTAAGGTCTAGGTTTACACGCTTATTTAAGATTTAAGGTTTAACAAAATCAAACCAAGCTAAAAGCATTATGACGTTTACACACTTCCTAAGATTTAAGAAATTTAAGGAAACCATAGTTGTAAAACAGTTTGGAAAATAAAACTTAAATCTTAAATAAGTGTGCAAACCGAACTTTATACAGTTGTGTTGCAATCGACTTGAACTGTTTGAGTTTACCGCTATTATCATTTTACATATATTTTTGTTATTGTATTATATTATATATTATTATTTTATATTATATTGTATTGTATTATATTATATAGGTACTATTCATTTTGTGTATTATAATAAATAAGTAATAAATATATATATATATATAATATAATGATAAAATAAAATAAAATAATAATAATAAATAATAATATCAATATTTTCATTGTTATTTTTCATTATTATTATTTTTCATTATTATTTTTAATTTATTTCAATATAATTTTAATAATAATAAATACACAAAAATAATAATGGAAAATAATAATTATAATAAAATTGATAATATAATAAAATAATATAATAAAATAATAATAATAATGAATAATAATAAGTACAGTACAATGTTATATTTTTAGCTCACCCACAAGCTGGATGAGATTATTTCTCAAGAGTATATCTATAATAAACTAAACGCTCTTATTTCCCGGCATTGAAGTGAGATTTAATCCGGCTCTGAGTCTAAATATAGTTGACCCTGACCGCCAAAACTCAGCTGTCGAACCAACACACCGGAAACCGGAAACTGTTGTCGCCGCTGTATTGTTATATTATTACACACTGCAGTAGTTTTACTTTTATTAATTCGTCAGGTTTTTATATGTGGGTTAGACCGGACGAGATGCACGCTAGACTAATTTATATTATTTGCATTTATTATTATATACTGTATTAGTGATGACGTCGGATTAAATGGCGGACGAGCTATCTGACTCCAAACAACTTTCTGAAACGTAGTTATTATTTAAAGTAGTAATTGTAGCATTACAATACATGACTTATCAATTTAATCAAAATCTTTTTCACTGTTTCGTGTTAAGGAAAACGAAATATCTGAACGGATAACCCTCGCTACAATGTTTGCAAAAACAAAACTATCTGTCTATTGTCAACTGTCATGATTGTTTAGAGTCACAAATACGGTTCGTCATTGGATGACACGGGAATCGTGACGTCACACTAATATACTCTATTAAAATTATATTGAAATTATGATTATAATAATCTAGATGGGTTTTAATCACGGTAATTTCAATCTGCAATGAAAACAACGCACGCAAATTAGAGATATACAAAATTAAGGTTGTGTGTTGTTGTTATTGAAGATATAGAGGTCCCTGATTTACTCAGTTTGAGGTTCCTAGTCTCATAGGATCTAGATCATGTTGAAATGGTTTTTAAAGGCTCACTCAGTACTACGTAAAAAACAGCACAACATTTTAATTTTAAAATTATATCTCTAGAATTGACTTCGAAATCAAAAGTCTGAATCAACAGCGCACGGTGGTTTGATAAGCCCTACATACTAAATGCTCTAAGTTGTGTCTAACATAATAATCAGTATGGTTTTAATTTGTAATTAATTTTATTACTAATTATCGATTTAGTAATAATATTTCATTCAGTCTGTAGAGCTTACCAACACACAGTGCGCTGTCGACTCAGATTTTCCGATTTTTTGTTGCAATCTTGAGATATAATTAAGACATTAAAATTGTATGCGGTTTTTTTACGTAGATGATCCCTTCGCTTAAACTTTAATCTTTTTTTTTTAAAGTGCGCACCGTCATCAGTGCGAAGTGCCAAGAGTTGTCTACCGGCCGCGAATACCTCAGTTACATAAGAGATGAACTCTTCCTGGCACGCCCGTCCGCCAAGACTAGGTAGCCGTGAACCACGACACACGTGCCCGCAGAGAGATGGCCTAGTGCGTCACAGGAAGTATCGATGATGATGGATTAATGGGGCTTAACGTCTCATATTTTTGCAACAATGGCTAATCGAGACGATGAGCGGGTGATAATGAAGATGAGAAAGATGGCGATGAAGAATAAAGCCACATCCGAATCAGAGCCATTGAACGTCGCGTGGGTCGTCATATGGGAGTCCAGCAAGGGAGGGCAGGGCCAAATGGGAGGAGAAATTTTCAATGGGACAGTGGGGGGGAAAGGGACAGGGTCTCCTTTTGTCGCCTCTTACGACTAGCAGAGTCACTCTGGGCCTATTCTTCCCCGGGCCCAGACGGGCTCCAAAGCACAAGTATCGAGAATACATGTTTTGTAATTTGGTATTTTGTATCGAAAATAAATACATTTTTCGAACGGTCAAATGCACAGTCGTTTCTCACGTGCTCCTTAACTGAGGGTGTGTTCCAACTTGACGTTTTTCGTAGTGGACTAAGCTTAGTTGTACTAATAGAAAGGAAGTGACGTCACAAGCAGACGACCAATGCTTCTTATTTGGCTAGTGGTTAGTGGGTAGTGGGTAGTGGCCGAAAGTGTACACTACGACACCGACTAACCCACTAAACCAAGATGGTTGATACCAGCCATCACAGCTGATACTTTTAGGTTAGAAAAATACCCAAACAGTGAGTGGAAGTATTAGTATCGTATGTATTTACATTAGATGATTGATAACAGTAAACTTTGTGTTGGCATACTAGGTGGCGTGCCCAAAGCTGTTAGCGTTTAGTGTGTAGCAGGTTAGTGGTGAGTGGTTAGTGGTTATAGCAAGCGAAAATCAAGTTGGAACACACCCTCAGCCTTTTCTCAGACTCGCCCATGCGCCAATCACACAGCAGAACAGCATTGCCATGTGGACTGCTATGTGATTAGCATGGTTGGGCGAGTCTGAGGAAAGGCTGAGTTGAGTAGCACGTGAGGAACGACTGTGCATTTGACCCTTAATGTTTTATATTTTACAATTAATTTTTTTAATACAAATTTTTTTTAAATTGTGTTTTACACCATTCTTTTCTCAAGAAGATATACGATGCGACGGATTGCAACCTGACTGTAACTAGGGCCTACTAGAAAGAATCACCAAAAGTCCGTTAATTTACTGCAAAATAGCACAGAGAATGTTCTTGTCATACTAGATAGAAGCATAGAAGATTTTCGAGTATATTTTTGCACTACGCGTTTCATTATCAGTTTTAACATGTTTTTTTTTTGTCATATTTTAGTTAGAAAACATAAAACACCTGTAGATAGCAATGTGTGAAATAACCATTTTACATAAGATGGTCTCTCCATCCATGGCAAGACTATATGGAAAGTGCGACGAGACACGTGTCCGCAGAAAGTGCGTGGGCCAATTCAGCTGGCGGTGGAAACCCGCACACGCGCCGACCGCCGCGGTCGGGTATATTTACTGTCGATTCGCAAATACAACAAGAATTCGCCGTCGTTTTTGTTTTCATCCACGGCCAATTAGGTCAGCGGGGCTCTATATTTAGTGTTAGTGTTAGGCCTGAGAAGAAGAAGAAGAAGAAGAAGAAGAAGAAGATGAAGGAAACGTGTGCGAGGGGTGGCCAAGGTCCTTGAGATTTAGGGAGTGTTGAATTCAGAGTTTTGTCCCTGGAGGTGCTATTGCAAATCCCGGGGGTGTAGACATCGAATGAAGGGGGGGGGGGGGGGGACACTTTTCAAAACTACCACTGCACATTAATTTGTTCTGATACAAAAAATAGTATTAAGATATACTATTTTGGCCAAAATATATGTCAAGAAATGTGAAAGTGTAAGTATTTTATGTTGACACGTTTACTCACAGCTCTTGATGACATGTCCAGTTAAATTTGAGATTTGTCGGAGATTAGATAAACCTGCCCCTTCTCTGCTTTTTTCTGCTTATTTCAGCTCTCTGGCCACTTACTTTTGTGACACAGAAAACTTTAGGTATAGGTACTTAATTAAACCTTCAAAGCAGCATTTCCGTGCCATTTCAAAATTAAGAAATATATAGAGCTTGTAGCCAATTTATTCCCGGGGGGGCGAATGACAATTCCCGAGGGGGCTTCGCGCCCCCCCCCCCCCCCCCCTCCCCCACCCGGGAAACCACAACGACCATATTGGAGAGAGAGAGAGTGAGAGACACATTTTGAGCTGTTAATAATATGCTTACCTACGACGACTGAGGAAAACCTCGGAAAAAACCTTCAGTCAGGACTGCCGCGGTGGCCGGAATCGAACTGGCGACCTCCCGAATTATAGAGTCTCGCGTCTCATACCGCCGAGCCTATCGTATAATATAATAAATGCGTTTAACCTTTACAGAGATCACGAGTGTTGCTCAATAGATCTGACTAATGACTTCCGATATGTTAAAACAGAACTGTTATAACTAAATCGGCGCCTAGCTTGTGTTTGTATAAGCGCGAAGACTTATATACTGGCGACGCCGTAAGAAGCAAGGTGTCCCCTAAAATTCTTAGAAGAGACGATCGCTCCACACGGTCTATTTCAACAACGGTATTCAACTCGAGATTGTCCGCCCGATAGCTGCATTGTTATTGTCCACTGCATTGACTGCACCAACCATTGGTGAAAGGAATGCGACCTCACCACGTCTGACAACATGCGGGCGATATTATCACTACAATGCCGGAGGCAGGAGAACGGGATGCAACTATAGTGTATTGCAATGAATCTGTGGTCCTAGGATCCTAGGACCACAGATTCATTGCAATACACTGTAGATTTAGGTTGGTAGTTGTCACACGCGTCACTCCACTATTATTACATGATCCGTGACGACAACACCTTGCAAGTTAACGCGACGCGACTATACTCGCCCGGCTGGCTGGCAAGGACAAATAGGTGTTTTGCTGTTTGCCGGGAATAATATTATGGGGGTCACTTCACTATACACACACACACACATGCACGATATCAATGGCGCGCTTTTTCTTCGAGACTATATGATCATAGGATTCAAAATGGCGGCGGTGCTGTCGAGAAATGCATAAACAGGAGTGTCAAGTTAAGTCATTCACTACGTTTATCAAGCGGACTGGGATCGGACTGACTTCAGTACGCACTGAGTTCGGAACCCGTTAAGCAAATATCTTCAACGGGCGAAAACACACACACCTTTGGTGTGTGTTTTCGCCCGTTGAAGAGCTCTGATCAGGGTTCGAAATATTGCGGTTTTAATTGTTTTTATCTTGACAAGGAACAGTGTACAAACCAATTACTAGGTCTTATATAACGTTTTACCTGTTCTATACTATGTTTCCGTTTTAATTAACGGTATGCATACCGACTCATACCGCCCCACTTAAGCTCTGATCAGGGTTCGAAATATTGCGGTTTTAATTGTTTTTATCTTGACAAGGAACAGTGTACAAACCAATTACTAGGTCTTATATAACGTTTTACCTGTTCTACTATGTTTCCGTTTTAATTAACGTCACAGTCAGAGCGATCAGGCGATCGTATGACGCAGAGAGATGGCGTTACTCAGCACAACAAAGATAAGCCGATTATATAGATGTCGAGTGCAGATGCACTGGGACAACTCTTATATTTCCTTGTATATATTCTTTTACAATTACATCAACTCACTCATGTGTATTATTTATTTACTTATTTATTCAGTTATAAAAACTGATTTACAAAGGACAATAAATAGAAAATAAATAGCAATCAATAATACCAAAACAAAACAAACTACTCTAATATAGAAAAAATCAAGAACAATAAAAATGAATTGAGGAATTAAATTAAATAAAATCAAGTAAAAATGCATTATATTCAATAATAAAAATAATGTTAATAAATTTAAAGGAACATGAAGGAGAAATGTGAATAAATATATATATATATATATATATATATATTTATTAAAACACTAAAGTTTTCGTGGCCAGGATTTATGTCAGTAAAATTAAAATAATTGCGGGTTATTCCGCCACGTCCTACCTCCATATTGTGCCGACGTTTCAGGAACCTTATGGATCCTATCCTCAGGGTTGAGATCTCGACGCCCTGAGGATAGGATCTATAAGGTTCCTGAAACGTCGGCACAATATGGAGGTAGGACGTGGCGGAATAACCCGCAATTATTTTAATTTTATTGATATATATTTATAGATAAACAAAGGTTACTGTGTTATCATTGTTGCAAGTTCGCGCCGGCAACCAATACCTACAATACGAGTCTTTTCCTTTAGTACCTACTCGAGCAAATCATAATGGAGTTCGTAAATCATCCCTAATGGATCGGTTTCAATTAGGTGGTAGGAACCTATAGGTAGGTATTCGCACTGTCCGATCACTGATTCATATGTTTCGTATTGGAAATATCGACCTTTGATTGGTTATCGCTCACTCGTCGATGGTGTTTGGAGCCTACAGGGTTTGTTTAGTCGCTTTAAATTAAAGTCCCCCACTGAAAATCAGTTTCGTTACTGGAAGGGTAGACTCTAAATGTGAATTTATTTATTTTATTTATTTTAGGAAAAAACACACTCAGTCAGGACTGCCGGTGGCCGGAATCGAACCGGCGACTTCCCGAATAATAGAGTCTCGCGTCTTTACCGCTGAGCCGCCTCTATCGGTCCGATAATATTGAAAACGAAGGACAGTATGTATAAAGTCAGTGGTGTATTCGAGCCTAGGCGGGCTTAGGCACCGCCTAGGCACTTTTATTTGGAGGCTAGGCTAGCCTAGGCGCTTTTTCCACGTTAAATTTCAAGAACCCATGTAGTATTCACAATATCTATAAATATGCTACCCCAACGTCTTTATGTATTCAGGTTTAATTTCTGTCAAATCTTTTTCCGGCCACTTAAAACAATCCCCCTACCCCCCCCCCCCCCCCCTACTCCCACCCAGTGCATACGTAAATTCGACCGCCTAGGCTGGCCTAGGCACTTTATATTCTAGGAGATGAGAGATTGATTAATAGGGCTTAACGTCTCATGTTTGTGCAACAATGGCAGATGGCTAATCGAGACGATGAGCGGGTGATAATGAAGATGAGGAAGATGATGAAGAAAAAAGCCAAGTCCGAATCAGATCCATATTGCACATCGCGCCGGTCGTCATACGGGAGTCCAGCAAGGGAGGGCAGGGCCATGTGGGAGGTCAATGGGGGGGGGGGGGGGAGGGACAGGGTCTCCTTTCGTCGCCTCTTACGACTAGCAGAGTCACTCTGGGACTAATGTACATAGATAGGTACACGTCATTTTAAAGCATTAGAAAGCAGCAAGCATGATCGACGGAAGGACAGAGCATTAAATCAGTGGCGTAACTACCGGGGTAGCAGTGCTACCGGGCCCCGGAGTGAGGCCCCCCCTCACGTTTTTCTACGTTTTTCAAAAGCTGTTAATAAACACGTAAATTGTAAAACTTGTGTAAATTGAAATTGAAATAATTGAATTTAAAATTTTGTGTTCATGAGAATCGAGATGCGACTGGAAACAAATAATAATAATAATAATTATTATTATTATCGTAATGTATTATAGGCATGATTGCTTCACACATCCTATCCACAGCTTCGTTACTCATTTTCTGTCAAACCCCCTTCAAATGTCTCAAAGTTTTCTTCTCTGCATGTTCTCTGTTTTCTGGCAAAAGAACATGTAATTATATCATGTCAACACATAACATTGAAACAGCACGAATTTCTTCAGCTCACACAGTCAAATTACAACTAACAATATGAGGAGGATGGGGGCAAAATTTTTTTGTTTGCTGGGGGGCCCACTGCCAGGTTCTTACGCCACTGCATTAAATCATCAGAGTCATACGAAGGCCACCGTGCAGGAACCCATCGGGTTCAATATGCTTTCATCACACTTCGTCCAGACGAGCTCGCTACATTATGTATGTGCATGTCATGTTTATGTAGCGCGGCGAGCGAGCGAGCGCGATCAAGCTTACTGTAAATTATTATTATCTTTTCACATTATTTTAATTCTGACCTCGGATTCACACACACAGACTGTCGATCTTTCAATTCACAACCTGACCGTGCGTTCGACACGTGAAAACACACACAAAACGAACAGTAAGAACGGTCATAAACATACAAAGTAAAAAAAAAAAAACTTACAAAAGCGTGCGTTAGTAATTTTCGAGAGCATTCGCGTTTTCTACCTCAGACGCGGGAGTGCCCTCGCGTCCGAGGAAGAGAGCGCGAACGCTCTCGAAAATTACTATCGCACTTTGGTAATTTTTTTGTTTTTTAATGTTTGTGGACCATGGTTACTATTCGTTTTGTGTTTTATTTAATTTACAATTCCCCCGGTCTAAGAATCGTGGTTTCGCCGAAACGTACTAAACTGTAAAAAATTAAAAAGTTTCAGTATTATTGTGCTATCTTGTTGTTTTTCCCCCGTCTGGGCCTGGGGTAGTAGAACTTGGGCCAGGCTGACTCAGCTAGTCGTAAGAGGCGACGAAATGAGGTCCTACCAGTTACATTTCGCTCCCCTAAACCCTTAGTTTTATTTTATTCCTCCATAATTGCCTTTTGTTTTGCATGGAAGGATGATAATAATAATTTTTCGTAGGAATCCCTGTTATAGGGTGCACGGCAGCTTTACCTGATGTGCCCCTCTTCAGGTGATTAAATATTTAATTAGAGTGTTGGATAGTTGGGAAGGAAGGTCCGAGGGCCTATTATAGTTGTCCCAAGACTACCTTACACATGCTTTCGTCACAGGCGACTGGTTTGTAGCCAATCAGCGATCGGTATTGGCCCGGATGTGTCTCGGGCGGTTCGCTGGTTGGCTACGACTGCCCCAGATGTGACGAAAGCAGGTGTAAAGTAATCTTGGGCCTACTATAGTAGGACTCAATCCAAGCATTCCCGTTTACAACTGAGGAAAACCTCAGAAAAAAACCCCCTTCAGTCAGGACTGGCGGTGGCCGGAATCGAACCGTCAACCTCCCGTCGAATCAGAGTCTCGCGTTCTATACAGCTGTCGGTCGGTGGTGCAAGAATGGTTGAGTGACCGACGGTCGTGGGAGGGCAGACGAGTCCAAAACGTGCGGACTAGTCGATCTGGAGCGTTTTCGGTTATTTTAGGAGATTGCAGCAGAGCCGACCGTTGCTCCCTGAGAAGTAGACGTCAAGCAGCGCCGCTCTTCCTACCGTACGGAAATACACAGCCCTCTCTACGACGCACTCGAGACTGAACTCGGACTGTGAATCGATAGTATCGTTCGATATTCGAAATTCAATTTGAAATTTCGATAATCGATACCTAAAAAAAAAATGTCGAATGTTTTTTTTTTTGAAAAAGCACGTTCGTGATTGATTTATTATTTTAGTTTAACGAAGTATTCGACAATCGGAGAGTGTTTGGAGGAAAGGGACAAGTAGGAGGTCAGGAAGTCAAAGGGGAGGATGTGGACTGCTTTTCTCTGGCTTCTGATCACCTCGATCTGTCCGGCTAAGGTGCTGGCTTCTGATCACCTCGATCTGTCCGGCTAGGGTGGCCGTATACCAGAAGCATACGCTTCCGCCGGTATAGTTCAAAGCACGTAAACCTGCCCACCACGATAAGGTAAGGCAGCAGTCCCTGACAGGAAATCACGTTATTTCGTCCTTCTCGGGTCCATGCAGTGTTTAAACTTGAAATACTCTAAGATACCGCCAAAATACTGGGCCTCGGCTCTCATATGTGATTGTGATTACTTACTCTCAAGTCAACAGTGTCACGTCAGATGTGTCCAAGGAATATTGCTATTATATCGTTATGCGCTCGGTTATGGGCCGTTTACATATAAATGACTAGTGATTATTGACTAACCCGTTCAATTCCTTAGTCAAGTCAAGACAAATCTTAGTCACAGCCAACCAGAGCGCAGTATTCTCCCTCCCAGCCAATGAAAGAAGTCCGTGGCTTAGACACGGGAGTTAGTCAATAATCACTAGTCATTTATGTAAACGGCCCATTAGGCGACGTAATATCACGCACGGAGCCTGTAAAAGATTGCTTCATATTTGTAAATTTTATCAGTCGATTATGCAGTCATCATTTCGATCATATATAATTATTTACTTTAAACAATCTATTCAGTTCAACCACAAACGAAAATCCATACACGCACGCAGTAGCGAATCTTAAAATAGCCATTTATTAGGGCTATGTGAAGATGATCCCAGAATAGACGTCGATTTGCCCTTGAAATGCACAGACCGACACATAAATCTGCACAGATTCGCGGCCATCCAACTCTCTCAAGGACTGAGCTTCGCACTTTAGAAGAAGCCGCGATACTATTTTCGATGGCCATAACTCCAATAAGTGCGCAAAGATGTGCCTGGCCGCCCCCCCCCCCTTCCCCCCCCCCCTCATCATTAGAGCCAACCACATGGTCTTCTGTCTGCTCGGCTGTATTCGATTTCATTGCCGCACTAATAAAGACGGAACGTTTTTATTTGCTGCGTCACACGTTCGAATTGGATCTTAAAAATAGCAATAAAGTATTGAGCTACAACCTTGTGTTTTTTTCTATTATAAGCCGATGGACCAGGGTTGTCGGTGTTACGTAT
This sequence comes from Isoperla grammatica, assembly GCA_945910005.1. NCBI lineage: Eukaryota > Metazoa > Arthropoda > Insecta > Plecoptera > Perlodidae > Isoperla > Isoperla grammatica. The sequence continues at coordinate 30,524,042 of OX246747.1, forward strand.
TTTGTGCGAAATCACGGTCAACGGCGATCACGAGCCAAGCCTCACTTCCAGGACCGTTACTAGGGTGTAAAAATCACCCGGATATGATTGGGGCAGTGGGGGGGGGGGGGGGGGACTGTGGGGAGGCCCCCCAGCCAATGCGAGTCCGGCCCCGGAAATTTTTTCGATTCTTAAGCCGGCTACAGACTATTCGCCATTCGTCGTACGCATTCGTCGAACCTTCAGCAGGTAGCGGTTCGTGAACGATTCGCGAACCGCCTGGGTAGCCCTACACACTGTGCGTGTGTCAGTTGGAAGGCAGATGTTACTTCGTGAGTCCGTTGATCATGAGTGATGAGAGTGATGATGATATTGCAGTTGCGAGTGTTGCAACAGATTCAAATATTTTTTGTCTATCTCCTCTTGTGTACATTCAAACTTAACACTTATCTTTTTCAAACAATCGTTCCTTTTGTTTCTACTCTTTCTGTCTTTATCTTTTGGGTCCCACAAACAACGGAACGCTCATCCTTCCACTCGGACTCAATGACTGCAAGTGGCTTGTTTGATGAGCAATGCCCGTTTTGACATTTCAAGCCCTTTGTTGTAGGCTGGCGCCGAGGGTGAAACTAGGCGCGTGACCAGGTAGCGATTCGTGTACTTTGATAAATACCGCCTCTAGAGCGAACCACCATGAATCGCGAATCGCGCACGGGTTTCGACGAATGACCCCCTACACACTATTCACCGGGAAATGTTAAATTATGACCAACGTTCCCGTTCCCGTTAGTGGGGTCGGTCATGAACTCCGCCTCCCCCTCCCCCACCCCCACTCCCCGGATTTCTTGACTAACGTGTGCACCAAAGATAGTAAGATATACCCTGTGAAGACATAAATGTGCGCTGCACAAACGACCTACGTTTAAAAAACGTGTGAATTTTGTTTGGGGGGGGGGGGGGGGGGGGAGGGGGGGGCTAACATGAAGTTAACTTTCCCCGAAATTGTATTCAATAACAGCCCCATTGTTTGTCCACAAATGAAGAAATTTATGCGTGCACAAACGATTAATTAATGTGCATCATAAAACGTCACATTTCTGCATGCGGGTAGAGGGGGGGGGGGGGGGGGGAGGTAATCTTCGCGCATACCAGACAAGACAAGTCAGTGAGCTGTAGTGCGACGCGATGTACGTGGCTCAGTGCACGTGCACTCGTAAAGAAAATACGCGTCGAGTTCAACTGGCCTCTGTCCAACCAGTGAGCCAGCCCGACAAGACAAGACAACTCCAAGTTAGTTTTGGCCAAGGACTATGCTGAGACACTATAGACCGCCCTAGGTGCTACGCGTTACTTTGGTTGGACACCCCTAGTTCGTTCGTTCGGACTACTTTGGACACCCTTAGTTAGTTCGTTAGGACTACTTTGGACACCCCTAGTTCGTTCGTTAGGACTACTTTGGACACCCCTAGTTAGTTCGTTAGGACTACTTTGGACACCCCTAGTTCGTTCGTTAGGACTACTTTGGACACCACTAGTTCGTTCGTTAGGCCTACTTTGGACACCCCTAGTTCACTCGGTATTGCTGTTTAAAATGTCGATCAACCTTGCGGAACACCCCATTTCGGTCGGTAAAAATTGCTTTAAAATGCTCTAGTTCAAAAGTGTCAAAAAGTAAAGCAAAGTACGTCATTCCGTAGAGAATTTTAATGATTGATTCGTTGTTCCTAAATGTTTCCGTTTTTTTTTCAAATGAACTCATTTAACTATTGTTAATTTGTGTTGTTGCAACGCACCTTTCGCAATCATATCAATAAAATTAATTTGAAAAAAGAAAATTGAAGAGAGGAAACATTCATAAGAAAGAGCATTTGTGACATTTTGGTTTTTTTGACAATTTTAAAACATTTTAAAATTCACTTTTAACAGATTGAAATCGCGAGTTCTACAGGGTAGCGGTCGATACACAACATGCTTAGGCCTACCTATTACGAAACAGCCGAGTCCAATAGAGAGTTAGTAGTTAGAGTTATCAGTTTAGTTACTGAGTGGGTAGACCCTAAATGTGATTTTTTTTTTTTTTTTTTTTTTATTTGAAGGCCTACCTATTAATTTTCCTAATTTTCTATTTCCTACCACCTAGTCCTACCCCTACTTAAAACAAGTGCATTCAGCAGTAGGGATAATTTACGCCAGTGGATTGAAATACTGAAAACCCCTAACAAAGAGGGCGTGACTAGAGGTCGCAAAGAAAGAGAGCCGGCATGAATGTGAATGAGAAGAGAGACGAAGGGGGAAAAGTGAGCAAGATCATGACGAATGATAAAAATGCACGAGAGGTCTCTTTGATTGGTTATCGCTCACTCGTCGATGGTGTTCGAAGCCTACAGGGTTGATTAAGCCACTTTAAATTAAAGTCCCCCACTACAAATCAGTTTAGTTACTGAGTGGGTAGACTCTAAATGTGAATTTATTTATTTATTTGCGGGCACCGGTCATTACGAGGAGAGACCCACCTCGATAGGTGCTTTAACATTACTTGAGATTATTGTAAAACTTATATCGAAGTGAAACAATCATCAAAACTTTTCAAATAAGACAATAAAAACATAATAATATGATAATAGTCCTAATAATAGATCTGTCCACTATATTGTTACGCTGCACGTGCGTTTGTCACCTCACTCGTCCTAAAACGCGACCTTCTTTTTCACCATGAGTTTGGCTAAAGTCCAAATTCTAAAGACGATGGTCTCAATCGTAGGGAATATAATAATATCTTCGGTCGCAATGTACGTAGGGACCTAATATAAAAGATTGGTCCTTGCTGAATGCTAAGTAGATCTCAATCGGTCACTTGGACTGTCATTCAAATGTCAAAACGTTCCTCAGAGATAACGATTTGTCAGTGCGCCTGATATATTGATCGGGGCCCTTTCAGCACAAAGGAAGACACGAGATACTTGAATATAAGTATTTAACAAGTCTAGAAGTTCACTATTATAAAGTTGAGTTGAACTACTAGGAAGGTAATCGTAAATTTTTGATTAAAACATATGAAAAGTGAAATCGATGTCATTGAACTGTCAATCAAAACGATAAAACATCCCCGATGATTTCGAATGTTTGAAACGAGTATCGACATGAAAGGATGCACTAGAATTAAAGATAGATGCATGAAGATTCGTTTTCTATACATATTAAGAATAAACTATGTGTAGAATTGGTCGAAATTTTGAATTTATTTACCTGCTCTCTCCCTTCCCCGGCGGACTCCATTGCCTCCTCATCGCTAGCTGACGAAAACTGTGAACGCCAGCGTCACCTGTGAGCAAAAGTAAGAACTACGTGGATGGTAGCGCTACCTGTTAGCCGTACTAGAAACTACAACAACGCACCTAGAGCCACCTGTTGGGTAAAAGAAACACTATTGAGGTGCGCACAAGTTCAACATTTTTAATTTGTTTTCAATTTTTACCAGATGAATGGCTTCAACTTTCCACTACACCGTTTCTTCTTTTCAATAAACTCCACCTGAATTAGACTGAATTAGACACACGCCAAGATGGCGACGAAGTAGTGTCCTCCTGTAGTGAGCTCCGTGTGATTTATCTAAAGTAGCCTAAATTTCTACCCCTACACGCGTTAATTTAGTTAATTCCTTTGCATACAAACGGACAAAATTAATAAGACACATTAATTAGGCACACTTGAGGTTAAGTTTCCTGAATGAAAATGAGTTGAGAAGGGAGCTAGTGAACTTAAGAATGTAGTGTCGTTATTTTTGTAAAAATCTAAACCTAAACTCTGTGACAATTAATGACAATGAATACCCCTTTTCCTAGGCCTTGGTCTAGTGGGCGACCTACCAAAGTAGGCCTAGACCTAGGGCTAGGCCTAGGCCCAGGACTAGGCCTAGATCAGCAAACATTGTGCAATAAAAAAGTTGAGGTGGTTTATGACCACGAAGAAAGTGATTCGGAACGTCATTATATAACTTTTGATGACAGTGACGAACAGTTTAATTCGTCGGGTGAGGAAACCGTGGTTATCAACCCTGAAAGATTGAATGAACATAACACTAGGTCTAAGGCTAATGTTTACATACAGTGGTCCCCAAAACCATTTAGGCCTAGGCCTAGACCTAGTGCTGGAACACAGACATGCACAGCAAAATGCGAACAGGAAGATTGCGAGAGTCTGACAGTGAAACAAGTTGAGACTAGGACTAGGCCTAATTTTGGTGAGTCCAACACCACGACTGGCCTAGGCTCATTGCCTCTGATATACGATAGGTCGTCGGACAATGGGATAGACTCTATTGGACCAGGCCTACACATTGACCTTGGCACTCCTCACCAGTATTTGCATGGTAGTCAGGTAAGCCTAGTCCCTACAGATCGCAAAGACACTGAAGAAGAAAATGTGACTACAAACTTGTTGCAGGAATTAGAAAGTATGAGGATGGAGATAAATGTACTAAAACAAAGAGACTGTGAGAGAGAAAAAGATCTATATGATGCTCTGGCTGACAGGTTCATGTGGGAGATGGAAGCAGAGACAATGATTAAGCTTTTAAAAAGTAAAGTCTGTAACTTAGAAAAAAAATTAAAGGAGCAATGTGTGAGTTGTAAAATTAAAATGAAAAAAATTAATGAACATGCTACGACTATAGGCCAACAAAAAATTACACCCGCACTAACTACGGATGTGACTGGTGACCTTGTAGTAGAGGGCGGCAGACAAAATGAAAATGGACATCGTGCCATCAAGATTATCCATCAAGAACAAGGAATGGAGATGGTTGGCAGTACAAGTGCAGTTGTATTACAAGATACGTGTAAGCCTACAGTAACACCCCCATTTCATCATCAAGAAAAAGGAGAAGATGAACTGCAAGAAGAAAAAGGAGAAGATGAACTGCAAGAAAAGAAGCTACAGCTGGACGACAATAAGTATGGACATAGACCTAGTACCGGTACTGATACGCCGATCGCAGAGACAACATTGGAAGCCCAAGACACCGAGGAAGGAAGGAAGGAAAAACACAAAACGCCAAAAGGTAGGAAGATAATTGGAGATTCAATGGTGTTCAATCTGACCAAGGAACTCAGAAGTACTGGTCAGGAATGGCAGGGAAACTGTTACCCTGGGATAAGATCAGACCAGCTTACGAAGATGATTTCACATCAGGAGATCCAAGAAGACGAAGAGCTGGTGATAGTCCATGTGGGGACCAATAATATAAGGGGGTGGGAGAAAAATGGAAATGCACTGTCGGATACATGGGAGCTTATGACGACGCTCAAACACATTTTCCCCTGCGCAACACTAGTCATGACTGGAATTATAAATAGACTGGACATAGCAGTAAGTCATGTGAACAGATTAAATGAAGACATTGAATATGTAGTTCAAGAACTAGGAGGAACATTTGTAGATGTAAACCAGTGGATTTGGAAGGACTGTTTAGGAAGGGATGGACTCCATCTAAATAGAAAAGGAAATGAAGTATTTGCTAAGATTGTAAGAGGGGTTGAACAAACATGGAGAGATACCATAAGACTTCGGCCTAGACCTACAGAAGGTCAAGAAAATGTGGCCATAGATATGGCGGGAAACTAAATTGTACAAGTGGCCAAAGTAGAATAGAAAATCTTGTAGTATTAGGTAATTATTATTGTCCTACTAGTCCGAATAATTGCTCAAGTAAACCTGGAGTAGATCCAGGATGTGACAACTTACGGGTTAATACTAGTTCTGATAATAGTAAAGATATAGATATAGGACTAGACAATAATTATTCTTTGTTGTTATATGTAAATATCCAAAGTTTATACCCAAAGAAAGAAGAGGTTGAAAATATGATTATACAATGGAAACCCTGTATGATGGGATTATCGGAAACCCATCTCACTTCTGCCATTGAAGACTGGGAGCTGGAGGTGAATGGCTATAACTTAATTAGAGTAGATTCATCCAGTAGACATACTGGCGGTGTTGCCCTATATATTTTAAAAGATATAACTTACAAGATTATTAGTAAAGTTGTTGTAGAAAAAAAATGGTGGGCATTGACTATCAAAATACTAAATGGATATCTTAACGGTATGACATATTGCTTAACTTATGTGTCACCAAATATGAGGAAAGTAGATGTAATCGAGAGGATGGAGAACATGATAGATATACTGAGAGAAGGGAATGGAAAAATAGTAATAAATGGTGACTTTAACATAGATTTAAGGAAAGAGACTATGTATGCAAAACAAGTCAAAGTACTGTTTAAGCGATTAGGTGTTGTACAAGTTATCAAAGACTTTACTAGAATTGCACAAATAGCCAGTAAGGGTAGTGATAGGAAAATAACGACTAGCACATTGATTGACTATGTAATTACATTCGTTGAAGATAGTGACACGTTTGAAACTGAGGTGTTGGATATTCCTGTGTCAGACCACAGACTGATTAATATTAAGTATGTTAAATCTATTAATCGAGGAGGACTAGGGTACAGGATAAACAAAAAACGAACCATCTCTTTTAGGAATTATAAACAATTATTCCTTTCCACAGAGCATAAGGAATTTTTTGTCAAAGATATCTATGAAAAGAGCTGGCCAAATATTGAAGAGGGTACAAATCTTGATGCAATGCTAGACGAATTAATTTCAAATCTAAATGAATCTGTGGATAAATATACTAGCATAAAAACATTTAAGGTTAAGGAAATACATTCCAGTAACATATGGTTTGATAGTGATATTAAAAAAGCGCAAACTATTCGAAATTACTGGTTTAGAGAAGCAAGAAGGAATAAAAGTATAAGTGCATGGGAGATATATAAAGGTAAAAGAAATGAAGCAACTGCATTAATAAGGAAAAAGAAGAGATCTTACTATGCAGAAAAAATATCTGAATTTAAAAACCAACCAAAAGAGATGTGGAGGATTTTAAAAATGTTATATAAAGGTAAACAAGGGGAAGAAACTAAAGACTTATATTTCAATAACAAAAAAATTTGTGGCAAAGAAATGATTGCTGAAAGTTTCAATAGTTTTTTTATTACCAGTATAAAAGAAATAGTTGATAATATTAATGTAGGCCTAGATATCGGGAGAGCCACACAATTTGTAAAGGTTAACGAGATTGATATGATGAAACAGTTTAAAGAAGTTGAAGTATGTACTGTCGTGAGGGTAATCTCAGATAAATTAAAAGATTCTACTCCATGGCAAGATGGAATTAACCTAAATATAATTAAACTAGCATTAAGTAACATTAAATTTAAATTAACTGATATAATAAATAAATCATTACAGGATGGCGTTTTTCCTAGGATGTTAAAATCAGCAATAATAATTCCTATACCTAAAATAATTAATACGACTGACATAGAAAATTTCCGTCCAATTAATACATTGCATATTTTTGAAAAAGTTTTGGAATATGCTGTCAAGGATCAAATAAATGAATTTATTGTAATAAATAAGATATTGGTGGATGAACAATCAGGATTCCGGGACATGCATGGATGTGAAACGGCCATTCAGTTTGTATTAAATGACATTAAGAAGGAAATGGTAGACAAAAAGTTCACCATAGCAGTGTTCCTAGACTTAAAAAGAGCATTTGAAACGGTAGACCGGGAAATATTAATAAGAAAATTAGAATTATATGGCTTTAAAGGTACAGTGCTTAAATGGATCATATCGTATTTAGAGTTAAGAACACAAAGAGTAAAGTATGGAGATTTCATCTCTGAAGAAAAAGAAAATAAATTTGGTGTCCCTCAAGGATCTGTGTTAGGTCCCTTGTTTTTCTTACTGTACATAAATGATTTGGGAAATGTCCTTAAATATTGTAAAATTTATTTATATGCGGATGACGCTTTAATTGTATGTAGTGGTAGAGACATGATCCAGTTGGTAAAAAATATAAATTTAGATCTGAAAGCAATGGAAATCTGGTTTGGAACAAATAAGATGAAACCAAACGTAAGTAAGACTAAGGCGATGGTAATAGGTACTAAATCAGTTCTCTATAAAGTTGATAAGAACATGATTAGCATAGAAATAAATAATGAAAAGATTGAACTTGTGAATGAATTTCTATACTTGGGTGTAATTTTTGATCAGAATCTAAAATTCAAACTTCATGCAAATTACATTATTGCTAAGATGTCAAGGAAGGTGGGACTATTAAGGAGATTAGGTGGATGTTTAAATACTGAATCAAAAATTAATATTTATCAATCAATCATAGCGCCACATGTTGATTACTGTAGTTCAATATTATTTATGTTGGATAAAAACGAAATTGATAAGATCCAGAAAATCCAAAATAGGGCCATGCGCTGTATTCTAGGAGTTCGGCGTGACACTTCAATAGCTAAAATGTGTGAGGTATTACATTGGCTTAGGATTAAACAACGTATAGTGCTTAATACACTAGTGCTTATTTTTAAGTTAACACATGGACTTGTCCCTGACTATTTAAGTAATCTAGTAATAAGGAATAATGAAATCCATCATTATAATACAAGAAAAAATGCAAATATTTTTGTTAAAAGAAATTCTAATAAAAAAGTAGAGGGAGGTTCATTGTTTGAAAAAGGTATACGTATTTTTAACCGCATACCCCTTGAAATTAGAAAAGGTAGTATAAGTAGTTTTAGAAGAAACTGTTGTAAACTTATTAATGAAGGAAAATTAGTAGCCTTCCCAGGTGAAAGAGTATTTTACTGGGACAAAATTTAGTTTAGTATCTTATATTTTATTTATTTTATTATGTTTCATGGGCTTGTATGTATGTATGTACTATGTATGTATGTATGAAATAATGATGTAATGTAATGATGCAAAATAGCAAGATATGCTATAATAAAGAATACTACTACTACTACTACTACTAAACTTCACTGTATACTTATTTTTTCATTCCAATTTTCAAGTATGATTTGATTTCCTCATTTTTGTTTTTTTTACATGCCATTGGATTCAATTAATGATAGTAGTTCTATCAAGCAGTAACAACATCTTCAGATATGCTCTCTCAGACCTAGGTTAGATGGAATGAAAAAAAAAGGAAAAGGATACAAAAATTAGTAATGACAAAACAACACTTTAACTTAATACCTATTTAATATTTATATTATTTTTGCATACATAATAGAAAACCCAGTACTCGTTTCGCACGCATCGTCCGTTGTTTATCGCTTCCCTCCCCTCGACTTGGTCTGTTGTCGTTTGCTCTTGCCGGGCCGCGCCTGTTGTTGTTTGCCTCCCCCGGACTTGCCTCCCCCGGACTTGCCTCCCGCCCCCAGCCGCCCTCGCTTGTCCTTCTTCCCCTTGCCGGGCTGGATTCCCTGCGTGCTGGCGCTCGTGTTGCGCTTGCTACCGGACTTCTTGCCGCCGAAACCAAACTTCTTGTTCTTCACAAACGCTCGCTCCGCAGATCTGTGGACAGAAGTGTGGGAAACTCGTTTATGTAGGCCTATTTTATGTCTATGGTTAAAGAGGGTATGGGCATGCCCATCATAACCCTACACTGGCCATCCTGCCCTTCCATGGGACAGGAAAACAACAATAAAATTAATGAATTAATGGCTATCCTAATCAGTTATAAACTGATTTACAAAGGAGGACAAAAAATAAAACCAAGTTTAAAAAACGAATGATAACAAAACATCATAAAAATTCAAGAGTAACAAAACAAACCAATGTATCAGTACTATAGAAAAAAGAACAAGAAAAATATAAATAATTTTATATAAATTACATAAATAAACAGAAAAAACAAAGAGGAAATTGGAGGGGTAAAAAGGAGAAAACCCATAAAAGACAAAATATAATTAATTTAGCAAATTAAGGTTCCTTCCACATTATTCATTGTTTAAGCAAAGCTAATATTTTCTCGTTATTTAAGAAAGACAGAAAGAAACTTAAGTTAAGGAAGAAAGTGGGAGTTGAGAGCCTCAAGTTCAAGATGGGCAGGGACCGACTACGATGGTATGGACACATGAGAAGAATGGGGAAACATAGAATCCCAAGACAAGCCTTTGAGTTAGTGAATAAGCAAAGAAGAGTGGGAAGACCTAGAGATAGATGGCAGGACCAGGTACAAGTAGATGTGGAGGAGAGAGAAGTAGAGTGGCCAGTGGTAGAGGAAAGAGAAAGATGGTGGGAGGAGAGAAAAAGGTGGAGAGAGTTGGTGGAACGGCAAGAGGAATTCATTTATGAAGAGAATTAAGTTAAAGAAAATGATGTTTCGAGCTTGGCATGCAGATACTGATTCCTGGGATGCCCAATATCATCGATGGTGGAAACATCCCTTTACCCAACTAAATAATGTTGGAATAAAGAGTAGCGATACATAATATATATTTAAAAACAGCGTGGATCGAACCGTCGCGTCGTGAAAACCACAAAATCAAACGATCCGACTTAAAAGACCCGTCGAGAAGACCAAACCGACCTCTTGCTCTTCTTCGGGACGCCCTTCTTAGCGGCCGCCTTCTTCGGCTCCGCCTTCTTGTCGTCGAGGAAGTCGAGGTCCTTGCGTATCCCCTTGCGGAACTTGCGCACCTCCTCCAGCATCTCGCGCTTCTCGTTGACCTTGCGCAACTTGGCAGCGATCTCGACCTCGCGAGACATCTTCTTGGTCTGCCGCTGCTTCTTGGCCTTCTCGCTGCGGTCGGCCGCCACCTGCTTGCGCATCAGCACGCGACGCACCTAAACAAACAAACAAATAAATATACCTGATTTGTTTTCAATTTTATTAACCCAGGCCGGGTTAATAAAACAGTTTTTTTTTATTTTTTTTATATGAAATATAAAATAGACGAGAAAGGTTGAGGTGGTATGGACATGTCAGAAGAATGGGAGAGAACAGAATCCCAAAGACAGAATTTGAAAGTGGAGACCAAGTTAAAAGAAGAGTTGGTAGACCGAGAGAGAGGTGGCAAGATCAAATAAGAAATGATGTAGAAGATAGAGGTGGAAGTTGGCAAGAAGTGCAAGCAAAAAGACTGTGGGAAGACAGAAGTGGATGGCGTGAGCTGGTGGGAAGAAAAGAGAGTGAATTTGAAGAGGACATGACAGGCCTGGCAAGCCGGTGTTAGGAGCTCTTGAAGTGCCCTAGAATCCTGGTGGCTATAGCCACCCCCTGACCTAACTTAAGTTGGAAACAGGAGCCAGAGATATATATATATATCTGGACGTGGAAAGAAGAAATGCAACTTGGGAAGAGGTCAAACAGGAACGATGGTGGGAAGATAGAAAAGTATGGACAGAATTTGTAGAAAGAGCAGAGGAAGAAGAAAGTGAAGATGAGGAGCCAGAGGAAGTTAACATGAGGGAAGCGTCAGGCATGGTCAGACGGCTTCGATGTACCTAGGGGCCAGAATATGATGGGATTAATGTCCTATCCCCTACTCGACTTCATTGTTGGACACAGGGAGCAGATTTAAAAAAATATATTTATCTGCTCCCTGTGTCCAACTATGGGTACGTTCCGAAACCTCTTGAGAATGCTTAAAGCATGCTTGACCCGTACCGAAACCTATTGAATGTGCTTTGTCCAGCATTCCGAAACCTCATTCGTGAGCATATTCAGCACGCTCAATATGCCCGAGGTTTTCACTTGAGCATCTCCAGCATAAGGTGGTTTTTCACGGCATTTTAAAAATGCTCTATAGACGGACCTAACCTTGGGCTTAACCTAAGTGTAAAATTGCGCCAAAATCATATGTTTGCACATGTATTAGAGCCTAGTATATTTAATTGATTGGACTTGAGCCTCTATCAACCTTTTCAATTTTACTACACTGTTTGACAACTAATGTAGTGGGCGTGGCAAAACGACCTTGCGCCTGATTGGCCTAAACAGCCATGCCTATGCTTGAAGTGTTCCGTAAGTATATCGTGCTTATAGATGCTTTAACGTGCTGGAGAAATGCCAGGGGCAAAGCATTCTCAACAATTAACGGAACGCAGCCAATGAAGTCTTTTTCCCGGCTCTGTACGCTCGCTCGCTCACCTTCTGCATGTGGTCGTCCGACTTTGCCATCTCGGCAAAGTAGTCGGTGGGCCGCTTGGACAGTATCCCCGCGGCGACCAGCTTGGGAACGCCCAACAACACGGCCGCCTGCGCCTGACGGTGGAACGACATCTCGCGCTTGAACTCGTCCAGCACGGGATCCTTGTCCTGCGACATCTTCGAGACGTTCTTCTTGCTCGCGTTGTAGTTCTTGATGAACACCTCCCTGCGTTGCTGGGCGTCCTCCAACTGTGGGCATGGGGAATTAAAATATTCAATAGATTATCTTTAGAAATCAGAAACATGCTGGAGGAAAATAGATTTAAGGGCAAAGGATAGTCTCTACGTCAAAAACCGCAGAACATGTTCATTATTAAATAATATCTCAAGATTGCAACAAGAAAGCGAAAATCTAAATCAGCAGCGAACTTTGCTTTGGTAAGCCCTACAGATTGAATAAAATATTATAACCATTAGCGTAGTATTTTGATTATAATTCGACAGTGTTGGGTAAGTTCCTTAAAAAATGGACCTAGTTCCAGTTCCAGTTCCACGCAAGGAAAAAGGAACTCTTTCCAGTTCCAAGTTCCTCTAAAAAAAAAGGAACTGGGGCGTTCCTTAGTTCCTTTCAAAATGGAACTAAGTTTCTAAATAGTTCCTTTCTGCAAACAACCATTTTTCGTTGGATATTGCCAAACGGGATACTAACCATCGACTCAATGGTTATTATCCGGGTTTATGCATTATACACCAAGAACATTGACTAAAAGCACCTAAAAGTAGGAGGTTATTTTTTTTATATTGTTAATTCTTAATGCACTACAATTTACATTAATTATTAATAACTATTATAATTAATTTAATTAAAGTTTTTAAATTAAATTCAATGCCAAGGCTTCGCAAATAACGCCTAAAATATGTTTGAGATTTGTAGGAATCAAAATGTATGTGCTTCTTAAGATTGGCTGGCAATGACCTCGAAGCACCAATTACTTTATTAGCTGGTAAACAAAGCAAGCATTTTGCCGAAAATTTTTCTTCGTCGCCGAAAATATCACTTTCGCCCGGAAAGAAAAATAGTCTGTATTTTTTAAAGGGCAGTATGTTATTGCCACGTACACTAGACATTATAACAAAACGATCGAAAGAGACAGCGATGTAGTCACATGCACTTGTCGCGAAGAATTGAATAGATCAGTGAATATTAAGATAGATAGATAGATAATTTTATTGAAACTGCTTTGAACAATACAAATTGTAATTCGGTGGCAGAGTATAGAACACAAAGTTTATAAGTTATATACATAAAATACTTATATTAATACATTCTTAAGTCTACTTCTAAATATACTAACTGCTGGCAAATCCTTGAATACTTCCTCAGGCAAGTCATTCCATTCCACTATACCCATTTCAACCAGTGAATTTAGTCCTTTCCTTCTGTATTTCACATCTCTTTCCATCTTGTATTTGTGGTCCCTTCTCCCAACATACCTTGCTTTAAACATTCTGCCTTTTATCTCTTTCCATGGCATCTCCCCTCTAAATGCTCTGTACAGGTATGCTAGTCTAGCTATTTTCCTTCTTTTTTGTAGGGAGTCCCATTTTAGTTTCTTTAGAGTTTCAGATACACTTTTGTGTGCATATTGTACTAATTTGATATTTCCTTCTTTTATCCCTTCCTCCTTCACTGTATTTGCTAGTCCTATTGCCAGTTGTTCTTTTTTTCCTATTGTTGGTAATTTCCTCTTTTTTAGTTCCACTTTTATCTGCTTGAGATTTAGATCTCCAACTTTCTTTTCTTCTGTTTGTTTTATTACCCATCTACCCCCATTTACAAATTTTGCAGCCCTTCTTTGCAATGATTCAATTTTGTTTGTATTCTTCAAATTGCACGTATCCCATATTGCCCCTGCATATTCAATCACTGGACGGATTAATGTCTTGTATGCCAGTTCTTTTGCTCTTTTACTACTTCTTCTAATTCGCATAATAAAATACAGTCTCTGGAACGCTTTACTAGTAGCTCTCTCAACCTGTTTGGTCCACTTAAGTTCAGAGTCAATTAATATTCCTAAATAATTTACCTCCTCCCTGTTTTGTACCGGATCTCCTCCTAAGCTGTAGATCATTCTTCCTACATCTTTATTTCCTCTTCCTATGGTAAGAGCTGCACTTTTAATACTATTGACTTTTAATTTCTTCTGAGCTATTTTGACATACAAATTATCTAAGCCACTTTGTAGTTCGTGACAGTCCTCTACCTTCTTGATTTCTAGATATGCAACGCAATCATCAGCAAATAACCTTATTTTAATTTTCGCTCCGATTCCGTCAGACACGCTATTGATAAAAATTAAGAAGAGTGTTGGGCCAAGGACGCTTCCTTGTGGCACGCCCGAAATTACTTCTACTTCCTTGGATACAGCATCCCCCACCCTCACCTTTTGTGTACGCCCCCTCAGAAATTCTCCTATCCAACTAACGATCCTTTTATCAATTGGCAATTCTTTCAGCGTTTTTATTAATAATGTATGGTTCACTGAATCAAATGCCTTGCTTATGTCAATGAAAATTACATCGGTTCGCCCTCCCGTATCATAGACGTCTGTTAGGTCTTGAATTAGTCCTGCTAACTGCGTTTCACAGCTGTACCCTTTTCTGAACCCATGCTGCGTCTCAGTAAACCATCCCGCCCCCTCACAGTACTCATGAATATGGTTAGTTATTAATTTCTCTAAAACTTTGCATACTACAGAGGTTAGACTGATTGGTCTGTAGTTGCCAGCCTCGGCTTTGTTGCCTCCTTTAAAAATTGGTGTCACTATGGCTTTTTTCCAGTCCATTGGTATCTGGCAGTTATTCATGGATGCATTGTATAGTACTCGTAGGTAGGGAACTATTGCTTTTTGCACAGTCTTTAGGTAATCAATTGAAACATTGTCATTTCCTGCTGCTTTATGGGGCTTCATACCCTTAATTTCCCTTAGTATTTCCTTATCCGTAACCTCAAACAATTTACAGCTAGGCATATCAGTATTTCCTGCTTTTTCACTCCCATTTTTTATATGAGCACCCTCAGATCTTGTGCCACTTGAGTAATTTGAAAATACACTTGCATAAAATTGATTTAGCAAATTGGCCTTATCTTCGTCTCGAGTACACATCTTATCTTCGTTTAGTAATTCTGGAATTCCTGTTTTATTTCCCCCTTTTCTCCTTATGTATGTGTAAAATTGGTTGTTTGTGTCCCTCCCCGCGCTGTTCATGTTATCTTTTTCTAGTAGGTTTATCATAAATTTCTCCTGTGCTATCCACTTTATCTCTTTTAATTTATTTGATGCTTCCTTAAACATGTCTAAGTCTTTGGTACTTCGTTTCCTATGTTTATAAAGTTTTCGACATTTAGTCTTAAGCGTTTTGATTTGTTTGTTGTAGTAAAGGGGATCTGGATTTCTACTTAGTGTTTTACAAGGTATGAATGCCTTACTCCTCTCAACTATTTTAAGGAACTCTTGCCACATACTTTCGACTGATTCCCCATTTGAAGCCCATTTTGGGAACTCCTCCCACAGAAACTCGTTTATTCCATTTATATCTGCCTTACTATATTGCCAGGATATTTTTCCTTTGCAACTTTCTCTTCCTATTTCTGTTTTCACTTCTAACATAACCATCTTGTGGTCACTAAAACCATCAACTATATCTACCTGCTGTACTATTTCTTTTGGCCGAACTATGTATACATCAAGTAGGTTATCTCCCCTAGTAGGGCCACCGACACACTGGGTTAAGCCACCCTCTCTCAGCAGTGTGGAGACTAATTCCTGCCTCTCTCCTCCCCCCACTGCATCTATAGTCCAGTTTATATGAGGTAGATTTATATCTCCCCCTACAACAACATTCTTTGATAATATTTTATTTGATGTTAAAAAGTCTGTTAATTTTATAATGGTGCTATAGTCACTATTTGGAGGACGATATATTCCTATTACAACTAAAGGTTTGCCCTGTCCTTTCATGATCTCTACTGCAATAACCTCCTCCTTGTCTCCCTTCCATATTTCCCGTGCCTTATATCCAAGTTTCACTCCTACAGCTACCCCTCCTCCCATAGTGCTTGTTTCCCTGTCTTTTCTGTATATCATATACCCAGTCGGAAAGATTTCATTATCATCTACACTCTTGTCTAGCCATGTTTCTGTTCCTATGAATATGTCAGGGTCATATGTATCTATCATATCACTGAGGAGCTTAGCTTTTATCTGACTTCTTAGACTGCGGCAGTTTGTCTGCATTACCCGCAATGTTTTTGTTTTGCCTTCTGGATCTGTAGGTCTACTACTGTTTCTGGCTAGGCCTACTGTACTACTTCCCATCTTCTGATTTAGTTTCCCGAGTGATGTGGTTTGATTACGCTAACTGTCATGTCTAGTAGGTGGCCAAGCTTTAATGTTCCAAACCTATTCAGGTGCAAACCATCCCAGGCCAGGTCACTGTCACTGATCCACCTGTTTCCATCGACAAAAACGCACTGCAACTCATTACACTGAAAGTTAAGGCACTGATTGTGGCACTGATAGCTCCTTGCCCCTAAATAACTTCACCGCCACCCCACTCGGACCACATCTTTCATCATCAAAGCCTTCCCGTTTCCAATGAATTCGAAGTGTTACTGATGTGATGGGTTGACAAGTGATCTATTTCATGTTTTGTTTGATTTCGCAATGACAGTCTGAGTTGCTTTCACACCTGTCTATGTATAGGAGAAGTTGGACGGTTGGTCGGTTATAAGTGACATGACACGCTTATTCCGCACGAGCAATTTGGGATTAGTCACCGGTTTCGGGTCTTCGACTTGTGCCGGTGTGCGACTAATTGGAGACCCCACGCGGGGGTGGCGTAGCAGGTGGAGGGTTGGGATGGGTAGACAACAATGAAATATTAAAAAAAAAGTTGTTTAAGATTTCTCCTTTCTGTCATCTAAGTAAACTATGTTTTGGCGCTTTCGTCCTTCAAGCTTGTACAGTCAAGTAAAAATAAAAGGAACTTATGAAAATAAGTTACAGTTCCTGGAAAATTGGAACTATGGCGTTCCACAGTTCCTGGTTACAAAAAAGAGGAACTATAGCGGTCCTTAGTTCCTTAAAAAGGAACTAGTTCCAAGGAACGGAACTAAAAAAATCCGTTCCTACCCAACATTGTAATTAGATAATTAGTAATAAAATTAATTATTTAGAAAAAACATACTGATTATAATATAAGTCACGACTTAGCGCATTCAATGTGTAGGGCTTACTAAACCACAGTGCGCTGTTGATTAAGATTTTTGATTTCGAAGCCCATTCTTGTGATATAAATTAAAAATGAAAATTTGTTGCGGTTTTTGACGTAGGTGTATCCTTCCCTGTTAAGGCTGGTCTTACAATCTCCTAATAGCAAAGTTATTTGTAGCAATTAAGATATTTGGAGGATTTCAAGGGTTTTGATTGGTCGTTGCCATGGAGAAAACAAGCTATTCGACGAATAAGTAATGGGAGTCTTTCAGTCAAAATTTCTCACCAGAGTGCAGCATAGAACAACCCGGTTTTAAAATAGTAAACAAACGCGGATTGCAACGGGAACGAGCGTGATGACAGGTAGTTTAAATTTACAACATATATTTGGTAACGAGCATAATGTCCTAAAATATAATAAACAGTAATATGTAATTAATAAGTTTTAACGCCTAGTGTTGGCCCTAATCATTACAGGGCTACATTATTCAAGTTAATCACAGCCTTTAGCTCTCGACTTTTCAACCACTATCTAGCTGACAGATGACATTGCCTGTGTGTTGCAAGAAGCACCTAATTTAGTTATTTTATTTGAACTTTAATTTAAATGCATTGTTTGCTGAGGCTCCGATTTTATACAGTCATATTTATACAACAATATTATTTTAAGACAAATTCACCAATAAAAACAAAGGCTAACAGACCGTAACTAACAGCTACGGACGACCTACCCTTGTCTCTCTGCATTTGTCGTATCCTAAAGGCACAGGGAACACATATTACTACTCTGAAAGATCTCTTTGTAATGTTTTCAGTGTCAATGTTGCTTGACATCGGTAATAAAGTTTCATAAATAATATATCAAACTAAATCAGCCGAACACGGGTCTTAAATATTATAGAAAAACGCCGCCATGTTTCCCCCACGTGAAATTAACTTCTGTCAAACACGATCACGGCAATAAAGACAACTGACCATCAACTGACGAAGAAACACGTCAAGTATCCTAGCAACAGACAGAAGTCACCGCTTTAGTATTTCTAAGTCACAGCCTATCAAAGCCAGTATTTTCTAACACCGCCTTGCCGATCAGTGTATTTTCATTTTGACAGGTGGACCGCATTTTTCGGTGCTGCGCTCTGGTGGTTGAGCTTTAAAAGATCCCCATTATTGGGACATTGTAAGACTGGACCTTAGGGCCGGTCTTACAATCTCCTAATACAGTAAGAAAGTTATTTGTAGCAATTAAGCTATTTGGAGGATTTCAAGGGTTTTGATTGGTCGTTGCCATGGAGAAAACAAGCTATTCGACGAATAAGTAAATATTGGGACATTGTAAGACTGCACCTTAGGGCCGGTCTTACAATCTCCTAATAAGAAAGTTATTTGTAGCAATTAAGCTATTTGGAGGATTTCAATAGGTTTGATTGGTCGTTGCCATGGAGAAAACAAGCTATACGACGAATAAGTAGTTATTGTGACATTGCAAGACTGGTCCTTAGAACAATAAATTGCTGTTATAGTCAAAGAGAGTCAATGGAGAAAGAGGTTACCGGAACTGATTATTTCTCGACGAAATCGAAATAGTAGGCCTACTTTAAGTGCTAAATTAAAACAAGGTACATTCTACTTTCTTTGTACAGTATAATCATGTCCCCATGCTAAATGTTTTCAGTATTAGTATCAGGTTTTTTACTTATGTAGAAATTTTATTTTATTTATATGCGTCTAGGCCTACTAATGTATTTTGTGTATGTACATACTGTTTTGTACATGATATAATATGTTTGCATTGTAATCACCAGCCTGTCACCTGTTAGATGATTGTAAAATAGCAAAATATGCTAATAAAGATTAGGTGTATTACTATTCTCGGTCCCGATTCAAGATACACGCCGGCAAAATGAGAACTAAAAGGAACTGTTTCTTATTGTTGGAGACTTATGCTGTCAATCATCCCCTTTATTTGGCAAATTATTTAGCTTCTAACATAGTAAAGACAGCTCCAAACCACATGGACCGTCGAAGCAAGAGATAATTATGGTCGACCCTTTGAAAAGGGACAGAATCCTGAGCCCCGTCTTCCTATTGTCAAGTGGGTGTTTTTCTTATTTGATTAGATATTATTGGTGGTCACTTTTTTAAAAACTGTGCATCCTTCCTGGTGACAAGCTTGACGTTTACAACCTTGCACCGTGAGCGGGAAATAATCCACCCTTTGAGGAGTCCTCTTTACCGGCGTGTATCTTGGATAGGGACCGAGTATAACTACCGGTACACTACTATAACACATGGAAGGCAACTATGCTGACCATTACACAATCATCGCAAGCACATGATGGTCCAGTAAGCCAAAAATGCACGCATAGAAAAAGAAGAAGATAACACATGGGGTTTACCATACAATAAAAATTAGGGATGCACAAGAATAAAATAAAAAACTGTCAATAATCGGATCGATAATAAATTGACAAAAATGAAGCTTCTTACACTGCACAACAGCTAAAAGAGACCTACTGACCTTGGCAGCCAGTTCCGGTGCAAGGGGGGCGACGCCGTTCACCAAGTCGAGCCTCTCAATCCACGGCAACTGCAAAGTATTCTCGGCAAGGACGCGTTTCAGTTCTCTCTGGAAAAACAAAACAACAATCAATAGATATATTCAGTAAATTCACAGAGCTGGGCTAAATACGACACTAAATAAATAAATTCACATTTAGAGTCTACCCACTCAGTAACAAAACTGATTTTCACTGGGGTACTTTAATTTTTGAAGCGACTAAACCAACCCTGTAGGCTCCGAACACCATCGACGAGTGAGCGACAACCAATCAAAGATCGTCATTTCCAATACGAAACATACGAATCGGTGATTGGACAGTGCGAACACCTGCGGACAGATGCCAGACTCAACGAGGCCGATTCAGAACAACTTCTGCCATTTTAGATACGCAACGAAAGGTCGTAAATATTATCCCTGACGGATCTGTTTAAAATATAAAACCGATATAATACAAATACATGGTTGTGAAATTTTGATGTTTAAGAATTAATGTAACTAAATTTGTAGGTTGTAATACAGTGAAACTTCTTAAGATTATATCAAACTCTCTGGGACAAGATTATTATTTGAGTATCTCTTTATGAAGATGGTACAGTTACAAGTATATTAAGCTTTTGCGACCTCCAAAACAGTAGTTATATATCGGTCATCATGTACATAACGACGTATGTTATAAAGACGTTTCACTGCACACTGTATACTGTTCACTGTACTACTGTAACTACTACTATATGCATACAACTTATTCATTTTGTCATATAAATTTCAATCTGTGTCTTGGGCCAAATGAGGCAGTACACATTCATATTTTGTATTTTTTTTTTCTCTTCATGATGTCTATTTAGTTTGTTTTCTGTTTAGTTTTAGTGTTTGTCCTGCATTTCTTTAGAAACAGTAGGCTATGTATGTTTCTATATCATCCGTCATGTGTATACTCTCATTGTAAAGGCCCCCTCCAGCGAGACACATGTCTCTTTGGGGGCCAATAGACATAACTTGTAATGTTATTTTAAAAAGTGAATAATAAAAAAACTACCTAACCTACCTAACCTAAAGTAGTCAGTAGGAACTAGAGAAGTAGTTGTTTAAGAAAGTTGATACTACTGAGTTCTGCTATTTCATATAAGCACGAGACTTCTGCGTTGCAGACAACTTGACTCACCACATTGTTTACATAAACTTTCGTTGTTCTCTCCAACACAGTGTTCAGTCCGGGTTTTAACAGACCCTTCTGGAATGCATCTTGAAGCTGAAACATGAAACACACAAGTGAAATACTGTAGTACCACACTGAAAAAACACAAACACAATTTAGCTACATATAAGCCTACAATGACATGACGGAAGAGAGGATGCCCAGGAGAATATGTGAAAAAAAGATTGAAGGAAGAAGAAGACCAAGGAAGAGATGGAAGGAAAAGATTGCTGAAGACCTACAGACGAGAGGAGAGAACTGGGAGCAAGTAGAGGAAGTACGATTGTGGGAATATAGGAAGAGGTGGAAAAATTTGGTTGTGAAACCCAAGCTGACCCTGCCAGAAGCAGGAAACGGGGTGGATAATGATGATGATGATGAAGCCCACAAAAACAAAACAGACAACACGAATATTTAGGCCTATATATGTAAAAGCACGAACCTCCAGTATTTTAAATTTGAATGTTAAATTACGTATTAGCCCACCTACAACAATCTAGGTAGGCTACATAGGCCTACCTAGATACCACACAACACTGGGAATCAACTACCGGAGTTCATCAGTAATATCCATCTCAATTTAAAAAGTAGATCTAGGTAGATCGCCACTAGTTAAGGGGACTGGGTACTAAAACTGCGCAAAATTAATGTCATTCATTATCATGAGACACTTCCAAATATTGAAAAAGTGATTCTGATCCTGTCTTTAGTTTTGTATCAGCTTCAGCTACACAATGGGTTAAAAAAATTAAAAACTTCAATATTTCTGTTTTATTACGATCGTTATTTTATTTTTTTTGTAATTATTATTAATTATTAAATTATCAGTAAAATAACAATCGCAACGATAACAAACTGTGAATGTTTTTAAACTCATTGTGTAGCCGATACAAAACCAAAGACGGGACCAGGGAATCACTTTTTCGACATTTGGAAGAGATCTCATGACATAATAAAAAACATTAATTTTGGCTGGTTGTTTTAATACCCAATTACCCATTCGTCTTAAGCACGAAAGAAGACGTACAAGGTCGAAGAAAACACATTCAACCGGTGGTCTTCATCACTGGGTATGATAAGCACACTAAATTAAAACCAGTGCTGGTGACTAGACGTACGTACCGCATCATCTGAATCGTACTCGTGAAATATGTCGTGTTCAGGTTCCATGTTGTTTCCGTTTTCTAAGTTCCCCTGGCTGGTGTCCTGTTTAGGCTGTGATTCTTCCTGTAGATGAAATATTTGCAAATTAGGAACATTGTGCAGCTCACATAAAGTAAATACAATTCTCTGCATTCAGGCTCATCTAGTTTATTTATTTATATCACTATGCGATTTGTACAGAGTACAAATATTGGTACAAACTACAAATAGATAGGTCTTACGATACATACAAAATAAAATATACATACAAAACTGCAAAATATACATAAGCAAAGCATACATTCAGAAATAACAGTAAGGATGGGTCAAAGAAACAGGAATTTAAGTTGTTAGTTATCAAAGAATTCACTATCGCCCATTTGCACGACACATTCAGATCCAACTTCAACTCGGCTGTACTAGTCCTAACGTAACTGGTCTCGGTAACGACCTCAGATCCGTCCATACCTACTGACCTTCCATGCAATCTGTTTTGTTTTTTTAAATCAACAGATTGCTTGTGTTTTCTTCATTTGTCAAGGCAGTCAGTCTTCCACTTAGAAAGTAGTCTTATTAGGTGGTGGGTGGAGTTGGGATTGCAGCCTCGCGAGGCCGAGCAAATAGCAAAAGTCTGAGATGCACATGTGCATTGTGCAATTGTAGTCTGAGGCAGGTGGGGGGGGGGGGGGGGGGGGGACAGCCCAACCCTGACTTACAACTTGCAAGTGCATATGGTTAGATGATTAGATTAAACACTTCAAGGCTGCAGATGGGCCATAACTGCCCGGTGGCAACCTGTCTAAACCTCCCCCCCCCCCCTCCTTGAGCATTCTTATTCCAAAATTCCCTTACTGATTCGCACTCAACAACCTCCTGACCTCGGGTAGCTCATTCCATTCCCTGACCTTCTCTCAACGTTTAGGCCACGTCTAAACGGACGGGCAATGAGCAGTAGCCTATACGTCTGGCAGTTTTCTCCGAGGTCCGCCATCGTGGCAGGGCCCAACTAGTTGTAGGCAATACGTACCCCAGGTGGCGGCCTATCAACAGTAGGCTATACGACCGCAGTGGCGGTGGCCGATGGGCAACTAGTTGTAGGCTATACATCCGCCAGGCGGACCGCGTAGGAAACACTGCCGGACGTATAGGCTTCTACTTCTTGGCCGTCCACCTTGGTGGAGGAATACACTCCTCAACGTAATGGGTGGCAAGTGCTTGTTGCCCCGAGGGGCTGCTGATCTAGCATAGTTACTCTAGCTAAGTAAGCATGCCGGTCTGGGTTAGGACCATGCTGGCTTGTCAGCCCTTGAGTAAACTACAGACCCTTTAAAAGAAAACAAATGCTAGGGCCTAGGCCTAGCTCTGCCTAGTGTAACTGGTTTAATTTCAATAAATCAACCGAGCCTAGTCCTACCTCAGAGTCAGAAGCTTCCAATTCAGATGTCTCTCCGGATGATTCGTCTGTGGCTGGGTCGATCTGCGTGTCTCCCTGTGAAAGTGAGGTTATGTTATGAACAAAAAAACGTAAAACTACATGTAAACTAATAAAATACCACGTGTTAAGACTTACCTCATTATCTGTATCATAGTCCTCGTCACTTTCCGATTCTATTTCAGAGTCAGAAGACATTTTAATACAAACTTGAAGTTCAAAATTATCAACACGTGAGCAGCCAGTCGTTTTGTTTGGAAAGTGGATGGATGGCTTGTTATGTTGGTACTCCTGTTTTGTAAGCGTAAAAGTGCCAACGTACACAAAACAAAATTCGGTTGCCTATCCACAGCCTTTTCGACGGATCAAATCGCGGATTGACCCGTCGAGAAGGCTGCCTTTTAAACATGCCGCCAATATTTCAGAATACAAAATGATATCAAACCATTGATTTATGCCTTCTGACTAAGAAATAGGATCGAAAAAGGACGAGGACCATGAAACAGATAATGAGGTAAGTCATAACACGTGGTATTTTATTAGTTTACATGTAGTTCCACGTCATCACAACTGCGCAAGTACTTCTGTCGTCGTGTTCGTTATATTCCGAATTATTCTTCCAGTTAATTTTTCTTCCGACTTTTATAACATCTATTAAATTAATAGCCTACAAGATTCAACACGAAGATAAGATGATATAAGAAACCATCATCATCATTATCCATCGCCGTTTCCTGCTCCTGGCAGGGTCAGCTTGGGTTTCACAACCAAATTTTTCCACCTCTTATCCTATCTTCCCACAATCGTACTTCCTCACTTGCTCCCAGTTCTCTCCTCTTCTTCGTCTGTAGGTCTTCAGCAATCTTTTCCTTCCATCTCTTCCCTTTTCAAAAATCAGCCAAAGAGCGTTGGCGTTACTAAGGGGAGTTTATGTGGTTCAAAGTCCCCCCCCCCCCCCCACCCATCGAATGCCCTATTAACACGATTGATGTGAGTTAGAGGGCTTTCATTTTACCAAGATGCAAATGCATGAAAGGATTAGTACTAGTAGATAGATAAATATAGATAGATGGATACATACATAGATAGATAGATCATGGATTTATAATAGATAGTAGATAGTCTTTATTTGTTTGTCAAAGGAATTACAAAGCAAAATGGCAATGCTTCTAGTACTATTAGGATATCATTAGTTGATGGTTTTATTTGTTGTTGTTCCTGTTCCTTATCTCGCTGCTGGTTGTATGCCGGTGGCAGGAGTCTCTTTTCTTCCATCCTTCCCTCCATTCCTTTTTTCTTCCTCCTTCCCTCCAACAATTTCACTCCTCCTCTCGCTCCTACCATTTTAGCATTACAGTTTAGAATTACATTAATTGTTTTTAATTGTTTAAGACAATCATTAACCCAGCCGATGAGAGGCGACGTTTTATAACCTCAGCCAATGGTAGCAATCCTAAGTAAAACAGTTAGGAAAATTCGTGTCTAGGAACAGAATATTAAATCTTAGAAAATTGTGTACAGGAACCTAGAGGAAATAAAAATAAATTTAAATAAAAAAGAAAAAAAGAATATAGGTGATAGTGCACATGACACAAGATCACCATTTCATCATCACTACCTTCTGAGTTGCAGTAATCCCACACCAAGAGAGAGGTAAGGTACATAATAGTAGAGCGCATAGAAGTAGTAGAGAGAGGTAAAGTAAAACGAAGCACTCAATAAATTCAAAGTTGTTCTGAATCGGCCTTGTTGATTCTGGAATCTGTCCCCACTGTCCAATCAGTATCACCGATTCATGTGTTTCATATTTGAAATATAGATCTTTGATTGGTTATCGCTCACTCGTCGATGGTGTTCGGAGCCTACAGGGTTGGTTGAGTCGCTTTAAATTAAAGTCCTCTACAGACAATCAGTCTTATTATTGAGTGGGTATACTCTATATATAAATACTAATTTATTTATTTTATTTAATATATTGTATTTTCGTTGGTATCTAATATCTACTGAATGTATCAGATGCAGGGTGCAAATTGACGGCTTAGCACAGGAGGGGATGCCCAAGTATAGTATCTGCTTGGGCAGTAAGGGGTCTGGGGCAAAGCTCCAGTGGCCAGAGGCAAAAACTTCTTTGGGATATTATTGCCCACAAGATGGCCTTAGAATCAATCTGGGGTATTATTTTGAAAGGGAAGATTAAAAGACCTCTAATCATGACAATATTTTATTCTTATTTTAACCTTTCACAAACTTCATTTTGTAGTTTTAACCCATTATGTAAATTTTTATTTTTTATTAATGTAGAAACACTTCATGGCTAGGAATATATGTGTAATTTGATGCATAATGCTAATGCATCATACCTCATATCATATCAAGTGACATCTTTATCTCGTAATGTTTACAAATAATTTATTAAGGTTATGAGATAAAGTCACTTATAGCTGTTATATCATATACGATAGGTATCCAAAGGGGGATTTAGCCATCCCCGGGAGGGATACCTGTTAACGTAAAACAGCCAGGGATGAAATTACCAGAGGGGAGATCAGATGTATAAACAGCCTAAACAAACTCACAAACTAACAAATGTTGTATCCAGTGATCTGTTTGGAAGAGGATGAGGATAGGATAAGATAAGGTAAATAAATAATACACCATAGTTTATCATTTAACTAAGCTAATTTAATTTCTGAGAAAGAACACAATCATACTTTATACTCACAGTTATCATACTTTATACTCACAGTAATATTTGCATGTGTAAACCAGACTCTTTTAGATTTACCTAAACTGTATATCTAACTTAAATTACACTGTAGCAATATGTCCGCACGTCAACACGGAAACCTTCTCGGAAGTCTAAAGAACGCGTCTCACGACAATGACCTACGTAAATTAAATCTTTTCATAACCCAACTTAATTAAACTCGGACTGTTCCGATAACGTGTTCGCGTAGCCTATTCCAGTTAGCTTGTTTTAGATGTGCTACGGTACACATCGCCATCATTTTCTTAACATCTCCCATAAAACAGATTTGCTTGCGACATATTTTGCGTTCTCGGCCTTCGTAACGCTAAGTATCGGTTTTCTTCGCTGACTGAAATAGAAAGAAAACTAAGCAGTGGAAACTTTTTGATATTATCAGACAATGTTGGCCCAAGACCGAACATCTGTGAGGTTAGAAGGTGTCGAGTGATACGTTCATGTATTTCTTTTCTATACAATATTAAGAACATCCATAGGCTGCATGACAGTATCCATTTTGAAAATAAATGCCAGTCATAGATAAATTAGTACTTCAAATTCATTTTTATGAAAACTATATCATGTAAAATTTTATTTTGTATTTACTGGCAGCTTGAAAACTAAACTCTTTGTTAAAGTGTGGCCTACAACTTTGCGTTGACTTTCTTACAATTGCTAGATTGATGTATTAAATACTACAGATACATACCAAATCTGTCAATTGTTTGAGAAATTAAACCCAAAAACAGATTATGTTTATTTACGTGCTCAGTACATATTAATAATGTAGCTTCCCGAGGCCGAGAACGCAGAAGTATCGGCATAAATGAGACGCAACATTTAAAAAACAAGGCCAACAATAAGACGAAAAAACAGAATTTACGTCTCGACAAACGCGAGTCGCACTACTTTGGTAGCGGCTCGAAAACAAACGTAAACAGTACAAATAAATTGCTGCGAGCGACGTCTAGATTTCTACGGCGGTCGCGTTTATCGCGGACGAGCCAAACGAACGAAACGCGGTATTAGTTCGTTCAACGACATACGCGCGCGTTCAATTCCAATCGAGCTACTTAAAACAGTGGTACTAGTTATCGTACGATCACAAGCAATAGATTTCCATTTTCCAGCGCACGTACAACCGATGGGTTTTCTCGTTTTTAATGTGTACATGGGTTTCTTTACGTAAATTCACAGCACAGCACAATTCCATATTTTTGTTGCATTTTCACATCTTGGCAGTTTATTATCATTGAAAAAAACCACTATGTATTGGCATGCAGTTGCGAGAACGTTTCTACGAGTTACAAATCACATACGTAAGGGTTGTCTGCCCACAACTATTACATCGTCGTTTACAGAGTAGTAGCAAAAGTCATTTCGATCGTCGAATTAACATCTATTGATCAATCTATACTCTAACATAATATTTACAAATTACAAAAAAAAAAAAAACATATTTGAGGAACTACATTATGAACAAAGTTAAAAATTAATGATTAATTAAACATATATGTAATTTATGGAGTTTGATGAGTTCACAAAAAACACCCCCATGTGGTTGATACAAACAGAAATATACTTTGAAAAACCGCCAACGAACTGAAAATGGTTCGGCGGATCGCATTCTTTTCCCGGTAAACGAAACGTTTTAACGAAATGCCGTACGAAACAAAAGGGTCGCTAAACCAGTCGTTCCACTTAGTAATCTACGCACACGCGAAGCACGAAGCGGCGACCACACTTCTTATATATACATCAACATGAAAAACTTGGCCAAATAATGAGATAGCATAATATATTTATACAATCTATACATTATAATACAATGTTTCATAGGTTTTCCTCTTTAAATTTCACGATCCAGACGGAACTAACGATTGCAAAACATGAATTACTTAGAAATAAAGCGAATAGGGTATGTTTTTATTGAATTCTACATGAACTTCATTACATACCTAAGTTTACACTAGACTGTATATTCGATGGGATTTTGTATGTGTCAAAACACGAGGTTTAAGGATTATGTATGTATTAGACACGTTTTGCATTATTTGTTGCACAATAGAAAAAAAAACAACAACATCCTTTATAGATACATAAGACTTGGGCATTTTAGTCTATAAATTATGATACATATGAAGCAGATTGTAATTTACATATACAGTACTACAAACTCAAAATAAGAAACATAATCACGAAACGAAGGTTTGCGACATATCGTGTTGGTAATACGACAGCATGTCGGATTTCACAGAGTTATGGATATACACAGCACAGCTGATAGGCAAACATAGAAACAACTACATATAGCCTATTTTTATTTAGAATATTGTTACGTGACTTGCGTGGCGCGCGCGAGTACTTTTCACTTTCGTTATACGTCACTGTACGACAAACGCGCCCAACCGGGCTCGTTTCTCTCGCATACGTCACACATTGGAGTCATCTCCTACAGTTCATCAACCACACGATCAACGAGCACAATTCATGATTGAAATAATTCTTCCGTACGTTATTCCTAAATAGTACGCCAATTACGTACTCGAAAAATAAAACCGTCGACACGTTTGCCGTCGATTCGGTACCACCTTCTTCCATGTTTTGTTCTTTCAATGAGACGGCAATTGCGAAAGACCTCGGCAGTGCCTTAGCTGTAAGTTACCGTACTTCAACGTACGTAGTATTATTGTTTCTACTGTTCTCGTTTAGATAACCAACCAACCAAACGCACACACAAAACATCACTGTCACTGAAAGAGATCATAATTAGTATCTAGTTGTTGCCATTCTCCCGGAACTGCATTCTCGCCGACCCACGTCAATAACTAATCGACCCTCGGTAACCTTAGAAGGTCCGTTTAATTCATTCACATTTTTCAAAAACACATGTGGATACAAAAACATGTAACACCCTTAAAAATTGCCAACCAAATATACAATCTTAAAAACCCAAACAAAATCATCTTTATATATACAATATTTTACAAAGTTCTTTTCTATAGTACTAATAGGGCTAGTTTGGACCATTGGCAAGTATATCCCTCTCTTTTAGAACGGATCGTTTGTTTTTCCTTCACGTCTTCAAACAACTCAACTAGGTACTGCAATTGAAACACCCTAAAACATCCCGTTCGTATTGGTAACGAAAAGGTTGCCGACAGCGACGGTATCTTCCGAGTCGAAGGTCGTTACGCAGCCTTCTACGAGAATCAACGGAAGAAATCGCAAGAGTGTGTCGTTAGAACGTTAGACGGGACAACGTTTGGCGGTTATGTGTCGACGATTAGGATACTTTGTCGCGGTGCCATTTCCAACAATGTAAAGGGAACATTGAGTCACGTTAGTAATAGACTCTGCTTCTGCCTTCCGATTGGCTGTCTGTGGACGATTCACCTTTCTACAACTTGATTCTACATTGGACCCCATAAAATGAGTAATTATTTTTCATATTTCGTACCAATAACAGGACAAAAAATATGTTTAACAAGCATTTATACATACAAATATTTAAAAAATTAAATTCGATATAGATAAGATCTGAATATTGACTTTTCCAATTGCATCAAATGGATTGTATGCAAATTGAATCATATCAATTGTTTTGAATGAAAAAAGCATACAAATAATAATATACTATAATGAATTATTAAAAATGACCCAAAACAACTATTGAAGTATACAATAGAACCCTTTTATAATGTAATTAGCAAAAACGAAAACGATCTGATACATGCAAAACGTATCAGAAGTTACACAAATCAACAACGAAACCAATTTTCCCACATTTCTATAGTTATAACTACCTTTATGGGGTCCTACACTGACAATCAGTCTTCTGACAAATCCGCAATCGCAAAACACAATCGCGGCCTAGAGTCCCAATTGCAAATCAGCTATTCTACTTTACTTGCTGGTTGGGCACAGCCGTCCTTCATCAAGAGCCAAACTCCGCGATAGAAAAAAAATTACGCCACCGGTTTTCTT
Source organism: Isoperla grammatica (assembly GCA_945910005.1). Taxonomy (NCBI): domain Eukaryota; kingdom Metazoa; phylum Arthropoda; class Insecta; order Plecoptera; family Perlodidae; genus Isoperla; species Isoperla grammatica. The sequence continues at coordinate 30,554,399 of OX246747.1, forward strand.
AGTGAAATTACCAAAACCGCGTTCTTCGAGTTTTGTTTAATTTATAGCTTGGCTTAACGAAGACGCGTTCTCCAATCCCCGCCCATGTTTCGTTGTGCGTGCGTTCTTTGTCGCACGAAACAAGGCGCCCGTTGCGATACGAGAACGCGTTTTCGATTCGCTCACAATGCCAGACTGTAAGTCAAACGTTCGTCTCGAAAACGCCCGTGATTCCATTTCCATTCATAGGTACGCAATGTTTGCGAGTAAAGTAAATGGCCAGCGCTTTCAGAGACGGATCTATCATTTTAAAAGTGACGCACTTATCACTATTTGTGGTCGTAATAGCCGCAAAAATGAATTACTCACGTCGAGATTACGTGTAAATCATCCTTCGTGACGCGCACTCTGTATTCACGTTACGGAATCACGAAGACAACGTAGCTTGCCATTTAGCATACCAAATTGTGACATTTTTGTAGTCCAATCACCTATATATATAGTCCTCATTCTGAGTTCAAAGAGGTCGGCATTCTATTGATATATTAAACCCTATAGTCCTTCTGATAGCTTTATTACCCTGACCACTTTAGAATAGGAATACCAAGAAACACATCAAGAGTTGACAAACGTTTACAGGCTTTCACTGACTGACCTACGTCTCAATTTGAACAAAATGAGTATGAACTGTGCAGTAGTTACTTCTGGTGATCCCAGTGGCGACCCTTTTCTGTTAACTAGCGAACACAATAGCAAACATCATGTTTTACAGCGCTTTCTGTTGAATGAATACCCACCCACTCTCAACTAAGAAAGAGAAGCTATAATTTTGTGCATTTTTTTCTATCGTGTTTTATTGTTGTATTCTCCCGCCAACCGCGTGGACCGTGTTACCGTTTAGACACGAGACACTCTTGCGAAGACTCTCGCGTCTGTTTAGACACGAGATGCTCTTGCGAAGACTCTCGTGAAGACTTGCGCATCTGTTTAGACACGAGACACTCTTGCAAAGACTCTCGCGAAGACTCTCGCAAAGACTCGTGCATCTAGACACGAGACACTCTTGCAAAGACTCTCGCGAAGACTCTCGCATCTGTTTAGACACGAGACGCTCTTGCGAAGACTCTCGCGAAGACTCTCGCATCTGTTTAGACACGAGACGCTCTTGCGAAGACTCTCGCGTCTGTTTAGACACGAGACGCTCTTGCGAAGACTCTCGCATCTGTTTAGACACGAGACACTCTTGCAAAGACTCTTGCGAAGACTCTCGCGTCTGTTTAGACACTCTTGCGAAGACTCTCGCGTCTGTTTAGACACGAGACACTCTTGCGAAGACTCTCGCGTCTGTTTAGACACTCTTGCGAAGGCTCTCGCGTCTGTTTAGACCTTGCGAAGACTTTCACGTCTGTTTAGACACGAGACACTCTTGCGAAGACTCTCGCGTCTGTTTAGACACGAGACACTCTTGCGAAGACTCTCGCGTAGACTCTCGCGTAGACTCTCGCGTCTAATTAGACACGAGACACTCTTGCAAAGACTCTCGCGTAGACTCTCGCGTCTAGACACAAGACACTCTTGCGAAGACTCTCGCGTCTGTATAGACACTCGTTGTAAAGACCCTCGCGTCTGTTTAGACACTCTTGCGAAGACTCTCGCTTAGACTTCCGCGTCTGTTTGGACAGAGACAATCGTTGCGAAGACTCTCGCGTCGCCGTCGCCCCCCTCAGTCTTCCCCTAACACCGCCCGCCGACCTTGACCGTGCCTAGCGCCTTCCGTCGTCAGGCTACGACCGGCTCTGGGGGCGGAGCGATGTCGTCGCCCGTCTCCATGGGTTCGCCCGCGTCGCGCCCGCTGCCCAGCGTCTCCGACTTGGCCGACCACTGCGTCGTGTACGGGGCGGAGCGAGCCTCACGTCTTGCCCTGCGTCGGGCCCTCCGCTCCTCCATCACCAGGCGGAGCTGCTCCAGCTTGCCGCGCGTCGCCTGGTTCTCGCGGAGCAGCGAGTCCTCTGGAAGATTGAAATAAATTTAAGTAAGAATAAAATAAAAATGTAATTTGAAAAAATTTAAATAAAAAAAATTAAATCAAAAAAATTTAAATCAAAAAAATTTAATTAAAAAAATTTAAATAAAAAAAATTAAATAAAACAAAAATTTAAATAAAAAAATTAAATAAAAAAAATTAAAAAAAAAAAAATTAAAAATTAATTTAAATTAGATAAACAAAAATTTAATTTGCAACACGCAGGCATGTTAGCACCAGGATTGAGAAAAACCCGGGTTTTTGGAAATTTTAGGATAAAATGTGTAATTGTACACGCACGTGTACTGCAACCCTCCAAAATTCTATTCCCTAGCTCGCAACTTGCGAGTGGCTTTTGATAGTAGGTTGTGAGTAAACTGTGCTGAAAGTACCATTTTGCCCATTAATCATAGTTCCAGTCAGGGGTCGAAATTAACTGTTTTGGCCACTAGCCCTCCGGGCTAGTTGCATCAATAGTTCTCTAGCCCGAGACCATTTTTACCAGCCCGTAATGAAATAGGTTATATTGATGTAAAACGATCATTATTCATACATGAAAGTTTTGGGTCACAACTCACAATATTCGGCAGGTTTGACGTAGCTTTATGGGGGACTAGGGAGTGAGTGGGAATTATTGTTTACCATAATAAACCTGTTGGCCTAAATGAAAAAGTTTTTATTTTTTGTATGTTCTACTGTAAATGGAAAATTATATGATTATATGATATTAAAAAATATGCATTGTGACTAAGCGTGAGATATATATAGGCCTACTGCTGTAGTCAGTTCAGTGAACTGCGCAGCGCTTTCCAGGGTTGTAATTTATAAAAGTACCAATTTTCAATAATAGGTAGCGCACAAGTGCTGGAAACTCGCAAGGTGATCGGCGCGAAATATTATGATTTTTTGAACGGCAATTGTAAGCTCTGGAAAACGTACTCGCCCGTCGGGCTAGTGAAATAAGATTTTTACTAGCCCGAGCAAAGTTTTACTAGCCTCGGGCGAGCGGGGCGAGCGTTAATTTCGACCCCTGGTTCCAGTAAAAATGAAACGGAGGTGTTCTAAAGTTGTATAAGATCATTACTCATTAGTCATTATCATTACGAAACCACTTTCTTAATGTGAATGTGTTAGATTGCGTAACGGCTAGGTATTGAGCTAGGGGAGAAGGACAGGAAGGAACCAACAGCTTACCTTGTAGTAGTTGCGGCCTTTGGAGTTGATAGAAACACAAAGATATATACAAAAAACGTCGAGACAGTTTCCGACGAAGGTGGAGGACCAGTCTTTCCTCCACCTTCGTCGGGTGATCAAGGCCACGTCAGGCCGAAACTGTCACGACGTTTTGTGTATATATCTTTGTGTTTCTATCGGCTCCGAAGACCGCAACCTCTACAAGGTAAGCTGTTGGTTCCTTCCTGTCCTTCTCCCCTAGTTCAGAAACCACTTTCTTAAAATTGTTGACTGACAAACCGTGTGACAAACCGTGATCGCGTGTATACGAACATAAAAAAATGAAAAAAGCAAACTTTTTGGACAAATTTGGACCTTTCAATTAATTATTATTGTATCGTCTAATAGGCAACACGCGTACGATTTTTTGAGTTAAACCAAACACTTAGTTTAATAGTATCAGATACAAAAAAGTATATTAATGCAAGTCAAAGAAATTTTTAAATAGGTTTAATGTGGTCGCATTTATTGAAGTTTCAACTCGGGGATCTGAAACGCGTACAGTGACGCAATGATTCTGTAGACGTGGCGTAACAGACCAATCGCTGAGACGGTGAGCGTACACAAACAATGACGTCAAATCCACTCAACATGGCGGCGGCTCGTTTTTCGCGCCCTTTTATTTATCGTTACTAAACCAATTATTTCGAGGCATAGACTGATCCGTTTTTCAAAATTCAAAGACACGGAATTATTAAATGAGAGACAAGGTATTTAAAAATGGATTAAAATTTTCATACGCGTGTTCCCTATTCTATCGAAACGGGGTAGATTCGTCCGCGCCGTACCTGGGAAGTCCATGGCCTCCGGCTGCTGCGCGCCGGCCCCCGCCCCCACCCCCGCGCCCCCGACCTTGGGCAGCACCTCGACGGCGGTGGCGGCGTGACGACGGTACTGCGGCGTCGCGCACAGAAGGTCGTTGAGGATGTGGATGATGGTCGATATGTCGCGCTTGGGCCGGCCGAAACGGTCCTGCAGGGCGGGGTTGAGTGTGCCCGAGAACGTGCCCGAGTAGACGCCCTTGCCGTGGTGGTGCATCGACTCGATGATCGCGCCCTGGCGGCGGCTGCGGGCCGTGTCCTGCGGAGACAAAGTTTCGATTAATTTTCGAAAAATAATAATTTGATAAAAAATATTTTTTTGGCAACTTGGGAAGAGGTCAATCAGGAACGATGGTGGGAAGATAGAAAAGTATGGACAGAATTTGTAGAAAGAGCAGAGGAAGAAGAAAGTGAAGAGGAGGAGCCAGAGGAAGTTAACATGAGGGAAGCGTCAGGCATGGCCAGCCGGCTTCGATGAACTAAGGGCCAGAATATGATGGGATTAATTCCCTATCCCCTACCCGACTTCATTGTTGGACACAGGGAGGAGATATAAAAATAAAAAAAATATTTTAACAAGGTACAAACAAGTAGATGTGGAAGAGAGAGGAGAGGAGTGACCAGTGGTAGAGGACAGAGAAAGATGGTGGGAGGACAGAAAAAGGTGGAGAGAGTTGGTGGAACGGGAAGAGAAATTCATTCACGAAGAGAATGAAGTTGAAGAAAATGATGTCGAGCTTGGCATGCCGATACCGATTCCTGGGATGCCCAAGATCAATGGTGGAGACACCCCTTTACCCAACTAAATGATGTTGGAATAAAGAGTAGCGATATATATATAAATATTTAAAAAAATTGATTTCAAAATTTATGAAACTTTGGAATGCTGGCTAGGGCATGGATGTCACGTGGCGTTTTTTAATCCTCATAATCACCCACTCATGGTCTCGATTAGCCTCGTTGACCCCAAATATCATCAGCATCATCTTTACTTACAACCAACGTAAAGCACGACAGGTCACTCACTATATGTGACGTCTTCCGAATCAGATCAATGATGCGTCGCGGGGGTCGTCATAAGGGGAGTCCAACAAGGGAGGACCGGGCCAAGTGGGCGGAGGGGGAGGACAGTGGGGGCAAAGGGACAGGGTCTCCTTTCGTCGCCTCTTACAACTGGCAGTCACCCTGTGGGCCTATTCTACCCCGGGCCCAGATGGGTAATAGACTACAATATACATAATATGTATTATATATATGTAAGCCAACGGTTTAGCCGCGATCGCTTAGCCGGTTCCCATACGAACACCGAAGTTAAGCAACCTCGGGCTAGGTGAGGAGGTGGATGGGTGACCACTCGCCTCTGAAACACTAGTTACTGTTGGTTAGAGCAGATTGGAGGGTTCGAAAGCTTGTGTAACAGCTTCGTTCTTCTCGTCAACTGCTCGGCAGTCCAGGTTAGTGGAGGAACCTATATGACTGGTCAAAGTTACACCGTCCTTTCGGATGGGACGTTAAGCTGATGGTCCCCTTGGTACTTTTCGACATGAGTAGGCTACGTACCGGTACCAGGCTTCCCTTCTTCATTATCATTCATCAATCATCCCTCATCAGTCTAAAGAGGCCATTGTGTAGGGCACAATGGCCTCTTTAGACTGTCTTTACCTTTGCCACTGCCTTAATTACAATAAAATAAATAATATATGTATTTAAATTTTAAACCCCGCCATGTGTCATACCGGTATATACACGAAATGGCGGGTCGGCCATTTAAACCGAGTCCGGCCGGTGTTGTGCGCATGCGTGTGTGTTTGTGTGCAAGGCAAGGCGGGCACGCGAACACGCAAAGCACGTTGCATGGGTATGCGTGCGTGCATCCTTGGGCTGCCTGGCTGGCCCAATGACCTCTGCCGCCTACTTCGAGTAGCGCTGCACATGGCGAGCGGACGCAACGCGAACCTCGCGGCCATTGAAGGACACACATACACACACCGTGTATTTTAGGGCCATGAAAGTCATTTCCGAATTTGACTTTACAATCTTTGGTTTTATTGATCTTTGATTGGTTATCGCTCACTCGTCGATGGTGTTCGGAGCCTCCAGAGTTGGTTAAGACACTTTAAATTAAAGTCCCCCACTGCAAATCAGTTTAGTTTTGAGTGGGTAGACTCTAAATGTGAATTTATTTATTTATTTGAGCAACAGGTACGTAATAATCGATATTTCCTGTATTTGTAATTCGATATTCGATTAAATTTCGATAATCGAAGATACAAATCTTATCGAATGGTCTCTTTTTTGTTTTAAATAGCATGTTCGTAATGCATTATTTCGTTCTTCTCGGATTGTAGAATTGAAATACTCAAAGATGCCGCCAGAATACTGACCGGGTCTCGGGTCTCATATGTGATTATACTCTCAACAGTGTCACGTCAGATGTGTCCAAGGAATGTTGTTATTTTATCGTTATGCGCTCGGTTAGGCAACGTAATATCACGGAATACGGAATCTGGGGGGTCGGTGGGAGTTCATGTCGCAAGGAGGGCCGTGGCACATATATTTAGAAAAAGAACGTGAAAGTTGAGAAAGACGAAAGCGGACAAGGTGTAGTAGAATAATTTTGCAATTTGCAGAAAAAAAAATATACAAGTTACCGGCTTATCAGAATAATGATATCGGTAACAGCGTGGTGCATGACCGGAAGAACATCGCCCACACCGGAGTTATGCCCCCTGCACACTTAACGAGGGGCTCTATAATACCCCCACAGGAGGGAGGGGGGAGAGAGGGGGCACTGACCCCACCAAGCAAACATGCATCAGCGTCAACATTTAGACCACCACAGCTGCAGCTCACAAGTCACAAGCACTCAAGAAGTCAAGAACACATATTGTATCACGCACGGCCTTTGTCTAATATGGGAGCTAACAAGGAGGACCGAATCCTATGGCGTTATTATAATTATTGGGTGTTTATTAAGGACGTGTTCGACAACTATGATCGTATGATGTCGGGGGGGGGGGGGGGGGGGGGGAGGAAGAGGACGTGAACTGCCTTTCGCTTGACTTCTCCCCCTCGACCTGTCCGGCCGGCTAGGATAGGACGGCCCTACCAGTACCAGAATAAACAAATACATTCACATTTAGAGTCTACCCACTCAGTAACGAAACTGATTTTCAGTGGGGGACTAAAGCGACTAAACCAACCCTGTAGGTTCCGAACACATCGATGAGTAAACGATAACCCATCAAAGATTGACATTTCAAATACGAAACATATGAATCAGTGATTGGACAGTGCGTGGGAACACCTGCGGACAAATGCCAGAATCAACAAAAGGCCGATTCAAAACAACTTTGAATTTGAAAGCACAGAATCCTACGACATGTAAACGCAATAATTGAGTTCAATTCTGTATCAAATCAACTCGATGTCCTAATCGCAATCCTGCTGCCGCGTATAAACGGGGCTAACATACATCGCGTGCATGATCACACACAGTGCATCGCAATGCGGGTCTACTGTACACCCAGCGCAATACATGTATGTTGTGTAGTCACGGCCTGGGCTAGACATTAGCTCGAGCAAAGTAACCCCCCTACCAACAAACAGCGAACACAAGATTAATTAGAATAATTTCGTCCGTTGGTTTGAGTTGGAATGGAATTAAGTTCAAGCCGCGCTAAACCCGACCGGCAGTACTTGTTGCGTGTACAGTACAGGTTCGTACTAACGGTCTTCTAGTCTGCAACACTCGACTACTATACTGTACTTTACTGTCAAAACCGATAAAGGTGACTCAGTGGTAAGACGCGAGACTCTAATTCGGGAGGTCGCCGGTTCGATTCCGGCCACCGGCAGTCCTGACTGAAGGTTTTTTCCGAGGTTTTCCTCAGTCGTAAAAGCGAATACTGGGATTGAGTCATACTATCAGCCCTCGGACATTCCTTCCCAACTATCCTAACACCCTAATATACCTAGTTAGTCACCTTAAGAGGGGGACATCAGGTAAAGCTGGTGTGCACCCTAGAACGGGTATTCCTACAAAAATTATTATTATTATTATTACTGTCAAGTATTGGTGAGAAACCATTTATATTAAAAAGAGATAGTTCTAGGCACGTGCTCAAACAGCCATATGCTTTGATTGATTGGTATATTTAGGTTTCACGTCTCATTTCTGCGATCTGATTGAAATCGGGGGGAGGAATAGGGATTAGGGAAAGCGGAGGAAAAAGGAAAGGGGGCCGGAGGACGTGGACTGCCTTCCGTCTGGCTTCTACACCTCGATCTGTCCTCTATGCTATGGTCCCACGTGCTAAGTTGCCCCAACGACACAGCCGAGTAGTCCAAGGTGACAACTTAATTTTCTACTTCGCCAATCCCTACCGTCTATAATCTAAACATGTCAATTGGGGATAATTTAAGACCTTCCGTTGGTTACCTGTAACGGTGGGTGTGGCCAAACCGCCTGTGCACTCGACTAAGCCGAACCGCGTACATTTACGAATGTGTGAAAGAACGCCATCTGGTATATCTGTTGATTTTCTTTCAATTGGCGCGGTTGAAAGGGGCAGTAGACAATGACCTGATATCTGTATGCGAATACTTTCGTTGGGACTTCTTTTTATATCCAGCTACGTACCCTCCTAGCCACGTGCTTTCCTAGCCACATGCTCTCCTATGGTACCACGTGCTTACCTAGCCACGTTACGTACTCTTCTAGTCACGTGTCCATCTAACCACGTGATCCGCTAGTCCCACGTGTTCATATGTAAGCACGTGCACGTGTTCTCCTAGCCTAGCCACGTGGGTTGGCAGTCACACTCACACCGCACACCCCAGTTAGTAATTATTACCGTATGGAACTACACTAATGGTCGGAGTCGTCGCCTGGTTTCTCTTTGTCTGTGACGCTGCCGCAATGCTGTGCCCGACACAGTTTACATTGGTGCCAAAACAAAAACATGCGGTCACGTTGCGACTGCGAGGCCGCGGGCTGTTTACATTAGCGCCGTTTACACTAGCAGCGTTTACATCCTCCTCGCAGTGACCGGTGCCCGCAAAGAGGGTCTCCGGCCCCCGGAAAGAATCACCATTTCTCATTCATTATAATGATACTCCCCACTTTTTCCGTTTCCCCATCCCCCCCCCCCACACCCTGACGTGCCCCTAGGTATATTCAAAGGGTGATCATCGGATGGTTGCGAAGGAATGCCCAAGGACTGTTATAGCAGGACTCAATCCAGCAGCATTCGCCTTTACGACAGAGGAAAACTTCGAGGGTAAAAACCTTCGGTCAGGACTACCGGTGACCGGAATCGAATCGGCGACCTCCCGAATCTTACCGCCGCTGAGCCACCTCTATCGCGCGTGAGTCCAGCCAGACCCGTTTCCACGAAACACCAGACTGAGACAACCAAGTAACTAACTACCTACCACCTGGTGAAACCAATTCCCCGCACGAAAAGAGTTCTTGAATCGTCCGAGAAAATGTTCGTTCTTCGTCTATATGATTGTGATTGGCCGGCGCGTCACCGTCCGTAAAAACCCGCTCGGTGCTCTTCGCACGATGAGCAACGTCGAGACTGGGGTACCGAGAAGGCGGTGGGTCCACGTTGACGTGGTGTAGCAGGGCGGACTGCGCACGACTGACCACTCTCCATATCGGGAGACCGATAGAGGTGGCTCAGCGGTAAGACGTGAGACTCTAATACGGGAGGTCGCCAGTACGATTCCGGCCACCGGCAGTCCTGACTGTGAAGGTTTTTTCCGAGGTTTTCCTCAGTCGTAAAGGCGAATGCCGGTATTGAGTCCTACTATAACAGCCCTCGGACATTCCTTCCCAGCGATCCAAACACCCTAATAACCTAGTTTGTTACCTGAAGTGGGGCACATCAGGTAAAGCTGGTGTGCACCCTATAACGCGGGTATTCCTACGAAAAATTATTATTATTATATTGGAAGGACCAAGGCCCGTAACTAGGGTACAAAAACCACCCGGGTTTGATCGGGCAAAGTACAATAGAGGGTCTGGGAAGGAGCCCCCCCTCCCCCCCCCCTTTCTCCCCGGCGGGGCGGCTATTTCGTCAGCAGACATTGATTGGGGTTGTTTGTTCGGTGTGTACCGGCTGTCTGGCAATTATTACGTTTACATGCAGGTTTGAAAAAGTTTTGACTCAAGTCAAACCAAAACCGTCGATCGTTTACATGCCATCGATCTGAATACGTTCTCAAACCATTTTTTAGTTCGTACATTTCCCGGTATACAGCGCCACTTACAATAAGACATTTCACTGCTTTCTAAAGAGACATTGGAACAACAGAGAGGGCAGTGCGGGTAATCTATACAACAACAACAACAAAACAACAAAGCTGTCACATTTAGCTGTCACAACATGTAATCCTCACACATTTGTTATATTTTAAGACTTGCGACTTCAAAATATAATATATTACCATCTAGAAGATACAAGCGCGGTAGAAAAGTGAGAACCTAACCTCACTTTGCACTGCCACCGCCGGTTTAGTTTGCTAATGAGCCCTCTAAGTCGAAACGTATTGGCGGCAGTGGGGTGTTTCATGGCAGTTTCCAAAACTAGTTTTCAAGTCACCCCTGAGAGCAAACAGGCGTGACTCGAACCGATCCAAACCCACTTTCGAAGTGTTTATATGCTGTTTTGAAAACTCAAAACGTTCTCAAACCGATTTCAAACCTGCATGTAAACGTAGTTAATGAATGCACCGGACGAATGTATTAGGAGCCCAGGAGTGTTGTGGGGGTGTTGACCGAGGCGTTGGCCGTTGGCTATATCGTCAGCAGACATTGATTGGGGTTAGTTCGGTGTGTACCGGCTGTCTGGCAATGGATGCACCGGACGAATGTATTAGGAGCACATGAGTGATGTGGGGGTGTTGACCGAGGCGTTGGCCGTTGGTTCTACTGGACTCGGTCCGCTTTTTCGTCAGAAGACATTGATTGGGGTTTGTTCGGTGTGTATTATACCTACCGGCTGTCTGGCAATGGATGCACCGGACGAATGTATTAAGAGCACAGGAGTGTTGTGGGGGTGTTGACCGAGGCGTTGGCCGTTGGTTCTACCGGACTCGGTCGGCTATTTCGTCAGCAGGCATTGATTGGGGTTTGTTCGGTGTGTACGTACCGGCTGTCTGGCAATGGATGCCCCGGACGAATGTATTAGGAGCACAGAAGTGTTGTGGGGGTGTTGACCGAGGCGTTGACCGTTGGTTCTACCGGACTCGGTCGGCTATTTCGTCAGCAGACATTGGGGTTTGTTCGGTGTGTACCGGCTGTCTGGCAATGAATGCACCGGACGAATGTATTAGGAGCACAGGAGTGATGTGGGGGTGTTGACCGAGGCGTTGGCCGTTGGTTCTACTGGACTCGGTCGGCTATTTCGTCAGCAGACATTGATTGGGGTTAGTTCGGTGTGTATTATACCGGCTGTCTGGCAATGGATGCACCGGACGAATGTATTAGGAGCACATGAGTGATGTGGGGGTGTTGACCGAGGCTGTTGCAACCGTCTCCACCGCTACGATAATAGAAATGCGCCACAAACACAAAGGAATGCATGGATGCGGCTATAAATGTAACGTATGTGCAATGCAAGAGTGTTGCACATTGCAGCGAGATGGCAACAGGGTAGGGTACCTATCTAATCCTAACGTTCTCAGACTATGAAAATAACGATTGCGAAATTTAGAAACTACAGTCAAGCCCATCACTTTTGACAAAACTTCCTGCACAGGGAGGTAATGCTACCTTATCGTTGTGGGCAGGTTTGCGCGCTTTGTTGATCCCGAGAGCTATGCCGGCGGAAGCGTATGCTTCTGGTAAGGTCTCATGTCGAGGTGGAGAAGCCAGACGAAAAACAGTCCACGTCCTCCCCTTTACGCCGTACTTGCCCCCTTCCTCCTAACACCCCCCGACGTCATATGATCATAATAATTTGTCGGGTACGTCGAAATGCTAACGTCAGTGCAAACCTGGTAAGGCCACCCTAGCCGGCAGTACAGATCGACGTGAAGAAGCCAGACGTAAGGCAGTCCAAGTACATCCTCCCCTTTCCATCCTACTTGTCCCCTTCCTCCAAGCAAGCACCTCCTGACCTCACAGGGTCATATGATCATAGTTGTCGAGTACGTCGTCGTTACCATTGAACGAATCAGACATGAAGGGACATAAGGGAGGGAGGGAGGGAGTCACCCCCTATAACCCGATGACACGTGGTGCTATATAGCTATACATATAAATAAACACACGAGTGCGTGCGTGCGCGCGTCTGACCTTGAGGGAGTCACGTGACCCGCCGGTCAGTCAATGCCCGGGCCGGCCAGGCGGGGTTGCGACGTTGCCACGTCTCTAGCTCGCTCACAACACAGTCTGGCCGGCTGGAGTCACTGGAAGGACTCCGTCGTCGCCATTCGATATGTTGATCACATCCACACACTAAATAAAGTTCATCAACTTCCAATCCAACCCTGACATCCGCCATAAGGACAACGCATAACTCGCGGGGTTTAGCCCGTGAACAAGACTGGAACTTGATGTGGTACATAGTTAGTCGTGGACCCTACGGAGAACTGAAAGCTTCCTTTTTACCTCTTTCTTGTCTAACAATAAACTCAAATCCGGGTAAAATTAAAATGTAGGCTTAAGGGTGACCAAAAAATCAAAAAAGGGTCTCCCTCCTACATACTTGCTGTGTGTATATAAATAGGAGAATATATAATAATTATAGATTGATTCAATATATTAGTTGTTTAGGGACGTAGTCGACAACTATGATCATATGACTTCGGGAGGGAACAGAGACAAGTAGGACGATAAAGGGGGAGGATGTGGACTGCCTTTCATCTAGTAGTCACTCTCCCTCGACCTGTCCGGTTAGGTTGGCCCTATACCAGAAGCATACGCTTCCGCCGGCCGGCATAGCTCTCGGATCACCAAAGCACGCAAACCTGCCTGCCACGATAAGGTAGCTATTTATCTTTTAGAAGTTTTTGGGCAGGGATTGACCATGGTCCCAACTCTATGGCCGTCCCGGCGCCCTGCTATATAGTTATTAGATCGTGGGGATTTACTGATAGGAGCACCCTTAGTGTTATGAAGATGGGGCTTGGGCTAGGACACAACCCCAGCTGTCGTGGGATGGCGAAAGAGACTGAATTGTTTACCTCTCGCCGCAAGGGCCAAAGACTCCGGCTCATAATCCGAATGCAATTCCTGCCCAGGGACTCTGCTTGCTACCTTATCGTGGTGGGCAGGTTTGCGTGAGCACTTTGATGATCCCGAGAGCTATGCCGGGCGGAAGCGTATGCTTCTTGTATAGGGCCACCCCAGCCGGAGATGCAAACGAAAGTCAGTCCACGTCCTCCTACTTGTCCCTTTCCTTCAAATCACTCCCCCTAACGTCACATGACCTCGGGTACGTCGTTAAAGACACCAAATAATGATAATCGAGTGCAAGAGGTCCAAAGTCAATATTTTTGGTCATATCTTTAAGACCGGCCTAACTTTGAACTTCTTATAAAACCAGAAAAATTTCTTCGAACAGATTTTATAACCATATTATTGGAATGTTCATTATGTCCTTGTTCTCACCATGGAATTAGTAACGTTTCACGTGACCCTGGGTCTGGTTTTGCAAGAGGTTCAAAGTTAGGCCGGTCTTAGAGATGAAACCAAAAACGATCTCTTGAGAATCCGGGCCCAGCTCCCCGGGAAGATACCACTCTGGGCCGCCGTGGTGGGTGTCGGGAGGGATGTACCCGACATACCTACGGCGTGACTGACTCGAGAGAGGCAAACGACGGCGCATTCCTCTCTCTCTCTCTCTCTCTCTCTCTCTCTCTCCTCTCTCTCTCTCTCTCTCTCTCTCTCTCTCTCTCTCTCTCTCGTCAGCCTTGGCGAAGTGGCCGGTGTCGGTGTCGCACTGGACCGGACAGGACGAGACGGGAGACGACGCTCCTTTCTCACGGTATCACGCCAACAGTGGCGGATGGACCCACCTCACACACACACTCGCCACACCTTCGCGGCGCAAATACCGAGTTGTTCTCTTCGGGGAGGGCCTGGCCTTTGCCACGTGTATTATTTGTTGTCTAACGAACGACATACTCGACAACTATGAGTATTTGACGTCGGGGGATGTTTGGAGGAAGGGGACAAGAAGGACGTTAAGGGGAGGAATAGGGAAAGGAAGGGACAAGTAGGTCGTAAAGGGGAGGAACAAGGAAAGGAAGGAACAAGTAGGACGTTAAGGGGAGGAAAAAGGAAAGAAAGGGACAAGTAGGACGTTAAGGGGGGGGGGGGGGGGAAAGGAAAGGAAGGGACAAGTAGGACGTAAAGGGGAGGAACAGGGAAAGGAAGGGATAAGAAGGACGTAAAGGGGAGGAAAAAGGAAAGGAAGGGACAAGTAGGACGTAAAGGGGAGGAACAAGGAAAGGAAGGGACAAGTAGGACGTAAAGGCTCCGGAGGAAAGGGAAAGAGGAGGACGTGAACTGTCTTTGGTCTTGCTTCTCCACTTCGAGCTGTCCGGCTAGGGTGGGCAAACAGGGCAAGGGGGGGGGGGGGCTCAACAAATAGAACGCAGATATCTTTAGTTAGACATGGTGGAAGCTCGACTCCCTACTTATGTGACAGCATAACAAATATGACTGATTATATATAATATGAATATTAAAATAAATATGATATGAGTCGGGTTGTCGCGGGAGTAACGGGTGGTGGTCACATAGCGATGGAGGGGAGAAACTAACAAGTCAAGAACGTAAAGGGGAGGAAAAGGGATACGGGAGGACGTGGAACAGACTTCTCCACCTCGACCTGTCCGGCTAGGGTGGCCGTATACCAGAAGCATACGCTTCCGCCGGCATAGCTTTCGGGATCAGCAAAGCACGCAAACCTGCCCACCACGATAAGGCAGTCCCTGGGCAGGCGTATGTTTAATATATAATGTGATCATGTGTGAGGGTGTTTTGCACTTTGCTACGAGCGAAAACGATCACAAAATGTTGTCTAAGCGTGGTTATACAAAACGCACAGTGTTTCATTAATCGTATACAGTACGTCGGTCGATCTGGCAAAATCTCTTCGTCGCTATGTTCGTCGGTTATGTACACACTACACACATTAGCATACGAAGCCATGCAGAGTATAACAGATTCAATTGAGGTCGGTCTACTTGTCATTCTCTAAATTGATTCCAACCCGTCAGTCAGCATACTATCACAACGTACGTGAGTGAGTGAGTGAGTGAGTGAGTGCGTGAGTGCGTGAGTGCGTGAGTGAGTGCGTGAGTGAGTGAGTGCGTGAGTGAGTGTGTGTGTGAGTGAGTGAGTGAGTGAGTGAGTGCGTGAGTGAGTGAGTGTGTGAGTAGTGAGTCAAGGCGCCAAAGAAACACTTTCGTCCGCTTTGCAGTTCCTCGGGTTCGCCTGCGAGCGGCTCTCGGCCGCATAATCCTACTACTACAGTTTCGATAACACGCACAACATAACACGTAGCCCTCACTGTCAAGAGTCTATAAGTAAGTACAGTCCCTACTAGAGTCTACACAACAAGTAGGCCCTACAGAAGGTGCTAATCAATGGGCAGCTAATTTAAAACGCAAGAACACACAGCATCATGAGGTAAGCATAAGGTGACCAGACGTCCCGGTTTGACCGGTACAGTACCGTTATCAGAACACTTGTACCGTTGTCCCGAGAGATTCATTGAAAAGACGTGTATTTACCAGTTTGTAATTTTTGGGGAAAAGGTGTCCCGGTATTCTGTCAATAAAGACAATGCGGTTGATTGTAACAGTGGGAGGGGGCCTTACAGCTCTCTAGCCCTCGACACATTCGCAGACGTTGACTCACACAATCACTCAACTCACAGTCAGCAGAGTTTATTCCGTCAACAGGTGGCTGGCGAAATACGACCGGGCCTACAAAAATGTACCGACATTCATTTAAATACTTAATATGTATAAATTAAAATGTATATGAATAACAAGGTATTGATATTTATTTTGTTTTATTAATTCATATTAGAAAGCTGTTTTCTGGGCATTTTGCACGCAAATTTGAATTAAAAATCTTTCGCCCCAGACCCCGAGCTTGTCCGCATGGAGTTCGTAATCCTTACACCTTGTTTGTCCCGGTTTTCAATATCCACAATATGGTCACCTTAGGTAAGCACTACAGACTGGAACGGAGTGGCGGCGTTTACAAGGGGGGCTGGGAGCTACAACCTTCCCAAATACCCGTAAATACCACCTCCCAAAATCCCGAATAAAATCAACTTTAGAATATCACTATAAGCTATTTTATGAGGCTATAGCACTTCCCACCTATTCATTTGATTATTTGTTGTTTAATGACGTGCTCTAGAACTATTATCATATGAAATCGGCGAGTGATTGGGGGTAAGAGATAATTAGGACGTGTAAAGGGGAGGAATAGGGAACGGGGAGGACGTGGACTGGCTTTAGTCTGGTTTCTCCCCCTTGACCTGTCCATCTAGGGTGGCCCTATCACTCATACACATACGCTTCCACCGACATAGCACGGAAATCTGCACACCACACACGATAAGGTAGCCAATTTTTACCGTATTTGCATTAATTTTTTTTCAAAATTAATTTTTTCAAATTAATTATTTTTAGAAATTCATACTTATAAACCTTTTGTTTGCCTTCGCAGAGTAAAAGATAATTTCACAGATGGTTATGTTCCAAATAACTACACAACCTTTACGGTAACGATGTACTTTGATAATAACAAACAAATATTACCACAGTTTGCCCAATATTACCAAGGTCCGTCGATCCCCTGGCGGAGGTTCGGTAGTTCGACGAGCCGACGCCAGGGGATTTACGGACTTTGAATACGACAACTTGACCACGTCTTTGAGATATTCTCCTTTGAGTGATCGCCACCGGGTTCTCGAGGTTAACCCTTCCTTCCGGTCAGTCACCTCCCGGCGAAACCGGAAGTGGTGACACTTCTCGAAATGTAAATATTGAATATAAATACACAAAGCAATCATAGCTAGTTTTAGCCAGGTCGGCATTAGCAAGCGCGCGTGAGGTTATGAGTTCGATCTCGGTTCAAGGCTTTTTGAGTCCAGGGCCGTTTTAATTTAACTATTGATGACAACATAAAATAAATAAATAAATAATTTTACATTTAGAGTCCACCCACTCAGTAACTAGACTGATCTGCAGTGGGGGACTTTAATTTAAAGTGACTAAACCAACCCTTTAGGCTTCGAACACCATCAACGAGTGAGCGCTAACCAATCAAAGATCGATATTTCAAAAACGGAACATATGAATCAGTGATTGGACAGTGCGAACACCAGCGGACCAAATGTCAGAATCAACAAGGCCGATTCAGAACAACTTTGAATTTATTGAGTACTTCGTTGCTAGGACGGCTCCAAAGTCACCGTTTACTTATTCCTAAGCCAAGAAGTGATGGAATTGAATCCATATTAGAAGTTAAAACACTTCTGCCTGAAGCGAGATTTGAACCCGGGACCTTCTGCATTGGAAGCAGGGATGCTAACCACTGGACCAACGCGCCACCTTTATTTAGTATTTTTTACTGTTAATGACAACATATAGGCACAACTTTTTAGGTCCTCCCATTTCCCCTTTCCTCCCTTATACGTTCTACTTGTCCCTTTCCTACAATCACACACCCCCCCCCCCCCCCCCCCCCGCGGCGTTAGTTTCGTTAGTTTCGCGTTCTAAAAACTGAATTCAAACTCTAAAAAATTGCAGTTTTCTCAACTCATCTTTTAGTAGTTCATACAGAACCACATTGCCGAAATTTGCCATGTTTCCATAATATTGTGTGAGCGCTCTCAAATTTTAACTAAAAAAACATTAATTTTACGGGGTTTTTGCAGTGAGACTCCTACCTACTCTTTGTACGTCATTTCCCAGTTTTTCGTTCTTACAAAACTACATTCCCCGCCAATTATCCCTTTCTTTTTTCAATATTGTGTGTAACGCTCTCAAAATATAACTTAAAAAAAAAATGTATACATTAATTCGTGGCCGTTTTGCTATGTTCATATTTCGAAATCGACATCCAACATCAAAATTTTGGCATGACACATGCGCGGTCGCAACTGCCAAGGAAAGGAAAGGAAAGGAACGAACGCCGACGCAGAGTTGCATTTGTGTGCACCCGTGTCAACAACATGCACGCATGGATGCGACGAGAATAGACGCACGCACACTCACGCACGCACGGGGTTCCTATGACCTTGGCAGGCAGGCAGGCAGGCAGGCAGTCGAGCCCGGAGCCAACGAACCTGCCCACAGGCCGCAAGAAACATCACCTGTGTTGAAACAAGGGGCAAGGCCCCCAGTGGCGTACAGGAGCACTTGCAAGCAGTGGCGTACTCCCAGTAGGACAAGACAAGACTCAGTGGCATCAGGAGCATTTGCAAGCAGTGGCGTACTCCCACTAGGGCAAGGCCCCCAGTGGCGTACAGGAGCAAGGGCTTAGAAGTAAGGCGTACTCCCAGTAGCACATGGCTCAGTGGCACTTGCAAGTGGGCACTTCCTAGTGGGAGTACGCCACGTACTCCCACTAGGACAAGACTTAGTGGCGTCAGGAGCATTTGCATGCAGTGGCGTACAGAAGCAAAGGGCCTTAGAGTAAGGCGTACTCCCAGAAGATTGAAAACCACCTCCTCTCCTAGTGTCGGAAAGGGTTTTAGCAAGGGGTTTTAGGACTTACTCTCAGTGGTATAAAGAAAGGAGTATGCCACACAAAAGGAAAGAAGCTTCTACTGGCGTATACAATGAGTTAGACCTACTCCCAGAAGAGTGAAAAGGATCTCCTAGTGTCGAAAAGGGATTTAAGACTTTCTCTCAGTGGTAGCCTTACCCCAGTGGCGTATACAATGAGTTAGACGTATACTCCCAGAAGAGTATAGCCTTACAAATGGGTATAATGCTATAGTAGCGTCGAGAAGAGACAAGGTTTCAGTGGTGCAACCGTCAACCGAGTCCTGATATATCGACTCACAATGTATCGATACAAGCGATATATCGCAGACAGAATATCGATACAAAATATCGATATATCGGGTACATTGTATCGGTATATCGAAATATCGATATTTTTTGCCCATCTCTACTCCTGAATACTTAGCAAGTGTGTATACAAGTACACTATACACTCGCATGTCCAAGCAAAACTCTGAAATTGGCCCATTCGCATTCTTGATGCCGCAGCCCAGACAACAGACGACCGACTGTCTGTCTGTCGATGTTCACATCACATGCGCACGATGCGACGAGAGCTGAACAGTGGGCAACGGCCATCGGCGATACCGACTCAAGGGGTGTTTGCAACGCTGGGATTGAAATCTACTAGTTTGTCGTTGGAGAGGTTTCCGTAACATATATGGTATGTCGGACAACGTAAAATACAGCGTGCGCACTCACCTACAACTCTAAAAGGGGTACTCAAAGTACTCCTTCAACGAAAAGAGTGTACAAAGTGGTCAGTCATCTATAAAACTCGTAAAAGAGTGTATACGAAGTGTGTTGAATTGACTCTTCTACTAAACTCATTTACAAAGTGTGAACAAAGCTCACGACTCACGCATCAAACTGGATGTGAGCTCACCTATAGTGCATCCAAGTTTACTTCACACCTGCTTTCGTCACATCCGAGGCAGTCTTAGCCAACCAGCAAACCGCCCAAGACACATCCAGGCCAATACCGATCGCTGATTGGCTACGAACCAGTCGCCTGTGACGAAAGCATGCGTAAGGTAGTCTTGGGACAACTATATCAAGCCCTTTAAAGGGGTGGAAAAAAGTACATATCAAGATGTTAAAGTAAGGGCTGCACAAAGTGCGGTGGACTCACCTCAGCGGGGTCAGCCCGTGACGTCAGAACCTCCGACGACAGCTGTTTGAGCGTCTGGGTGAGATTCCTCGAGGCCTCCGCCAACGCTCTCGTATCCAACACGGGCTTGACGGCGGGGTCGCACTTGCACGCGGTGGGGGCGACGGGGGCGGCACTACCACTAGGGGGGGCGGCACTGGGGGCGGGGGCGGCGTCTATCTTGCGCGTCGCGTTCTCGAGGCTCTTGAGCGGTGACGGCGTCGCCGCCGCTGAAGACTTTCTCGCCGTCGACTTGGACGCTTCCGAGGAGGAGGACGATGATGATGACGTGGACGCGCCGCTCTGCGATAACGACGACGACGACGACGACGAGCTAATACTTGTGGAGTAGAACGAGGACAACGGCTTCAATATGGACGATACCGGAGGAGTCGAGGGAAACTTGAACCCGACCGAGGTAACCTTGTTCATGTTGTTGTTGTCGGGGGTGGCGGAGGAGGAGGAGGCGGTGGCGGCCACCTTGCGGGGGGTGGGCGACGACGACGTAGTCGTCGTCGTCGTCTCCGGAGACGACGCCGGCGACATCTCCGGACAGAACGACGACGCAAACACTAGTTTCGGGTCTGTGGTCGTCTTGTAGGCCTCGTCGGACGTCGCCGTCGTCTTGGGGTAGAAGAGGTAGCCGGTCTTTGTCGTCGCGTCGACCTCCGTCGTCGTCGTCACCTTGGACGCTTCCGACGTTGACGACGACGATGACGACGTCTTACTCGATCGCTTGGAGGATACCGACGAGATCTTTACGGCGGACGTGCGTACGTCCTTGGCGGTGAACGACGTCGACGATGACGCCGCCGCCGCCGAGGAGGTGAAGTTCTTGGCCATGCCCGTGATGACGTCACTGAGCGAGGAGGCGAGGTGGTTGCGGGAGGCGAGCAACGAGGTGGTGGAGTCGCCGCTGTTGCCGTTGCTGCTGGTGGAGGCGGCGGCGGTGGACGAGGTGGAGCGACGTGAGGTGCTCGGGGTGACCGTGGAGAGCTGCAGCTGGATCAACATCATGTGGTCGCCGAGGCGCATCGTGAGATTGAGCGGCGCCTTGCCCGAGAGGAAATCGTTTACCTGAAACACAACACAACAACACGTTAATTAACAACGCAATCGTACTCGGAGGGAATTCTTAAGAGGAAGGACTACTAGCCAATATTAAAACCCGCAAAAAATTAACGTATTTTCGTCATATCGCAATAACGCCACACAATATCGAAACAGTGACACCTATGCATAATTTGGATTCGTGAGAGCTCAATACCAAATGAAAAAGATTTCGTAGATTGTAGTAATTATAGTTGTAATTTCTAATTAACTTGTAAATTAGTTAAATTACAAATAATAATTATAATTACTGCAAACTAATAAATCTTTTTCATACGGTATTGAGCTCTCACGAATCCAAATTATGCGTAGGTGTCACTGTTTCGATATTGTGTGGCGTTATTGAGATATGACGAAAATACGTTAATTTCGCGGGTTTTAATATTGGCTAGTAGTCCTTCCTTGGTATCTAACGACGTACTCGATAATATGATCACATGACGTCGGGGGGTGTTTGGAGGGAAGGGACAAGTGGGACGTAATGAGGAGGAAAATGGAAAGGGGACGGGAGGACGTGGACTGCATTTCGTCTGGCTTCTCCAACTCGATTTATCCGGTCGCCTCGCGGAACCGTACCAGCACTGCGATCGTGTAACTTAGGCGGCTACAAATCGATCGACAACTAGACGTTCGGCAATTTTAACAAATCGATAACTAAAAACACCATCATGTGCTTTTTTTCCTAAGTTAGGACAAAGACTTACACTAGACTTACACTAAGGGTTGAATGGATAGTTCACACTCAAGCCCTCCTCAACTCAGCCTCTCCTCAGCGTCACTTAGACACCAATCACAGAGCCGTCCGCATGGCAATGCTGTTCTGTGATTGGTGGTTAGGCGAGGCTGAAGAGAGGCTGAGTTGAGGAAGGCTTGAGTCTGGACTATGCATTCGGACCTAAGACTTACGGGATAACCGTTAGGACTCCTAACGGTTGGGTCTGGTCGAACGAAGTTCTCGGATCGATACGTATATGTAAATCAATTGATACGTACAGGATTAAGGGAGGGGGACGCGCCTACGCCACTGGTCGCCGTGCGGGTGGCGAGGGAGGGGGGAGGGGGAGGAGAAAACACACACGTGGTTGCGTAAGGACAGAGAGCGATCGCATTCATTATGACACCGCGCGCGAAAAGAAAGTCAGTCCGCTGCCGCTTCGTCGTCGTCGTTGTCGTTGTCAGCCCAGTGTAGAGGCCGCTGTACTAAGTGAAAACATTATTATAATATATATCTCGTGCGCATACATTTCACTTTGCCCGACACGGCGGCGAGAGAGTGAAGGTACAGCTACGCCATGACAAGTGCAACCACCACACTATCAACATACACATCTCGCTCTGTTAGGGGAGGAATATTGTGCGGGGGGAAAAGGACGGTGAGAGTGAAGGTGTACAGCTACGCCATGACAAGTGCAACCACCACACTATACCGTACATACACTTAACTTTACTTGATTGTAAATTGTAATGATTGATTGATTAATGGGGCTTAACGTCTCATATTTTCGCAACTATGGCCAATCGAGACGATGAGCGGGTGATAATGAAGATGAGAAATATGATGATGAAGAATAAAGCCAGATCCAAATCAGGTCCATTGTACGTAGCGTGGGTCGTCATACGGGAGTCCAGGAAGGGAGGGGCAGGGCCAAGTGGGAGGATTCATATTTAGTGGTACAGTGGGGGGGGGGGGGGGGGGGGCAGGGTCTCCTTTCGTCGCCTCTTACGACTAGCAGTCACTCTGGGCCTATGCTTCCCCGGGCCCAGACGGGCTTGTAAATTGTAATTAAGGCCAGTGTAGGGCACAATGCCCTCTTTAGTCTGACGAGTGATGAATGGTGAATGATAATGAGGAAGGGAGGAGGGGAAGCCTGGTTGTTACCGGCACGTAGCCTACTCCTGTCGATAAGTACCACCAGTGTAGGGCACATTATAGCCTGTATATAGCCTGATGAGTGATGAATGATGAGGAAGGGAGGAGGGGAAGCCTGGTACCGGCACGTAGCCTACTCCTGTCGAAAAGTAAAGTACCAAGGGGACCATCGGCTTTACGTCCCATCCGAAAGGACGGTGTAACTTTTACCAGTCATATAGGTTCCTCCACTAACCTGGACTGTTGACGAGAAGAACGAAGCTGTTACACAAGCTTTCGAACCCTCCAATATGCTCTAACCAACGGTAACTAGTGTTTTGAGTCTCTCTGTTACGGAAGGAATATTGTGCGGGGGGCAGGGACGGCTAACTTATCGAGGTGGGCAGGTTTGCGTGATCACGAGAACTATGCCGGCGGAAGCGTACGCTTCTGGTAGGTTAACTGGACAGGTCGAGGTGGAGAAGCCAGACGAAAGGCAGTTCACGTCCTCTCCTCCCGTTTCCCTACTCGTCTCTATCCTCCAAACACCCCCGACGTCATTATGATCATATAGTATAGTTGTCGAGTACGTCGTTAAACAACAAACAAATAATAATAGTCCTCAGAAAGTCACTCTTTCCGCAACGTGTAACGTAACCTTGATTGCGCGGGGGTATCTGTACTTTAATCGTGGACTTACAACTATCTGGATGTGCAACACGGTTGGAATACGCGTCTGCGATTCTCATTTCCGGTTTTTGACATTCTCGGACATTTTATTTTATTTATTAATTTAATGTCTATCCTATATTCAGTTATAAAAACTGATTTACAAAGGACCTTAAATAAAACTAAGCTATGCAAACAAAATAGTAATGAAATTATAAATAACAATAACAACAAAAACAAAACAAACTACCTATCGCTAAGCAAGCAATGAAACATCAACAGTCACAACAACAGTCCTAGCAACGAGGCACTCAATAAATTCAAAGTTGTTCTGAATTGGTCTTGTTGTTTCTGACATTTGTCCGCAGGTGTTCGCACTGTCCAATCACTGATTCATATGTTTCGTATTTGAAATATCGATCTTTGATTGGTTATCGCTCACTCGTCGATGGTGTTCGAAGCCTACAGGGTTGGTTACGTCGCTTTTAATTAAAGTCCCCCACTGCAAATCAGGTTTGTTACTGAGTGGGTAGACTCTAAATGTGAATATATTTTTTTATTTATTGATTTAATGTTAACAATGTTAAAATCCGAAACTTAAGGTCTAAAATGGCTGCCCACCGCCTTCTTCCGTGGTTATTTAATTGGTACATTGATTTGTTAGCCGATTCAGGTCCAGTAACGATGTTACTATTATAAGTCCATGCTGTAATAATGGCCTATGTACGGGTCACACATATATTGACCTCTGTTCGTAGGATGACGACAGCTGCTGTCGACCCTTGTCCACTCTCTTGTTGATAGATGCACATCCGGCCACACACACACATGATAACAAAGAGAGAAACTGACATCTTCCTTCTGTTACTACGGAGGCCATGTTACGCCCCTTTTCTTGTCTCTCCTTCCCATGATATCTGTCAGTGTTGGCCCCGATAGCAATGTCATGCTGTTTCGGGGGTTGTGAGGATTGTGGGACAGGGTGTATTCACTCATATATAGTGGACTCAAGATTACTTTACACCTGCTTTCGTCACATCCGGGGCAGTCGTAGCCAACCAGCGAACCGCCCGAGACACACCAGCGCCAATACCGATCGCTGATTGGCTACGAACCAGTCGCCTGTTACGAAAGCATGTGTAAGGTAGTCTTGGGACAACTATATACTGTATACAGCCATTTTGTGTGCTGCCAAAACAGTATATTATTGTTCTATTATAGATGATTCGGGACCAAAAGGGAGGAAAATGAAAGGGGAGGACGTGGACTGCCTTTCGTCTGGCTTCTCCTCCTCGACCTGTCCGGCTAGGGTGCCCTACCAGAAAGAAGCATACGCTTCCGCCGGCATAGCTCTCGGGATCACGCAAACCTGCCCACCTCGATAAGGTATACTGGGCCCAAGATTACCTTACACATGCTTTCGTCACAGGCGACTGGTTCGTAGCCAATCAGCGATCGGTATACGGTTGTTTTAGAGGATTTTTATGGGCGCTGACATCTTGAAATTTGACGCCATTAAAGTGCTGCTGCAAATTAATTCAACACTATATAGAAGGCGTCGACCATTGTTACCAGTATTGTTTAATATTGTTGGTAAAAATAACACGGCCAACTATATGACACGAAAAATCCTACCACGGTCTTCTTGATCTCTTATATCAGCACTTTAATGGCGACAACTAAAACAACCGTATTGGCCCTGATGTGTCTCGGGCGGTTCACTGGTTGGCTTTGACTGCCCCGGATGTGACGAAAACAGGTGTAAAGTAATCTTGGGACAACTATAGCAGTCGTTGGACAAGACTCTGTTGGAGGACATACCCTCATATTTCAGCACTTATCATCGTGTCTATGACGTCACACGAAGAGTTGAGACGGGGCAGCTGTAACTATCGCCGCACAATAACGCGGGTTTCTATACTAGTTTTCACCGCACAACGCAAGACGCGAAGGAAGGAAGCGAGGAGATGTTTGGAAAGTGTTCTCTCCCGCTCGGCCTGCACCGTTCTTCTCCGAGTATTGGAGTGCATTTCTATTTCTAGGTCTCTCACACCAAGAAGTAAGATAGTGTCAGGGGAGTCAGGACCGCTTACAATTAGTTTCCAACTTAACAAGTGCGAATCACTAACTTTTTTCCAGCGATTATCTAGTACAATTTGGTTGCGTTAAGTCAGCTGCTTGCATGTTTTGCTTGTGCGTTACCGTCAAAAAAACTTACCGCAACCAAATTATACTAGATAATCGGGAAAAACGTTAGTGATTCGCGCTTGTTAAGTTGGAAACTAAATGTGGGCGGTCCTGATACTATCTTACTTCTTGCTGTGAGAGACCTATACCGTACAAGCTTTGTGACTAGGGCCCGGTTTTTCAATCGGTCATTAACGGGGCCGTTAGCTGAAGGTCCGTTATCTGCATAGGGTTTGTTGCGTTACAGATAACGGACCGTCAGCTAACGGCCCCGTTAACGACCCGTTAACCGATTTGGAAATAAAATTTCGTCAAACTCGCCGTGCCGAAAAGTTTCATAAAAGTTTGCGCGTAAAACAATTACTGTCTTTCTACCTCTTTCTGTTTTCCGTGTTTTCATATCATATTATTTATTATACTTTTGTCTGTTGCACTGTAACGCAATGCCGGCCATGAAGAAGAATGACACAGTTTCCTAGCATGTTACCATGCTGAGCAGTCGGATACTAATGAAGTGATTTAATTAATACATGGGAATTATACTTTACAATGCAATGCAACAACTACATAAAGCCACTTCCCGCTGTATGCATTTATTATACAGTCTGTATCCGCAAAAGGACCGAGGTCCCACTAGTGCAAATTTAATATACTGTATATAATGATTGATGAATGATAACGAGGAA
>OX246747.1:30581080-30693404 GCA_945910005.1 Isoperla grammatica
AAATACATAAATATTTCCAATTACGAAATGCCGCACATGACAACCGTTCTGCCTGGCACGTGATGTTGCAAGTCAAGTACTCGAGCCAGTAGGAATGTTCATTTGCGACAACGATAATAATATGAAAATTATCGATAATTGAAAAGATGACTGCATTATCGGTCGGTAATAAATTTATTTCCAAACAAGAAGTGAATGTGTTACAGATTCCGTGGTATTACGTCGCCCCAAACGCATAGCGATATAGCAACATACTATATAAAGGCACAAAAATCTAAGAATCAACATTTGCAAATATTGATATACGACAAACTAACAATACTTAACTGTATTAATAATAATAATAACAATAAATAATAATAATAATAATAATAATAATAATAATAATAATGATAGTAACAATAATAATAATGATAGTAACAATAATAATAATAATAGTAAAAATAATAATATTAATAATAATAATAATAATAATAATAATAATAATAATAATAATAATAATAATAATAATAGTAATAATAATAATAATAATAATAATAATAATAGTAATATCGCGCGCAAGGTCCTCAGCCTATGAGCTACATTGTCACCACCATCTTTCGGCCGCCACCCTAGGGTGCACTCTCGCATCGTCTTGGCTCAAGAGGAGCCCGATGGTGCAAATGAGAGAAGAGAAGAAAGGAAATAACATAATAATAGTAATAATAATAATAATAATCAGTGCTTTTTTTCTAAAATAAAGTTAACCGGTACGTTGGGTATAATGTTTCATGTGACTGGCGTGGTATAGCTGGGGTCTGGGGTCCGCCGGAGGCAAATTCGCCGTAGGCGAAAATTTTTTGGGGTACTGCATTAAGTTTGATGGCCAAAAACGCATTTTTAAGGCGGATTTGTATCGTAGATATCGACGAAATATGAAGCTTATGTTGCACAGCTCATGACTGTTATTAGATTCTGTGGCCACACGATCGAGCAGCGCGTGGGCGTGAACTGGCGTCCGCAGAAAACATAAAATATATTTTTTTAAAACGTGCCAATAGTGATGGTTTCATTGTAATAAGACGGAAACTAAAATTCTTTTTTCATACCCCCCCCCCCCCCCCCCTCCCCCCTCATGTTGAATCCGCCCCTGGTTAACGTGACCCAAACACGAGACGTGCATTTACTCACAACAAACTTAATAGTTAATGTTTGTTTTAAAATAATTTATAATTCACCAAAATCGATGATATCGAATTCAAAGAAATTTCCAAACATGACTCATAGTCATAGTCATGTTCTCGTCAGCAAAACGTCGGTCTTTTGCTCTGTTTCGGGTATAGGTGGCGAAGTGACGACCCAAGAAGTTATTTTTCGGTTCATTTTTATTTTTTACGCTCTCACTAAACACACACACACTCGCTAATCACGACGACATCTCCACTCGTCACCAGAGAGGAAACTAACCCGGCCACACACAACTTACAATCCCTTGACCACCGACCCCCCCCCCCCCCCCCCCACTTCCTCCCACAACACAACCCAATCGTTGTCTGTAAATTGAAAAGGCGCTTTCCAGGAAAACAGAAAAGTAAGAATAGGTAAATTCTCTTTTGCGGTTCCCAGAAGCTACTCTTGACAGTTGACATTTTAGTCAAAACAAACAACCCTAATTATCTTTCCTTAGAACTGATGACCCAAATGATAGAAAAGATTACTGTAGTGAGTGGCCGCCAAGAGTCTAAAAAGAAGTGATTTACTACATGTCACACCCATGTCACCAGCAGGTGGCAACATCCTTATATTACAAAAAAACAACATATTTTGCAGTCACCAGCCTGTCACACTGCACAATTCAAAGTTATTCACGCGCTTCAAGGCTAATCGTAGCGTACCGGCTATAGTGTGACTTTATTGCCTTTTACCGGTACGCCTCTTGTGTTAGCCGGTACGCGTACCGGCTCGTACCGGCCGAAAAAAAGCCCTGATAATAATAATAATATAAATAACAACAACGCCCCCCACGAGGGCCGACCTGCCATGCCGCGTCATCGCACTCCGTTTATTTATAGCGAGAGCGCACATGCCGAGAATAGCCGAAGTGTTCCCGGAAACGGCCGAGTCATCCTCCGCCGCTGCCTAGAACTATCCGCGGGTTTCTCGTTGCGCGGCGCTCGGTTCTCGCTAGGTGACGTCACTACCGAGAACCATGACGTCATCGGAACAGAGGTGTGACGTAGTCGAGCAGCTGTCTCTCTCGCTCTCGCACGGTATACGGACGTTGTGCGCGGCTTTCTTTACAATCCATACAAGTCAACCATCCACAAATCGTACTTTCGATGTTCATCATAATTTATAGTCGTCCCCTACCCCTAGGGGCGCCCGTTGTGACTATGGATTTGTTTCTACATGGGAAATAACGCATGTATAGTCCCGTCGCGTTAACTTGCAAGGTGTTGTCGTCACGGATTATGTAATAGTGAAGTGACGCGTGTGACAACTACCAACCTAAATCTAGTTGCATCCCGTTCTCTTGCCTCGGGTATTGTAGTGATAATATCGCCCACATGTTGACAGACGTGGTGGGGTCGCATTCCATTCACGGTTGGTGCAATCAATGCAGTATAACAATGCAGCTATCGGACGGGCAATCTCGAGTTGAGTACCGTTGAAATAGACCGTGTGGAGCGACCGTCTCTTCTCAGAATTTTAGGGGACACCTCGCTTCTTACGGCGTGGCCAGTATATTATTGGCACGAGCGCGCGGGCTCTTATTGTTTATCTCCAGCCGGGGCCACTTCCTCGTCCAGATGACGTCACACGTACAGTGATGATAACAACAAGTGATGTCGTTTCACAACACTGATAAGCACTCGCATCATCATAGTTCTATTACTCATTCAATATCGTTGGACCTATACAACATGAATGAATGAAATATATAAAAATAAATAAATATATAAATACTGAATAAATAAATAAATAAATAAAAAAAAAAAATAAATAAATAAATAAATAAATAAATAAATAAATAAATAAATAAATAAATAAATAAATAAATAAATAAATAAATAAATAAATAAATAAATAAATAAATAAATAAATAAATAAATAAATAAATAAATAAATAAATATATAATAAATAAATAAAGTCAATAAAAAAAAAAAGAAATAGCAGAGCTATAAAAATTTAAAATTATCTAACACAAAAATGATGAAAACGAAACTTAGCAAGGTGATGATTGCTTCTGGGAGACGAGTACAGAGGGCGACTGAAGGTCGTACGTACATGTGCGGGTGGGTGGGCGTCGCTACCCCGCGAGCCCGGCCACGCAGGGGGGAGGGGAAGGGGGTGGGGGGAGGCCACGTGCAGCGGCAAGACACGTGGCCTGGGTGACTCCACACAACGCGCACCCATCATGCGCACAGACAACCGATAGTCTAGCTAGCTAAAGTTCACTCAGCCTTAAGAACCACAGTAGATAAATGCAGTCGGACCCTATGGTACCCGCTAAAAGTGGCCATAAAAAGAATGTTTACAGAAATCTCGAAAACATTCACCTACGGAAGTCGAAGTGAGGTCAATTACAGAGCACTGAAATGTAACAATGGTGAGGGTCAATGTTTCTAGATGCCGTTTGAGTGGGGTGGATAGAGCATGGGCCGAGAGGGACCAACAGATCGAGGCTCCATTCATCCACTATGTTTCCCAACGCTGATTCTACTTTAGATGATGATGATTGGTGGTGTTTAACGACGTACTCGACCGCTTAGGTCATATGACGTCTTTCGAATCAGGTCCATCTATATATCGCGGGAGTCGTCATAAGGGGAGTTAAGCAAGGGAAGGCAGGGCCAATTGGGAGGAGAAATCTTCAGTGGGACAGGGGGGGGGGAAGGGACAGGGTCTCCTTTCGTCACCTCTTACGACTAGCAGAGTCACTCTGGGCCTATTCTATTACGGGCCGAGACGGGTAGAGCCCAGTATAGAGTGCAGATATTCTTAGTTTGATTAAAGCACCAACCCCTAGCTATGTGACCACCGAACAGCATAACAAATTATAGATAATATAATATGAAATCAATAAATATATGATTTTCGGGTTGTCCGTCACGGGGGTAAGAAGGGGTGGTCACATACACATCCATACATTGCACTTTTCTTTATTTGCTCGAAAGTTTTATGGCGAGACGAGTCCGAAAATCTACAAAATACTAATTTTTACAAAAATCCATAAAAATAAATAAATAAATAAATAAATAAATAAATAAATAGATAAATAAATAAATAAATAAATAAATAAATAAATAAATAAATAAATAAATAAATAATAAATAAATA
Source organism: Isoperla grammatica (assembly GCA_945910005.1). Lineage (NCBI taxonomy): Eukaryota > Metazoa > Arthropoda > Insecta > Plecoptera > Perlodidae > Isoperla > Isoperla grammatica. The sequence goes on from OX246747.1 coordinate 30,585,402, forward strand.
AATAAATAAATAAATAAATAAATAAATAAATAAATAAATAAATAAATAAATAAAAAATAAGATGTTCCCGTTCTTATTGACATTGTTACTAAGAATTGCCAGTTGAATTCATTTTAAATACCTGTAGATCTTTTTCCATTGGGTCTACAAGTGCAAGAAACCCCCTCATATTCAAGATTTTGATGGAAAGGAAAAGGAGATAAATACCACAAAATACTAAACTTAGAGAAAACGAATGCAAAAAAACAACAAAACGTAACACACATCCATATTTAGGGATGGGACGTTTAAACGTTTAAACGTGGGAGTGGCTTCAAACGTTTGTACTTTTTACGCCTCGTTTAAACGTGTGTACAGAAGTGTTTTTATATAAGATAAGAAACAAATATTTTACAACGGAGCGTTCTGCAGTACTAGTCTACTATTATAGTTTTTTCTAGCTACAAATTTTAATTTTACCCTATGTTTCGGAACTTTTCGGTAATTTACTGCATATGTCATTTTAATTTTATTCACCTCGTGGCAGGGGAAAGAGCGAATAAAACGTTTAAACGTTTAAACACGAGTTTTAAAAACGGTTAAACGTATAGGCTATTAAACTTATTTGCCCATCCCTATCCATATTATTATGCAACATAATTCTAAGATATCTCCTGAGCGTGAGCTGTGCGTGGCGTGTTGCCTAGCGACGCGTTGTCATGGCAAAGAGGCCTAGCGAAGATGCTGATGACGTCACGCATAGCGTGCACACGGGAGAAACAACACTTCCAAGATATATTTATTATTTATTTTAAACGTAAGAAGCCAGTTCTGCGCGTTGGAGAGGGCGTTCACGTAGCAATGAGGGTCGGCATGAACGAGAACGAGGTGACTAAAGACACAAAAACTAAGTAATTTTGCGCCACTGAGATGTTGTTTTATAAATTTAGTAAGTAACTATAATATACAGTTAGTTCAAAACCAATGATTGAATGTTATATGTGTGATTTGTTAAATTGATAGATCAAAATTGACTCAATAATTACAAATTTTAAAATTTAAATTCACTTAAAATTGTTTTAATTTAAATTTAAAGTACATTGATAGGTCAAAATTGACTTTGTAATTAAAAATTTAAATTCACACAAATTTTAGTTGTTTTAATTTAAATTTTTAAAGTTAAATTGATAGGTCAAAAGCCTTATTTATTGTAATGGATAATGATTGCTTGTTTATTCGTACCTGAGAATCGTTGAGACTTTCCAGCGCTTGCATGACGCTCTGTTCTGGTCGCTGTGCCTGGAACAAGAGAAAGACATGTCGTTAGTATACCATGTCGTTAGTATAGTCATAAGTATACCATTACATTGACACACACATACACATATGTTGATATCACATTCACTTAACTTTTTAAGTATTCGCATATCGAACTCAGGTAATTATATCTACCACCCCTTTCACGCGCGCTTATTAAAAGAAAATCGACAGATTCCTGACGTACTTTCGCACACATTTGTAAATGCAGCCTACCGTCGAGTAGAGAGTGCACACGATTGTTTGGCCGCGCCCACCATTCTAGGTAACCACGGGAAAGTCGTACATTATCCCTAATGGTAATGTTTCAATTAGAAGGAAGTAAGGACTCTTTATGTCGTAAGAAGCATAATTAATAATAATGTTTTGTAGGAATACCTGTTACAGGGTGCGTGCACACCAGCTTTACCTGATGTGCCCCTCTTCAGGTGACTAACTAGGTTATTAGGGTATTTGGATAGCTGGGGAGGAATATCCGAGGGCTGATACTATGACCAACTATGACTCAATCCCAGCATTCGCCTTTACGACTGAGGAAAACCTCGGGAAAAACCGTCAGTCAGGACTGCCGGTGGCCGGAATCGAACCGGCGACCTCCCGAATTAGAGTCTCGCGTCTTACCGCTGAGCCACCTTTATGAAGGAATATCCGAGGGCTATTATAGTAGGACTTAATCCCAGCATTCGCCTTTACGACTGAGGAAAACCTCTGAAAAAACCCTTCAGTCAGGACTACCGGTGGCCGGAATCGAACCAGCGACCTAGACTAATTAGAGTATCGCGTCTTACCGCTGAGCTACCTCTATGGGCGTCGTAAGCACGAGGCTACTAAGTTATACGTTGGGGCAACTTTAGTTATAATATGCGCAATATACCCTAGTTCAGTTACAGTACCAGAAAGCGAGAGTGGGGGGCGTAGACTGTACATTATACAGTTAGTTAGGCAACGCGCTGAAGTCATCTTTCACCCAAAACAATCTACTAGTCGTGTCAATAGAAAGGAAGATGTTCTCTCACAATTGGCGACATTTTGCAAGACCACTCGAGGTCCTTTGGGCGGGCGTAACCGTTCATACATTTACGTAACTAGAGATTGGTAGCTCGGGTAAAAAATCGAGAGTAGACCATTTTGAGTTGCAATAACATACCACCGTTAATGTCACACCGGTCACCAGTAACAAATGTTATAAAAAACATACCCAAAACTAGTTAAAACACTCATATCACACTATTCATAGGTTGCACGTACGTCACATCTTTGCGCGTGGCGGCCACATTTGTGATCAAACTTTGACGTTGCCACGGAGAAACAATTTAAGGCTCTTGTGGTAGTAAACAGACATTCTTAGTTCTTTCTGTTTTTGAGATAAAATTGGTACGTGTGTTAATATATTTTATTTGTTTATTATACTTATGTTTACTTTTTCAGTTCTAAACTAGGCTTATTTGATAAATTTGAATAGTATTTGCTAATGATCTAGGATTGGTCCGCATCAATTGTGTCGCAATCATGGCCGCTGTGACGTCACGTGGGAACTATGAATAAGCAACAAACAAATGTCCAGGGCTGATCGCCCCAGACCCACATTGGCTGGGGGGCCTCTCCCCCCCCCCCTCAGAACCTCCATTGTACTTTGCCCAATCATACCCGGGTGATTTTTATATTCTAGTTACGGCTCTGTAAATACTCTACAATAATAAAATTTTCAATTAATTAGTTTAGATAAGATAAGATAAGATAAGATTGTGTTTATTTAGCTTCACCAGCTATTATTGTCATAGGTCTACATACATACACTTACACAACTATCTTATTAAATTACTATCAATTAAATATACAATATACTTAACAATTATTGTTACTATCAAATATTATTTCTAATTGTACAATTAAATGTTCAAATACATATTTTTTAGCTTCTGATTTAAATTTTGGAAAGTTTTTTTATTTTAATATTTTTTATTTTTTATCTTTTTTTATGCAAAATAGTTTTAAAAGACATTTTAAATTTTTAATAGACCGAAATCGGGTTTTCCGCAGGCTTGGTGAACATACAGGTACAGGAAATATATACAATCATATCGGAAGGGATTTATAGATGAGGATCTCGATCTACTATCTATTTTACATACTAATGCCGATAATAAAACTGAAGGACAGTTGTTTATATGTTAAGTCTATAACTGTATTTAATTAATTACAAACACGATAACATCGCCAAGGCTGGGAAGGTCCTTCACTTCAACTATGTGTGGTCGAGCGAACAATTTCATTCACATCTCAAGGACTCGACTATAGACTGTCGTGAAAAACGGTAAGCTTTTATTGTTCGTATTTAAAAAAAAAAAAAAAAAAAATATATATATATATATATACCTTCAATATCAACATTTTGAAACATTTGGATAAAGTTATACAATTGGAGATAACATTGAAATTGTATAATTATATTATTAAACAAAATACAATGCGGATTTCGTGTTTGTATCATTTTCTTTGGAGAATAACTGTAAATCTTTTTAATATAATACACAATATGCTAAAAATTTGCTATTGAATATCATTTTTAAGACATGAACAAAAACAACGACACGCTTTTCAAACTGTTTTTGTAGTGTCGCACTCGTACGTACGCAGAGTCAAGTGTGAAGTTAAGTACAGACAGGATTTGTTGCTATGTAATTGTTTTATTACATGCTATATTCCATAAGAAGAACAAACTCCATAGCAACCATAAACACAGCACATACTTAATTATATTCATAGTTCCCACGTGACGTCACAGCGGCCATGATTGAGACACAATTTAGGAGGACCAATCCTAGATCATTGACAAATACTGTTCAAATTTAATAAATAAGCCTAATTTACAAATTAAAAAGTAAACATAAGTAATACAAAAATAAAAAAGGACCACACATTCCAATTTTAATTGAAAAACATGCTGGATTTTAAAGAACAATAATTTGTGTGTTCTACCACAACAGCCTTCAATTGTTTCTCCATGGCAACGTCAACGTTTGATCACAAATGTGGCCGCCACGCGCAAAGATGTGACGTACGTGCAACCTATGAATACTGTGCATTCCGCCCTCAGTGCCCATAGGCTAATAAGATGACCAATACCAAGACTAAAGTCTATTCCCATCAGTTCGGTATATAAGTTAACAGTTTCGCATTCCTGTCTTTCCAGTTGTAATGGTGTAAACTGTAAACTGTAAAGTAGGTAGGCACATGAAAAACACTGCGAGCCGCTACGGACCATCGAGAAACATAACCGTTCGCCTGGATCACGCTACGGTCTACATTTTAGCCGGAGCTACACCGTTGCACGCACAGACAGACAGACAGACAGACAGACAGACAGACAGACAGACAGACAGACAGACAGACAGACAGACAGACAGACAGACAGACAGACAGACAGACAGACAGACAGACAGACAGACAGACAGACAGACAGACAGACAGACAGACAGACAGACAGACAGACAGACAGACAGACATACAGACAGACAGACAGACAGACAGACAGAGACAGTGAGACAGACAGGCAGCAGACAGACAGACATACAGAGACAGTGAGACAGACAGGCAGACACACAGGTAGACAGACAGACAGACAGACAGACAGACAGACAGACAGACAGACAGACAGACAGACAGACAGACAGACAGCAGACAGACAGACAGACAGCAGACAGACAGACAGACATAAGACAGACAGACAGACAGACAGACAGAGACAGTGAGACAGACAGGCAGACACACAGGTAGACAGACAGACAGACAGACAGACAGGGCTGGCAAACGATGGGGATAATCGAGACGTTATGAAGTAATCATAGAGAATATGACAATACACACGAATGCTGGGGGTTTGGGGGCTCTAGCCCCCCCCCCCCCACTCATCCGCTTTTGGAGCTAAGAACGGTAACGACAAGAAATCACTTCCACGTACTACTTAGTTGGTATGCCGATGATCGAATGGTTGTCCATCCCAAAGGTTTCCGAGTATACGTGTCGCATATTTCGTGTATGTTGCAGTAAAATACAATACACGCCCACTCACCGGGGGCAAACCAAGCCCACCTCACGTTTTAGCAATCAAGTCTCACACATCACGTGGCAGGTGAATACTTTCCGGGAAACGCACAAATAGGGTTTTCCAATGGAATTAAAACTAGTAAACTAAAAAAAAAAAAATTGCATTTATAGAGTACACACCCACTCATTAACAAGACTCAACTCACATTGTTTTTTCTTCTTAAATCACACAGCAAGTGGCACGACAGTAGTTTCCGGAAAATGCACACAATTAGGGTTTTCAGGTGATCCACCAATGGAAATCTCGAATTCGTACAGGATAAAAAGGTTAGAAATTGCATTTACGGTCTATACAAGAAATGATTTTAGGAACCTATATGACTGGTCAAAATGACACCGTCCTTTCGGATGGGACGTAAAGGAGGCTACGTGCATGTACTAGGCTTCCCCTCCTCCCTTCCTCATAATCATTCATCAATCATCATTCATCACTTATCAGGCTAAAGAGGGCATTGTGCTCTACACTGGCCTTATTACAATAAAATAAATCAATAACTGATTTTCAGTGGGGGAGAAAGTCGCTCCAGGATGAAATTCTGGGTGCTCGTTATACTTGAACAAGGAGATCTGGATGCAATATCCATTGTATACACTCGGCACTGTAACGATGAAGTTGTGTTTATATCCGAATTCTGAATTATTAACAAGGCATATCCAATTCTATTGTACAGTTTCAAAGTCAGTTGCACGAACAGCCGTACTAAAGTATGCCGCAAAATTAGATTTGAAAAGATGTTGGTGGAGGCGCACGTGGGTAATGTTGTCAAGTTTTAGAGTCAAATTCAAAAACAAAATGTCCAAAGTACCGATAATATTAATTAAAAAATAAGTATTTTAGTATAATGATAATTAATACATGAGTGTGAGTCGCACTTTCCAATACAGCATCATTACCGGTAATTTTACTTTATATTTTAAATTAAAAATTAATTATTTTATATTATTAACTATCAATTTTTTTTTTTTTTTTTTTTTTTTACAAATTAAAATTTTCTGAAAATTGCCAACACTATCCATAGGTTAAAGATTATTTACAAGTCGCGGGGACAATTCTGCACTACACCACTGTGCAACCAATACTACACCAAACAAAAAGAATGTCGCCCGACCCGTTCATTGGCCAGGCCATAAACTACATATCGGAACACAAAGCCGTATAAGTACATTGTTTATTGTGCGGTGTTGATAGTGTCACACACACGTGACCAAGGTCATGACTCTATACAGTAGTGTACACGACACGTGGGCTAACTACCTCTTTCACTGATAATATCGGTCAAGTATCCACCACGGACAAGTGCTCGCTCGTTAGATAGGTGTAGGTAGGTGTGTTATACTACTATACGCATAATAACACAACCCACATGGTCAGTCATGCGAGGCGGCTCAAGGATGCTCTTATGAATTTATTTCATTTATTTATGTATTTATTTATTTATTAACAAAACGACGACTCGACGAAGAGATGTTTTGGGTGGGTGTATAGATAGATGTAGGTAGGTGTAGTCAACAAATAAATACATGATGCGTATTTATTATTGTCTGCACACAATCACAAGTTACAATCACAAGTTACAGGAAGTGATTGGTTGGTTCCAACTTCCAACACTCGCGCCCATTGGCACCGGTTGCCTAGTAAAGAATATATTCGGCGGGGGGGAGGGGTGGAAGGGGGGGGGGGAGTGTCTCACAACAGCGCCGCACACACCCAACATTATAGTTTTCCTTGAGAAGAGTCCAGCTTGTCTGCTGAATATGGGGGATAATACCATTCAGATTCATTGAGGATATCATTGGTATTTAGTTTTATTGAACGAGAAGCAATCAACATCATGGAGGGGGGGGGGGGGGAACGAAACAACCCTATCGATTCCGGTGTAAGGGGTATCTGGGGGGGCGTAAGCCTCCCAGTCAGCCTGGCATGGGACAATTTTGCGACGTTCAAATAGATTATGAATGAAATTCATTAAAACACATATTTGTGTAAGGTGATTGATTACATGAATTGTTATTTCTTACTGAAATCCAGGGGGGGGGGGGCAAGGGGGGGTGCTATGGAGCCAAGGTAAATGGCTACCTGTGTGCGTTAGTTACAACATCAACAAAGAGAGGACGGCCCAAAACAATGCACGCCCGACCGACCGCGCCTCCAACGCGCAACAAACAATGTGTTGTCGGCGCATGCGCACATCCCAACCTCGGCTAATAGTTTCCTTGTTTCCATTCGGCTCTCTCTAATCGGCGTCTTCCGTCCGTGACCACTCGTGTGTCTGTTGCATTCATTCCCCGTGCACGTGTCCGTCCTCCCACGTGTCCACCGCCCTTGTGCACGGCCTCGTGCACGTGTGTGAGTACTCCACGACAAGGCGGTGCACGTGCGCAGTCCGCGACGGAGTCGACGCTGTCCTCTCGCCCGCGGGCGTTTTGTTCTGGTGCAGACAGACACATCCCCGGGGTCCTTGAGGGCAAGATCAGCGTCCTTCCACCTCTCTCCGAGATTTGTTTTGTGTTGTGTTTAACGCCGGACTCGACAGCTTAGGTCATATGACGGCTCCCCGGGAGTGTCAATAGATGAGAGTGTAGTAAAGGGTGACAACGGCGTCCTCCCGCTCTCTCCCAGGGCTCGTCGTCAGACTGAATCACCTCCAAGGGTGTAAACGGCCTCCTCTCTCCCCCAGGGATACTCAACACACCGGATCACTTCCAAGGGTGTCAACGGCGTCCTCCAAACCTTCCCCAGGGTTCGTCAATAGATGACAATGTATACTTAAGGGTGACAACGGCATCCCCTCTCTCTCTCTCTCTCCCCCCCCCCCCCACCATCCTCCCGGGCGTACTCGACACACCGGAGCACCTCCAAGGGTGTCGACGGCGTCCTCTCCATACAGGAGCACTACGAGGCCGTGCATGCATACATCGCACACACGCAGCTGACTCGGGCAGGCGAGCAAGTGCTGTTGCTATGTACCTCCACTCAGAGGGTGTCGACGGCGTCCTCTCCATCCAGGAGCACCACGAGGCCGTGCATGCATACATCGCACACACGCAGCTGACTCGGGCAGGCGAGCAAGTGCTGTTGCTATGTACCTCCACTCAGAGGGTGTCGACGGCGTCCTCTCCATACAGGAGCACCACGAGGCCGTGCATGCATTCATCACACACGCAGCTGACTCGGGCAGGCGAGCAAGTGCTGTTGCTACGCACCTCCACTCAGAGGGTGTCGACGGCGTCCTCTCCATAGAGGAGCACCGCGAGGTCGTGCACGCATACATCGCGCACACACGCAGCTGACTCAGGCAGGCGAGCAAGTGCTGTTGCTTTGCACCTCCACTCAGAGGGTGTCGACGGCGTCCTCTCCATCCAGGAGCACCGCGAGGCCGTGCACGCATACATCACACACACGCGCGCAGCTGACTCAGGCAGTCGAGCAAGTGCTGTTGCTATGCACCGAGCAGCGCCGGCAGCGTTCCTCTTTAAAAGTCTCTCGCTCCGTTGCAGCATCGATCGCTCCCGTTCCGTCCGTTCGACAACAACGCCGACCGCTCGCCCGCCCACCCGCCTAGCTGAGATGAGACGTGAGGGTGCATCCTTGCCCGAGCATGCAGCTTCGTCAGCATTAGTAGTGGTACATACATACGCAAGAACACACGAGTATGTACCGAAACAAACGATGTAAACATCTAAAAAATATATTTTGGAGTGTACAATCGACAAAGCACTCGCAAAACGGTCAATAAGGGGATTCCCCAAGACCCCCCGTAATACAAATGCTTGTACACCTACATTTGTTTGAAAAGTGCGTGAATGGTTACCTCCTTGGATGTATTTCACAACCAAGGAAGTAAGATGGCTAAATGCCTGCCTTTCTAGATTCTTTGGTCACGAGGCCAGGACCAAGGAGGTTAAAACTCCTTCAACCTCTTTGGATGTAGCTCACAACCAAGCAGGGTCTTTCTAGATTCTTTGGTCAGGAAAAGAGGTTAGATAACTCCTTCAACGTCTTTGGATGTAATTCACAACCCGAGTAGGTTAGATGGATTGCTAGCTTCCTGTCTTTCTAGATTCTTTGATCAAGAGGACACGACCAAAGACGTTACATAACTCCTTCAACCTCCTCGGTAGCAATGATGGGACGCATCTCGCATCAAAGAAGTTAGTAAGCTACCGTACTTACTAAGCTCCTTGATCACAACTAAAGCTCATCCCAACCAACAGATTCTCCTAACAGGTCAAGCTACCCGGATCAATTGATTCTGCAAGACGGACGCAGAGGTCATATTTCGTGGTAAATGTCAACAAACACACACACACTTTGCCCCTTTAGTGACGTCACGTGAATATATTCCCTACGTGTTTGTAGACAATGAACATTGTAAACACCACGGGTCCACCGACCGCCGGACGCGGGGAGCGACAACGAGGCGAATCGCGACGCGCGTGCGTCGTCCCTCGAATACGAGATGAGCCCCCCAGCTCTCGACCAATCAGTGCACAGCACAGCAGAGCACACGAGCCGAGGCGAGCGAGAGAGAGACTTGGCAACAGCGCGGCGCGGACTACCGGCCGGTTCTTCTCTCTCGCTCCTCTACAGCTGATTGCCGAGAGTGTGCGTGCGCGGGGTGGTGGGGGGGGGGGGGGGGGAAGGAGGGGAGGGGAGCACGTGAGCGCAGCGGCGACACCCGACACATGTGATGTGATGGTTTTAATACGTGGTGGGGTCCCGTAGGAGTCGGTACATCGAGACGGGAGATCGATAGAGGCGCAAACTTGACAATATGTCGACCTATTTCGGAGACTTTCACGGCCGGAGTCAACTCCGGGGGTAAAGTGACCGTACGGCAACGCTTGGCATCACAGATGAGGAGACCAGCCAATCAGCGATCGGTATTTGCGGGGGTTTGTCTCGGGCGGTTCGCTGGTTGGCTACGAGAGCTCCTCGCCCGTGACGAAAGCATCTGAAAGCCCCACGGAAATTCGCGCGCAGATTGCAATGGGCTTCGTCGAGGACCTTTCGTTTTCCTATTTCCCAGTGTAGTAAGTGTATATCGTGGCGTTTTACTGTCTCGGTGTAGAGAGAGTAGCACTTTCTACAACGGGAAGTGTCGTCCGTCCCCCATTTTGAATCCCACAGCGCCTTAGAGCAGTGGTGTATACCTAAAATATAAAGTGCCTAGGCGGTCGAATTTACTTGTGGACAGGTGGGGGGTGAGAGGGAAGAGGGGGGGGGGGGGGGGGTAGCCGGAAAAAGATTTTATAGAAATTAAACCTGAATACATGAAGACGTTGAGGTAGCATATTTTTCCTAGATGTGTTCTTGAAATTCAAACAACAGTACTGTGAAAAAGCGCCTAGGCTAGCCTAGCCTCCAAATAAAAGTGCCTAGGCGGCGCCTAACTAAGCCCGCCTAGGCTCGAATACACCACTGCTTTAGAGGAATAGTACAATGTGCTGTCGAATATAAAAGAATAATATCCAAGACTTGCGCGCATCACCAATATCGAAAACTGATGAGTGCTTTTTGCTGGAGCCTCGAGTCTTGAAGACGCCGGAGACCCTCGTTCGATTCCCGATAGTCCCCGCGTGATTGGCCGGGCAGGCGGGCCCCCGCTCTAGGGACCGCGGGTTCGATTGCCGATAGTCGCAGAGGGGGGCGGGGGTTGCCATGGTGAAGCGGCAGTGTCGATTGCTTTTTCCGCTAGCCTGGCGCCTCTCTTCAAACAACTGGCCTGTATAGATAGTCCTGCATAAAACATTCTACTCAGGGCCGTAACTAGGGGTTGGTAACGTGCACGTGGCACGTGGCTGAGTCTCGTGGTCAACCACGTGACTGTCACGTAACACGCCACGTGCTACATTATAAGGGTGATGTCTCTCTAGTCATAACGTAACATGGAACGCAATATGGAGAACGCCCTGAGATTGATGGGCGAGCTATGATCCTCGCGTTGTTGGGTTTTTTTCCTAGCTTGCCAATTTGCTGCTCGCGTTGCCAGGGAGTTTTTCTAGCTTGCCCAAGCTATGCTCCTCGAAGTAAGGGAGTTTTCCTAGCTTGTTAAGCTATGCTCCTCGAAGTAAGGGAGTTTTCCTAGCTTGTCAAGCTATACTCCTCGCCACAAGGGAGTTTTCCTAGCTTGCCAAGCTATGCTCCTCGAAGTAAGGGAGTTTTCCTAGTCTGCCAAGTTATGCTCCTCGAAGTCAGCGAGTTTTAGTACCTTGCCAAGCTATACTCCTCGCCACCAGGGAGTTTTCCTAGCTTGCCAAGCTATGCTCCTAGAGCTGAGGGAGTTCTAGTACCTTGCCAAGCTATACTCCTCGCCACCAGCGAGTTTTCCTAGCCTGCCAAGTTATACTCCAGGGAGTTTTCCTAGCTTGGCAAGCTACATCCCCATCGAGATTAACCAAGTCAATGAATGCATTCAACATGGCCGCCCGTACGTACTAATGACAATCTGCATGCTTCGCCTCGCCTGCCCTCCCTCTCTCCCTCCCACACCCGTATTGACTAACTTTCTGCCGAAGTTGCGCGACGCGACGAAACATCGCGGAAGTTGCCGACGACGCGCCGAAGAAGAAGAATGTGCAACCGATGCATCTTTTTGTCGTACAAAAAAAAAAAAATACAATCGCGGCGATTTATATATATATTTTCTATTCTTTTGTTTGCGCGACTGCAAAGTTTCGCAACGCGGTCAGTTCTTGCTTCATTCTACAACGGTTACTATGAAATTGTTGAATTATGTGCGTTGTTGAGCATTTGGATAAAAAGCACACCCTCCGTGTATACTGTGCACGTGTGTGGGTGCTCAAATAAGCGTGCGATTAAGGGGGGGGGGGGGGGGTTGAAGGGCACACCGACCTTTGGTTGGTTGGGTCTCCCATTTATCCCGACACGTCTCTGCAATGACATGTGAATGGGAGGGGGATGCAGTAAATGCGAGCAAGCACAAAAAGGACTATTATTACACGAAAATCCGCAAGTCTTGTGTTGGGCGAGGGGGGGGGGAGGGAGGGAGGGGGCGCAAAACCAGGGACTGACTTTCAAGGTAACGTTGGTTGGTGGGTGGGTTGACTGCCGTAGCATTATTATATTTTGTCTGGAATTTAGCCCAGGATGACTCTCCCAATCGTAACGGTGGATAAAACGCTGTCCCCAATTTTCCCATTTACCCCTTTAAATAAAATTTCTCTTCCTCTTTCTAATTGTCAACCTGCATATTATAGCTTGTATAGGGGTAAGTGGGGTAAGTAGGAACATGGGGTAAGTAGGAACAACCCCCTATAACTCTGTTAATAGTGAACTAAAATTAATTTAAAAAAATTATACATATAAAGTAATGTTTGATTAACATTGGGCAATTGCTTTTAGTCACTTGAAAAAGACATCTGTGTCTAAATTATTGTTAAGTTTACAACCCAACACAAAAAAGTGACTTTCAAACCAGCATTTTTGTATACTAAGTATTTTTTTTTTAGAACCTAACCTACATACTGTTTGATTATTTGTAATTTAACGACGTACTCGGGGACGACTTCGGAGAGTGTTTGAACAAAGGGATAGGTAGGACGTAAAGGGGAGGACGTGGACTGCCTTTCGTCTGGCTTCTCCACCTAGATCCTAGAATAGAGTGGCCCTGCACCAGAAGCATACGCTTCCGCCGGCATATAGCTCTCAAACCTGGCCCACAGCACAGTCCCTGGGCAGGAGCTTACACTTACATCTTGAAATATCGACCTTTGATTGGTTATCGCTCACTCGTCGATGGTGTTTGGAGCCTACAGGGTTGGTTTAGTCACTTTAAATTAAAGTCCCCCACTGAACATCAGTCTTGTTACTGAGTGGGTAGACTCTAAATTTGAATTTATTTATTAACACATTCATAGAGGGAACGAGACGATACGGTCCGCCACTGTGTACACATGCAGGGGAAGGGGGGTGAAGCCTCCCACGCTCCTAGAGTGACCCTACCAGAAGTATGCGCTTCCGCCGGCATAGCTCTCCAATCTAGCCCACAGCACAGTCCCCATGGGCAGGAGCTTACACATACATAGAGGGAACGACGATACGGTCCGCCACTGTGTACACGTGCAGGGGAAGGGGGGTGCAGCCTCCCACGCTCCTAGAGTGGCCCTACCACAAGTATGCGCTTCCGCCGGCATAGCTCTCAAACCTGGCCCACAGCACAGTTACTGGGCAGGAGCTTACACATACATAGAGGGAACGAGACGATACGGTTCGCCACTGTGTACACGTGTAGGGGGAACGGAGGGGGGGGGGGGGGTCAAGCCTCCCACGCTCTATTCGGCAAGCGCGCACACACAACAACAACAGCAACAGTAATGTAACCGGATGGAATTTCTAATCGAACAACGAAACGAACGAAACGCGCGCGCGAAACAAAAACGAAAGTGTACAGTAAAACTCGTGTAGCAAAACAAACAGCGCGGTGACGAAAGACGGGGAGAAAGCGAGCGAACATCCCCCCCCCCCCCCTCCTCCCCGCATCGCTCACCCACGCATGACGTAGACACAGTGAGAGAGAGGAAGAGAGATCTATGTTTTAGCTCTGTTTATAGCGAGGCAGACGCCGCTCTAGAATAATGTTCGGCTCACAAACTAAACTTTGCGATAGACGATTTTCAGAATCGATCGATCTAGAGGGCCGTGATTAGCTCTATCTAAGGTTGGAATTCATAGTCGGCCCCTACACCTAGGGGCACCAATTGTTGCTATGGATTTGTTTTGTTTATGGAAAATAACATGGAAACAACTGTTACCTTGGTAACAAAGGGCGCCCATATAGGTGTAGGGGCCGACTATGAATTCCAACCAACCTAAATGCATACATACAAACAAACAAACAAAAATCTGCACACCGGAAGTGCCCGAGCCGAGCCGAGTTGAGTCGAGTCGACTTTCTGCGAGTGCGAGTGCCTACTTTTATTTCCGCTCCGCAACCGCCAATCACTCATATCGTACGTCCACTTTCTTCGCGATTCCGTGGAAACCATCTACTAGTGACTAGACCACATGGCGTGAGCCCTCCCCACTCCACCCCCCCCCCCCTTGCAGAAATGTCACATTGGTTAGCCGCGGTCGCTTAGCCGGTTCCCATACGAACACCGAAGTCAAGCAACCTCGGGCTAGGTCAGGAGGTGGATGGGTGACCACCCTCCTCTCTGAAACACTAGTTACCGTTGGTTAGAGCAGATTGGAGGGTTCGACAGCTTGTGTAGCAGCTTCGTCCTTTCGTCAACTGCTCGGCAGTCCAGGTCAGTGGAGGAACCTATATGACTGGTCAAAGTTACACCGTCCCTTCGGATGGGACGTAAAGCCGACGGTCCCGTTGGTACTTTATTTTTCGACAGGAGTAGGCTACGTGCCGGTACCGGGTTTCCCCTCCTCCTTTCTTCATCATCATGCAACGTTGTTCATCATCCGTTGTTATACTGGTCACTGTTAAATGGCATTAAATGCTGTATGGGGCCAATTCATAAATAATTTTTTTTTTAAATATACGCATTCATCATATGTGCATACATGCACACAATGTTCGAATAATTGAATGAAATTTCGTGACGGGAGGGGGGGAGGGGGGAGGGTAACTTAATTGTCATATTGTGTGGCTCGTTGGTCTAGCTAGCGAGTTTGATCCTTGTTTGGTTTCAATATGCAGACGGCGCACCAGGGTTCGATTACCGGTTTAGGCAGAGATTTTTGTTTACATGATTATTCAAATCACTCATTCACTCACTTTGTCAAACACACACACACACTCACTCACTCACTCACACGCACTCTAGTCCAATTTCCAATCGATTTTTTACCCCCTTATCCAGTGGTACCGATTTTATTCAAATTTTGCATACGTGTCCATTTCCAAGGTCTACTTGATCTTCGCCTAGCGGAGGCTCGTCGAACTCCCAAGAGCCTCCGCTACAACTACAAGGTCCGTACATCCCCTGGCGGGGGAGGTTTACCGAACCTCCGCCAGGGGATCGACGGACTTTGCCTCCGCTAGGCAGAGATCAAGTAGACCTTGGTCCATTTCCAATGCCAAAACAAGGATTTTCTCGGAAAAAAGCGTTTGGGGGGGGGGGGGTTGTCATTTCGGTGTTGAAAAATCGATTAAAAAAATCTTCACATGTTCACATCTGTGATCACGTTATACTCCCCCGTACGTATGTATATATCTGTAGCAGCAGCGTTTGAGTGCAGGCTTGCTATTATAGCTAGAGCAAGGGGGGGGGGGGGGGGGGGGTTGCGACGATGCCAAGTCTCACACGCGCCCCCGCCGTCACAAAGAAGGCGAGCGACGACGCTGCCAACGCCGCGCCGCGCCAGACGGTGCGAGGGGTAAGAGGGGTGGGGGGGGGGGGGGGTCCCGATCTGCTGGAGTAGCTCCGTCCGCGTACTCGTGAGTTCAATACAGCTGGCTGGCTATAGAGAGGGGGTGAGTGAGATTCTACTTACTGCAACAACGAGGCTAATCGAGACAATGTGCTTAAGTCTTAAGTTAAGCCCAAATCGACGGCCACTATTATAAAAGTTTTCGAGCAGAACTTTAAAAAATAAAAACTTACGAAAAAAACATTGATTTCAATAAGTTTAACGCTAGTAATCATTATTGTTGAAATGCTAAATATAAACATTCAAACAATTAACTTGAAAGTTAAATACAATTGCCTCCCCTCCCTCATAAAAAAAAAATGAATTTTCTTTCACATAACTAGGCTACGTAGTACGTATTTGACATATTCCACGCCTATGTAAATGGCCAAGTAAAAAACAAATGTACATACAAATGTATGATCATCACAAATTTCGTATCGACATATTATTTGTAGTGGCAAAGTTAAAAATAACCTTCCTTGCAGTGTTGTCGGAACTGAACGGAACGGGACGACCATGAAAACGTCAAGGAACCCTGACAAATGCTCCCGGCTGTGTAGGGTATAGAATAGGGTCGGGGTCAGAGCGTCGAAACACCGTAGCGTCGAAACGCCATTCGGTATAAAAACGCGATGGGTCACTCGGTATAAAATCTGTGCACGATGCGCCATAGCGTCGAAACGCCATTCGACCTAAAATTTTACACCGAGTGGTACATCCCGTATGGGTCACAAGGCCTAAAACAGGGTTTTATACGTTATGAACCCTCCAGTATGGGTCATTCGGTATAAATACAGGATTTTATACGCTGCGGCCCGTACTGCACGTACCGTTCGACCTAAATATTTATACCGAATGGCGTTTATACGCAACGGTACATCACGTCGGAAATTTATATCTAACGCCGCTCTCGTTTTATACCTTACGCCGCTTCTTGCACATTAGCAACCCCTATAATTACACTTTTCATTTAAAACTTTAAAATCTTACCACACTTATAACCTTTTATATCGAATGACCCGTCGCGACGGGCCATTCGGTATAACACTTTATAAAGTTTTAGGTCGAATGACCCATCGCGACGGGCCATTCAGTATAAAACTTTATAAAGTTTTAGGTCGAATGACCCATCGCGACGGGCCATTCAGTATAAAACTTTATAAAGTTTTAGGTCGAATGACCCGTCGCGACGGGCCATTCAGTATAAAACTTTATAAAGTTTTAGGTCGAATGACCCGTCGCGACGGGCCATTCAGTATAAAACTTTATAAAGTTTTAGGTCGAATGACCCGTCGCGACGGGCCATTCAGTATAAAACTTTATAAAAACTGCTTCCACACCCAGAGCAAAGTTCTCGAGTTTATACCGAATGGCCCGTCGCGATGGGTCATTCGGTCTAAAACTTTATACCGAATGGCCCGTCGCGACATACCATTCGATATAAAAGTGTTTGTCCTGTCAAAATAAAGTTTCAGAGAGGAGAGGGTCATTCAGTATAAAAAGTGACACGTTTTAATAGGGAAAATGGACTTTAAAATATTTGGTGGAAAATTATACGTTATGACCCTCATGTCGAATCGCAGGACTTTAATTTTTAAAAATACTTAGTCGTTTGAGGAAAAGTTTTTAGGTCTTATGGCGTTTCTACGCAACGCCGCACACAACATTTCGTGGACATAGAAAAAATTTCAGTAAAATATATTTTTATACTGAATGGAGCACACTTTTGACACTTATAAAATCGAAGCATAGGTTTTATACCGAGTGGCGTTTCGACGATATGGTGTTTCGACGCTCTGACCCCGACCCATAGAATAGTAGATCAATGGAAGGGACCCCAAGCAAGCAAGCAGCCAGCCGGCCGGCCCCGTGTAGCACGCAGACAATGCTATTGCTACCTGTGTACAATCTGCGCACAGCACAGAGGGTCGGGCCGCATTCAACGCAGCGTATATAAAGTGGAGGAAGGAGACACCTGCGGCAATCTACAGGTGATGTATGGGTCGGCGCAGACAGGCAGGCACCCCAGACATTCCGTCCTCTGAGCAAACAGCTGTAGGGGAGGGGGGGGGGGGTACCCTATGTAGCTTACAAGGCATTCCGTCTTCTACGCAGAGCAAACAGCTACTGTCAAACTATTCAAGAGTCATGTGTGTCAGTGTGAACTTGATGATCGTGACGTCAGGGGGTGTTTCGAGGAAAGTGACAAGTATGCCGTAAAGGGGAGGGAGGACGTGGATTTCCTTTCGTCTGACTTTTTCCATCTCGGCCTAGGTCATACTCTTGCCGCCATAACTCTCGGAATAACTAATTAGCACGCAAAGCTGCCCACGACATTGCGTTGTTCTGCGGGACGGTGCGCGACGGAGGTTTTGGGCCAATCAGGAGCGACCTGCGTGCACTTAGGTCGCTCCTGATTGGCCCAAAACCTCCGTCGCGCACCGTCCCGCAGAACAACGCAATGTCATGAATCCAGCTTACGGTAGCAAGCAGTCCATGGGCAGGTCACAGTGATAATTGAAAATGCCACCGATAGCTTCTCAATAGATTCTTTAGTTAACGGGGAAAAGTACTTGTTTTGTAACAAGTGCTTCTGTCCAGCTCGTAACTCGGAAATGTCTCACGCCGGCCAGTATATGTAATACCCAAGAGTCGAGCTCAAAACGGGCCGCGTGGGTACAAAGATCGGCCGGCGTGTGTGTGTGACCCCGCTAATCAAATGGGGCAGTGGAATGGGAAAGGTCATCATCTCCGAGCGTGATTACACTAGAGCGAGGGTGTATAGTCACAACACGCAGCCACTCCAGCCCATGTCAAGCCTACACCCAGCTGAGCACATGTCAGGCCTACACTACACCCAGGTATCCATCAGTCAGGCCTACACTACACCCAGGCCTCCATCAGCCAGCCCATGTCATGACTATGTGTCGGGCCTACACCCAGTCACTCCAGCCCATGTCAAGCCTACACCCAGCTGAGCACATGTCAGGCCTACACTACACCCAGGTCTCCATCAGTCAGGCCTACACTACACCCAGGCCTCCATCAGCCAGCCCATGTCATGACTATGTGTCGGGCCTACACCCAGTCACTCCAGCCCATGTCAGGCCTACACTACACCCAGGCCTCCATCAGCCAGCCCATGTCATGACTATGTGTCGGGCCTACACCCAGTCACTCCAGCCCATGTCAGGCCTACACTACACCCAGGTCTCCATCAGTCAGGCCTACACTACACCCAGGCCTCCATCAGCCAGCCCATGTAATGACTATGTATCGGGCCTACACCCAGCCATTCCAGCCCATGTCAGGCCTACACTACACCCAGGCCTCCATCAGCCAGCCCATGTCATGACTATGTGTCGGGCCTACACCCAGCCACTCTAGCCCATGTCAGGCCTACACTACACCCAGGCCTCCATCAGCCAGCCCATGTCATGACTATGTATCGGGCCTACACCCAGGCCTACATCAGCCAGCCCGGGCGTAGGCCAGAGGAAGGACAATCCTCTTATCAGCCAGCTATATGTCTACCGCAGCATCGCCTTTTTGCAACAACCGAACCCATGGCGCTGGCAATGACGATGACGGTGACGATATTTGCAGCTGAGTCTGCACAACAATGACAACAGTGTTGTGTCTTCTGCTTCCAATGAAGAGGGCCCTGCCCCATGGTTGCCGCCAGGACACTTTGCAGGGGGGCAAAGAGAAATAACACTTTCCACTCGGTCGGAAGGGGGCTCTGGCGGGCGTGTATGCATATCTATAAATTTAATATTTAATTGTTTACCATAAATACCTTCAGGGCTTGGCAGTTGGCACTACCTCAGCCTTAGATGCGATGCGTGTATATCTTTACGGATATAATTTATATTATGATTCATAATCATAATGCTGGTTGATTGTAAAAGAAATAATTACAACACGGCAATTCACCCCGAAAGCAATATACCTACAGTAGAGTTCCGCGGGAGTTTACACCATGGCAACACCATTTTGCCCCCGTTTTGTACACCCATAGATACGTTGAAAGATAAACTACCCCGGGATTTCTTGTTCTCCTGGAACGATCGGCCCCATCGCCTTGAAGAATGTGATGAGTGTATTCAGTCATCTGAATTCCTCGTCCTTTGCTCGAGTTTAATGGAGATAATTGCTCGACTGGACTTTGCTCTAGGGGTGTACCAAGAAAACTACCTAAAAGGTTGGTGTAAACTCCCGCGGAACTCCACTGTACCCGAGTAGGCGGCCTATTTATTGCACCTGGTATTCTGGATCAATGCCCAGCTAGTATAGCTAGGCCGGTCCCAGTAACACAAGAGCGGCCGGGACGGACGGATGGAAGGAAGGATGGATGCAACCAGACCAGCAGCTCCCGAGGTCGCCCACTAGTGTTGGCGGACAATGAGATGACGTCACAACACGAGGCGAGATGACGCGTCTCCTAGTGACGTCACACAAAGGCAGGCAGGCAGCTATTATAGCAAGCGAAGCGAGGTGGGGCAGCCTGTATTCAAGCCGTGGTCACTGTAGGTGTTTAACGACGCCCTTACGGCGATAATGGGGTACAAGGCAGGGCAGAATTAACAGACTCTTTACACGAGCAATGCATTTTACCGCATAGAGTGCAGCTATTATAGCAAGCGAAGCGAGGTGGGGCAGCCTGCCTGCCTGGCTGTATTGTATACAAGCCGTGGTCACTGTAGGTGTTGAACGACGCCCTGACGACGATAATGGGGTACAAGGCAGGGCATGATTAACAGGCTTATTTACACGAGCAATGCATTTTACCGCATAGAGTGCAGACATTTTTAGTTTGACATTGACATTTGACCGGGACACAGACGGACAGTCTATATCACCACCGCCCAGCATAACAAATATGACTGATAATAAATGATTGTCGGGTTGTCACGGGGATACGACTCTGCTACACTACGTTACACTACACTACACTCTGCTACACTATGCTACACTACGCTACACTACACTCTGCTACACTACGCTACACTACACTCTACTACACTACACTCTGCTACACTACGCTACACTACACTACACTCTGATACACTACGCTACACTACACTCTGCTACACTACGCTACACTACACTCTACTACACTACACTCTGCTACACTACGCTACACTACACTCTACTACACTACACTCTGCTACACTACACTACACTCTGATACACTACGCTACACTACACTCTACTACACTACACTCTGCTACACTACGCTACACTACACTCTGATACACTACGCTACACTACACTCTGCTACACTATGCTATACTACACTACACTCTGCTACACTACGCTATACTACACTCTACTACACTACACTACACTACACTACACTCTACTACACTACACTACACTACACTCTACTACACTACACTCTGCTACACTACACTAGACTCTACTACACTACACTCTGCTACACTAGACTCTACTACACTACACTCCGCTACACTACGCTACACTACACGAACTATAAGAGTGCGGTCCTATTTTGATGGCGGGAAGCAGCAGGGAAGCGTCAAACTAACCGAACGACCGAAAGTAATTACATCAAATTCAAATCAATCTGACTGAACGTGTTACTGCTTGTGACGTCACCAAGGCTTCCTAACACACACGCGTCGAGTATTGTTCTCTATGTACACGTGTTGCCGGCGCATGCGCGGGCGGCTGTCGGCTTCTTTGTGTCGCAGCGCGTAGGTCTCTCTAACTAACAACACAGCACACAGGGATTGTCTCTTCTCTTCTCTGCGCTGACTTCAACCGGGCCGACGCAAGACAACGTACGTGTCCATCTTGGAAATACACATCTTATCATTCATTATTCATTGTTACAGACGTGTTTGTAAAATTGTGGGTTTTATTAATAATAACGTTCATAGATTACAAATTTAGATGTCACGTGGCAGAATATTCGTTTGTTTAACGACGTACTCGACAACTATGATCGTATGACGTCGGGGGTGGTTGGAGGAACGGGACAAATAGGACAGAACGGGGTGGAAAAGAGAATTAATGAAGAGACAAGTAGGACTTAACGAGGAGGGAAAGAAGAGGACGTGGACTGCCTTTCGTCTGGCTTTTCCACCGCGACCTGTCCAAGGCTCGGGTGGCCCTACCAGAAGCATACGCTTCCGCGCCGGCATAACTCTCCGGAACACCAATGCACGCAAACCTACTCACCACAAGAAGGTAACAAACAATCCTTGGGTGAATCCATTGTCGTAGCAAGTATGTACAAGAAGAATAGTGTGAAAGTACAAAGAGAGTAGGTACTTAAGTAATGTCAAAATAGATGCACGATAGCCGCGTGTCTTTGCGGGCACCAGTCACCACGACAAGTACAGAAGAGAGTACTTTAAATAATGTCAAAATTAATGCAAGATAGCCGTCTCTTTGCGGGCACCAGTCACCGCGACAAGACTGTACAGAAGAGAGTACATTAAGTAATGTCAAAATTAATGCACGATAGCCGCGTCTCTTTGCGGGCACCAGTCACCACGACAAGTACAGAAGAGAGTACTTTAAGTAATGTCAAAATTAATGCAAGATAGCAGCCTCTTTGCGGGCACCAGTCACCGCGACAAGACTGTACAGAAGAGAGTACATTAAGTAATGTCAAAATTAATGCACGATAGCCGCGTCTCTTTGCGGGCACCAGTCACCACGACAAGTACAGAAGAGAGTACTTTAAGTAATGTCAAAATTAATGCAAGATAGCAGCCTCTTTGCGGGCACCAGTCACCACGACAAGTACAGAAGAGAGTACTTTAAGTAATGTCAAAATTAATGCAAGATAGCAGCCTCTTTGCGGGCACCAGTCACCACGACAAGTACAGAAGAGAGTACTTTAAGTAATGTCAAAATTAATGCAAGATAGCAGCCTCTTTGCGGGCACCAGTCACCGCGACAAGACTGTACAGAAGAGAGTACATTAAGTTATGTCAAAATTAATGCAAGATAGCAGCCTCTTTGCGGGCACCAGTCACCGCGACAAGACTGTACAGAAGAGAGTACATTAAGTTATGTCAAAATTAATGCAAGATAGCAGCCTCTTTGCGGGCACCAGTCACCGCGACAAGACTGTACAGAAGAGAGTACATTAAGTAATGTCAAAATTAATGCACGATAGCAGCCTCTTTGCGGGCACCAGTCACCGCGACAAGACTGTACAGAAGAGAGTACATTAAGTTATGTCAAAATTAATGCAAGATAGCAGCCTCTTTGCGGGCACCAGTCACCGCGACAAGACTGTACAGAAGAGAGTACATTAAGTTATGTCAAAATTAATGCAAGATAGCAGCCTCTTTGCGGGCACCAGTCACCGCGACAAGACTGTACAGAAGAGAGTACATTAAGTTATGTCAAAATTAATGCAAGATAGCAGCCTCTTTGCGGGCACCAGTCACCGCGACAAGACTGTACAGAAGAGAGTACATTAAGTTATGTCAAAATTAATGCAAGATAGCAGCCTCTTTGCGGGCACCAGTCACCGCGACAAGACTGTACAGAAGAGAGTACATTAAGTAATGTCAAAATTAATGCAAGATAGCAGCCTCTTTGCGGGCACCAGTCACCGCGACAAGACTGTACAGAAGAGAGTACATTAAGTAATGTCAAAATTAATGCACGATAGCCGCGTCTCTTTGCGGGCACCAGTCACCACGACAAGTACAGAAGAGAGTACTTTAAGTAATGTCAAAATTAATGCAAGATAGCAGCCTCTTTGCGGGCACCAGTCACCACGACAAGTACAGAAGAGAGTACTTTAAGTAATGTCAAAATTAATGCAAGATAGCAGCCTCTTTGCGGGCACCAGTCACCGCGACAAGACTGTACAGAAGAGAGTACATTAAGTTATGTCAAAATTAATGCAAGATAGCAGCCTCTTTGCGGGCACCAGTCACCGCGACAAGACTGTACAGAAGAGAGTACATTAAGTTATGTCAAAATTAATGCAAGATAGCAGCCTCTTTGCGGGCACCAGTCACCGCGACAAGACTGTACAGAAGAGAGTACATTAAGTTATGTCAAAATTAATGCAAGATAGCAGCCTCTTTGCGGGCACCAGTCACCGCGACAAGACTGTACAGAAGAGAGTACATTAAGTTATGTCAAAATTAATGCAAGATAGCAGCCTCTTTGCGGGCACCAGTCACCGCGACAAGACTGTACAGAAGAGAGTACATTAAGTTATGTCAAAATTAATGCAAGATAGCAGCCTCTTTGCGGGCACCAGTCACCGCGACAAGTACAGAAGAGAGTACTTTAAGTAATGTCAAAATTAATGCAAGATAGCAGCCTCTTTGCGGGCACCAGTCACCACGACAAGACTGTACAGAAGAGAGTACAACATGTCAAAATTAATGCAAGATAGCAGCCTCTTTGCGGGCACCAGTCACCACGAGGACCACCTTGACCGTACAAACACACATCAGGCAAGGTATAATGTTGACGGTGATCTTCATAATATAACCAAGGCGAACAGAGCAGTTCCCAGGCCTCTCACACAGCCACACAGCCGGGTCGGTCGGTACTTTCTAGTTTTTCCCGAAGAAAGTGTCCGGATCACTTCTTCACTCACTGTCGGGTAAACTTTCGATGGAAACGTAAGAACAGACGACAGAGGAGTTGCTGTTGTTGTGGAGGTCCCACCGATACCATCATCGTCCACAACGTAGCCTACTCCTGGTCGTCGTATTCTACGGTATATATCAGTGGTGCTCAAACTTTTTTCCTGGAGGGCCACTTTTCCAAAAATCCAAGTAAAGCTGGGCCGCACTAGTACAAGTATGCAGTAGCGTAACTAGGAATTATTTCGGGGGGGAAGGGGGGGGGGGGGTAACAGGGAAAAGTGAGGTGTGGCAAAGCCCCAGCCGCCGGCCGAAAGCGCAAAATTTGTTCGACTATTACAGATATTTCGTGCTTTTTCGAGTCAAAGCGTAAAACTCGAAGCATTACCCATTAGTTTATATTACGTTACAGGTAACAAATACCAAGTAAAGTTTAGTTGGTTTGCGATATATCATAATTCATCACGAATAAAATATTATTTTCATATACAGCAAACAAATAGTCAGTTAAAACAGTAAAATATATTTATGAAAACACAAAAGCTCTTGGCCGCAAAATTGTTAATGGAGGGCCGCAGTTTGAGTACCGCCGGTATATATAGATATACAGTAGCACGACCGCCCGGGGAGACAAAGATTCAGCTACTTCTAAACGTAACTATAGTCTCATGCCGACCTCAGTGTACCATATCTAATCTAATACCCCCTTTCATACACGCGATTTAAACGAATATTAACATATTCCTGGCGTACACCCGCACACATTCGTAAAGGCGGTGGTCCGCTTATAATAGAGTGGATAAGCTTCATTATAATCACATCCGCTGGGCTAGAAGCTATACAGGTTAGAGGTCTGCACGGGTACGGGCTTGGCCCGCGGGCCCGGGTACGGGCCTTAATATGTTTATTAAAACGGGCCCGGGCCGGGTCTGGGCCTACATATCACTGACCGAGGAGGGATTTTTCGGGATTTATAAAACAAAAATTAATTGCAATGAAAGAATAGTTATGTTACTTTACCTAGGCCTACATTTCCGAAACTTGAAACAAACCCGATATAGTATAAACTTCCGGTCAAACATTTGTGTTGTAATTCTTTTCGATACATACATTCACTGGCAATAGTTACTAATTTCGTTTCATCTAATCTCCTTTTTGTTCTTACCCTGTCGTTCGTATTCCTTGTCAAATACCATAGAAATCAACTTGCTGCTTTAACAGTTGAACGGGCTTTTACGGGCCAATTTACACTTCAGGCGGGCCTGGGCCGGGCCCGGGCTTTGATTAGCTTACTCAGTACGGGCCGGTACGGGCCCGGGCCTGAAATACCGGGCCCGGGCCGGGCTTCTATATTTAGGCCCGTGCAGACCTCTAATACAGGTATCTAACCCAAGGTCATAAACCATCCCTAATGTACCAGTTTCGAAAAGATGGTGAGAATCAGAGAAGTGCGTAAAAATGAGAGTCGTTAGGCTGGAGTAACTTGAATGTCCCATGGGCAGCTGTCCAACCTATTCCCACCACATTCACCTACGTCACTAACGATGACGTATTCATCAGAGATCGGAAAAAACCCTTTTTCAAAAATCAAAATTTTGGAATCGTCTACTCTCTCTACACACCCCCGGCGTCCGCTTCTACCCCTGGCCACTTGAAGCCAACCAACCAACCCTACCACCCGCTTCTAATGAGGCCCCTCGACGCCGCTGTGAACCCCCCCCTCCCCACTCGTACGGAGCAAATCGATCCCCTCCCCTCCCCAGTGCAGTCCGCTCTATTGGATGCTGGTATTACCTGTGAGTAAACAGAACACACGCAGGATTGGCAATTCCGTTAGGACAATGTCAACCCCTTCCCCTACCCTTCCACTCAGTGGTGTACTCGAGCCTAGGCGCCGCCTAGGCACTTTTATTTGAAGGCTAGGCCACTAGTCTAGGCGCTTTTTTACAGTGCTTTTGTTTGGGAACCCATGTAGTGTTCACAATATCTATAGTTGAGAAAAAACATGTTACCTCAACGTCTTCATGTATTCAGGTTTAATTTCTATAAAATCTTTTTCCGGACATTTAAAACACTCGCCATCGCCTCCCCCCCACGTAAATTCGACCGCCTAGGCACTTTATATTTTAGGAATACACCACTGCTTCCCCCTCGACACAGCCTATACCCACATTACGTAGGCTATTGGAGACTCAAACTAACACATAGATAGCGCTGCTAAGCAACACCCTTATCTGCGCCATTGATGATTTAACAATAAAGCAACAATGAACAATTGACAGACAAACTCATCCTTATAGTAGTTTATTTTATTGCCACCAGAATGCGTCTAGTCTATTTTGAGGGGCCAATACTCCAGACCATTTATTTTGCACTAATTACTACATTGTTGAAAATTATCGTTGTACAATGCTTGTTTCGAAATATAATGTCGGGTAGGTATCCAACAATTAGAATATGAAGCGATGGCTGTTTGTTGTTGCTTAGGGGGATGAGGGGTGGTAGATGTAGATGAAACGAGAATAACAAAAAACAAACATATTTTATCGCATGTGTGATTCGAACCCACATCTCTTTACAGATAAACTTGGCTCAACATAAGTATCCTCGTTTACGACATAGCCGAGTCCAAAGGTGCCAACTTAATTATCTATTTCTCTAGTTGCGTTGCTAATTAGGTGTGTGCACTCTCAGCGGAAGACTGCATTAACGAATGTGTGAAGCACTCAATAAATTCAAAGTTGTTCTGAATCCGCTTTGTTGGTTCTGACATTTGTCCGCACAGGTGTTCGCACTGTCCAATCACTGATTCACATGTTTCGTATTTGAAATATCGATCTTTGATTGGTTATCGCTCACTCGTAGAGGGTGTTCGGAGCCTGCAGGGTTGGTTTAGTCACTTTAAATTAAAGTCTCCCACTGCAAATCAGTTTCATTACTGAGTAGGTAGAATCTAAATGTGAATTTTTTTTTATTTATTTATTTGAAAAACGCCAAGAATATGTCTATTTTCGTTGAATTACCGCGCCCATGAAAGGGGCAGTAGACAAAGATCAGAGGCCGGTATATGAGCACCAACTGTATCAGCCACCGCTGACGGCCTACTAAATAGTTACAAAACATCCCGGTGTGGCAACCAGCAATAAATGTATCCATTACATGCACGGTTACCCTACCATCTAATCCAACACCAAGCAAAGAGCGCGCTCGCTAAATGGATGGACTACAAACCAAACAGTCTAACCTAACGGGAACCACCACAACATCAGAGATCGCCCGCCGGAAACACTTTTAGTTGCTGCTGCAGTCGACGAGCGAACCACGAAATAGGTCACCAGACTGACTGGTCGGGTCTAAGAATGTTTGGTGCACATTTCCCGTTATCTGGGGGGGGGGGGGGGGGGCGGAGGATAAATGTCTGCAGACTGTGTTTGCACCCGTAGGGGCGTCTGGTATTCGTATTGCCGGAACCCTAAACTATAATAGGGTGGCTGCTGGTGGTAGTTTTTTTTGCTCCTGAAACCCCGCGGGCAGCTCAAGACAAGAAGAAAGTTCGCCAATACCCCCACCCAACTCTCCAACCCTCGTCTCGTGGTGGGGGGGGGGGTTGAAATAAAAGTGATCCCGTATACGTGGTGACTCTCTGCCGTTCGTCGTGAGAGGTGGACTGCTGTTACCTTATCGTGGTGCAGGGCAGGTTTGCATGTATTGGTGATCCCGATAGCTATGCTAGTGAGTGCTAGCAGAGTGTGTTTCTTGTAGGGTCACCCCAGCCGGACAGGTCGAGGAGGATCAGCAATCTGCCCGTCTGGGCCCGCGGGGGAAGAGATAGGCCCAGAGTGACTCTGCTAGTCGTAAGAGGCGACGAAAGGAGACCCGTCTCGGCCTGGGGTAGAATAGGCTCAGAGTGACTCTGCTAGTCGTAAGAGGGGTGACGAAAAGAGACCCTGTCCCTCCCCCCCCCCCACTGAAGATTTCTCCTCCCACATGGCCCTTCCCTCCCTTGCTGGACTCCCCTTATGACGACTCCCTCGCGAATATAGATGGACCCGATTCTGCCGACGTCATATGACCTAAGCTGTCGAGTACGTCGTTAAACACCACCACAGATAAGCAATCCCCGACATCCTCTCCTTTCCCCTTTTCCTCCCCTTTACGTCATACTTGTCCGTTTCCTCCGAACACACCCGACGTCATACGATCATTGTTGTCGAGTAGGTCGCTCTCGAGAGCACCAAAGCACGCAAACCTGCCCACTACGATAAGTCGATAACATTCCCTGGGAAGATGAGATTTGATTGATTGAGGGAAAGGTGGAGGGGGGGGGGGGCTAACCGAGACGACGATTCGGCGATACAGGAACGCAACTACACCCTGCGCGCAACTTTACTTGTAACCGACTATAGATAGTGGCGACCAACAACAAAGGTGGCAGCCCAACCAAGACTTGCACGCGGGTTTCGCGAGACGAACACACAAAAGGTCTCTCTCTCTCTCCTCCTGCTGCTGCAAAGCCAAGACTGCTGCTAACGAGGAACGAACGAGCGATCTGGCATCACCGCCCGCCTGGGAAACATCCCCAAGACCTTCCGGCGAGACGAGACGGCAGCGCAGACGACGATCCGACATTGTTGCCATAGCAACAACATGGCAACAAAGAAGCTTTACAGCTCCTGTGCTCCTTCCTTTTTGTATACCTGCATGTTGGTCATTGTTGCGCTTGCGCTTTCAGAACAAGAAAATAGCAACGTTTCGTGAGGGGCGAAGACCGGGGGGAGGGGGGAGGCAATGTGAAAATATGCTGCCACAAGGATTATACGTGATGCTGTTATAAACCACGTTTGTTATTCTTTTTACTAAGCCCAGATTGGGGAGTATTTGTGAAATTATCTCCTGCTGCCGTATCGTGGGGAGCAGGTTTGCGAGCTTTGTTGATCCCGAGAGCTATGCCGGAGGAATCGTACATGCTTCTGGTAGGGCCACCCTAGCCGGAAGGACAGGTCGAGGGCGAGAAGCCAGACGAAAGGTAGTCCACGTCCTGCCCGCGTCTTACTTGTAGATTTCCTACATAGCCTCCCGACGAAGCACGCAAACCTGCCCATTACCGCGATAAGGTAGCAGCTAGCCCCAGGACAGGAGAGTTGTATAAGTGTTCCTGCATGGGTACAGAAGTTAAACAAAATCAAATACAGTGGCACACACACACAGCACAGGTAATAAATTAAATAATGTCTCAATTTTAACAATAATCGGTGGATGGGGAAAAGTTTCCCTAACCCCAACTGTCCACGGAGGATACACGCAGCCTATATCCTTCACACGCGGGGAGGTGAGGGGGGGGGGGGGGGGGGTGCACTAACTGCCTTAACTGCCTGCGGGATGCATTGTTGTACAGCATCACAAATCAGTAATGACATACCTTACCTATACCTTCCTTCTGCTCTCCCGTATACTGCTCAACTCAGCAACAACAAAGGGAAACTACTACGCGACTCAAAAACGTTCATTTTGTTCACCTTTCGGACATTGTATAACGTTTTTCTACAAAAACAACGAGGGGGGAGACCTGGAGGGAATACAGTGGTGCCTCACGTAGGCCTACAGATTTATAATACCAGACTGCCGTGTTGGGGACAACATTTAAAAAACGCAAACTCCCCCGAAATTAGTTAAAAT
The DNA here is from genome assembly GCA_945910005.1 of Isoperla grammatica. Taxonomy (NCBI): domain Eukaryota; kingdom Metazoa; phylum Arthropoda; class Insecta; order Plecoptera; family Perlodidae; genus Isoperla; species Isoperla grammatica. The sequence goes on from OX246747.1 coordinate 30,615,468, forward strand.
TATTTAAAATTCTTATTATTAATAAGAAGAGCTCTGATAGGGTTGTGTTTTCGCCCCTTGAAGAGCTCTGATAAGGGTGTGTTTTCGCCCGTTGCAGAGCTCTGATAAGGGTTCGAAATATTGCGGTTTTAATTGTTTTTATCTTGACACGGAATAGTGCAACAGTCCAATTACTAGGTCTTATAAAGTAAAGTAAAGAACGTAAACAAACATGGCCGCCAGGTGCGCGCGCACATACAGTACGGATGCTGCGCAATAATTCAATGACTACTGACCAAGTAAAACCCAACACAACACCTGTGTTTTTTTTTTGGTCGACCGACCGAGTGGCAATGGTGAAAAGATCGCCAGCAAGCAAGCAACCAAGGAAACAAACAATAAAATACATAGGCCTAGACGTTATCGGAGCAAAAATGCGCACGCAATAATTCAGCCGAGCCGCGCGCTCGCGAGCACAATCAAGAGAAAGTGTATACGCCGACTATGTACGTACGTACGTGTATACATAAACAGTGAATGATATTACACTCCGCCCCCCCTCCCTTCCATCGTGAGATTGTTGCACGTTGTTTGCACGCGCGCGTATGTAACGTCAGTGGCGTGCGGTAAGGTCTAGCAAATGTAGAAACGGATTCTGGACCCACTCACTATTATAGGGAGTATTCACGTGACGTCACATCGGCCATATTGGAGGCCACCTATAGGCCACCTATAGATAGTACTGTTTCAAGTTTCATTTAACTGTCAATAGAAAACGAATAATATTGTTTACGGGGAAATATGACAAGTTTGAAGTTTGAACACGTAGGATCCCCCGATAAAGTGTACGAAAATGATTATTGTATGCTTTTGTAAACGATTAAAAGAGTAATCGAGACAAAAGAGTTTGTTTATGTTGATTTTGCAAACCAAAGTTAGAGAACAGTTGAATTTGCATCAAACGCCAGCTGAAACATAGTAACGATGAACTACTAATCACATGCCATTGTGGCCTCCAATGTGGCCACCATGCGCAATACGTGAATACACCCTATACCATATCGTATAGTTGCCCCAAAGAAAATATTCTGATGCTTACGACACAGCCGAATCCAAGGTGACAACTTAATTCTCTACTTCGCTAATTCCTCCTATCTTATCAAAACAGGTCCATTGGGGATAATTTAAGACCTTCCATTGGTTACCTGTAACGGTGGGTGTGGCCAAACCGCCTGTGCACTCGACTAAGCCGAACCGCATGCATTTACGAATGTGTGAAAGATCGCCATCTGGTATATCTGTTGATTTTCTTTCAATTGGCGCGGTTGAAAGGGGCAGTAGACAATGACCTGAGATCGCTAGTATAGTGGGCACGTTCGAGTGAGTGTTATGGTAATCCCGAGAGCTGTGTCGCGGTGGAAGCGTATGCTTCTGGTAGGTAGGGCCCTCTAGCCGGCCGGACAAGGTGCCCAGACGAAAGGACGTCCTACTTGTCCCTTTTTTCCAAACACCCCCCGACGTCCTATGATCATAGTTGTCGAGTACGTCACCAAACACCAAATAAATAATGAAATAATAATCGATAGGCAAAGGACGTTGAATATTTTTCTTGAGAGAGCTCATACTATATTGTTTTGTCTACTATATCGCAAAATACCTTTGGTACAAGGTTGTACCGACCGACCGGGGATCGAACCCATTTAGTATCTCTGTCACTTAAGGTACTGTACGCAGGGTTTTGGGTTCGATCCCCAGTCGGGCACATATATCATCCTGGCTAATTCCAGTGACCCTCACCCAACCATCATCCACTGGATTAAAATAAGAAATAATATCCCCCCCCCCCCAAATATTAGAGTTCTCGCCCTAGACCGCACGCCACTGCCATCCGTACCCACGCAAGTACTTAGGTATATATATATATATCGGTCGATTGAGCCAAGAGTTCCTGGAATTGATTAGGTTCATGAATGGCAACGATGTGGGCGTAGTCAGGCCTACCTTATCTCCCGCCTGACTCTGCCGTATCAGTCAGTGTTTTGCAACGGTGACTGTTCGCGTACCGTGGGAACATACGTGAAACAAACTATAGTTGTGTATGGGTATTATTGGCCACTCGAAACAGATTATATGCATGCATTCTGGTGGCAAGAAAATCAACTGTTGTGAGGAGGAGTTTAGCTGTCAATTAACAGACCTATTTTAGAATTGATCTAGGACCCTCAGATAGACCTAATCACGATCTAGATCTTCAATGACAACAATGCACAACACTGAAAAAAATAATTATAATCTATTCAATTGTTGAAACTACTTCAAGGGTTAAGGCCCGTCTACATCCACTTAGCGTACGTAACTTCCAGAAATTACCGAGTTGGCCATATTGAATTTACATGTAAAGGCTCGTGTACATCCACTTTGCGTACGTGTGAAAATTATAGAAAATTATAGAAATTACGGTAGCCGTTCCCATCGAATGTTGATAATTTTCTTAAGTAAACGTAAACCAATCAGAGCTCACGAATTTCCCACCAATAGGGAACTTGCAACTGACTTCAGAGCCAACAAATGAATCAAACTGATAAACAAACAAGGAGCTGTCAAAATAATAAAATTGTAACATTATGAAGAAAACGAGGTATGGCGATAGTTTAACTGCGCACCAGTTAAAACTTTTAATTATGGGCAACCAAGTTGTGAGAGTTTTGAATGTTTCTTTTTTGTTTTGAAGATTTATTTTCAAAATAGAAATGTATAGAAATGTTGTGATGTGGTTTGGTTTGACACTTCGATAAAGAAACAATGTAAACTGTTGGTATGTTTGCTCTCTATTGCGCATGCGCCAATTAACCAAATTCTAGAAATTGGAAAAAGTTGGAGTTGAATCAACTTTTCGCGTCGTGAAACGTACGGTAATTTTCCTAATTTCAATGTGCATGGTTACATGTAAATTCAATATGGCCAACTCGCTAATTTCTGGAAGTTACGTACGCTAAGTGGATGTAGACGGGCCTTTACAATGCACATTGAAATTAGGAAAATTATCGTACGTTTCACGACGCGAAAAGTTGATTCAACTCCAACTTTTTTCTAATTTTTAGAATTTGGTTAATTGGTGCATGCGCAATAGAGAGAAAACATACCAACAGCTTACATTGTTTATTTATCGAAGTGTCAAACCAAACCACATCACAACATTTCTATACATTTCTATTTTGAAAACAAATCTTCAAAACAAACAAGAAACATACAAAACTCTCACAACTTGGTTGCCCATAATTAAAAGTTTTAACTGGTGCGCAGTTAAACTATCGCCATACCTCGTTTTCTTCATAATGTTACAATTTTATTATTTTGACAGCTCCTTGTTTGTTTATCAGTTTGATTCATTTGTTGGCTCTGAAGTCAGTTGCAAGTTCCCTATTGGTGGGAAATTCGTGAGCTCTGATTGGTTTTCGTTAACTTACGAAAATTATCAACATTCGATGGGAACGGCTAACGTAATTTCTATAATTTTCTATAATTTTCACACGTACGCAAAGTGGATGTACACGAGCCTTTAGAATGTAATTCTTTAAAAGTAAAAAAGTAAATCACAATAGCACAAGATTCAATTGAGGGGGTTGTGACGTCACAGGCGGACAAACAATGTGTTGCTAGGCAACTGCATTGTTGTATCTTGCTTTGATTGGTGCATGTTCAATATTTGTTTGAAACAAAACACGGCAACACGGCTATTTGTAGAATTGAGTCTTGTGCAATTAGGCACATTATATCTTTGTAAAATAATCATTTTTGCGGTCTTTTCGAAAATACATATTCACCGCGATTTAGCAGAAAAACCTATCTATACCTATTGGGTATTTATTTGCCCCCAGAAACTGTGATATTCCCCGTGTTTATCGAAAGTACCGGTGGGTAAGCATGCTGTCGTGTGGACGGGGGGACCAGTACAACGAATGGAAGGCAGGCTAGCAACGGTCGAGTAGGCCTAACGGTGCAAGGTGGGCTATTGTGTGAGCTAACTAGGTCGAAGGTCCAAATGATAATCAAGTTCGGCAGGCGGCGCATCATCGGAATTAATACACCTTACTGTACAGTGTATCATACATTCTAGTTTTAGCCACCTTACTACAGTGTTTCATACATTATACACACCTTAGTAGAGAGCTTATTACACAACTTACTGTAGAGTGAGTCATACACCTTAGTAGAGAGTGTATCATACACTCTACACACCTTGGTAGTGTATCATACACTCTACTCACATTAGTACAGTGTACCATACACCTTAGTAGAGAGTGTATTATACACTTTACACACATTAGTGGATTCTCTAATCTCAGCCCCACGGTGTATGTGTGCGTGTGAGGTAGGGAGGTGGGGTTCGAATCCCTTGCGTCGTTAGTTGGGGGGGGGGGGGGGGGGTCTAAGGGGACGTAGACGGTAGACCCTCTAATAATATCTGCCCTCCCTTCCCCCCCTAAGTATATTCGTTTAAGCATCATCCGCAAATTATCAATCTTGGCCAAATTTGGGAACTATTTGGTTATACAATCATCCACAGGTTTCCGGAAAGAAACCTGGTTTCATTGTAAATTAAAACGACAGACGTACAAAAGCACGCCTCTGACATCTGCGCAGATCACGTTTAAGACAATAATAAGTAGGTGACAACATTATGGATCAACACTGGAGTTACAAGTTGAAAACAAACAAAAAATACTCTTTCTATCAATTTGTTCACTTCTTTTCAAAGATTAAGTGGAGACAATGTCGTTTTTCACACTTTCATCTGGTACGGGAATGACATAAGTAATGTACGTAGAGCGTCCGCATGTTTTGTACAGCCCTGGCTACAGCGCAGCGAAGCCTCGCGTGGCAACCGACAGTCCGGCCTAACCTAACTAACCAGGCTACAACACCGTTACCATGTCGGACGCACTCGTAACACATAGAGAAGACAGACAGGCTAGGGCAGGCCGTGCCGCGAGGGCCATAATCGACCCTCCCTAGCCAGAGTCAAACCCGGAGCCGACATCAACGCTCCAACGATGCTCCAATAGAAATGTGCAATTATACGGGTAGGTTTACGTCGAAAACCGCAGCAAATTGACATTAGCGTATAGAGAATTAAAAAATATCCGCTTTTAGATCTGTCTCCTTATCCCACTCAACAGAGCCAGAGTCCGAATTCACAATAAATATACATATTTATTATAATTTACTTATTTACCCAAGTGGCGACGGCCAATCGAGTCTCTCCCTCCCTCCTCACATGTACGACGAATTCAAAAACCGCAAAAATGTTCATATTTGAATTATATCTCAAGAATGCATCTCGAAATCGAAAATCTGAGTAATCGGCGGGCTGTAGTTTGGTAAGCCCTACACAAACTGAATGATAATGTATTATCAACAGCACAATCAGTATGACTGTGATTTTTATTTCATTAAATTACTAATCAAATAAGTATCACTGCAGTCATAATGAGTATAATGTTAAAAACATTTATCATTCAGTCTGTAGGGCTTACTTAACCACAGCCCGCTTATTACTCAGATTTTCGATTTCCAGATGCATTCTTGAGATATAATTAAAGATTAAAGTATGAACATTTTTTGCGGTTTTTCAATTCGTCGTACATGTGAGGAGGGAGGGATGGAGGTACTCAATTGGCCGTCGCCACTTGGGTAAATAAAAAAATGTTAATATATATTTTTTTGCGAATTCGGACACTTGCTCAAGTTTGAGTGGGATAAGGGAGAAAGATCTGTAACCGGGTATTTTTTTACTACAAACACGCGAATCTGAAGACGGCGCCAACAACTAACTGTTGCGTTCCTCAGAAATCCAAATCTGAACCTTCGAATAGGCTACACACGATACCAACTATAAGAAAAAAAAAAGTATTTCCATGTCGGCCAATAACGATACCGTTGCTTTCGCTCCGATCTGAACTTCACCCGCGCGACCCGACGAACTAGCGGGACAATACCGGGTATTCGAACCCACCTGCCAAGCGGCATTCGAACCCACGACATGCCCATTACTACAACTACTACTTACAACTTACTAGTACGTCCTATCATGTATGTTGCATACATTTCAGTAGTTAGTTTTGTTACTAATTGTTATTTTATGATTTTCCATTATCATTTGTAAACATGTTCAATTTATGGTCCTTCTTTCATTAAATAAGTATAAACGGTAATCGAAACTGTGACACGTACATCATATAGAATAACATCATTGATTATTTGTTGTTTAACGACGTACTCGACAGCTTAAGTCGTTATGACGTCTTCCGAATCGTATCCATTATTGATTACCATCATCAAGGGGGTCGTTATAATTGGGGAGTCAAGCAAGGGGGAGGGATGACAGGAGGGAGGAGGAGGAGGAGGGGGGGGGGGGGGACAGGGAGCCATGTGGGAGGAGGAATCTTCAAGGATATCCCAACACTAGGATTTTCCGACGCTGTAAAATGTTTTTTTTTTATGTTTTATGACGAAAACTAGAGATCTCTTAGCATTGTAGCAGAAATTAAAAATAAATTATTTTATTGATCAGAGTTTTGGCGGGTGAGCGCGGGCACCCGCCAAATGTGACGTAACGATTCCTAGTTTGTCATGTCTTGGGGAGGTACTTCCCCCCCCCCCCGCACAACATTCGAACCCACGTCTTGGGGAATCCACGTCTCGGTACAGTCACGCGGGCCTCGAACCCACGTCTTCTAGCGAGCCAGCCAGCAAGTATAGTTTGTACTTTGTACACCCATCGTGCACACACATCACAGTACAGCGGAGCGCGGCTCGACCTTACCTACCTACCTACCTACCTACCTACCTACCTAGCGGCTGGCTGGCTGGCTCACTAGGTCACTAGTTTCAATCTATTTACCTCGGATTATATAACTGTCGCGGAGTTGTTCGCCACGTTCAGAGCACAGAACAGAACACGGACGCCATGTTGACTTGACGTTGCTTGCTGTATATACAGTCTAGTGGCTGTTACACCATCATAGATATAAATATTGTTACCCAGATACGTAACTCACTGCCATCTGGACGTACCAAAACTGATTCTCTTTTGAGATTTCAACAATGGATTATTGTCGAAACGTCGCCATATTGTATATTTAGAAATTATTATTTGCAATGCTGAAATTACTACTTTATGTCCAATGGGTATACAGATACTCGCGTACTTTTTCTTTTTATAGCCATCAATATCAATGACATACGCCAGGCGATGTATAACACATTGAAAAACACACATGTCACATGTAAACAAACAGGCATTCATACAATATGGCGGGCATCGAGGAACGAGCATAGGTCCTCGGACCTCCATTCAGTTACACATCTTGGTAACAACATTTATGTCTATGGTTACACGTCGTATGTGGAGGCGTAACAAGTGCACAGAGGGCGTTGCGAGCGATCCGACCAATACTCACTGAATATTGGATATACACAACTTTCAACAATAACAATTTCCAAGCCATTGAAAAAATATTTGACTTCTTTGGAATCTACGTATATTTTTCCAATAATAATTAGTGCACTGCCTTCTAGAGGGGTTTTCGGTGAATTCCGGAACGCTCGAAGCGTTGCAGTGTAGTCGTTTGTTGTACGCCACCCCATACATTGGGATGCAGGGCCGTATAACTAGGGGTTGGTAGCCCGGGTAAAAAAGTCGGGAGCACGCCATTTTGAATTGCTAAATACCACTGTTGTTAGTGTTATTAACCGCATATCAAATGCACTAAAAAAAATGTATTTGAAAACGTGCTTAAAACTCGTTAAAACACTCCAATCACACTCCAAGGAGCGACAAATTTGACCCGCATTGGCTGGGGGGGGGGGGGGGGCCTAAGATCCTCCATTGTACTTCTTTGCTCAAACATACCCGAGTGATTTGTATACCCTAAACGGCCCTGATAGGGAGTATTCACGTGACGTCGCAACAGCGGTCATAATTACTAATTAATTAGGATGTCTGTATTAAGGGAGCTGTCCCGGTGTCCGCACAACTTTTCGTGGGGGACACTATTTTGTCCCGTTTTTTTTTTTCTTCTTTTTTTTTTTTTTGTAAATTTACCTATTTCATTATCAGAACTGTCGATCGCAATAAAGAAATTAAAATTCATTCAACTTTGTGAACGCATGATCATTCACCCAAAACGGAAATCTTCCTTGCTTGCTTGCTTGCTCAGATTGTTGTTAATTAAAGTGTTGTCCCGAAGATGTAAAAAAAAAAAAAATCAGACCCAATAAAAGTTTCGCCTCTGGCGGGGCCGGGGTTCCGCCCCAGAATAACAACATAAATATAATCACCATCAATATAATGTGAACTGGAATGGGGTTGTTTTATTAAAAGCTGGTACCTATTTTACACGTTGATGAACAACATTTGAAAATGTCGCAGTGCGTAACTCCCCTGCCCGTCGTACGAGCTATCTATGTATGTAAGGTACTCACCAATAATCCGGTCTCTACGCTGGGTAGGAGTGTTAATCGACTACCTTCCATTAGTTGGTTCTCTTGGAGTGTTCCCTCTCGTAGTTGCCTGGAAAACACGAGACACGCATTATTTATTGGCACCGACACGAGAATAAAGTAGAAATAAACAGGGTACGAAGACACAACCCTGTTGAACACCAACAATCAGTACGCATTATTTATTGGCACCGACACGAGAATAAAGTAGAAATAAACAGGGTACGAAGACACAACCCTGTTGAACACTGACAATCAGAACACGCATTATTAATTATTGGCACATTATTGCCGACACAAGAATAAAGTAGAAACAAATAGGGTACGAAGACACAACACTGTTGAACACACCGGCAATCAGTACACGCATTATTTATTGGCACCGACACGAGAATAAAGTAGAAATAAACAGGGTACGAAGACACAACCCTGTTGAACACCAACAATCAGTACGCATTATTTATTGGCACCGACACGAGAATAAAGTAGAAATAAACAGGGTACGAAGACACAACCCTGTTGAACACCAACAATCAGTACGCATTATTTATTGGCGCCGACACAAGAATAAAGTAGAAATAAACAGGGTACGAAGACACAACCCTGTTGAACACCAACAATCAGTACGCATTATTTATTGGCGCCGACACAAGAATAAAGTAGAAATAAACAGGGTACGAAGACACAACCCTGTTGAACACCAACAATCAGTACGCATTATTTATTGGCGCCGACACAAGAATAAAGTAGAAATAAACAGGGTACGAAGACACAACCCTGTTGAACGCCTTTAAAAACAGGCACGGGCCCGAACAATAACACTGTTGAACACCGACCATCAGTACACATTATTGCATTATTGCCAACACAAGAATAAAGTAGAAATAAATAGGGTCCAAAGACACAACCCTGTTAAACGCCTTTAAAAATAGACACGGGCCCAAACAATAACACTGTTGAACACCGACAACCAGTACGCATTATTGCATTATTGCCGACACAAGAATAAAGTAGAAATAAATAGGGTCCAAAGACACAACCCTGTTAAACGCCTTTAAAAATAGACACGGGCCCAAACAATAACACTGTTGAACACCGACAATCAGTACGCATTATTTATTGGCGCCGACACAAGAATAAAGTAGAAATAAACAGGGTACGAAGACACAACCCTGTTGAACGCCTTTAAAAACAGCCACGGGCCCGAACAATAACACTGTTGAACACCGACAATCAGTACACATTATTGCATTATTGCCAACACAAGAATAAAGTAGAAATAAATAGGGTCCAAAGACACAACCCTGTTGAACGCCTTTATAAACAGACACGGGCCCAAACAATAACACTGTTTAACACCGGCAACCAGTACGCATTATTTATTGGCGCATTATTGCCGACACAAGAATAAAGTAGAAATAAACAGGGTATGAAGACACAACCCTGTTAAACGCCTTTAAAAACAGACACGGGCCCACACAATAACACTGTTGAACACCGACAGTCAGAACACGCATTATTGCCGACACAATATTGATTGATATTTGAGCTTAACGTCTCATACTTTTGCAACCTGGCTAATCGAGACGATGAGTGGATGAAATATGATGGTGCAATCATGGAGGGAAGGGTCAAGTAGCAGGGCGGGGAGGCGAAGAGAAATGGGAGGTAAAGGGAAAGGAGAGGACGTGGACTGCATTACGTCTGGCTTCTCCCCTAGAGTTGTCCGGTTAGAGCAGTGGCGTATCCAAGGGGGGGAGGGGGGGGGGGGACAACCCCCCCCCCCTTTCGCAAAGGAAAAGTGTAAATTGCATTGGATTAAAAAAAATGGAGATATAAATATAGGCCTACTGTATTTTTGTTTTAAACACCAAAGACATTAGTTTTTGTTAGAAATACACACTTCGCTCTATAATTCTATTTCTGTGTATTAACAGTTCAGTTCAATTGTTGTTTTTGAAGCTTAAAATCGTTCACAGAAATTTATTAATTTTAGTTTAGTTGGCCGCTGTAAAACGCACAGATTTGCACCAAAATGACCTTGACGAGAAAAATTTTCCGGGACCCCCCGTTTATTTTTGGTGCCCCTATCTATAATATGAGTTAAACCCCCCCCTTTTCAAAATCCTGGATACGTCACTGGGTTAGAGTGGCCTTATACCAGAAGCATATGCTTCCGCCGGCCGGCAAAGCTAGCTCTCGGGATAACTAAAGCACGCAGACCTGTCGACAACTTGCTACTCAATGTTTCTTGTTTACGTGTACCATTATTGAACTTTGACTCAAGCTATGACGTACATCCTCCATCGTAATATAGAATAACACGGCAAAAACAAGTGCTTCGTTCGCCTGTTCGCCTGTCTTGCCTCTTTGCTACACCGGCGACTGTAGCAAAGCGTTTTATACACGAGCTGAATAGCGAGTGTAAAAATTTCCTGCACTGGCCACACTAGAGTAAGTTTTACATTACAGACGAACGGCATAAAACAATATTTATTTACACTGACTTGGCACTTACTTGTACACTAGTGTAGGTTAAGTGTAGGACATGGATTCACGAAGCTTATATTGAATACACTTGGCCCAAGACTACCTTACACATGCTTTCGTCACAGGCGAGGCACTCGTAGCCAACCAGCGAACCGCCCGAGACACACCCGCGCAAATACCGATCGCTGATTGGCTACGAGCCCGTCGCCTGTGACGAAAGCATGTGTAAGGTAGTCTTGGAACAACTATACCACGGGGTAAAACTAGACTCAGGCCCGGTTAACGGGTCCGTTAGCTCACGGTCCGAAATCTGTAATTCCCAACGGAAACCCTATGCAAATAACGGAGCGTCAGCTAACGGCCCCGTTAACGACCGATTGATAAACCGGGCCTCGGAACAATAATGGCGTCTCGCGGCCAGCCGATATTCAAAATGGCCGAACTTTCCCGCGACGACGCAGCACGGAATGTGTGCATAAATATGTCACCGCCATCGTACCCGCGTATACATGTAAATACATTGAACGATAATGCAGCAGCAGCTCGGTCGAAGAGAGTGAAAGTAAGTGTGGTGGAAGTGGAAGCCGAGCGGCGTTGTACAGTGTACGTACACAGAACATGAGCCGCCGTAGTTGGCGCGGGACACGACTATCGTAACAACAATGTACGCCACACTCACACACTCAAACAAACACATGACAACGGTCTGGGTCATTCTGTAGTTGTATGACGATGACACATCTTTATTTATTTTATTTATTAATTATTTATTTATTTATTTAATGTCTATCCTATTCAGTTATAAAAACTGATTTACAAAGGAGGACCTTAAATAAAACTAAGCTATAATAATAAAAATAGAAGTATGCAAATAAGAAAGAACATGAAGAAATATATATTTATATATATAAAAGTGAAAAAAGAAAAAAAGAAGAAAGAAAAAAGAAAAGAAAAAAACTGATTTGTTAACTGTCCCAGCTCAAACGAAAATGAGGATTGCAAAAAAACAGAAACTGCAATCTGGGAAAATTAAAATTTCAATATACAACAAGGTCATACAGACATAATGATATTTGGGTTTTACCTCCCATCCCATACGTTTGCAACTTTGGCTAGAATCGAGACGATGAGTGGGTGAAATATGACGATGAAGTCACATATTCGAATAAGATCCATTATTGCACATTCCGTGGTCGTCATATTGGGGGGGAGGGAGTCCAGCAAGGGAGGGCAGGGCCAAGTGGGAGGACGAATCATAAATGGGAGAGTGCGGGGGAAGGGGAATGGGACGGGGTCGACACCTTCTGTCGCCTCTCACGACACGCAGAGTCACCGTCTACCACAGCCAGGCCCAGATAGCGTTGATATTGTAGGCGTGTTTATGATGTACGCTGCAAAGATAACATTATTGGCCTCTCTTGTCCATGGAGGGTAGGTTTGCGTGCTTTGGTGACACCGAGAGCTATACCGGCGGAAGCGTATGCTTCAGGTAGGGCCAGGTCGAAAAGAGAGAAGCCAGTCGAAATGCAGTCCACGTCCTCCCCTTTACGTTCTACATGCCTCGTTCATCCTATTTATTTACTACCCTTGATTTATGTCGGCGCGTGTAAAAAACTGGGAGCACTGGGCAAATCCACCAGACGACCGATAGAGGTGGCTCAGCGGTAAGACGGGAGACTCTAATTCGAAAGGTCGCCGGTTCGATTCCGACAACCGGCAGTCCTGACTGAAGGTTTATCCGAGGTTTTTCTCGGTCGTAAAGGCGAATGTTGGGATTGAGTCCTACTAACAGAACAGCCCTCGGACATTCCTTCCCAGCTATCCAAACACACTCAATAACCTAACGTAGGCTTTCGCGGGCCAAGTCAATTAATAAACTTGGCTTCAGGGTACAGCCGCGTCGATTGCTCCTAAAAAAAAGCCGACGTTTCGGGCAGGTTACACTGACCATCTTCAGAGCTAAACTTGAAGACGAAGGAAGACACAAGAGTGAAACCTACTGGGTCCAGCTCTACTCTGTCACTCTGCGTCTCCGTCTTCAAGTTTAGCTCTGAAGATGGGCAGTGTAAACTGCCCGAAACGTCAGCTTTTTAGCAGTGATCGACGCAGCTATACCCGGAAGCCGTTCATTCCCTAATTCATAGTTCCCACGTGACGTCACAGCGGCCATGATTGCGACACAACTGATGAGGACCAATCCTAGGTCATTGACAAATACTATTCAAATTCAATAAATAGGCCTAATTTAGGATTTATAAAGTAAACGTAAGTAATAAAAAATTTTAAAATTACGACACATACCAATTTTATTTTAAAAACACACTGAGTTTTAAAGAACTAAGAATTTCTGTGTTCTACCACAGCAGCCTTCAATTGTTTCTCCATGGCAACGTCAAAGTTTGATCACAAATGTGGCCGCCACGCGCAAAGATATGACGTACGTGCAACCTATGAATAACCTAGTTAGTCACCTGAAGAGGGGCACATGAGGCCTATAAACCTGGTGTGTACACCCTAGAACGGGTATCCCTACGAAACGATAGTATTATTACATCCACCGAGACGAACCCAGCCGGACCAACCCGAACCGAACCGAACAGGATCGCACAAGACGTCGGAGAACATTGGACGCAAACACTCCAGTATACCCGACCGAACAACGCGTTATCAGTCACTACCGACCGTGTCGTTGACCCAGCCGATAACAACAACACACGAGCCGACAACAAGTCGGTCAAGGTGCGACTTTTGCCGAGTTTTGCCGAGCGCGTGCGACCGACATAATATTCAATATCTATATACATATATATGTCAATAAAATTAAAAATAAATAAAAATAAATAAATAAATAAATTCACATTTAGAGTCTACACACTCAGTAACTAAACTGATTTGCAGTGGGGGACTTTTAATTTAAAGTGACTAAACCAACCCCGTAGGCTTCGAACACCATCGACGAGTGAGCGATAACCAATCAAAGATCGATATTTCAAATGTGAAACATATGAATCAGTGATAGGGACAGTGCGAACACCTGCGGACAAATGCTAGAATCAAACAGGTCGATTCAGAACAACTTTGAATTTATTGAGTGCTTCGTTGCTAGGACGGCTCCAAAGTCACCGTTTACTTATTCCTAAGCCAAGAAGAAATGGAATTGAATCCACATTAGAAGTTAAAAAACTTCTGCCTGAAGCGGGATTTGAACCCGGAACCTTCTGCATTGGAAGCAGGGATGCTAGCCACTGGACCAACGAGCCACCTAAAATATTTGCGGGTTATTTCGCCACGTCCTACCTCCATAACAACATAAGTAAATATATATATATATATATATATATATAACAAATAATCGGCTTGTAAACCAAGAGTTACTAGAAAGACACGGTTGCCAATTTTATAATAACTTAAGTCGAAAGAATGTCACCCTTTGAAAGAAAAAGAATTGCAAGGAAATGACAACAGCGCGCTACCTGTTGGCCCTTTAAACCCTATTTTATTTTGTCTATAGGGAGTATTCACGTGACGTCACATCGGCCATATTGGAGGCCACCTATAGTACTATTTCAAGTTTCATTTAGCTGTCAATAGAAAACGAATAATATTGTTTACGGGGAAATATGACAATTAGTTTGAACACGTATATCCCCAGATAAAGTGTACGAAAATGATTATTGTATGCTTTTGTAAACGATTAAAAGAGTAATCGAGACAAAAGAGTTTGTTTATGTTGATTTTAACTATTGGAGACTCAAACTAACACATAGATAGCGCTGCTAAGCAACACCCTTATCTGCGCCATTGATGATTTAACAATAAAGCAACAATGAACAATTGACAGATAAACTCATCCTTATAGTAGTTCATTTTCTTGCCACCAGAATGCGCCTAGTCTATTTTGAGGGGCCAATTAATAGCAAACCAAAGTTAGAGAACAGTTGAATTTGCATCTAACGCCAGCTGAAACATAGTAACAATGAACTACCAATCACATGACATTGTGGCCTCCAATGTGGCCACCATGCGCATAATGTGAATACACCCTATTCATAGGTTGCACGTAAGTCACATATTTGCGCGTGGCGGCCACATTTGTGATCAAACTTTGACGTTGCCATGGAGAAACAATTGAAGGCGGTGGTGGTAGAACACATAAACTCTTCATTCTTTAAAATCCAGCCTGCTTTTTTATATAAAACATATACGTGTGGTATTTTCTTTATTTTGTATTAATTATGTTTACTTTTTAAAATCTTAATTAGGCTTATTTATTAAATTTGAATAGTATTTGCTAATGATCTAGGATTGGTCCTCCTCAATTGTGTCGCAATCATGGCCGCTGTGACGTCACGTGGGAACTATGAATTATAGACAAACATTGTTCGTTAGCTCTCTAAACGTTTCGTTTCTACTATGAGCGGCCAGACTTTACTGTTACTATGTTACCATGTTACCATGCCAGTCAGCCAACCAACCATCCTGTTCTTTGTTTCGACGCTAGCGAGATCTCAACAACTAACTACACCACGACCAATTAGCCGAGCACGCAAACCTTGTGCACCGCCGCCACAACATAACAGCCATGACCTTATGCACTGCGCACCGCCTTCTTAGCTGGGCCACGTGCTTGGATAATCGTGTGCAGTTATAACTAGCATGTGTCTATCGTCGGGATCTATATAATATACTAAACAGGGGCTGGATTCATAAAAAAGTTATAGAGGTGGTGTAGAGGGTTGCAGAGGGCTGCATTGTGACCCTAAATCGGTCGAGTAAATATAAACAAACAAATAAATTAATAAATGAATAAATACATACATACATAAATAAATAAATAAATAAATAAATAAATAAATAAATAAATAAATAAATAAATAAATAAATAAATAAATAAATAAATAAATAAATAAATAAGTAAGTTCAGAGTAAATAAATAAGTGAGTAAATAAATAAATAAATAAATAAATAAATAAATAAATAAATAAATAAATAAATAAATAAATACATTAATAAATAAGTGAGTAAATAAAGAAGTGAGTAAATAAATAAGTAAGTGAGTAAATAAATAAATATATGAGTAAATAAATAAGTAAGTGAGTAAATAAATAAATAAATAAATAAATAAATAAATAAATAAATAAATAAATAAATAATAAATAAATAAATAAATGTGTTTATAATATGTATGGTATTTTCGTTAAAGGTAGTGACTCTTTTTACATTGCATTTGGTTATAGAAATCTGACAACTTTCAAAACTCGCATGTTTTAACATGATATGAGTGTAAAACGAAAGGCTGTACACTTACAAATAAATAAATGACAATACTATAAGGGCTAATAGGCTTGAGGAAAGTCCCATGCGGCCCGCTGAGAAGGCGTGTCGAGGGTTGCGTACAAGCTACAAGTACGGGGTAGCAGGGTTGAGGCAACTGCCGTGCGGCGCGCTGAGAAGGTGTATCGGGGGTTGCCTACGCGCTACAAGTACGGGGTAGAAGGGTTGAGGCAACTGCCGTGCGGCGCGCTGAGAAGGTGTATCGGGGGTTGCCCACGCGCTACAAGTACGGGGTAGCAGGGTTGAGGCAACTGCCGTGCGGCGCGCTGAGAAGGTGTATCGGGGGTTGCCCACGCGCTACAAGTACGGGGTAGAAGAAGGGTTGAGGCAACTGCCGTGCGGCGCGCTGAGAAGGTGTATCGGGGGTTGCCCACGCGCTACAAGTACGGGGTAGAAGAAGGGTTGAGGCAACTGCCGTGCGGCGCGCTGAGAAGGTGTATCGGGGGTTGCCCACGCGCTACAAGTACGGGGTAGAAGAAGGGTTGAGGCAACTGCCGTGCGGCGCGCTGAGAAGGTGTATCGGGGGTTGCCTACGCGCTACAAGTACGGGGTAGAAGGGTTGAGGCAACTGCCGTGCGGCGCGCTGAGAAGATGTATCGAGGGTTTGCCTACGCTCTACAAGTACGGGGTAGAAGGGTTGAGGCAACTGCCGTGCGGCGCGCTGAGAAGGTGTATCGAGGGTTGCGTACAGGCTCCAAGTAAGGCGCACTTTCGGTAGGGGCGCGACAGTTCTCATTATAAATACGTCGTATCTTTCAATGTATTCCATAGTCACCGTGTTATATGTTACATAATATATTATGTTCCACCAGTAGGCTAAATCCTGTCCTGAAATGGCGTAGGTAAATTACACTGGTCATAAATATGGTAACAATGTACCTGATCGACAACTAATTGCGTCGCAAGTGGGAGGTATATTACATAATGCGGTGTTTCAATAGCTTCTTTATACGTCACGTCTACTACACCGGACAATAGACGATTTTCAGAATTGATCTAGAGGGCCGTGATTAGCTCTAGGCCTATCTACTTGATAATTATGTTAAGGTACATTTTTCACTGTTGTGCATTGTTGTCATTGACGATCTAGAGGGACGTGATTAGCTCTATCTAAGATCTAAGGATCCTTGATAGTTATGCTAAGGTGCATTTTTCACTGTTGTGCATTGTTGTCATTGAAGATCCTAGAGGGACGTGATTAGCTCTATCTAAAAGTGCTAGATCAATTCTGAAAAAGGTTTATTAACTGGTGGCTAAACAGTAAGCAGTGTACAAGTATTGCAAACGGATCAGTCAATAGTCATCAATTGTAGACTGACTGACTGACTGACTGACTGACTGACTGCTAGATAGTTTATGTGGTAATGAGTATTAGTTTTAGGGCCTGCAGCCAGATGCACAGTCAAGTTAGGTGCATGATTTGTTTATGGTTGTGGTTGCTATGGAATTGTTTTATTATACAAAAGAAAAACAATCTCCATAACAACCATAAACAAATCCTACACTTGACTCGTTTGTGCAATCGAGTGTTAACTCGAATGGACAACAATATCGAAATTAATCGATTGTTTACATAATACGTTGACATAATATGTTGACAACGTTGAACATAATTATTCTGTTGTTGTGTTAGTCGAGTCGCGCGTTACTATAAAGTCTCGTTTTCACTTTGCTAAGCTATACAAGTTGGTACGATTTTATGTTTTTTACATTGTTACAAAGAGTACAAACTTGGTATTTTGTCATTCTTTTTTCTTCAATCTCTCTTCAATCACTTTCCTTTACTTGTATAAAAATAAATAGCGTCAAACAATATTGTAGCGAGTGAGCGATCTATCCAATTTACCAACCAAAGTAGAGAAAATTTTGTTGACAATGTTTGCTTCCGATCTTTCTGATTGGTCCAGAAACTACTCGTTTTCACTTTGTTGGCACGACTGTATGTTTTTCACATTGTTGTACAAACTAGTAGTAGACACATCACTTTCTGTTATCTACACTCGAATCACATCAACCGTACGAGCTATCTAGTCTACTACACCAAAGTTGAAAATATTTTGACAACGTTTGCTTCTCATCCTAGCTTTCCGATTGGTCCTCGTCTCACTCTAATAGGGTGACGGAATGAAAACAAGCAAACAAACGCACGCACACACAAGTCGGCCATCTTCTTCTCTAGCTAGGGAGGGGGGGAGGGGAGTGGAGGGGAGAAGCATCGCAATGTCAACTGACGACATTGTTGTTGCTAGGCAACCGTCCTTAAAAGAACATCATCATCATGATCACCATTACGACATCACCCGGTGAGTGATGACGATGGATGATGATACGTCCCACATTCGGGCAACGAGGCTAATCGAGACGATGTGATGTGCCTGCTGGTTTAGGATTTAAAAACAATTAATTGACCATAATTTTTTTTTGATGGGAAAAAATTTACATTAATAAATAAGCAACTGGAAATAAATCTGTACCGGTAATAACAACGTTCGTCACATTCAAGCAACGATGCTAATCGAGACGATATGTGTAGGCTACAGATGTGATGGTTTAGGATTTATAGAAAATTAATTTTCCGTTAATGTTTTTTTGGAAGTGAAAATTAACATTAATTAGCATTTTGTACAAAGAAATCAGTACCTAAGCACAACGTTCGTTACAATCATGTTGGCACCGAAGCTAATCGAGACGATGAATGGGTAGAGAGCATATTATTTTATAGGATTAAAAACTCATTAATTTAAACATTTTACAAATAAATAGGTACAAAAACGTTCGCTAATCAAACAAAGTTTATCAGACAGTGGAGCTGTGATTGGCTGACGAGTGGAGTGGGGTAGGGGTAGCCGAATGATATTTAGTCCACACTTGGGAGCTTTGAGATATGGCCGCTTAAACTTAACTGCCAGACATTATTATGTATTATTGTAAATCTGTCCTTGACAAAGTGGTAAAAACAAATTATGGCTAGTATACTAATTGATAGTCAAACAGCCCGAAGCCAAGACATGCGAAAACAACAACAGTTTTTCCGATTTTCATCGTCTGCAGAACCCCCCCCCCCCCCATGAAAACGGCAAATGACGTTAACTACACGTGGTAACAATTTTACTTCACAAAATTAGCTTGAATAGATTGATCCTAAACCAGAACCTATGGCAAAATTATTGAATCACCACACACTAATCAGCCATGACGTCAGAGCAGGTTGTTGATATAGATTACTACGAGAGAAATACTGTATTGTATAGGCCTACAACGCAGATGGTGTAAGCTACCGTTCTCTTACCTTTAAAACAACTTCAGTAAATAAATTTAAAAAAAAAAAAAAACATTCTACCATTGATATTTGATGGCGTTATCGTCACGTATTTTGAAACAACATATTTGCTACAAACATCATATTCTAGCAATAACATAATTGATTTCATTTGATGATTTGGTGTTTTGACGACGTATTCGATAGCTTAGGTCGTATGACGTCTTCCGAATCAGATCAATTATATACGTCGCAGGGTCGTCATAAGGGGAGTCCAGTAAGGGATGGCAGGGGGGCCAAGTGGGAGAAGGAATTGTATCGCCTCTTTCGACTGGCAGAGTCACCCTGAGCCTCGTAATAAAAGTAAAAATTTAACTCCATCTATGAATGAAGGACAGGTTACCATATGAACATATTGTCATCTGCCTGGAGTTCAAACAAATGGCTCCTTAACCGCCCGTCTATTAAAATGGCGAAAATCCGTTGCAATGGCCCTTGCATTGCAACTCCCGATCTAGGGTCAAACTCCATCCGCCTATCCATCTCTATACACAGTTTTAAAAGCAAGTATGCAGTTATGTACTAAGTATGTATATGCGTCCCGTTCGCAATTTACACACAAGACGAGAGACAAGCTTCAAGCTACATGTCAAACTTAAAATATCTGCACAGTGCACAGCACTCCTATGACTGAAGGAAGGACAGTCTACCATATGATGGACATATTGTCATCTGGCTAATAGAAAAATCCTATAACGGACCGTCCATTTAAATGGCGAAACCCCGTGGCAGTGGTCCTTCCGAATGTATGGCCAAACTCCATCCGCCTATCTATCTATACAGTTCTAAAAACCAGTGTGCAGTTATGTACGTAACGTATGTACACCTCCCGATTGCAATTCACACATGACGACGAGATACGAGAGAGAAGCTAAAACAGTAATCTAAAACAGTAAAACAGTGCAGTAGTGTTTATAGCAGGCAGGCGTTCTACAAGTAGTCCGACCTACCTACCTACAACGGTGGCCGCTACACTGTTGCCAGACTTGGTCGTCGTCGTCGTCGTGAAGCGAAACGACAACCGCGCACGCGACTCGGTCCCAACACAGACGGACGGAGGGATTTCACGGTTTCCGCGAATAGCTCTCTACTGAATACTGGTTTAATTATTATTATTATTATTATTATTATTATTTGGTGATTCACAACGTACTCGACAGCTACAGAAGAGTTCCGCGGGAGTTTACACCATGGCCACACCATTCCCCCCCCCCCCCCCCCGTTATGGACATCCATAGATACGTTGAAAGATTAACTACCCCGGGATTTCTTGTTTTCCTAGAACGATCGGACCTCATCGCCTTGAAGAATGTGATGAGTGTATTCAGTCATCTGAATTCCTCGTCTTTTGCTCGAGTTTGAATGGAGGCTGGACTTTGCTAGGGTTGTACCAAGAAAACTACGTAAAACGATTAGTGTAAACTCCCGCGGAACTCCACTGTACGCCATATGACGTCTTATCACATCAGTTATACATCGTGGGGGTTGTCATAGCCGGCTCCTCAGTCCAGCAAGTTTTGATTATAACGACGTACCCGAAAACTATAATGAATTGACGTCGGGGGGTGTTTGGAGGATAGGGATAAGTAGGCCGTAAAGGGGAGGAAGGGAGGACAGGCTTACTGGGAGGAGGAATCTTAAATGGGACAGTCCGGGGGAAATGGAGGACAGGGTTTCTCTTCCACCCTAGATCCAGACGGACTCACTGGTTGAATGACGTGTTTGCTTAGTGGGGGAAGTCTGTCACTATTTTTTCCAGCCAGCAAGTAGTTGGGTTGGTAGCTTGACGTCGGCCGTTTCAGATCCATTGCACATCGCCATGGGTCGTCCTAGACAACTATGACCATATGACGTCCGGGGGTGTTTGGGGAGGAAATGGACAAGTAGGTCGTAAAGGGGAGGAAGGGAGGCCAAGGCCAAATGGGAGGAGGAATCCTAAATGAATCAGTGGGGGAGAAATGGAAGGGTCGCCTTCTGTCGCCTCCTACGAGTAGCAGTCACTTGGGACCCAGACGTACTGGTTGAATGACGTGGTTGCCTATAATGGAGGTAGTTTGTCGCTATTTTGTCCAGCCAGCAAGTAGCCAGTAGTTACGATGTACTCGATAGTAAATAACTTGACGTCGGCCGTATAAATCCATTACACATCGCCAAGGTCTTCATAAGGGATAGTTTTTTTTTTTTGTAAACGCGACCGGGCCAACCGGGCTGGTCGTTAATTTTTACGGTAGGTTAGTACCCAGGTAGGGGTTGGTTACCTAGAAATTCGTAACACAGTGGGGGTGTGACCTGCCTTAGAGAGGCGTGTGCACTGCACCAAGCGTATTTCTGAATGTGTGAAAGAATGACAGAAATCTGTTGATATTCGTTGAAACAGTGTGCATGGAGGAGAAGAGAGGAGAAGAAGAGGAGAAGGGGTGGGGGGGGGGGGGGGGGGGGCGGTAGATAAGAGACAAATGGCGTTAGGACTAGTATAATGAATGCAATGCTGTATGCCATCACCGCTGAATGATGGATGATGCGTATTGTTTCGTATAATCCGAGTACTTGAAGAAGATAACCATCTTGTCACGTGTGGCGATGCGCGGAACACGTGCGCACTCGACGCAAGTGCGCCTGACCTTGACTACGGTGTGACGTAGCTGACGCATGGATGCCCGTCCCGTCACCTCGTCCTCGTGAACGCCTGACATTATTTCGTACGTTCTCGGTTCCATTACGTAGGTACACTGTTCGCCTACCCATCTGTTTACGTTATGCATTATGACGTACTCGACATAACTATGAATGATCATATGACGTCGGGGGATGTTAGGGGGGGATGTTACGAGTAGGACGTTAAGGGAAGTGACGGCTCGCCGGATGGGGCAAGTGAGACACACAAAGAAATCTGTCATGTTTCCATGATTACTCTATTTATTGTTTACATAGAATCCGGTTTTCTATTTGTAGCTCTTTCATTCTGTCGCCTCATCAGCAAAATTGTCTCAGAGCCGCCCCTGGGGTGAGTGGTAAAGGGTAGGGGGAGAATGTGAACTGCCTTTCGTCCGGCTTCTCCACCTCGACCTGTTCGGCAGGCTAGGGTGGCCCACTGGCCCTAACCATGATCCAACAATATCTCTCCTTATTGTTGGATCCTGGACCCTACCAGAAGCATACGCTTCCGCCGGCATAGCTCTTGGCTCGAGATCAACAAAGCACGTGTCCTGCATTATTTCTCCATGGACTATAGTTAGTACGAAAGCAAACACGCCGACACCGCTATTGTTAGTACATATTATATAGGCCTATTTGTAATTAATCCTATTATTTTATTTTGTATTAATTCTTCAGGATTGGATTAAGATTAAACACTTAAAGGCTGCAAATGGGCCACAACTACCCGGTGGCAACCTATCCAAACCTCCCCCCACCCCACCCTCCTTCATCACCTCCTAACCTTCAATATATTTCTAAATTCCCTTACTGACTCGCACTCAACAACCTCCTCGGGTAACTCATTCCATTCCCTAACCGTTCTCTAAACAAAACCAAACCTACCCAGATCACTTCTCACTACCTGACGTTGAAACTTCCAATTGTGATACCCCCTCCCTGTATATACTCCTTCTTGCAACCTGCTCTTGATTTCCTCCCACCCTCCTTTCCCCCTAGCTGCTCTATATAGATTACACATCCTATCACTATCACACAAGGAATAACTTATCAAATATGGTCACCCGCCTAGGCCTAACCAATAACAAATAGGAGGATCATAAAGTAAGGAAGGTCAAAACGATAGAGCATAGGATAGAACCGGAACCCGCCAGGTGTAGGCTACCTACACACGTGTAAGACAAGACTACGAGCTGGCGAAATCAACTGTATAGGTGCCGAGCTACCGTAGTAGAATGAGTGGCACACATATTTTACTCGGTTTTAAAGTAACCTACACGATCGTTGGTTAGTAGCGGTACTTTTATTACAGTAGGCCTACAGTATCGCGAATTATGGCCACAAAGTTATAACAAGTCGGATGAATGATATCAACGCCGAAATATGCGCCATTAGTTTTTTTTAACTGGTTGGATAAAATATGATTGAATATGGAACGGACAGGCCTAATTGTAAACAGAAAGAAAAGTCAATGAATATTTCGAATCACTATATGTATGTACCTCTAGTCATAAAATAAATTAAAATATCGTGTATAATTTATTCCGCTAAAGAGAATGGAACGCAATGTTCATAAATTATTAAATCAACTTTTGACTCGAGAGACAATTGTGCTATTGACAAAAAAAAAGTCCGCGGCAAACAGACGTGTTTAGCCCATAGGTGCAGATTCTATGCGAGAAATGAGTAGAAGTACCTAATATTTAGCCATCAATAAAATGTGAAAGCCAGCGATAATGATCGAGTCTGGTTAAATTTAAACAAAAAAATTACTGGTTAAATTAAATTTGAAGGGACACTGATATGAGAGGCGGGATAATGGAAATCATAGATACTGTCGTATTATCTTGTGTGTTTGGTGCAACTTGACGGTGATAATGCAAATTATTAATGAATTTACAATATTTGAAAATTCGTTCTAACCTAAAAATGAGTATCTACTAGTTCGAGGACCAACAGAAAGCTACAACTAATAACAGGGCCTAAAGAATCGCAAGGCCTAATACTAAAGAATCATTTTTAAGACGAGACAATTTGAGATAAGTTATTTAGGTACCTATCTTTGAGTATTACGATTTTCTAAACTACAAAGGCCCGAGAAGAACGAAATATTACCATAGTTAAAAAAAAAAAAATTCGATAATATCAATTGTATTATCGATTATCGTTATGATATTGAATATCGAACGACAATATCGATTAGGCCTATCGAGTGCATCCCTACTTTTGATTGGCCCGAACAATTTGTTCTATAGGCCTAATTCAAAATCATTCGAATGCAAATAGCAACGTACGTTTTAAAACGTTACCCAAATCTTTAATTTAGGTGATGCATGTCCTACTCCTCCACTGAAAACAGTTTTTGGCGATATTATACCTAATACCTAGGTCTAACTGAATTAATACGTGTAGCCTACTGAATTAATTCACGTTTACCGGTAAATTCGCAGTTACTTGGAAAGTTTAAAAAATGGCGAACCGACCGACGTCATTAAAAATAGAACGTTTATTTTGTGGTAATGATAAACATTGAATATTACGCCATTTACACTTTTTATACCTAGTTGGTAACTTGGTATATGAAAGGAAAATATCAACGTGGTTTAAAATCATGAAGAGAGAGCCACGAAAGCCACTTATGCGTTCACAACGTGGTCTTGCATAACATGCCTGACGACAAACTGCACACGACAGAAACGCAAATAAAATACCTACAATTAGATAACAAGTAGAACGTTGCTGGGGTCGCCAATAACGTAAAAAGCGTTTCATCATTCGCGGAATGGCTGCCTGCTGCTGCTAAAGCATTTCTCTTTTTGCACTAGGCTACACGTGTCAGGCTTACGTACGGGAAAACCGCAGTGGCGGACCAGTCTTCCGTGACAGAACAGTGTGACGGGTTATTTGTGAGCTGTAAATGTACAACTATTGGATTCAATAGCTTTGTACACAGAATAATAGCGGTTCAGATGGTAATGAGGGAGTTGGGGGAGAACGAAAATAGGCTACTTGATCAAAGTCATTTCCAAATACTTTCCCAAACTAGCCTAGGGCTAAGAATACAACCACACTCACTACTCGGAAACAAATTCAAACCGAAAATGATAAGTAATTTGTGTGTGGGTGGCTGGGGGGGGGATGGAGATGTATTGAGGTCTAGGCCTACCCTGTATGAAATGGAAAACTATCACACGCACATGACAACAAAACAATAAAATAATAAACAAAATGTAAAACAATGCAGGCCTAGGCCTAGGCCTAGGCTAGGCCGCGTTATTAAACTTGTTTGCCGATATTGGGTGGAACGTACGGCAGCTGCTAGGCCTAGGCCTTTTAAAACCGTTTAGAGTCAAATAGGCCTAGGCCTAGACAAAAGCCTTGCCCACGCCCTAGGCCAAGCAGACGTCCTGGGTGTAGGCCTAGGCCTAGCTCTGCCTATGCACCGAGGATGTGGAGGCCAGTCCGATTGGTCGCCTCCCCGTGCGGAGTGGCTAAATTTAAAGGTAGTTCTAGGAAAAGAAGTATATCCCGGCCCCGCTCCACGCCTAGCCACACGAGAGGAAATCCTACGTCACCACAGCTGATATTTTTCAATGCGATGTTGCCACAGTTACGTCATGCATTTCAGATAGCACTGCTTTGCTTTTCTCAAAATGGCCAATCTTACCTGTCTCGATGCAGTAAGCATATCCGTTCTTTGGGCACTTTTAACTTTTTCGATATCAACTTTTTAAGATTCTCTATTGTCTCTGTTTTAGCTATGGAAAGGTCGAATTGTCCGCCAGTAGTTGGCGTCACGCGGACCGTAATCTTTGTCGCACTAACACAGCCACACCCCTGGCGATTATTCCCATCCCCCGAGGAAGTTGTAGTTTTTGGTGCAGAATCCGCACTGGATCCGGACGCGTTACCACTCCCAGTCTCCATAATGGATTTGTTTTTATAGAAACTTGGGTAACACCGCACTACACGAAAAACTTTGTGAATTAATCACCGACGAATAGTTTTCAATGTGAGCGAAATTGAAAACTTTAGATGAAAACTTGCGTCTACACGCAAGCGCCTCCAACTCGCAACTGCTGCCTCAACTCGACTTCGATCTCTCCCTGGGAATGGAAACAGCAGGTGGGTGGGAATCGGAACTACTCGCCGGCAACGGGGAAATCAATGGCGCAACTAGCGCTATCTATTGACAAATTATCGAACCTAGGTGACGCCATCTTGTTCTCTTGTCATGGTGACCAACTTAATACATCTTTGTTGTGGGTGGCCTGACATGAGGTTCAGTGCGTGATTCATCAAGACCTGTCTAGGCTGCTTGTGACTGTTTTCTTCGGGCCTAGGCCGTTTGTGCATTGATTTAGTGACTGTTTAGTTTATAAGTGTGCGCCGATTACAAGGAAAATGGAGAAGGTAGACCCAAGTGCACGACCGTTACAGCAGATTGATTTGAACTCTCTAAATATACAGCAACTCACTCAAATAAAGCAACAATTGGACTCGGAAATGTCTGTTTTTCAAGACTCGATGCAAACTTTAAAAATGGCACAAACAAAATTCCAAGATTCTGCGGATAATATGTCTAAAATTGAACCAAATACGAAAGGAAACGAAATCATGGTTCCTCTTACAAGTTCGATCTACGTTGCTGGGAAAATCACCGACGACGAACAAGTGCTCATCGATATTGGAACAGGTTATTACGTTTCGATGAGCATCGCTGCTGCCCAAGACTATTTCAAACGAAAAGTAGAATTTGTAACCAGTCAAATGGAGAAGATCCAAGTTTTGGGTCGAGATAAGAGTAAAGTTAGGCAGATTGTCATTGGAATTATAGAAAATCGAATCAAGGCTCAAATGGCCATGCAAGAGAAAGCAGCGCTGAAACCGGTCACAGTGGACGCGAAAGGGGCAAAGAAAGGGTTGAAGAAAGCCTAGAAACAACGAAAATGCCTGAATGATTGTGAATAATGCTTGTATTTAATTTGAATTGTATTCTTTCTATCATTAAATTTTCATATGGTCGGAATCTTCTTCGCCTCACCGAGGCCATGTTTCATGCGAAAATATTAGGTTGGTCACATTGCTCTGAATAAAACACGAGCGTTCGCTTTGCAGTTTGCATTGTTCACTTCCGGTTTCTTTCCACACAACGCAAGACGTCGGCTACGATTCACGGTGCTCATAAATATTTTCATAAAACAGCGAAATCCAGGAGACAAGATGGTTAAAATGAATCAAGGTACGAAGGAGAGATTGTCAGCTGTCATTGGCATCTGTCAAAAAGCGTTCCATTGGGGTTTCGTTCCTTTTGTTCTCTACCTGGGATTCAAGAAGGGGTCGGACCCAGGCATGCCTCCTTTATCAGCTGTGAGCTTACTTTGGCAGCAATAAAATTAGATGGGCCTAGGCCTTCATAGGTTATCTTAGAAGTATTCGTTGTCCTACAAGTTCCTCGACGTACATCTAGCGTGCTATAACATTTGAGAGACCTGTGTAACATCCCAGCGTTCATGTCGAGAGGCCAACTGCCTCCTAGGCCTAGCCTGACGAAGTTTGGGCATGGACAAAACGAGAGTATGGCACTTCTTACGAGTGACAGATGTACATTGGGATCTTCGACGGGTACTTACCAATTTGTTATTGAACATTTCGATATCGATCATCCATTCATTACGAATGAGTGCTTGCAATGGGCTCAATCGATACATCTACGTCCATTCGGGAAGACCAGAGGGCGGATAAGGTGAATGTGCCCGACACTGTGAAGCTTCTTCTCTTGGATTTTGCAACACCGAATCATAATTATTGATATTTAAAATGATGAACTCATATGATGGCTTCAATAAATGATTACCTGCATCTAGAACTAACAGTTTTTTTGACAATGACACATCTAGTGGAGTTTCTGTTGATTTGCTTAACCTGTTTTGCACTCATTTTCTATGCTGCTTTCTTCTTCTATTATTACTATTCTACTACCACTACTACTATTATTATTATTATAACAATCAATACCAGCATAACATTCAATCTGTGGCAGAAGTGTGCACCCTATTTCCCCCTTGAAAACTGGTTATTAGGGGTGACTTCTTTTTTTTTGAACATCGAAACATCAAAAGCTAGTCTGGATCCTAATTGTGTAATAGACCAACCCTCGACAAACCCACTCGCACGCTCGCATTTTGCGAGTGACAAGTTGATACTTGCGAGTAGCTTTCCTGGCTGTATTCAAAATATCGTTTTCGCAAGCGTTTGAATTGAGCGCGGCGCCACTATCGATCTCCAAGTTCGATCTTCTCAAAAGATTTTCTCCATTCCGTACAGTCACGGGAGGGGCAATCTGCTGAGCTCACGGGCACGCTGCACTTGCGTCGTAATAAGTGTACGTTTGTCGAGCATGGTGACTTTTTGTTTATCGATCGCGCGGTGTTTCGTGATAAATTGGTATATAAAAGGAACTTGGTGGCTGCTGATTAACAAGACCCCAACCCGTGCGCGGCGCTAGATCGTAGGCCTACTTTCACGCAGAACGAGGATCGAATCCCAGACATGTAAAGAACTATTTCATCGTTATTTATGATGCAGCTTCGTCTAAATCGCTTTGTAGGCCATAAAACGTAAAGCAGGCCCGACAAAATGTTCGACTCCGGCGGCTGGGGCTTTGCCCCAGACCCCTGTCGTTCCGCGCCACCTCGTTGCGAGTGCAAATTTCCCCTGACGAGTGCACACCACACGCATTTGTCGAGGGTTGTAATAGACAATGTTACTTTAATGACGTTCAAACAAATTACCTCAAAATGATGTACAACAACTTATACATGTTCACTAATTTATTGAAGAACTAGCCTAGGTGAATTTAATTAAAGTTAATTAAATAATTTAGGCACCTGCTGGTCATTAGTTTTTAACCAGCAGACCAACAAATTGTCGGCAGAGTTTACATTTTTACATACTGTAGCTTCTTAAACCTTGTCTAGTGAGACTGCGTTTGTAACGAAACATGCTCAGGATTGAAGGGCACAGCTTTTCATGCCAATTGCCTTGTAATTTTTAATTGCGATGTATCGAGTCACTAATACTGTTTTGCTTCACTCTTTATTTCAATAAAATCATTCATTCACCACATTTATAGTGTTTATTAATTATTTTAGCCTTTGTCCTTCCTAATTCAGTCCTACCGACCACAGAGGTATTAAGCTACATCAGGCGGCAGCTTGATTAATACTCTATGCTAAACCTTCCTTCCTTGTAACATTTACAGTGTTGAGGAAATTTGAACCTTATAGAATGGAACATTTGATACAACGTGCTACCTTTGGTTGCAAACCTTGTTTTCATGTTCACTTATAGTCTTGGAAATAATCAGAACAGCAGCCGGAGTTTTGTAAAGACTAACCGTGAATAGGAGGTCGAAATTGGCCAAGTGTTAATAGTACAAAGCAACAAAAGAACCGAAGGGATGGACCTGCTAGGCGCGTGCTGGCCTTTCACGGCCATTAACATCCAGCGTTGCAACGGTTCTTGTTGTTGTTATACAAAAATATATCCACTAATGCATTTACGATGGGGGTAAATGCAGACCCAACCCAAATACTACGAAACTGGCAACGTCGGCCGGCCAATCTTCGAAAATTGTGAGAGGGTCGAGCGAAGCATTTGCTCACACAAAGAAATAACATCCACTTAGTGTTTATTGGTTGTCACTTAGTTCCCATTCAACGTAAGTCCTTTATTTAGCCGGCTGTAGTTCTGATGATTTCCACAACTTTACACCCAATGATGGCCTGCTAAATATTTAGCCCGGGGCCTGGACTAAATATTAAGCGGCCTGTCATAATACAAGACGGTTAAAATGAATCAAGGTACGAAGGAGAGATTGTCAGCTGTCATTAGCGTCTGTCAAAAAGCGTTCCATTGAGGCTTTGCCTCCTAGGTATTTCTTCTTTATTGTGCATGTTTGACGCACAATTTAAAATGGCCAACGGCTGTATTTGTGTTACAAATAATAAATAATCGGTGTAATGGTTTGTGCCGATTGTCGGGGTAAGTGACGTGCGTAAGCCAGGTGGGAACTTTGGCAACAATGTATCAAACTACTAGTAACTGGGAACTTTGGCAACAAGGCATCACACTACTAGTAACTCACAAACTAACCGAAATACTTGTTACCAAAGACGATATCTTTAATACATATGCTTTGTGTCTGGGAGTGTAGGCCTACATCACATCATGCTTGTTTTTAAATCATGCAAATGAAAAAACTTACAATAATGGTCCCAAAAATGATTTATTTCATTACTTCCTCAACCATTTCACATAAGATATGTTCGATAAATAAAAACTTTCAATTCGAATGGCAGACGAAGAGTCGAGAATCTACACCACCGTCAACAAGACGGTGATATATACAGGTAGTTATGTTTTGTTAGATATTTTTATATTTAACGGGTGATCATTTGATGACCACGTCAAAATCGGAGAACAGTTTAGGGTACGGGGCTGGATAGGCCTACACATAGTTTTATTTTGCGGTGGTATTTTAGCGTTTCGTGTTTTGTTCCAATTGTTTATAAGGAAGAAAAGGTGATATTTATGATTATATTGGGAAATTAAATGGATTTTCTTCTCGAGATATTTTACAATTTAGTAGTATCTCAAACATATGCACAATACATAGAATTACATTATGTAAGAAAGTGAGAACAAGACGATCCAGTTTTGTCACTACAACGAGTGAAAACCGTCGCAAAACGTTTGGCAAAAATGTACGGCACTGATCTTCCGATCGTCGAAATACCTCCTCCATTGTAAAATCCCTCCCTCTACACGAAAACAATGAACAAGATAAACACGAACAATCGCCATGTACGGTTACAAATGAAGTACATAACAATGAAATTGAATAGTTTGAATTTAAAAAAAAAATATGAAATTCGATTTAATGTTACTGCCGATAAAACGGCGTCACAAATGACTTGTTGCAAAACTAAAATCGTCAAGTACGTATATGTATAAGTTTTTCAAGTACGTTTCCTAATAAGTCGAAATGTGATTTCTATAACGAATATTGCATTGTGGATGACAAATAAAAGCTAACCCGGATCGGCTACACGATACGTATTATTTCCTGGAAGATATCTCCAAGTCAACTAACGAAAATATATTGTGTTCCACTTTACTCGCAAGTTTCTAATCCCTATCAGGAGTGGTTAGTAAATTTTTTGTCCTTAAACCAATTTTGAACTAACATTTTCGTGTAGCTATATTTTTGTAATTATAATCTTATGTATAAAATTGCAGTTATTGGGAAGATTGAATATTTGCAACCTGTTCACAGATGTGATACACATGTCGTACTCGTAATAGTCAATGATTAAGTTGCATGGGTTACCTTTTTCATTTTATATAATTTTTAAATATATTTTTCTATCAAGTGTTATTACTTACTCTAATATATATGTAATTGTAATCTAACCTTTTCTGCTTTTGAGCCATTCCTATTTTCACACATTCAAACATGCCCCAAATAATAACATGTCATACTAAAAGATTGTCTAACAAGCATTCTTACTTAAATCCCAAGACCAAGTAACTTAGGAAGACATTCTCACAAACTTTCTAATAACATTCTGATCAACAGATATTATTTAACACAAAAAAGATTTTTTTTTTAAGAAATAAAAAACAAGCATAACAATAATAGGCAACAAAACAATATGGGGGAATAGGCCCAGTAAAACAGTATTACATTTTTTTAAATCATTTTACTACTACATCTATATTAAAGGAAGTACTATCTCTTCTTGGTTGCATTGCACGTCATATCTATAAACATTCAATTACATGGGTCTTTGATTCCGCGTGGATCGGACATCTGGTAGCAAAATAAATCGAGTTTTAAAATATCGATATACGGAAACCAATACGCCTACAATGGTCACTGCACGGTTCGACTACAACTAAGTGTGTGTAACTACAATATGATGACGGTTACGATATTTCTCAAATCCATAAAACTGTTCACCGAGATATTTATTACCAACCCACCGTTTGTCCCACTCATCCCTTTAACAAAATATATACATTTTCACTCAGTAAGCTTGCATTTTAAAACATTGCCTACTAAATCATAATTTAGTAGTATCATTATCATCAATGTCTACCAACTACGTACGTTATACGTAACAAAAAACTATACGTATAAATATGGCGTCGTATCATACAAAGAAGTAACCAAACCACTAGGCCTACCTAACTATCACAATGTTGTTAATACCTTCAATACGTTAAGTGATCCCAACGGCTCTGTAAGGCTGTCTCAGACGTTCGCTCAAAGAGATACTGACCACGATGAATGTTGACACATCGGAAAGTACTGAAGAAAACGTAAATGGAATTATGCAATCATAATTATTAATATATTATTATTATTATTTGTTATTACTAAAGAGAAAGATTGCCGAGGAGGATGCTAGAACTGGAGATTCCAGGAAGAAGAACGAGAGGAAGACCAAGACAAAGATGGCATGACAAAGTGAGGAAGAATGTGGAAATGCGAGGAGGGTACTGGAATGTAGTTGAGGGGGAAGAGTGGTGGCAGGATAGAAGAACATCTTCTATCCTGCCACCACTCTAGAAGGCTTATCTTCAATGCCGACCCAACGCAGAGTTGGACGTGGCAACAGATGATGATGATGATGATTTGTTATTAATAAAGTTTAGTTTAGATATATGTAAATACATCAAGAACATTTCCAGAAGATTATTGGCACATTGTATTAACTTATTTCGGTCATTTTTAAGATTATGTATTTAGAGCAGGCATTGATAACGAGTTTTCATTACAATTTATTGATTGTGTCACTACATAATAATATGTAATGATTAATGTGTGCCTTGCTACCATTGTCACAAGTCAATAAATAATTAATAAATCAATAAAAAATAGGTCAACAAATCCTGAATAAATTCCGTTTAGTACAAATTCGTTACGTTTTGGAGACAACGTAAAAAGCGTCTGCAACAGCCTTACGAGACGAGATCGTCGACTCATCCCTCATGCCTACGTATAAAAGTAAACGCCTTCTATGTATGGCTAGTTGTCATATGATGACATATTATTTGGGAACCGTTTATTTATAACCTACAATCACTAGTAATACAAAATAAAACAGATATGTATACAAAAATAT
Organism: Isoperla grammatica; assembly: GCA_945910005.1. Taxonomy (NCBI): domain Eukaryota; kingdom Metazoa; phylum Arthropoda; class Insecta; order Plecoptera; family Perlodidae; genus Isoperla; species Isoperla grammatica. Next base: position 30,648,945 of record OX246747.1, read on the forward strand.
TCAAAGTTGTTCACTGGTTTGTTTATACTGTAAATTAATGTTATTACATTCACCGAGACTATTTTACTTTCATTTCTGATTTCGAGCTACTGGTGAAATCTCGGACTTAACTATAAAAATATCGCATAAACAATAAATGTGCTGTTCAATCGATGTAAGTTATGTGAAACTTGTGTACATAAAAACGTACTTCAATAATTAATTAATTAACAAGCAACTGGAAGCAATATTTAAGAACTACACCTACACACAGTAAGAGATAAATACTAATCCTTAAAGATTTGTAACTTTTACTCCGTTACCAATTTTAAGTAGGGTTGGAGTACGACTTACTTAACCTTGAACTATCGATATATCACCTGAAAGTTTCAACATCAATTTTTAATTGACTGACCTGTAACTAAAATTAATAAATCATAATATTTACTTTTTCAAGTTTTTTCCATGAAAGAAAAAAATTCATGCGTACCTTCGTATTTGTTAACTTGGCGAGACGATAATTTCGAAGTATTTTTTTGTCACCGCGACATCCATCCCTGATATCGCGAAACACAGAGGTTGAATGCTTGAGGTCCCACCTTCCCAAATAATAGCACACATACAACATCCTACCAAGATACCTGAATTATAGTTGCCTGCGTTCGTGTACTTCACAGTAACACAATATAAATTACCGGTACTTATAATGCCTACAGTGTTGTTGAATCCATAAAACTCCGTCCGGCTTAACCTAGTTAAGATGTTTTCCGGGCAAAGAAAACGTCTCTTGCGGAAAACCCTTTCCCTGGTTACGACGACAACGAAAACGAACGCGGAAACATCCTAGGAAGGATTCTTGCGTGATTCGTTGGATTTTCTTCACGAGCCGAATTCTTCTGTGTCGGCTTCGATCGGTTTGAACTCGAATGTGCCCCGGCCGTCCATTTGGAGGTAGAACTGCGAAAAATATACATACATTTAATTTATTTTTAAAATGGAACATAATTCAATCAAATATGATGAACAGTCATCGGAAAATAATAACTTTAAATGAATTAATTAATAATTGTTTGTGCTTAAAATAAAATGAAGCCATTTTGTTGAAATACAAGTCATCATTTTCTTTGCATATCATAATGTATACCATTTCTAGACTAAAATGTGTCAAAGTTACCAAATGTAGTAGGCCTATTATATTTGTTTGTAAGTTTCAATTGTAAGTTATGGTATTTTATTAAAAGTAATGCGTTAGTAACACAAAAAAGCACGTCAATAATTCGGAAATTGGTGTATACGCAGTTTAAAGAAGCTCTAACCGACCCGCCAGCTTACCTCGTGGTGTTTCCACAGTGATCTACGATGCGAGACTGTGAAAAGGGTGATGCCGGCCTCCCTACAGTATTGTACGCAGTTTAAAGAACCTCTGACCGACCCCCCAGCTTACCTCGTGGTGTTTCCACAGTGATCTACGATGCGATACTGTAAACAGGGTGATGCCGGCCTCCCTACAGTATTGATACATGCTTCCCTCCACATCCACGCTCACTGCAGATGTGCACTCGTCGAGGATCGCGAACTGGGGCTCGTGGTAGAACAGTCGAGCCATCTGACGGGAACAAACAAAACATTAAGTCGTGTTTTTGACAATTTCGCTTCACTTCTTCTTCTTCTTTTCCTATGCCTGCATTTATGGCTTACTGGGCCATCGTGCAGTTTCTGGTTTTCCAGTAGAGACAGGCTTCCTTTTCCTCATAGCTAATGCTATAGTAGGCCTATACATATGCTCATAGCTTCACTGGAATCAATGAAAAAGTTCTTTCCTGGAAAGGTCTTTGCAGACTGGCTCCTCAAGACGTTATAACGAAGTATGTGCAGAAAACATTTCACTGCATACGACCAATAACAATAAGTAGAGGCGTTTGTTTTTCGCAAGGCGCGATAAAACTATGTGTTATTTGATGTGTTACGTCTTTTGTTTAACGCTGCCTCCAACACGTGCGTACTCATACTCACAGCTATGCGCTGCTTCTCTCCGCCAGAGAGGACGTCTATCCAGTCCGCAATCGCCCCCCATCCCCCCTCCCTCGTCAGCAGGTACGACAGCTTCACTCGCTCCAGGTGGGCCGTTAGGTCGGCGTCTGTCCTACCTGCAAAACACGAGACGTTAATTCATTCATTAATAATTTTTTTTGTATTTATATTTTTTTTTTATACACCCCTTTACCCAACTAAATGATGTTGGAATAAAGAGTAGCGATATATATATTAATAAAAAAATAGTATTTTATGGTAAAGGGTCGACTCACTGCATTGAAAACAGGGCCAAATTAAAATTAAAAGTGTTTTAGTTATATTTTGAGAAAGCTACACAATATATTGAAAAAGCTAGGCCTACAAATGTCGGCAATGTATTTTTGTAAGAACAAAAATCTGCATCAACAAAACTTCAAATATTGCAATCATTATGGTTGTCATTAGGGCAGCCTATTAGTTTTGACAGCCTGTCCTAACGATAACCATAACGATTGAAATAGTTGAAATTTTGATTTCGATTTGGCACAGTGTCATAAAAGTGTCATGGCATAGTGTCCTGAGGACAGAGCACATACGTTGCTCAGAAACGTCGACCAATATGACAAGTACAATAAACGTGACTTAACAACCCGTGGTATTTATAATTTTAACGATAATTGATACGGTATATATTTTTTTTTTGAACGTCCTCAATTGTAACGTAGCCCCCTGTTGACTCACCCCTTCTTTTCATCTCCTCGTACGTGTGTGGGTAGATGACCTGGTCTCGTAGCGTGCCCAAGGTCATGTACGGACGCTGCGGGATGTAGAATAGCTTACCGCGTGGGGGCTTCGTTAGCGTCCCGCCAAACAGCGGCCACAGCTGGAAACAAAGGGGAGTTTAACTCGTGGAGACCTGAGGTAATTTATTAATTAATTGATAATTCCCATTCATGCATAATGAATATTGGTTGGCAAAGGAGAGCGCAGCGCAATCACAAGGACTGACTGACAAACCATGCTAAAATATTAATTTAATTAAAATCTCATTACAAAAACAGATTTAGGCCTAATCATATAATAAAACGGGGGAAAGATAAAAAAAAATCACACTAAACGAAAATAACAAGGAGGTATGAAAATATAATGGTAGGTACAAAACAGAAAAGAAATTTACTAAAGTAGACCTGTATTCAAGTATTAGCTATAACAGATACCAAGGAAAATAAGTTTAAAAAAGTAACTGATAATAAAGAAGAAAAAAAAATCAAAACAATTCAGAGCAATAGTCAGTTGCATTGGGACGTCAACTTAGACAACTTTGGTGATAGTCAGTGGTGTATTCCTAAAATATAAAGTGCCTAGGTGGTCAAATTTACTTGTATACAGGTGGGAGTGGGAGGGGGGGGGGGGGGGGGGAGGGCGATGGTGATTGTTTTAAGTGTCCGGAATTTTTTTTTATAGAAATTAAACCTGAATACATGAAGACATTGCTCGGTAACATATTTTTTCTCAATTACTGTATAGATGTTGTGAATACTACATGGGTTCTTGAAATTTAAACAACAGTAGGGATGCACACGATAATCGATATTATCGTTCGATATTCGATATGCAATAAAATTTCGATAATCGATAATACAAATATTATCGAATGGTCTGATTTCTAAAAAAGCAGGTTCGTAAAGCATTATTTCCTTCTTCTCGGACCTTTCTAGTATTGAAATACAAAGATACCGCCAAAATACTAGGCCTCGGGCCTCGTAAAATGTGATTATACTCTCAGCAGTGTCACGTCAGATGTGTCCAAGTAATGTTGCCATATCGTTATGTGCTCGATTAGGCGACATATCACTGAAACTGTAAAAGATTGCTTCAATTTTGTAAATTTATTATCGTTCGATATTATCGATCGATAATGCAGTCATCTTTCGTTTATCGATAGTTTTTATTTTATCGATGTGCATCCCTAAACAACAGTAGTGTGAAAAAGCAGCTAGGCGCTTTTAGCTAAGCCCGCCTAGGCTTGAATACACCACTGGTGATAGTTGTCTACAGAAAATTAAACTCTCTCTCTCTCTCTCTCTCTCTCTCTCTCTCTCTCTGTCACTCACCTCGCCCAGTATCCTGAAGAGAGAGCTCTTGCCGCACCCGTTGGGTCCGCACACCAGCACGTTCATGCCCGATCGCACCTCGAACGAAAGTTCCTCCACGAGGATGTCTCCGTTGGGCGTCACCAACGGGACCCGGTCGAACTTGATCAGCTTGTCGGCGAAGATGATGCGTCCCGAGCCGGGGATCAGCGGCATTGACGGCTTTTTGGCCACCCCTGTAACGCAATCGACGTACATTGATTATTATTTATTATTTATTAGAGATACGATCTTTAGCGTTTTAGGATTTAGATGAGCATAGTTGATAACCGAAATCAGCAATAATCCCAAAACGAGCTTTTCTATGGTTTGGCACTGAGCTTATTCTACTTTTATTAAATTACTACATTAATTTATTTATAGATCTTTCAATCAATATGAATAAATTAATAATGGCTCTACGTGTATGATAATTGATAACTGTCAATTCTTAACTTGTACCAGTTTATTTTGAAGGTGTTGTTATAGAAGTGAAGTTATAAAACTGATTACAAAGTAGGACAATAACGAATACTGTAAATACAACAATGTACGTAGGCCTATGCATAAAATATTATGAAAAATCATAAAATAGCCTAGTAAGAGTAACAAAAAAAAAAACTAATGGTACTAATGGAACTAGGCTATAGGAAAAAGCAAGAACAATACAAATGAATTGAGAAATTTAAATATAGGTCTAAACAAATGAGCTAATGTCTGGATTCGGGAATAATATGGAGTAATCTTGTCTTGTAACGTAAGAGAAACTCACCGACGAGTCCGTTGACCTCTGCGCTGTCCTTGTTCGTGATCATCGTCCTCTCGTAGTGTCCTGCGTTCAGGTCCTTGAGGACCTTTATGATCTCAGTGACGCGAGTGGTGAAACCGGCCAGTCTGGTCATTTCCCTGCCGGCCAATACGAGGCGGCCGATAGCCTCGGCTAGCTTCACGAGCATACGCCCGTTGGTGTAATACAGCTGCAACAAACACGTAAGGAACGCATCGTTAATTTCAGGGTGGATGATTTCTTAAAAATAAAAATAAAATTTTATTTAAAAAAAAAATTAATCTAATTTTTTTTTTTTTAATAAATCATGAATTTTTTTTTTAGCCATGATTTATTAAAATTTAAATTGGATATTTTTATTTAATTAAAATGAACTTTTTGATTTAAAAACGATTTGTTTCATTTTTTTAAGTCTCGTCACACCGAACACAGTGACTACCAAGTTAAGATCAGCTTACTTACCCTGAATCTCTCCTGCTTGTCGCAAGTCGAAAGCACGGGATGATTCGCCTGCATGAAGGGTAGACTGACGGCGCCAAAGCCGACAACAGTTGCGATGTCTGGAACAAATCATCGTCCGGTAAAAAAAAAAACTGATACAGAGTAGCTATGTACTAGTTGGTATTACTGAACTGTAGACTTACATTTGGCAACCACGTTGTCAACGGTTCCCATGACGACACGGAACTCCAAGAACTTTCTCAGATGGTCCGTCTGAAAACAAGACACATTCAGTTAAAGACACTTCCCCAGCCAACAATAGTACTGAGTGTAGACCTAATACACTACTATAATACATTTATACATATAGAACACACGCTACAATAACGGACTGGGTACGGGCACAGGGGAAGTTGAGATTTAACTTTGAAATGTTTCAAACTAGTAGATCCATATATTTTACAAAAAATACTAGGGATGGACGAACCTTGGTTTTTTAATTTCGAACCAAACTCGAACTTCTGAACAAAAAAAGTTCTGAACTTCGAACTCGAACCGAACTTTTACGAAGCGGCTTGAAAACTGAAATATTGCACAAATTCAGGAAGAAAGGAAAGTAATCCCAAATAATGTTCTTTTTTGTATCTGTGGATGTAGGCCTAATCGGCATTAGCTCCGGATCGTCCTCATTTTCTTCACTGTCCATGATCAATTTAAAATTTGTTACAAGTCTTCGAAACAAGATGTGAGACTATCTAAATTCGCGGTCATAGAGAATTCGCGGCCTACGTCGTTCGTGGTCGTTCGATGTTTGGTTGAAAGTCGATAGTCGACATGCGCGAGCACGAAAGATCAAAACCAATCCTTCTCCGTACGAAGCGCTGCAATCGTGAATATATTTGTAAAGTAACCCCAACTCCATAAAGAACGTATTTTATCACGATTTTGTAATAGAATTTTGTTTTATTTGAGGTTAAATTGTGATACAATCGGTATATTATACCAAATACCATAGTATTCAATTTTCTTTTTGTCTCGACTGAAATAAAAATTATTAAAATATGTAATGAAAAACTTGATAAATTGTCGTTACTGTATTATGTATACAGCGTCCTAGTCAGCTACTCGTTGATCCTGTAGCGACAGCCATGCTACCTACCAGCGTTATTGCGAACCATAACAATAACATTCGCCTGCATCGGCATCGCTTGTAGGTCGACGAAGACAAAAAAGCAATCATAACATGATGATTGTGCACATAAAACCATTTAATTACATGTTTAATGTAATACATTTTCTTGCATAATGTGCCATATTAGACCAGTTGTTGACGAGGAAGGTTGGAGGAAACATAATATAGGCCTCGTCATGCCGTGGAAGGCATAGAGCCTAGGCCTAGGCCTCAGTCGTGCAATGGTAAGCCCTAGGCCTAGGCCTGTGCGTAATGAATTTTCAAAACATTTTCTTTCGGCAAGCGTTGTTTACTGTTGTGTTGGCGGTTTTTACGATGAATACGCTAAAAAATAGTTAAATTAAAACTGACTCAGAAAAGTTCGGTTCAAGTTCGAAATTTTTATAAATCACGAACTCGAACCTTAACATTCGAACTCGAACCGAACCGAACTTCAAAAAAAGTTCGGTTCGAGTTCGGAATTTCGAACGTTCGTCCATCCCTAAAAAATACACTAACTGATTGCCTAGTCTATTGACCTCTTAAGTGACCCTCTACAAATTGACTAAATAATCAATGTTGTTTTTACAAAAAAAAAGATCGGAGGAAGAAGAAGACGGGGAAGACCAAGGAAGAGATGGAAGAAAAAGATTGCTGAAGACCTACAGACGAGAGGAGAGAACTGGGAGCAAGTAGAGGAAGTACGATTGTGGGAAGATAGGAAGAGGTGGAAAAATTTGGTTGTGAAACCCAAGCTGACCCTGCCAGAAGCAGGAAACGGCGATGGATAATGATGATGATGATGAATCAATGTTGTATTTTAAGATGTACTATCACTTGTTCTATTGTCACTTCTCATTGTCTCACATCCCATAAATTAAGTACATGCTTATTGGTTAGTATTGTAGCTAAATCCATCTTTATGGATTATGTATGCAGTCTATGCTGTTTGATCCACCGCATGTCATTAAACAACGTATCTCAGTACAACACACACATATATGTAAGCTCGTTTAAAAATGTATTCTGTATTTAAAGTTACTCACTGGTTAAGTGGAAGAACGACTTGTAATTGAACGTCACCATTTATTGTTGTAGGCCTATCCATGACTTCAATGTAACGATGCAACGTACTACAAAAATAGTTTCATCTTAAATCGTATCGTTTGTATCTATCTATACTTTATACCAGGCTGGCACGTCACCATAGAAACTGGTTCGTAGGGGACGTATTGTCCACCCCTTGAGTAGCGCTGTCAACGTTGGGGCGAGATGTTGATGTGATAAGTGTCTTATTCGTGGAAAAAGATAATTGAGCCTGGGTTCCTTTAAATTGACCTTGTTGTTGTTCAAGGTTCAAGAGTCCAGGCTATGAGAGCTATTAGCATTCCATTAGGGGACGGTAAAGTAAAACGCCACATCTCGCGGTGACATGACGGCCTGGTATGGAGTATACCAAGGTGATTGTGTTGAAGAAATAAAACTTACCAGTTTCTCGAATGAAGCCATTACCGTCATCTTCTCTCTGTTGTTCCCCTGGTAGAACGCAACCTGTAAAACAACACAGCTGCGTTTAGACCACGTCCACGGATCATAGAACAATATTTAGTAAAATAGTACCCGCTCTACGGTACATCTTTCAGTTCAAATTGGATTCAATGATTTCTTGATACGTACACTAGACTTTAGAATACGGTAACAGATACAGATAAAATAACTACTATTTTATTTTTTCACTTTATTTAGTTTATTTATTTTATGTATTTTATGATAAAACTGATTTACAAAGGTTTTATTTAGTTTATTTTATTTATTTATAAAACTGATTTACAAAAGAGTACAACAACTACGTGTACATACAAATGGGCGTTCACGTATATCTGATCCGATTAACTCAATCAGTGGTCTTCGCTCGCTCTTCTCTCCAACAGAGAGAGAGAGAGAGAGAGAGAGAGAGAGGAAGAGCTACTGATCGAATAGCTTGGATCAGGTTCGCGTTTTGATAATTGATAAGGAAGACAGAAGGGTATATGTGGCAAATTTCCAGATGGACACCGGCCACGACTACCTTCAAGCCCATCTGCACAAAATAGGAGTGGTGGATACAAGAACATGCCCACTCTGCAAAGAACAAGACCAGGACGCGGAACATCTTGCGACATGTGTCTCCCTGACAGCAGAAAGGGATCTAATGGAGGGGCAAAATATAGCAAGAAGGAAATATGTGGCAAACCTTTATTGGACAACTAGGCAGAGAATGGCATAAGTTCCAACTCGGGGTGTTCGAAAGAAGTAGAAGAAGGTTCGCGTAAGTAGCAAATGATAATAGAAAATCATAAAATAGTAAAAAACAAAACAACAAGAGAAACCAATATACTATTGAAATAAGAACGATATCAATAAAAATAAATTGAGTGAAAAACAAAATGCTTTACGCTTTATTTTATTGTGCGTTAGTTTGCACTCACCTCCTCGGAGTTGGCGATGAGTCTGGAGTTGATGTATCGGAACTCTCCCTCGAGCTTCTGCTCCACGACCGTCATTCGGCCGGTGGGACGTCGCAGGTACGTCAGGATCCACCCGGAGAAGATCAGGTACACGATGAGGATAGACGGCGTCTGCAACACAACACAACACAATCGCTTATAACACACTACTTGGTCACGTTTACATGGCTACTCTATCCTTTACAATTATAAAACTGATTTACACAATAAATACAACTACATCGTTCACAATATTCCCACACTTTCCCGATATAAACCTTGAGAAACGATGATTTCGTAGTTTTTTAATTTACACGTTCTTTGTTGGTTTCTATCAAAGATTACTGACTAGAGAAGATGTTTCATTCATATGGGAATTCATCTGCGCGTGTCTGAGCGAAATTTTGTAAGTCCGACGTGTAGTTCGAATTCTCACCGCAAGAATCGCTCTTCCAAAAGTTTAAAACTCAAGGTCCACTAAATCCCCTGGCACGTACTAGCGATCTAGTAGACCTTGTTTAACGGTAACGAAGTCAAACGCAAGGTCTCGTAGATCGCTAGTAGCCGCCAGAGGATTTAGTGGACCTTGGTCAAACGTGCAGAACTAGCGCTCCTTGCGTTGAGAATTCGTACTAGTGGTGAGACTTAGAAAATTTCGAAAAATTTCGCGCAGATATTTTAACACGGCGATGAAACATCTTCTCTAGTCAGTAATCTTTGTTTCTATCAACGATCACTTTTGTTTTTTGTTGTTCCCCAATAATTTTATTGTTTGAAAACTAGTTCATAAAACTCATAATGCCACTTTACAAATTTTATAAAACAAAGTTTACTTTGTAAAAAAATTTCCAATTGCCTCTACTAATAACTATGAATGTAATTACATGTTATTATTTTAGTTATAGGTACCGTGTGTTAGTACATACAGCGCTATATGTGGCCAAATTTAGCAAAGTCTATTATTGTGATATATCTTGTTTTTTTGGTGTTTGTGTTGTTTTTTATTGTTGATTAGTATTTATTTTGTTTTGTTGTTTTGTTTTGTGTTTTTGTTTTTATTGTCTTGTTTTGTTTGTGTTTGTTGTGTGTTATTTGTTGTTTGTACGTCTAAAATGTGTCCTGATGAAAATGGTGGCTTGCCTTTTTAAGATTTACTATGGGATTCATAATCCGCCCAAAAATTTTAAAAGGCGTATTTGATTAAACAATTTTCACAATTTGCCTTTATCGACGTAGGAAGAACGATGCTGCTTCAGCAGGTTGTTGCGCGACATTGCCACTTTGAGCGCTTCATTCGTTTTCACTAGCGCCATCAGTGGCCAATCTCGGTGCCTATTGCCTATTGCAAATAATATTTAACAGTAATTACAATAGATTATGTAATAAACTGAAGTACGTTCAGTACACCACTAGAATAAACCTGTTTCCACTGATCAGTATTTACTATGGTTTGGTGCATCAAGCATAAGTATCCCATTGAGATTAGCAGCACAATGCCACTAATCAAATGTGTAGGCCTATTAATATTATATAACGCACGAGTTACAAGAGCGATTAGTCAATTACTTATTGTGGGGCCAGGGCCAGTTGTTACACAACTCAACAAGCCAAACTAAAGACAATTCTATACACCTGCCGTGGTCCAATTTATCAGTCACCTTGAAAATACTGAAGACAATGTGACGTAAATGGGTTTTTATAGCCTGAACGTAAACTATAATCATATTCATATCGAAGTACAACTTTATCACTAGCCTAGATGAATTAGACCTATGTATGTAGTGATGTATCGCTCACTCGTCGATGGTGTTCGGAGCCTACAGGGTTGGTTTAGTCGCTTTAAATTAAAGTCCCCCACTGAAAATCAGTTTCGTTACTGAGTAGGTAGACTCTAAATGTGAATTTATTTATTTTATTTATTTATTTGTGGTTATTTCAGTGCAGTGATCTCAATTCGAAATTCTAGCTTTAAATTGACTACAGACAGCAAGAAATGAAAAATGTGAATTTCATAAATAATTTCCCTATACATAGTGCGTACCTAACACAGACATAATATTGTTTATGTTACCAAGATGCGTAACTCACTGCTATCTAGACATGCAAAGAGTGGTCTCTTTTGATAAGTCCACAATGGATTATTCTCAGAACGTCGGCATATTGTACCTTCACAAATTTTACTTTTTATTTTATTTTAACTGTAAAGTTGGATAGGAGGCCAAGATATAGATATATGATAGGTAGAAGGATAGACCCCAACAGCTTACTTGAATTGTAGACCGTTGTGGTATAGAGATAAAAGACAAAATATATTAAGGACAACACAAGTTTTCCGAGACGTTTCGGTACAAGACCTTGATCACTCGGGAGTAAGAAGACTACTATGTATTGGAACTCAGAACAAGATAAACATGTTCTAGTGAGGGAAAAGGTACAGAAGGACGACATCTTACCTGAGAAAGTAGATAGGTTGCTTTGATAAGCATATAGATGAGTGGACAAATAAATATACTGAGACGTTTCGGCCAACTCGTGGTCTTGATCACTCAGCGTGAGTAGAAAAACTTAACTCATTTCTTCTACTCACGCTGAGTGATCAAGACCACTAGTTGGCCGAAACGTCTCAGTATATTTATTTGTCTACTCATCTTTATGCTTATCAAAGCGATCTATCTACTTTCTCAGGTAAGCTGTCGTCCTTCTGTACCTGCCCCTCACTAGAACATGTTTCATCTTGTGCTGAGTTCCAATTATATCAGCCATTTGGCCTCTCCAAGTATCCACTATACTGTACATATAAATATTCGAAATACCATTTCCCTTCAGAATACCTCCTCGCCACTAGAGTAATGACGCACAGTCACCCACCTGTCCGCCTAGCGAAGTAGTCAGCCTATAGACGTAGATAAAGATGTCCAGCATCGGCTTGAGTATGTTGGAGTAGAGATCGGTGACGGTGTCGCAGAACTTGTCGACGTCTGTCGTCAACAGTTGGTCGGCGTTGGCGATCCGGTTGTCCAGGTTGCTCATCTTGTAGTAGGTGAAGCCCCTGCGAGAATAACATTGTGTTCTTACAATATTACACTACTTGTAATCTGTTTCCAGTTACTAATAGCCCATATCACACTACAATTGGAATCGTAGACTGGAGTCGCCAATTGCAATCGCAATCTACAATTATCCAATCACACTTGAGCAGCTGAAAATCCTAAAATTGTTCAATTAGGAAATAAATTCAATAATAATAACTAATAAGACAAGCCTTAATCATAAACAAATATATAATTAAAGTTATTGGCTCTTTGTTACCATTAAAGTGTTGTTGCTTGAGGTTATGTTGTGACTAGTGATGACATCGGTTAGTAAAATTACTAACCGGGTAACCGAATTCGAAACCGGTTTAAAACCGGTTTTCAAAAAAAAACGCTCTCCAAAAAGAAACATATTTACGTAAGGTTGTATCAGCGAGGGAGGTAAGGATTCTCAGTGCCGGCAGCCGAGATCGTAGATAAAACGACCTTTTCAGACACCCCCCCCCCCCCCCCTTCCCACGCGGAACGAGATGCAGCTGGTCAAGGTCAAGTCACTAACTGGCGGCTGGGTTGCATTGTGTGGAGCGAGTGAAGGGGGTGGGGGGCGCTTCGCAGAACTGGGATGAATGACGTGGTCGCGCTTGAACAATAACAACTTGGAATTCGGCTCACTGGCTGGCCGGAAAAACCGATTATGAGAACACAGAAAACGTAATATTGGATCCAATTTCCCTGACGGACTTATTTTTGGAACGCATTTACCTAAGAAACGTAGAAAAGCGAAACGTACAAAGGCAGTTTTACTGTATAATACAGCTGCTAATAAGTCCACACAAACAATGAAATCCCAGGAAAGAAGACGAAATCTGAGTAGTTGACAGGTGGTTCCTTGTTGCTACGGGACACACGTCGTTAGGCAATCCCCAACCCGACCTCCCGTCAGAGGCGTGGCTCTTAGCGAGGGTGAAGCACACGCCGCGCAAAAAAGCAGAACCGAATCTAAAAATCGAAACCGGTTTTTATCAAAACCGGTTCGAAACCGGTTTTCGGTTAATCGATGTTATCACTAGTTGTGACAGTGCTCAATACGTAAGTTAACCGTTCTCCTTCCTGATTGGTTCACGTGACTCGGATCTACGATTCACAATCTTATTTTAGAGCTCGGTCTATAAAAAGATTGCATTCGTAGACTGGCCGAACTGAGCTACTGCGCATGCGCCGCCAATCGTAAGCTCGAATCTACGATTGCAATTGTCAGTTCGGAACCTAATGTGATATGGCCTAATGCTTCCCTTCATAATTCATACACATTGATAAAGCCTGTCCGCTCATAGTAGAATCGAAACGTTTAGCTAGCTAATGACCAACGTTTGTCTCATAGACCAAGAAATAGGGTTTAAGGGCCAACAGGTAGCGTGCTGTTGTCATTTCATTGCAATACTTAAATTTCTTTCAAAGGGTAACATTCTTTCGACTTTCGTTATTATAAAATTGGCAACCGTGTTTTTCTAGTAAATCTTGGTTTAGAAGAAGATTATAACGGTTCAGTACACAAACACGGGCCATTAGCTCTAAACGTTTCGTTTCTACTATGAGCGGACAAGCTTTACATGCAATAGCTCTAGCACTCATATCCCTCAACACAATACGTACATCCTACTTCCTTTCAAAAGTAATAATATCCCTTATTTTTTTTTTATCAATACTACAGTAGTCCCCCTTTAATTTGAAATTCAGGGGCCCTCAAAATACCAACTTCGAAATATAAAAATTCGAAATATAAAATTCCATGTTAAAAAGGGTATATTCGCAACACGGGCGCGACTGAAATACTCGAACAACTGTTCCTCAACTTCAGAATATTTCGCGGTTCGTAGACGCTTGTTGCTGGTAGATCGTCCTACAGAAGTCGCACTTTCTACTTTATCTCGATTTTTTATTATAGTTGATAGAGTAGACTGTGGAATTCCAAACTTTTTTGCGATTTGCGTTTTATTCAGCTCCTTTCTATCAACTTCTCGCGATATTTCTAGTTTTTTTGATATTGTAGTCTCGTTGTACTTTCGTTTGGTTGCCGACATTTTTCACACAGTTTGATGTTCACTATCACACACTTGATACACTGATATGCTCCAAACAACACACTCGACCACACGTGCTACCAGCTCACTCGAACAACAACAAGTGATGAGTCAATGCCAGCGCATGCGCAGGCGTCCGTCCGGCCGACTTGCTTCGAGGCTGCCCATCTGTGGTCGGTCGGCAACAGCTATTAGGATTGGGGTGGGGAGGGGGGGTGGAATGTTGCAGGCAGGCAACGCATCTCGGGGCGACCGCTCGCTATTGTCGTTGCGTTGTTTACAAAAACTGGAATTACCGGGAAATGGCTCAAGCTGCACTACAGTCACCGCATTTATTTCGAAATAAACGACTTCAAATGAAAGAATGTCAGTACCTTCGTTCTGAAATTCACTTCGAATTACGAAATAGCTGAATTTCGAATTAACAGATGAAAATAACATGTAGTTTTTCTGGGACATGGAAACCTCTTCAATCTACATGAGTTTTCGAAGTAAGCGAGTTCGAATTTTCTGGGGACTACTGTATTGTATTCTTATGCTCGCATCTACTTTATAGTCATCATGCGTAGAGATACACCTACCACTTGTTTCCGTTTATCCCCTTTGGCATTTTGTCGGTCACTTCCTTCAATTTAGTGCACATATGTGTACGTGTAATCTGTCCTGCACTCCGTCATTACACAATTTGCATACGTCTGATTCGATTATTCCAAATCTATGTTTTGCTTTGCCAACAGGCCATGCCCAATCTCCCGTCTTGTGATGTTTTAATGTACCATATTTTATTTTGTATAAGTTGTTTTTAAGAACTATAGGCCTACATTGCTCTCTCTCTTTCCAGAGGAGTTATTCCATTAGGCTATTATGCATTGGTCATACAAATAAAGATTACTACATATTTCTATTAAATGTTTAGTTAGGTATCTAGAGCCTAAAGGCTGGATTGAAGTTTGTTAGGGAAAGAGTGATAGGGACCGACAGCCTTCCTGTAGAAGTTCGAATAGTTGTCTGAAGATCGAAGAGACAAAAATATTATATTTATACACAAAACGACGAAACGTTTCAGCTTAGGCAGCCTTGTTCACTCGTCGGAGTGGAGAAACTAAACCCTCAACACATTAAATGTCTGGTATTAAATGTTTATTGTTTAGTATACTAAATGTTTGCCAACTACTACAGTACTTACTTTAGATACTGGTCGTAGAGGTAGGTTGTTAGATTTGTGCGAAGGTGCAGTTTGAGTTCGCCGATTGAGTACTGAAACGTGAAGAAACAAACAGATTTAGGGCCGGTCTTACAATCTCCTAATAAGAAAGTTATTTGTAGCAATTAAGCTATTCGGAGAATTTCAAGGGTTTTGATTGGTCGTTGCCATGGAGAAAACCAGCTATTCAACGAATAAGTAGTTATTGGGACATTGTAAGACAGAAGACTGGACCTTAGTAACTAATTCACGGTGGCAAAGGGGACGAAATAGCATTTGACGACGTTAAAGGGGTTCTCACCCGCTACACCAAAATAATATGTTTAACTAAGGCTGATTAGCTATGAAATTAGCGACTAAATGAAAAGAAATCGGGTTCACCATAACCCGGGGAAAAAATATCAAAGTTAGTGATTTTCGAGCTAGGTCCCATCGGCGAAAATCTCCCATAAGAAATAGCATTGGGACGACCTGTATGCCTTGGGACCTTGGAGGATTCTGCTCCAAAAAAAAAATGATGTAATACTTTTCGCTGCGTCTTTCTTTTCTGCGTATTTCGTATATTTTGGTTTTGTAATCGGAGCTTCCGTTCAGGTACAAATTAAAGATGTGTAATCGGGTGCTCCATTTCGTTTTGAGCGTTGCTGTGCGTTGCTGTACACGTCGAGTCGGCGGGTGTCGACTGTCGAGTTGGTGTCAAGTAAGCCAAGCGAGAGAGAGAGAGAGTGTGAGAGAGAGAGTAGTAGTATTGGGAGGGGAAATAGTCAACGCATGCACAATGAACGCGGTCTGCTATGCGGTGTCGAATGGAGTACACCAAGGCCGTCTAGATATATCGCTTCGAGTACACTCGCACCAAAAGCCGGCTGACACCAACAGTCGCCGCGGCAGTTAACCAGAAATTTCATTAATTAATAACAATTCACAGGTTTCAACTTACGATGTGTAATGGTTCATTATCGATTGGTGTGGTGCAGTAGATCATATGGTAAAAAATAAATCTAGCGGGTGAGAACCCCTTTAAGAACTTACTTTTAGAACGTTGTTGACCACCGAAATCTGAAAACAAATTAAGTAAATGTTAGATTTGTATGCACAAAAGAATTGAATTACAGAATAAACAATTCAGGGTTTTGTGATAAAAGCAGGATTTTGGCTAAAATACTCAAATATTTCAATAAAATTGCCAAGAGCAGGCCTACAAAATGTTGGCTGGTTTAGGGGCTGTGGGGAAGAACTAAACCTAATAACGTGCCACCAAATATGATTATTATAAACCCAAATTTAGAAATGATAATACCGTCAAGTTCAAGTATACTATTTTATGAAAAAACAAAATTTTACCTAGCTTGAATGAACTACTTTTACACTATAAAAGTATAGATTGTCAGCATCTTTAAGTGTATTTAGTGTTTTGCTATAACAAATGTAATAGACAAATAATAACGGAACAATTTTGCTCTTCAGTTTTTGTTACTGGGGTTGATTATAGGCCTACTTCTATAAATCTTTAATAAGTTTGACCGTTTAAGTTTTAATGATCTAATTTAACAGTACGGTACAGTACAATCTCATTAGTCTGGGATGATTATAATAGCCTACTGTAATTACTTAATTCATAGCACAGATAATCTCAGTATAAAACAGATGAATAAATAAATTTATATTTATTGATAACATAGTCGTATGTTCTCTGACGCTAGACCGAATCAAGCTTTTTTTTGGGAATGAAGTTTTTATTACCAGATAGTAGAGGTATTTTTTACATAAAGTCTAAGTAAGTACAGTATGAAAATTGCAAAGATGCAACAAAACAAATGGAACTGTGAATAAGGAGATACAGATTAGGAAGAACGAAAGCAAAGCACAGATAATTAATCAAAAGGAATACAATGAAATGATAAGAAAAAATACTAGAATACATAGGCTAGATAACAAAACTCATTTATACACTACAAAGTTAATATGCTACAGTACTACACAAATTAACTAGAACATAGGTCAGTGTTTACTAAATACTAATTAGTAATTACATATGGGGATAGAAATCCATAAAGTAGGCCTACACAATTTTGGGTAATTTGTTCTAAAATTCCAATTCATTATTCATTTTGAGAATCTAAATGAATGAATGAAAATAATTTGACAATACGATGTAGGTTGGCAACAGATATCAATAGACAAGGCAAGAGGTGAATTTCTTCAAACGCTCCAAAACTGAAACATCAATTTCAAGAAACTATGAAAAAAAAAACAGCTGTTCATAATAAAAACAAATTAAAAAGTAAAGAAAAGAAAAAACAATAAGTTTTGTTATCAAGCATGTACTAATGAAAACATGTGGAAGCACCAGCAACCTGACACACTTAACGCTTATCAGTAGGTCTAGGTATTTCGTGCAGTTTTTTTTTTACACCACTGTGATAATATTGATTAGAAAGAAAGCTGTAATACAGTGTAAGCATGACTCAGCTGGGAGCAAACTCCACAAACTTGGCACAACTGCCAGAGATAAGGATCATCATATATGTGTAGGCAGTAATATTGATTGTTGGAAGTGTTAGCTACACAAGTAGCAAGCTGGGTGCAAGGCTACATTATAACAAAATGAAAATGATTTATTATTATGATTATTATTTTTATTATTATTATTATTATTATTATTATTATTATTATTATTATTATTATTATTATTATTATTATTATTATTATTATTTAATTTTAATGAAAAATTAACATACATTGATTAATAGATATGAGATACTTTTGTTATCACATTATAAATAAAATTACTAAATAGTAAATATTAGGCCTATATGCACATAAGAATTAACAATGATGATAATTGATAACAATACATACACAGTGTCAAGGAATTCATTATGATTGTAGGCATACATTTTTCCCCAAGTGAATGGTGGGAACCAGCCACCATCTACCCGACTTCAGAGTTAGAAACAGGGACAGATGTAGATCAATTATTAAATTATAACAACAGTTTAAAAATAAATGCAACTTTGCAAGTCGTCTGCCTTGGCTCACGACATGCAATTGAGGCATAGGTCCTATTCATATGTATACTGAATACACAAATTGTTTTAGGTATTTTGTCGGCGGTGCTAATTGTACGAGTCAATAGAAGCAGCAAACGTTCAAGGAAAAGTACTGTAAGTCTATGTGTCTGCTTCATGGCTTATCTCCCACACATTTCCTTCCTGCCTTATCACTCGAGCCCATTCATTAGCCTATCTACCTTGAGCTGGCATCAGCAAACTTTTGAAAAAGGGAACCAATAAAAACCTACCAACATTACTATGAGGTAACTATGAAATTCCAGTAGGCTACCTACATAGCAAAGTGTAAGTGTACAGTACAACTCAATATAACTTTTTTTTCATTTTTAATAGTGGCTTTAACTACTATTTATTTAATTATTTTTTATTGAGCACTAATGAGCACTTACTCCCAAGATACGTAATTACTAATTAGTGCAATTAATGATAGTCAACAATGTACATTGACCACTTGAATGTTTTTGCCAGCAGATATCGCGGTCAGCGACACCAGGATGGATAAAGAATAGTTTTTTTTTCTTTTAATCGGTGCATTGTAGGCCTACAAAGGTGACCAACACAATTATTGGTTCTATGCACGATTTTTCAAATTGTAGGTATACAAAAACATCTTTTTAAAAGACTAAGGTTTGAATGTATAGTCCAGACTCAAGCCTTCCTCAACTCAGCCTCTCCTCAGCCTCACCAATCACAGAGCCGTCTGCATAGCAATGCTGTTCTGTGATTGGTGGTTAGGCAAGACTGAGGAGAGGCTTGAGTTGAGGAAGGCTTGAGTCTGGACTATGCATTTGGACCTAAGACCTTGTTAACAGTAATATCAATACTAGCCTATTACTAAGAAGAAACTGAAACTAAACTAAAACTATTTTCTATTTAATGTACTAATGAATAAATAGCTACGATATTTTCAAGCCTCATCCCCCCCTCACTCTCTCTCTCTCTCTCTCTCTCTCTTCTCTCTCTATCCCACACTATGAATGACTAAGTTCAACGCTTACCAGCGGCATGGCAGTGAAGCCGCATCCCCCCCCCCTCTCTCTCTCTCTCTCTCTCTCTCTCTCTCTCTCTCTCTCTCTCTCTCTCTCTCTCTCTCTCTCTCTCTCTCTCTCTCTCTTCTCTCTCTATCCCACACTATGAATGACTAAGTTCAACGCTTACCAGCGGCATGGCAGTGAAGAAGCTGAGCAGTCTGTTCTTGAACTCATCCTTGTTGCGGCTGATGATAGCGCTCTCAATGTAGGTCGCGTTCTGTATCATCCAGATGTCCGAGAAGGAGCGCGCGACCAGAGATGCGGCCACCAGGAACAGGAACCCGGTCTCGGCCGTCCAGAAGCCGGGGACGATGATGGACATGATCGCCTTCATCTGTCGGAAGAACCTCGCGTCCACGGCGGCCTTGACGCGATGCGGCGACGTCTGGAGACAGAACCGAGCTATACCATGACTAGTGATACGTGAAAATAGCATTTTCAATTGTCATTTTATAGCGTTTTGTAGCATCTATTTTTTTGTCAAGATTAAAAAACTTGAGAATGAAGTTTTCTCAAATTTTTATTTTTAAATCATGTCATACTATTAAAATTAAAATCAACTAAATTGCATTCATCATAAACAAAGTATAACTACTATGTTAATTATAATAAAATAGGAACAGAAAAACCTTAGTTTCTACTGAAAAATAGCGCTTTGTAGCATCTATACACAAAACCCTATTTTCACGTAGGCCTATCTCTAACCATGACTAGTCCCCACTCCAATAAATTTAAAGTTGTTCTGAATCGGCCTTGTTGATTCTGGCATTTGTCCGCGGGTGTTTCTACGCACTGTCCAATCACTGATTCGTATGTTTCGTATTTGAAATATCTATCTTTGATTGGTTATCGCTCACTCGTCGATGGTGTTCGAAGCCTACAGGGTTGGTTTAGTCGCTTTAAATTAAAGTCCCCCACTGCAAATCAGTTTAGTTACTGAGTGGGTAGACTCTAAATGTGAATTTATTTGTTTATTTTATTTATTTACGCTGCATCTTTCCAGAGCCTTTCCAAAATTATTTTTTGTGGAAACCAACGTCACTACGCGCGGAAAATAAAAAACACACATTTCCCTTCTTGACAGTAATTTTGAGCTGATTAAGTTAAAGTGTGATGATGCCAGTTTTCATGGACGAGGTTTTTCAAGATTGTAATTTCTCTACGCTCTGAGTCTTACGATTACAAGACCGGGGCTGCTTTTTCACATACACCACTCTTACACGCAACTCGCAGCTGTTTTGGGAAATAACAAATAGCCCCTAAGTATGGGACGGTTTCAAAAATAAATCAATGTTCGCAGCAAATATTTGGTTAGTTTGTGTAGCACAGAGCATAACTTGTAAAATGCTGTTCTGGGATCTCTATTCATAAAGCCATGTAACGAAAGGTCGAGGTTTACTGCTCTTGCTGGAAATTAAGGCTAACACTGGGATGTGCGCAACAAGTGTCAAACCCGACTTTTCAGGCACTGTCAACAAATCATAGTTAGACATTGCAACTGGCAACACTGCACAAGTGGAAAGAGTATAAAGGTTGCTCACCTTATGAATATATTTAGCATTTTAATGTTAGCTTATGGATTATGAATTACACACTACGGTACTTATCATTCAATGTGCCATTATTGGTATAGGACACTTAAAATTGAATGTCACCTTAACTTGGCTTAATGTTTATCATTCATGTACACCTACATTGGAATACTGCAATAACTTTCTCTTAAGGAAGCAATTTTACTCTATTAATGGGGCCCTCACTCGAGACACAACCCACCTATTTCAGTTTATTATTTCGATCTTATTTAGGTAGGCCTAGTGTATGATTAACTTTCAGTACAAATCACTGGTCTTTACACCCTAAGCTAAGCTCCCCAAAAACGAACAAAACTACTTATTAGATTCCGGCAGGACATTTATGGGATAAAAAACGTCCTGCAGGGAAAGTACGGGAAGGGGGACTTCTGTCGACTCCGCTTATATATAATCGTCTTCTCTAGAAAGTATCCAAGCTGCAGCATTATGTTAAGGTCTAGTAATACTGGATACTGATAAAGAAAATGCCATACAAGAGGACTGGGAAGACCTGAGCTCTAGTGCACAATTGAAGTGCTGAATACATTAATAACTATAAAGGAGAATTGTGTGTAGTGACCTCATGGTAGTTTATCATATATGCAAATTATCACAGTAGAATAATTGTTTTGTGTGCACTGCACTCGGCTAGTAATAAACTCATTTATTATGCGATCTTAACTTTTTGGAGCCGCCTGTTTGGAGCCGTGCCGGTTGTGCAACACGGTACAATCATTTATTCATATGTTTCATATTTGAAATATAGATCTTTGATTGGTTATCGCTCACTCGTCGATGGTGTTCGGAGCCTGCAGGGTTGGTTTAGCCGCTTTAAATTAAAGTCCCCCACTGAAAATCAGTCTTGTTCCTGAGTGGGTAGACTCTATAAATAGTCCTACAGATTTAATTATTTAATTTATTTATTTAGGTGACGTTCAATAAAGCCACCGGTAGAACTTAGAAGTTTGTCTAGTGGGTTTATTCTCATTTCCAATGCAGAAGGTCCAGGGCTGGATTCCCGGTGTGGGATGGGATCTTTCATCTTTGGACGTTGACTTCAATTTATCTAACTTGTAGTGTACAGTATGACACTAAGGTAGGGCCTATATTCGTAAACGGTGACTTTGGAGCTGTCATAGCAACAAAGCACGTCATCAGTCATATGTACAGTCATTTACTTAGCTGTACGATATTTTCCACGAACCCATCCGACATCCATATCCCAAAAATATCAGTTTAACAATCAGATAGTAAAAAATAAATATTTCTTCTTAAATGTTCACATTTGGCTATCATGCCATCATGCTGGATCAGGATCTGGTCAGTAAAAATACTTGGCAGTAACAACTTACCTCTCCAACCACATACTGAACTGCAGGCTTCAAACTTTTCCTAGAACATAAACAAAACACACAAAGTTATAGCCTACATTGTTCTCTATATAGGCGGTATTTAATCATATAACTCAATAGTTTCTACACCACATCAAGACGCGAGACTCTAATTCGGGAGGTCGCCGGTTCGATTCCGGCCACCGGCAGTCCTGACTGAAGGTTTTTTCCGAGGTTTTCCTCAGTCGTAAAGGGGAATGCTGGGATTGAGTCCTACTAACAGCCCTCGGACATTCCTTCCCAGCTATCCAAACACCCTAATAACCTAGTTAATCACCTGAAGAGGGGCACTCAGGTAAAGCTGGTGTGCACCCTAGAACGGGTATTCCTACTAAAAATTATTATTATCACACCACATCGAAAAAGTGAAAATCAGGCGTAAGAACTTAATACTACCGGTAGCCTATATGAAAAATATTGTAATTTATTGTAATTAAAGTTGGTAGGCCAAAGACCTTGAACAACTACTCAACATTCATATACATTTCTTCTACAATTCTAGGTTATCATATTCTTCATTCACCAGACAAAGCAGGACAGTACAGTACTGATTAATAATTAAATCTTTATGTCCTGTATCCAACATACTTTTTAGCAAGACTCATTTTGTCGTGTCACACTTTTTTTAAATGCATTTAAATTTAGATTTTGGGTCCTTCTAGCTTTCTGTCTACCTCCTTAGGCCTACATGCCTTTCTTGACCAACAAATGGAAAGGTTCACTGCAAGCGTTTGGCGTTTCAAGTAGGGACGGACCAAAGTGTGAGTGTGTTTCAATTAATGTGTATTATGCCCGACCTATTGTTTAAGGCAGATATACATGTTATTGACTTGCAAAATGTGAAAATATAACTAGTGATGTTTGTAATATGTTGCCACTTTGAATCATGCTACTATAGTCCTCCCAACGAAACTATTCTCATGCTTTCGTCATAACCCCTGAGGCCTCGAAATAAACTTCCGCGGACGGTTTACTGCCTGTGTTCATGCGCGCACTATTGCCGAATACTAAGATGGCGCACGACGAAATTAGCAGCTCCTGCACTGCAATCACGTAATTTTCCTGGCGGAGGCCAAGTAGATCTTGTTGTGTAGCCAATGAGAGTTCGAGAATTCGAAGAAGTTCACAGGAACTATCAAAATCCAGCAAGCTGTGAGCAACAAATTGGCAGTATTTTGTTTTTATTGAAAGCCTGTCAAAATGTATTAAAATTCACACTTTACTGCGTAGATCCATAAAGTAACTACTCGCAGCAAGTATTTATTATAATATTCCACTGTGTTCTAGAGGTGGGTCTAAACTGTAAAGGTAGGCCCTATAGTCTGTCCTACTTTAGTTTTATGAAATAAGTTGTTTAAACATCGGCGTTTCCGCCATTTCTTGGTATCGAAAGCTGTGAATGGCTGGGTTCCCGTGATCTATTTTCAATTATCACTTCTCTTCAAGCAGGATTTATTGGTTTTGTTACTACAAACTTATATTTGTATTTAATTTATAAAAATATTCGTCGTGTACTATTATTAATAGCAACTTACACAAATGAGAGAATTACCATTTATCAACGTCGGACAAGTTGGCCAACTCACGAACTGAGAACAATCCGACGCAATCTTCCATCAAGCACACGGAGGTATGACAAGTTAAGTTGCCATTCTGGACATGGCCTGTGATGAAAGCATGAGAATAGTTTCGTTGGGAGGACTATAGCTTCATCTCTTTCTAATAGACCTAGCAATGTCATTGACAGCTCATCTAGGTACTCAAGGTCAACTACCGGGCTGCTACAATGAATTCCTTACAATTATGCTCCTACAAACAGGTTTCACTTCAACAATTGTGGAAAAACTAAATTAAAACTAAGAGGGTATTTGGAATTGTAAGTTTGGTTAAAGATCTAGGTCTAGTGAGCAGTGCATCCTTAAAATGTTTAAAATGTTCATTCAGTCCTAGGCCTAGTTATAAATTACAAAATAATTTATTTATTTGGTCTTTATTGACAACGGGGCAAGCCCCACAAGTGCAATATAATAGACATAATACATAATAGTCAGTGTAAGTGAAGCTAGTACATAGTGCAACAAAGCAAAACAAGAATTAAGATTTGTGTGCGAGTGTGATTGTGAATGGATTGTGAGTGTGAGTGTGAGTGTGAGTGTGTGTGTGAGTGTGAGTGTGGGTGTGAGTGTGGGTGTGAGTGTGTGATTGTTGGTGTGTGTGTGAGGGTTTGAGTGAGTGTGTGTGTGTAGACCACCCCCTTAGAAACCCTGAAGGCGAAAATCAGAGAATGTGAGATCGCTCAGTCATTGCATCTTTGACTCTCGCCCTGAAAGCCCCCAAGGTAGTGTTGTGTAGGTCAAGGTCCTGGTTTATTGTAAGCGTGTTGTATGTTGATTGTATCCTATTTATGCAGGAGTACTTGTAAACATCAATACGGCTAGATGGAATCCGAAAGAGTGCATGCTTGCGAGTGCTTCTTGGTGGTACATGGTAGTTGAGTCTTTCGGTTAGTACAGAGTCTATTAGGTTGTTGCCAATTTTGTAAAGTAGAACAATGTCCATGAACTTTCTTCTATTTTCTAGAGTTTCAAGATGTAATGATGTACACAATGTTAAGTAGTTCGATCGGTGGTATTCTTGACGGGATTTAAACACACTTACAGTAAGCCTAGACCAATTCACAACTCGTATTGTTCAACGAAATCTCTTTGAGTTTGTTTTGTTGGCACTGTGCTGTGTTATCAAACAATTCCAGCCCCCCCCCCCCCCCCCCCAAAAAAAAAACAGCGGCATCTGTGTCACTTTCATTAGGCTTGATTTAATCGTCTTGGCTGCAGCAATTCCCCATCGTTGGACAGACTAGAAAGTGAGCTATGCTCCACGCTCACTATGGGCATCATCCTCCCCCCGCCCTCCACACTTCTCTATGTTATTAATGATTTGTTTTTCAATGGCTTGCACGGAGTTGGTGTAGGCTTAGGCCTAATTGTTTATGTAAGGTATTTATTTGTTAATCATTTTTTGGGGGAAAATGTCTATTTAAATGATAGTCCCTAGATGGAGTATGTTATAACGTTAAATGAACACATTTAGTTTGTAAAATAGCAAAACTAATATTAATGATTTGAATATGTCCGCCAAAAGACCAGCCAATCCCATTGCTTCCATAAAAACATGCTATATTTTTGACCAATCAGAACTAATGTCAACCTAACCAAAATTAAATAAGCCTAGGCCTAGGCAAGGCGTGTAACGTGGAATTTCACCCACGCACACGCCAAATCTTTATTCGTTTCTGCTGCCAAATTGAACTTACAAAACTACAGTCTAGACCTATGCCAACAAGAAACTCTAGCCTTGGCAAGTGTCTGATTTCAGAACCGTTTCAAAATGTGGGAATGGGCCTTGGGCCAATCTAGCAACTCATTGTCAAGGTCTTGTGGCTTGATCATCCTACCTACGCTTTTAGGGCTAGCCGAGCCTAGGCTACAGCCTATACATACCTTGTTTTTGTCTTCTTTCTTTGACGTAGAATCCACAAAATCACAGCAACGGAAGCTGCACTAAGTATGGTTTTCTTCTGCGTCAACGACGCCAATTTACTAAACGTTACGGGCATTTTGCAATGGGTAAACAAAACGTTTTATATAAATTAGGCTAAATTGGAAGCGTACGCATAAATTAACGATGAACCACACTAACTAATAAATCACAGCAAAAGGACGTGAAGCTATTGAAAAATGTGCACACTCATTATTACGTGATAGAGGTTACCGACAAGTGGAGGACAGCCGGATCGGATGGAAAAACACCTGTCAAGACACAAGTCGGGCGAACTGACAGCGCGACTGAACTGGACTGGCAACTTGGGTTGCATAACCTGCCGCCAGAGTTCGTCTCTGTGCGTTTCTCCTTCGGAAAACTTCGGATACTTCCGGAATTTATGTTCGAAATTTGAAATCATTTTTTTAAAATCTACTGGTAACAATAAGAATGTAATGAGTATTTCATTGTGATGTAGTTACATATTATCATTACTAGGCCTGTGGACCCAGTAAAAATGTGAACCTTACTTTCCTCATACCATTTATTAATTAACGACGTTATTTAATTCGTGTTTATACTTAGAATTAGATTTAGAGGAGGATGGAAAGATTTCAATTTCAATTTCAATTTATTTCATCCGTAGACATATAAATAATAGGCCTACGTATACATGTATGGACATCGTCAATATAAAAGATATCTTTAACTAATTAAATTTTAGAGAAGGGAAGGAACTATTTATTACCATATTTATGATAACATTTATGATGTTGCTGCTAAATGCTAATATAGGTAATCAAAACATATCAACGAAACATTGTTCTATTCAACTTGTCTAATTAAAAATAGGTTATAAACTTAATATGTGGTATTTCCGGTTACAAGAAAAATAATTGCTAAAATCTAAAATCTACAATCGGGTTATATTTGTACTTACAGCTTAATTAAACTCTATGACAGTGTATTTTATTTTATTTGTATTCTGTATTATTCTATAAAATTCTCTATCAATGGATAACGTTTTTATTCTGGCCCCCGCATTCCCTTAGTTTCGCTCCTCGACAAAACAAGTCATATTTATGCAGTTTTTCAGTAGCAGTAGTAGGGTATATTTTTCATAGCAGAACTTGAACCAACAAATTGTTAACCAAGAAAATTAAAATTGCAATGCATAGCTTCTAGGTAGGCCTATGTTTTATTTTGTAATAATGTAATTTGTTATTTCAGTTTTTTCCACGTATTTTTAATATTTTATAATTTCATTACCTAGAAGGCTTTTTATTTTTTTGAATTTTTTATTGACTGTACTATTTTTTCTGTACACCCGAAAGGGTAATATAACATAATATGCAGTTTAATAACTTATTTTGTACTAATTTATATTATTATGTAAATAAAACTTTACATAGGGTGGCTCGTTGGTCCAGTGGTTAGCATCCCCTGCTTCCAATGCAGAAGGTCCCGGGATGGATTCAGTTCCATCACTTCTTGGCTTAAATAAACGGTGACTTTGGAGCCGTCCTAGCAACGATGCACTCAATAAATTCAAAGTTGCTCTGAATCGGCCTTGTTAATTAGTG
Source organism: Isoperla grammatica (assembly GCA_945910005.1). Classification (NCBI taxonomy): domain Eukaryota; kingdom Metazoa; phylum Arthropoda; class Insecta; order Plecoptera; family Perlodidae; genus Isoperla; species Isoperla grammatica. The sequence goes on from OX246747.1 coordinate 30,676,461, forward strand.
ACATTTGTTCGTAGGTGTTCGCACTGTCCAATCACCGATTCATGTTTCATATTTGAAATATAGACCTTTGATTGGTTATCGCTCACTCGTCGATGGTGTTCGGAGCCTACAGGGTTGGTTCAGTCGCTTTAAATTAAAGTCCCCCACTGAAAATCAGTCTTGTTACTGAGTGGGTAGAGCAACAGGGTATATCTTACTATCTTTGGGGTATACTCTATAAAATTAATATGAATTTATTCATTTATTATTTATTTACACTCAAACATCACCTGCAACATCACAACACAATAGTTTGACCGTGACATATACTTGATCCCATCATCACACACATCCAAACCTAATCTTGAAAACCGGTCCCAAGGTCCTTAGGTTTCACCATCATTGACTTTTGTCGAGTTCAGCTTGAACCTGAATGTTACCAATTCGACAAAAATAATTACTTTTACCTGTTGAATTTCTCACATATCTCGCATTTTTTTTCATTGCATGTTCATTGTTTACAGAGAGATGGAAATAATTTCTCACAATGCCACTTATTGCCTTTTGTAATACCATGAAGTTTAAAATAACGTTCTAGTGTGGTATTAACTGTTACATACCGGTACTAGGACTCGCATATAGCCTTGGGATATAATTACTGTGTCGCCTACCTACTTACACGTGCAACTATAAGTATACTCTGTACCTGTGCTCTGTACTAAGCCAGCGCTATCAGGCCTGTATTTATTTACCTTCCTATTCAATTTCTTCCGGCTTATCCGCCCTCCCTCACTTCTCCTACATAAAACTTCAAGAGAAAACGTAAATTAAAATTGGTACATATTATATAGCCTTAAAATGATAGTCACTTATTATAATATGTGTATATCACAGGTATTATTAGTATCATATGTGTGTAATTTTGTACCATTATGCATGGTTTTGTATTCTATCTATAGGCCTACGTTACGAAACGCAGTCTATTTTAATATATGTTTCCATGTATTATTCTATGGCTATAATATAACAATACACAATAATGATACCGCTATGTTATTCATTTTTCAATTCAATTCATTTCAATTCAATTCATAACGTAAGAAATATTAAATGATGTGTCTTGGTGTATTCACGCTAAAATGTGTTTACATTATTTTGAGCTGTCAATATAAGCCAGTTCTACCTGTTAGTGGTTTTAAGTTTAAGTTCCATATCCATCAACGTTAGTCCTAATTTTAAGTTTAAGTTTCATATCCACCATTTGTAACTATGTTTTTAGTTACGTGTGAACTTAACAATTCTTTTCTACAATTACTTTATTATTTCTCCCTCTTCCCCTATATTCATCCCCTGTCCCTATTCCTCCCTTTCCCTTTTCTTCTCTGCCCTTCTGCTTGGTTTTTTCCTTCAAACACCCCTCAATGTCATATGACCATGATTTTAGAGTATACGTAATTAAACTCAAATAATAAATCAATCATACATAATACGTATCATACTTTACATACGTTCGCAAATAGTGTTTACATTATATATTAGTATTGCATATTTAGAGGAATGTCTGAATATGTATGAAGGAATGTCCTAGAGCTGGCTTACAGTACACAACCCTAGAATTCGCCTGATAACGTAGGAAAATCGACGGAAAAACCTAATTGCCAGTGCTCGGAATCGAACCATCGACCTCCCGACCCGAGAGTCTTGCGCGTAACCAGTTGTCCAATACGTCATAAAACAATAATACTAAAAATTAAAATTACAAAGTAAGAAACATGTATTCATTAATTTTATTAGTACCATTATTTCGAAATAGGATTTTAATGACTGCGACATTCATAAAACAAGGCCATAGACAATCTTTATGTGCATAACACAGACCATCCGTCAGTGTTAGCGCGTACGTTGCTTGGCAGTCCTGTGTTCCTGATACAAACGGAGCACTTTCCGACCTGCACTGCGTTCGTTTGTCTTTCTGGTCATCGAGTGCACGGCGCCAAATTCAAACTGCGCTGGCCAATTTATTCAACCAGACACTCGCATACATAATGCCATGGATAGTGTAACTGTAAACACTATTAAATTATGTTCTATACTAAAATGGCCCGTGTGAAATGTCTCTACATTTTGATATGCATGTGTATCTTATTTACCCTATGTATTTATAATGTATTTTATTTAAATTTAACATTAGTCAATTAAAAAAGAGATTAGTAGGGCGCAGCTACAAGCACGAGTGCCAGCCGATACTAAAAATAATTAAGTACTAGATAATTTAAATATCGAGTGAAATAACATGTTGCAATCTATTCAATAAGTACAGACAAAAAGATTCTGATTAGTAAAAGAACATAGGTTCAGTAAAAATACAAAATAATGTATAATATGCAGTAAAAGTAATTGCATTTCAATATACTTTCAGAGAGAAATCAACTTTTAATGACAAAAACTAATGGCTGGTTAATAAACATAGATTTTGACATTGATTTTACCCATAATTAATGTACAACAATAAGTTTTTTAAAAAGAGATGTGTAACATTCATATACAAAGTTGTTTTACCAAAATTACTTCAATTACGACCTTTCAAACGTATCAAACTTTACTACTAAGCACACTTGAAGAAAATTTCTTTCGAAAATTCATAACTATGTATGTCCTAGTGTTTGTAGAAGAAAATGGTTAATGAACATCATTGTTGATTTTATGAATATGATAGGAAAACGTTGCGTGTGGGAAATTTACCATCACTGTGTGATTATTAGCCGGCCGGCTGCAATTACTGATTAGTGCTGCTACCTAGCCGTGACTATGTAAACTCTTTCAATGAAAGCTTGGAATGAATTCCGTTAGGTAGCGACCATTTCGAATAATGCAAAAAATTCGTTCGAAAGTCATGATACCGGCCGGCTGCATTTGCTGATTAGTGCTGCTACCTAGCAGTGACTATGTAAACTCTTTCAACGAAAGCTTAGAATAATTCCGCTAGGTAGCGATAATTTCGAATAATTCAAATATTTAAATTTCGTTCGAAAGTCATGATAGCCGGCCGGCTGCATTTGCTGAATAGTGCTGCTACCTAGCTGTGAACTCTTTCAACGAAGCTAGTAGCAATAATTTCGAATAATTAAAATATTTTAATTTCGTTCGAAAGTCATGATTGCCGGTAGCGGGAATAGAACTAACAAGTAGCAATGGGCGCCCGAATTAGAGCTTAGTGTGAGCAATGAATGAACCGTGTTTGAGTCTGTAGGTATTTTTTTGTGCTTGTTAACAAGTGTCTTCTTTTTAGACCCTTTATCTTTTAAAAATAATGAATCATTAATGGTTGTTATTTTCAGGGGCACCCGAGTGATGTGAGGGCCTGGGGGGCTGCCCCTCCCCCAGCAATACAAATGTTATTTTTATTTTGTCATATCAAATATAAATTATACAACTTTGTGGTCATGTAAATCTGCAAGAAAAATGCAAAAATAATGATTTCAGTTAGCACAATCTTAAAAAACTTTCGTTTATCGAATTTCTCTCCATGGCCAGTGGCGTAACTAGGGTAGAACAGAGGGGGGCCCATGGATATTTTGTTTATTCTTTACATAGTAATAATCACAATAAAACACCGAATGATTGCAATATTATAACTATTTAGGACACCGTCAGTAATGCTTACTACTTAGTACTTACTTGCTTGCTTACTAAACCTGAGGGTGATTTGTACTTACTTTTCGCTGTGGTAATTCAGGCCCAATGAAACTGGTTTCTTCTCACCCATCGAAGTGACACCGCAGCGGTTATACCACCGGTCCAGTTGGATGCATGTCCAGTTGATGGTCACCCCATCCTTCTCGCACTCACTTCAAGTGAGACATCTGACACATTTAGCCCCACTTTACGTGGCAGGAATGAGTTCGGTATTGAGTTGAAAGAGTTGGTTACTTAGGCCCCAATGCATAATTCACACTCAAGCCTTCCTCAATTCAGCCTCTCCTCAGCCTCATCTAGCGATCAATCACAGAGCCATTGGGTTTGAAATATAGCCCAATGACAGAGCCGTCCACAACCACATGGCAATGCCGTTCCGTGATTGGTGGCTGGGCGAGGCTAAGGGTCAAATGCCTAGTCGTTCCCCACGTGCTCCTCAACTCAGCCTTTCCTCAGACTCGCCCAACCACCAATCACAGAGCAGTTCACATGGCAATGCTTGCTCTGTGATTGGTGGTTGGGCGAGCCTGAGGAAAGGCTGAGTTGAGGAGCATGTGAGGAACGACTATGCATTCGACCCTAAGGAGAGGGTGGTTGAGTTGAGGAAGACTTGAGTCTAGACTATGCATGCGGACCTCAGACTCAATCAATAGATAATTTAAAAAACTATCTAGGACCCTTTGTATATAAGTCTCATCACGGTCCCTTAAATATACAGAACAATGAACAACAAACAATACACAACAATTTACAAAATTAGTTTTCAAATGTTATATCATATTCGTCCCCTACTTATAGAGGCGCCCGTTGTTGCTAATGGTGAGTTCTCATGCTTTTACGTCGGACATTGGCCAATCGTAGCCTATTATTTCAATGCTGGCTCTGAGGTTAATGGCTACGATTGGCTATAACGACTGACATAAGCGTCCGACGTAAGGGCAGGAGAACCCACCATAAGGATTTGGAATTGTACACTATTTTGTAAATGGCCTGCACTCAAGTCCCCATGACTTTGCAGGCTTCTCCAACTTTGTATAAATAGCCACTTTTTAGTAACATGTATGTATTCTGTGTTGAGAATAAAATTGTCTGAAATCTGAATATGAATCTGAACATGCATGAAATTGCTAGCTGGCAACAACGGGCGCCCCTAGAGGTAGGGGACGAATATGAATTTCAGCCTAACCTTGATTTTAAATTTTTATTTGTTATGTATTGTTGTACATAGAACCATCATGATAATCATACAAAAGGGTTCTAGATAGTTTTTAAAATTGCCTATTCCCAAACTGCGCTTATATGCCATAATATTATTCAATCATTGATCACTCTCATACTAGAGCCCCTTGTGGTTGATAGGGCGGCCATGTTAGATTCTGTTTACATGGCGAGATTAGTCCAACTTTCAGCTCGCTCTACAGTTGATGGGAGTGGAGTGGATTGGATTTTTATACACAAGTAATATTGGTTGTGTTTTTAGTTTTGACTGTGCAGTATAGAGGACTCAAAACTAGAGTATAGATAGCACTGCTAAGCAACCTCCTTTCAGCGCCATTGTTGAATAATAACAATGAAACAACAATGAAAATTGACAGCTAAACCACTTATTTTCTTGCCATGTAGTATATTTTGAGTACTCTATACAGAACCTTTAAAATTAGGTAAAACATAAATACATGGATATATTATAATATACTCAAATTGTGTATTTTATTAATATAATTTTACATTCTTATACAGTCATAGCTTTTATTTAGTTAACTCAGTCAAAATATGTAAAACAAAATTATATATTTCTATTTTTATAGTGAAAATTAAAATTAGTTATTGTGATAAACAATCACAAATGAATGTGTGTACATCTACAATTATGAAATAAAACACTAAAATGATGCTGTTATTAAGGCAGCATACATATATACTCGTTATCTATGAAAACATTGCCATCATATCTAGCAGCAGTGACGACAATATTATGATCGATGTAAAGATTTCAATTCAAAAATCCTCGAATCAGTAGTTTGTAGGAACATCAAAATAATCCATAATAAAATCAACAATATTATAGATTTAACCCAGTAGTTGTAAAATATAAAGAAAATAATAATATTTATTAAATGAAATGAAATTGAAACAATTCCAGAAAATGTTTTTTTGTATACAATTAACCCCTTAATGCCATATTGTAGGTATTTCTACATTATTATGTTGGTATCTTGTAGGATTTATCACTTACGATAATAATTCAGAGGTTTTTGGATCATGCCTCAATGTTGGTAGATTTCAATACACCAAAATCAATGTAATCTTTTGGTACAATAACCTCTATACAATCAATCGGTTTGTATAAATGCAAATCTCCAGAACACACTAAGACAGTCCGGGGGTTTAATATTTTCAGCAGATATTTACCAATTTTAATATTGAAACAACAAAGGCATTTCGGTTAGTTTGTTCGGCTTTGCATTTGTTACATAGTAGACATTCAATACTTTGTAACAGTGACATTTATATCAGCGTTTAACACCGGAAGTTATAATTGCATATCACTTTGCAATAAGCTGTTATAGACAAACAATGTAAACCTGTTCCTGTTACAAATTCCATGGTCACATTTGATCTATTCTTGGCATCGCTTCGTAGTGGCATTAAGGAATCAATAGTAATTGTTTGGTGACATTATTACATTCATTCAACAATGTAAGTAAGACACCAATTAATATTATTTACATAGAGACACAAGTCCTGGCCCATGACTATAGTTATCCCACGCTAACTTATCCCATGCTGACGTCACATCTATATATACTCGTCTAGACGTATCAATCAATGTGCTGTCATAGCTGTAAAATTCTCAGAAGACACGGCCGCTCCACACGATCTATTTTTACAGAATTCGCCGCGGGATTTCCCGCGGTACCTGCTTGTTCTCTTGACGCGTGGAGTGGACTAGCCGTGTCTAGATTATGCTCTGACAACGCTTGCCAACAGACGCACTCAAGGCTTTCTAATACTTGCTATGGACGAACGCAAAATATTGATTTAAGTAGAAAAGAGCGCTTTAAGGGGGCACATACCTGTGACATCAACATAATCTGATATGCACGAACGCCATCTATTGATGGTAGTAGAAAAGAGCGCTTTAAGGGGGCACATACCTGTGACATCAACATAATCTGATATGCACTAACGCCATCTATTGGTTTTAGTATAGAAACGAGCACTTTAAGGGGGCACATGCCTGTGACGTCAGCATAAGAAAAGATACCGTGAAACAACTTCACCTACATTTTTCCCAGTTTGAAAAATCATCTACTTGAAAATGCAGCATTATCACAGTTGCAAAGCTTATTAATCATAAGTTATCACAAAATGTTCGATTCTACCCCAAAACTTCACCGTTTGTTTCTACCCTTCATTGTGAACCGCCGCCAGAAACTGGTCTTCTTGTTTGCATCCGCTTCCGGTTCGTCGTCTTCGTCTACATAGTTCACCGTTCTCTCACCAGACAGCTCTCGCGTCGGCGAGCCGTGGCCAGAATCCTCGTCGTCGTTCATGACTCGTCCGCCAGGCACGACAGTAGCGTTGTTAGTGCTGCCACCTCTCAGCATATCCAAGAAGCTAGGTTCTTGAGCGTTCTTCTTCCCAGTCTTCTGATTCTGCGGCCCGAAACTCAAACTCTGTATATTAATCTCGGCCTTGAGTTGTTCGTGCGAGATATCTTCCACTCTAAACTCATTGGGATCTTCGACGAACGCCTGCTGAAGATCACGCATGATCTTCTTACGTATCGTCTTCTTCATGGAAAGATGTCGCTCCAGATGTTTCACATCCTTCTCCGTGAGGGTTTTCGAATTCTCCCGCCGCGAGCGCTGCTTCTTCTTCTTGTTCGATGTCGACCTGGGTATCTCGTCCTCGCTGGTCGATCCTATCGAAGAGATCGCGCTGTCGTTGTTGGCCGAACAGGAGCGGTCTTTATCGATGCGCAGTCCCTGGATCTTGAGTGTATCGCTGACGTCATCACTGTTGTGACGCGTCTGGTTGTTGTTGCCCCAGTTGCCATGGAAACCGAAGATGTCGCGGAGGTGGGGGATGCTGCGGTCAGTCATCTTCAACTGGAACAAGCAAACGAACAGAGTTACAAAATGAATCATTGATTCTCAAGAAGACATTGTAGGGTTGATGTGCACAGTCACATGAGGTATTGGCCAACCGGCGATGAGAATTTTAAATAGGGGCTTGGTGGTTTGCCACCACTCACTCGTCTAGAGTTCTAGGACGTTAGCATCTGCTAGGTTTAGCTGTATCGCCTACACGTGATGTGTCGGTAAGTGTGACAGCTGCATCAATCTAAACGTGCAGTGTCGGTAAGTGTAGACAGCTACATCGCCCTAAACGTGATGTGTCGGTAAGTGTAGACAGCTCCATCACCCTAAACGTGATGTGTCGGTAAGTGAAGACAGCTCCATCACCCTAAACGTGATGTGTCGGTAAGTGAAGACAGCTCCATCACCCTAAACGTGATGTGTTGGTAAGTGTAGACAGCTCCATCGCCCTACACGTGCAGTATCAGTAAGTGTAGACAGCTGCATCGTCCTACACGTGCGATGTCGGTAAGTGTAGACAGCTCCATCGCCCTACACAAACAGTGTCGGTAAGTGTAGACAGCTCTATCGCCCTAAACGTGATGTGTCGGAAAGTGTAGACAACTGCATCGCCCTAAACGAGCAGTGTCGGTAAGTGTAGACGCCCTACACGAGTGGTGTCGGTAAGTGTAGACAGCTGCATCGCCAACTAGCGCCGCGCGCGCCATCTACCGCTTCCACCCGGCAACGAGGGTCCTTGACACGACATTAAACTTCCTCCAACTGATTAGGAAGCTCTTCACACGTTACAACTGTGTGTACACGTTTAATTACCGCATTAACGATGAATATACATAACATATTAACGTTTCATGTTTTCATTTAAGTGCGTTTAAATACAACAATTTACCTCTAACGAAAGCTGGCGATCGTGGGACAGCAATAAAAGGTTTTATTATAGACTAAACAGTTTTCATCTTCACTTTTCATTATTTTAGTGGGAAGATAATGAGATCGTTCAACTCTTTACTGACCTAAACAAACCGTTCATTCGCGGAAATACTAAAGACTAGAAGGTTCTAATTAACAAAACGAGAGATTTTTCACGTTCATGATCAAAACTATATTTGCATAATGTTTAAGTCTCACAGTTTGGCAACGGTGTTTTTTTATATAAAGGTTATGAGTGGGTAAATGTAGATAGAAGAACCAACCATGTCTAAGATAGTTTTAATTGACCAATGTTATCGATCACGGCCGCAACGCCGGAACCAACTTGACAAAAATAAATAAAATAAATAAATTCACATTTAGAGTCTACCCACCCAGTAACTAAACTGATTTGCAGTGGGGGACTTTAATTTAAAGTGACTAAACCAACCCTGTAGGCTTCGAACACTATCGACGAGTGAGCGATAACCAATCAAAGATCGATATTTCAAATACTAAATACATGAATCAGTGATTGGACAGTGCGTGGGAACACCTGCGGACAAATGCCAGAATCAACAAGGCCGATTCAGAACAACTTGTCGAGTGTGTCTTATTTTTATTTGATTTTATAATTTCGTGTTTAACAACGTTTGCGACAGCTAGGACATAAATGACGTCTTCAGAACTACATCCATTATACATCGCGGGGGTCGTCATAAAGAGAGTCCAGCAAGGGAGGGCTGGCTCAAGTGGGAGGACAGTGGTATACAAGGACAGGGTCTCTTTTGTCGTCTCTTCCGACTGGCAGAGTCACCCTGGGCCTATTCCACCCCGGGCCCTGTATGTCTGTTATTACTATAGGACCCGGATGTTTAGAACCCTTCAGAAACCAAAATCGTTATCGCGATCAAAGTCAATATTAAAATCGAAAACTAAAAAAAAAAAAAAATGCATCCATCCAATAGGGAACCCGCAACTGACGTCACATCCGGACTACAACAATGGAACAAATGAATTGAACTGATGGACAACCATCAGCTGTGAAAATAATAAAATTGCAACCATACAAATAAAAACAAATGTAGCAATAGTAACTGCTCGCCATTTAAAACTTTTAATGATGAACAACTACTAAGTAAAAGTTTTGTAAGTGTATTTGTTTGGTTTTTGGTTTTGTTTTTCAAAATCAGAAGAAACTATTTTTTGACAGCTTGTTGTTTGTCCATCGATTCAATTAATTTGTTTCATTGTTGTCTTTTGGTGTTGGTGGTAGCGTTTACTGATCTAGGACTTAGACCATCTATATGGTCTAAGATCTAGGACGCTAATCACGGCCCTCTAGATCAATTCTGAAAATCATCTATAAAAGCAAGTACAACTACTAGAACAACAACAACAACTACATATGACCGTGTATACACGTCGCTCTAACCAGTTACAGCGCCCGATATGGTGCTGTGGGGTAAACTTGACAGCTGTAGTTGTATGAACTCAGCGGCCAAGACAGCCCCGCCCTAAAACACACACACAAGACAAACTAGTTGCATTGCATGACGGTACTTGTTCATTGTTTATTATTTATTATTCATTTCCATTTACTACAAAAGTGAATAGGGGTTGGCAGAAAAGAGCACAGCTCCAAGCACCAGAGTGACTGCCAACCCATACTAAAATTACTTAAAATCTAAATATAATAATGAACATAATACAAAATACAAAATATAAAATACAAAACAAAAAACATGAATACATGATATGAATGAAAATATAATTATAAGATACAACTGTTGAATATGAAGTAAAAAAGAATAAAAAAATGAAAATTTACAAAACAATGTTTAAAAAATTTCCGTTAAAGAGGCTTTGAAGACATCTAATGAGCGTGCCATCCTGATCTTGAGTGGAAGAGAATTCCACGATTGACACGCCCTATAATAGAACCCTTTCTGGTAGGCTGCTGTTCTGGCAAAAGGTGGCCTGAACAATAGACCCCTACCAAATTGGGCACTTCGATTACAGGCTTGCAGTCTTACATATAGATCCAGGTTTGTCCTACCATTCAACATGCCCCACAAAAATTGCAGCTCTACTTTTTTCCTGAATGTTTCCAGAGATGGAATCTTCAATGATGCACGTCTTGCCGTAGCACTATGAGTGGTAAATTGCGACCTAGCAGCAATAAAGCGTGTAGCTCTACTTTGGACACGCTCCAACTTCATCTTGTTGCTTAGAGATGTTGGGTCCCACGCTGGGCAGCCGTAGACGAGATGAGGTCTAACGAGCGCTAGGTAAACAGCCCTTTTGGTGCTAGGCTGAGCATGATGCAGGTGTCTAGCAATGAAATATAAATGCCTGGTGGCTTTGGCTCGTACTACTTCACAATGAGTGTTCCATTTTAGATCACTTGTAACAATTACACCTAGTAGTCTGACACGTTTTTTCTCTGGAATAGGCAAGTTGTTGATCAAATAACAACAAGGGAATGGATTCTTGGATCTTGCAAATCGGATAGACATACTCTTTTGGGGGTTAATCTTCATGCCATTAACTGTACACCAATTGTCAATATTTTTTAAATCAGATTGACACAATCTACGATACAAGTCGGCGTGTGGGAGGGGAGTTTTCTGATCTCTGCAAGAACCGACATTTATGGAATTATGTACAGTTGTTGCGAATACATCTAAACGTGTAGATTGTAGTTGTTTATACAAAAATAGCTGGAAAAGAATAGACCATTTCAAAAACTATCAAGGACCCTTTAAATGATTATCATCACGGTCCACGGTCATAAACCATTATCGTCCTGTCCTGTCCTACTGAAATTTACATGTCCGGGCATTGCTGCCTTATATCGTGTTGGGCAAGATTTGCGGCTTCCCGAGAGCTATGCCGGCGGAAGCGTATGCTTCTGGTAGGGACACCCCTAGCGGCCGGACCGGTCAAGGGGAGAAGTCAGACGAAACGCAGTTCACATCCTCCCCTTTCCCTTTTTCACATCACCCTCCTACCCCCCCCCCCCCCCCCTTTCCTCCAAACACCCCCCGACGTTATATGATCATAGTCGTCGTTAAACTCATAGCCTACTCCCCTAGTTCCAACTTGTCCCGCTAGGAGGTGATCGTGTGCGACACGTCAAGCCTCAATGAACGAACAAACAATAAATCCGAAGAAAAGAAACAAAACCGACTTCCTAAAACGAAACCAAACAACCATCTTCGTTCGATCAGAATCTGAATAGTCACGCGCGTAGAAACTTTCATAATATTGTGTTTTTTTTTTTACTAAGTTGGTCGTCTGTTCATTGTTTCATAACCTGAGCGGTTGTTGTAGTTGCGCTGGCACGTACTGTAGGCCCCTACTGTACTGTACTGTGTATAGTCACTGTGTAACATACACATACATACAGCGCTATATGTGGAGAAATGAAGCAACTTATTGGTGAAGCACTCACGTAGGCTTTCGCGACCCGAGTCAATCAATAAACTTGAACTTGGCTTTCGGGTATAGGCGAGTCGATTATCGCTTAAAAGCTGACGTTTCGGGCAGGTTACACTACCCATCTTCTGAGCTAAAACTTGAAGAAGTCACAGAATGAAACCTACGGGGTCCAGCTCCACTCTGTGACTGTCACAGAGTGGAGCTGGACCGAGTAGGTTTATTGTCATGTGTCATTCTGTGACTTCTCAAGTTGTAGCTCTGAAGATGGGTAGTGTAACCTGCCCGAAACGTCAGCTTTTAAGCGATAATTGACGCGGCTATACCCGAAAGCCAAGTTCAAGTTTATTTATTGGTGAAGATTGCATTCCGCGGTTCCTCATGAGTCACGCCTTATTTGTTTGTAATTTTCAGGTATCCAATATACACGGCCGTAAGTTATCACTAATGTTCCAATGTATCAATTTCAAGTAGACGAAGAGGTAGACAATTAAGTTGACACTATCAGTGCTCGAAATTAACGGCAGCCCGGCAGTTCGAGGCTGCCCAAAACGTAGGCTACTCGGGCTGCCACTTGTATATACCCAGGCAGCCCGACGGGCTGCCTTAAATTTCACATACAAACACATTATTAAATAGTGTTTTTTTCTAAAATCCAAAGTAAAGTTAAGTCTAAAACCAAGAACGCATAATAGACGATGACACTTTAAGCAGCTCAAACAGCATTGAATTGCAATAACATGGCAAATTAATCATGATCATATAATTTATATTCATTTTTTACATTGTAATTGTATATCATTATTGTCATAACATATTAATAAAAGAAAAAAATACATTTTCTTCAAAATAATTAAAAAAACAAAAATGTAATTTCAAATGTTAATTACATAATAAAACGAAAATATTAATACAAAAAATCGGGCTTTTCAATTCTCTTAACCGGGCTGCCAAAAACTATAAGACTGTAGTCCGAACGGCTGCTTTCTATAATTCCTAATTTCGAGCACTGGGCACTATTGTACTTCTCTATTTCCTTTACTTTAGATATTCACCTACCTCTTTTGATTCCTTCAAACAGACCTCCGTCACGAAAACAACTCAAACAGGTGTCTTCAACTAGACCCCTCCTCTAGAACTAATGCAATATTGACGACACGCAAAACTCTTCAAGTTCCAAAAGACCTTCATCGTCGCGTCAACAACAACAATGCAAACAAACATCTCGATATAATCGTTGGACCGAATGTGATCTACGCCGGTCGTCAATGTTAACGATATCAGTGGTGGCCGTGGTTGTCTTCTAATTGTCGGGCAGTACTGCGCGAGGCTACTTAGCTGGTTCCGTCTATTGTCTCCGTTAGCTTCCGTGTTTCCTTCATCATCATCATCATCATCATCATCATCATCAGCGTCTCTGCCGGGGCTCGAGATACGGCTCGGTGCGCATGCGCGATTGTGACGCACTGGAGCACGTGACCGTAGATAAAGTTGTCCCAACTCCGAAGGGTACCTCGACGTAAAAAAAAATCGCAAAAATTTTCATTTTAAAATTATATCTTGAGTATGCTACTCGAAATCGAAAATCTGAGTCAACAGCGCACTGTGTTTTGATAAGCCATACAGCCTGAATGAAATATTAAAACAATAGCACAAGACTCAATTGAAGGGGTTGTGACATCACAGGCGGACAAACAATGTGTTGCTAGGCAACTGCATTGTTGTATCTTTCTTTGATTGGTGGATGTTCAATATTTGTCTGAAACAAAACACGACAACACGGGAATTGAGTCTTGTGCTATTAGCATAGATATTTTAAATATTAAATCGGTAATACGTAATAAAACGAATTGAAAACGACAGGAATCTGATGATTTTCGTTGAATTAGTGTGAATGAAAGGGTAGTCGTTAAGAATGTGAGGTCGGTATACGAATACTTACGTTGGGGCTATAGTATAGGTAGTATTTGATTTGATAATTTGGTTATTTAACTAGGACATATAACTTGGAAGATGTCGTAATATGTAAAACTGTAACACGCTTCCACATATTATGTGGTTGGCTCGGACTGAGATCGAAAGCGGAGGAGAAACACGACGGGAGAAACGACGGATCCTTGCGGAACACCGCTGCGCTTGTGATGCAACTCAACACAACGCCTCGCGTTTTGGTGGCTGACTGTTGTAATTGTTGTGATGGTCACGCCGGCCTTCGCGTGGGGGGGGGGGGGGAGGGGGGGGGCGGTCCATACTTCCTGTATTCAAATTACTATCGCGACATCTCGCTTTGGCTCGTTTCTCTCTCTCTTTCTCTCTTTCTCTCTCTCTCTCTCTCTCTCTCTCTCTCTCTTTCCTTCTCTCTCTCGCTCCCCCTCACTCCTTTGCTCTAAGAAACTGTTTACTTTATTATTATTTTCTTTATTACTATTATTATTATTGTTATTATTATTATTATTATTACTATTATTATTATTATTATTATTATTATTATTATTATTATTATTATTATTATTATTATTATTATTATTATTATTATTATTTTATTGAATGTATCACAATCATACAATCTCGGTCAAAACCGGCGTTAACATGTTATACGGACGTAATGTCAAGTATTTCCATGTGTCTACCTTATTTAACTTCACTAATCACATGTTACTAGTTTAAACTTTAAACAGTCATCAATCTCGGTCAAAGCCGGTGTTTACATGTTGTACGGACAATACAGATGTAATGTCAAGTATTTCCATGAGGTACCTTGTTCAACTTCAGTCGTTACTGTCTTATAAGTACTTGTTCATAGTATACACTGCATAATGATATGATCTTATCTTATTTGCGTTGTCTTCGTGTGTGTCTTCTTTGCGTCGTGGTGTGTACGGTCGTGGCCGATTTCTCGAAGCCATCCTAGTAATTCTACTCTATGGACAATGGAAAACCACGAAAACCATGTCAGGATGGATGTTGTCTCGAAGGATTATTATTATTATTATTATTATTACTATTATTATTATTATTATTATTATTATTATTATTATTATTATTATTATTATTATTATTATTTTTATTATTATTATTATTATTATTATTATTATTATTATTATTATTATTATTATTATTATTATTATTTTTATTTTATTATTATTGTTATTATTATTAATATTATAATTATTTCTTGTTTTACGATACATACGGGACAGCTATAGGTAATATGATTCGCCGGGTCAGCATAAGATCTAAAAAAATTTGAACTAGTGTTAGTTGCAGAGTTAATTTGCAGTGCATCACGGAGGAGATTGTATAACTTATGTTCTTCGTATAGCTACGACGGCTCCAAAGACTTACACTACAAAGATAGACTGAAGTCAATAACCGAATTGAAAAAACAAAGCCTTAATCGGGGTACCCAAGTGTAACTATGGTAAGACTATATGAGGGTAAAGCTCCAAGTATGGACTAAATATTATTAGTCTGCTAATTAACTCACAGTCAGCCAATCACAGCTCTACTACCGCCTTCTTTAGACGTCACATTCATTGTTGATCATTGTTGTTGTTGTTTGGGCGAGTTACTACTTAGATGACTGTAACAGCTTCGTTCTTCTCGTCAACTGCTCGGCAGTCCAGGTTACTGGAGGAACCTATACGACTGGTCAAAGTTACACCGTCCTTTCGGATGGGACGTAAAGCCGATGGTCCCCTTGGTACTTTTCGACAGGAGTAGACTACGTGCAGGTACCAGGCTTTCCCTCCTCCCTTCCTCATAATAATTCATCAATCATCACTTATCAGGCTAAAGAGGGCATTGTGCTCTACACTGGCCTTAATTACAATAAAATAAATACGAAGCATTTATACACGGTCCGAGTAACATTATTATTGAATAAGCAAAGCGCATCAAATGTTGCGGCCGCTTCCTGCTCGTGTGACTAAGAATGCGCTGAGTGGACACAAGACAAGATGTTATTGGAGAAACGCTGACGCAACTAGAAGGTTTACCGGAAACATAATCCTGACAAAGTGAACTTATACGCGTGTTTATAGAGAGGGACCAATGACACTAGGCTAAGCTCTATAGGGCACTAGCAACATCGAAAGACAATAATGAAACAAATGAATTGAACTGATGGACAAACAATCAGCTGTCAAAATAATAAAATTGCAACCATAGAAATAAAAACAAGTGTAGCAATAGTTACTGCTCGCCATTTAAAACTTTTAATGATAGACAACGACTAAGTGAAAGTTTTGTATGTGTATTTGTTTGTTTTTGACTTGTTTTCCAAAATCAGACGAATTTATTTTTTGACAGCTTGTTGTTTGTCCATCGATTCAATTCATTTGTTTCATTGTTGTCTTTTGGTGTTGCTAGTGCCCTTTTCAGTCTAGCTAGAGGTCGGTTTACACACTTCCCTAAGATTTAAGGGTTAACACAGTTGAATTAAGCCAGTTGCATCATGGCGTTGACATTACTTCCTAAGATTTAAGAGACAATTGACAAAAGTTGAAACCATAGCAACTTCTTATAGCTCTTATCCCTAAAATTTTAATTCCCAATGAAAAGGACCTTTGTACCTTTGGTAGGGGGCGAATGGTAGCGATCCTAAAATAGTTTATTATACCACATGAAAATTGACACCGCCATTAGGGTATAAGCAAGATTGCGGTAAAACGATATAATATTCCAATGTCATTGTCTTATGTCATTACGGAATTGTTTCCGGTGACTTTGGAGCCGTCCTAGCAACGAAGCACTCAATAAATTCAAAGTTGTTCTGAATCGGCCTTGTTTATTCTGGCATCTATCCGCAGGT
>OX246747.1:30693604-30738531 GCA_945910005.1 Isoperla grammatica
TATGAAACTTAAACTTAAAATTAGGACTAAAGTTGATGGATATGGAACTTCAACTTAAAACCACTAACAGCTAGGACTGGCTTATATTGGCAGCTAAAAATAATGTAAACACACATTTTAGCGTGAATACACCAAGAAACATCATTTAATATTTCTTACGTTATGAATTGCATCATTTAAATTCTAATAACATAGCGGTATTATTATTGTTTATTGTTATTTTATAGCCATAGAATAATACATGGAAATATATATATTAAAATAGACTGCGTTTCGTAACGTAGGCCTATAGATAGATATACAAAACCATGCATAATGGTACAAAATTACACACATATGATACTAATAATACATGTGATATACACAAGTGACTATCATTTTAAGGCTATATAATATATACCAATTTTAATTTACGTTTTCTCTTGAAGTGTTATGTAGGAGAAGTGAGGGAGGGCGGTTAAGCCGGAAGAAATTTAATAGGAAGGTAAATAAATACAGGCCTGATAGCGCTGGCTTAGTACAGAGTATACTTACAGTTGCTCGTGTAAGTAGGTAGGTGACACAGTAATTATACCCCAAGGCTATGCGAGTCCTAGTACCGGTATGTAACAGTTAATACCACACTAGAACGTTATTTTAAACTTCATGGTATTACAAAAGGCAATAAGTGGCATTGTGAGAAATTATTTCCATCTCTCTGTAAACAATAAACATGCAGTGAAAAAAAAAGCGAGATATGTGAGAAATTAAACAGGTAAAAGTAATTATTTTTGTCGAATTGGTAACATTCAGGTTCAAGCTGAACTCGACAAAAGTCAATGATGGTGAAGCCTAAGGACCTTAGGACCGGTTTTCAAGATTAACTTTGGATCTGTGTGATGATGGGATCAAGTACCCTACTGTCTAATCTTTGATGTCACGGTCAAACTATTGTGTTGTGATGTTGCAGGTGATGTTTGAGTGTAAATCAATAAATCAATAAATAAATAAATAAATAAGTAAGTAAATAAATAAATAAATAAATAAATAAATAAATAAATAAATAAATAAATAAATAAATAAATAAATAAATAAATAAATAAATAAATAAATAAATAAATAAATAAATAAATAAATAAATAAATAAATAAATAAATAAATAAATAAATAAATAAATAAATAAATAAATAAATAAATAAATAAATAAATAAATAAATAAATAAATAAATAAATAAATAAATAAATAAATAAATAAATAAATACATAAATAAATAAATAAATAAATAAATAAATAAATAAATAAATAAATAAATAAATAAATAAATAAATAAATAAATAAATAAATAAATAAATAAATAAATAAATAAATAAATAAATAAATAAATAAATAAATAAATAAATAAATAAATAAATAAATAAATAAATAAATAAATAAATAAATAAATAAATAAATAAATAAATAAATAAATAAATAAATAAATAAATAAATAAATAAATAAATAAATAAATAAATAAATAAATAAATAAATAAATAAATAAATAAATAAATAAATAAATAATTATATAAATAAATAAATACATAAATAAATAAAATTAATTCATATTTATAGAGTCTATCCCAAAGATAGTAAGATATACCCTGTTGGTCTACCCACTCAGTAACAAGACTGATTTTCAGTGGGGGACTTTAAAGCGACTGAACCAACCCTGTAGGCTCCGAACACCATCGACGAGTGAGCGATAACCAATCAAAGGTCTATATTTCAAATATGAAACATGAATCGGTGATTGGACAGTGCGAACACCTACGAACAAATGTCAGAATCAACAAGGCCGATTCAGAACAACTTTGAATTTATTGAGTGCATCGTTGCTAGGACGGCTCCAAAGTCACTGTTTATTTAAGCCAAGAAGTGATGGAACTGAATCCATCCCGGGACCTTCTGCATTGGAAGCAGGGGATGCTAACCACTGGACCAACGAGCCACCCTATGTAAAGTTTTATTTACATAATAATATAAATTAGTAAAAAATAAGTTATTAAACTGCATATTATGTTATATTACCCTTTCGGGTGTACAGGAAAAATAGTACAGTCAATAAAAAATTCAAAAAAATAAAAAGCCTTCTAGGTAATGAAATTATAAAATATTAAAAATACGTGGAAAAAACTGAAATAACAAATTACATAGTTACAAAATAAAACATAGGCCTACCTAGAAGCTATGCATTGCAATTTTAATTTTCTTAGTTAACAATTTTTTGGTTCAAGTTCTGCTATGAAAAATATACCCTACTACTGCTACTGAAAAACTGCATAAATATGACTTGTTTTGTCGTGGAGCGAAACTAAGGGAATGCGGGGGCCAGAATAAAACGTAATCCATTGATAGAGAATTTTATAGAACAATACAGAATACAAATAAAATAAAATACACTGTCATAGAGTTTAATTAAGCTGTAAGTACAAATATAACCCGATTGTAGATTTTAGAATGGCTGAAAAAGCCATCTTGGCACAAGAAGGAAAAAAAAAAAGATTTTAGCAATATTTTCCTTGTAACCGGAAATACCACATATTAAGTTTATAACCTATTTTTAATTAGACAAGTTGAATAGAACAATGTTTCGTTGATATGTTTTGATTACCTATATTAGCATTTAGCAGCAACATCATAAATGTTATCATACATATGGTAATAAATAGTTCCTTCCCTTCTCTAAAATTTAATTAGTTTAAGATATCTTTTATATTGACGATGTCCATACATGTATAAGTAGGCCTATTATTTATATGTCTACGGATGAAATAAATTGAAATTGAAATTGAAATCTTTCCATCCTCCTCTAAATCTAATTCTAAGTATATAAACACGAATTAAATAACGTCGTTAATTAATAAATGGTATGAGGAAAGTAAAGTTCACATTTTTACTGGGTCCACAGGCCTAGTAATGATAATATGTAACTACATCACAATGAAATACTCATTACATTCTTATTGTTACCAGTAGATTTTAAAAAAATGATTTCAAATTTCGAACATAAATTCCGGAAGTATCCGAAGTTTTCCGAAGGAGAAACGCACAGAGACGAACTCTGGCGGCAGGTTATGCAACCCAAGTTGCCAGTCCAGTTCAGTCAGGTTCAGTCGCGCTGTCAGTTCGCCCGACTTGTGTCTTGACAGGTGTTTTTCCATCCGATCCGGCTGTCCTCCACTTGTCGGTAACCTCTATCACGTAATAATGAGTGTGCACATTTTTCAATAGCTTCACGTCCTTTTGCTGTGATTTATTAGTTAGTGTGGTTCATCGTTAATTTATGCGTACGCTTCCAATTTAGCCTAATTTATATAAAACGTTTTGTTTACCCATTGCAAAATGCCCGTAACGTTTAGTAAATTGGCGTCGTTGACGCAGAAGAAAACCATACTTAGTGCAGCTTCCGTTGCTGTGATTTTGTGGATTCTACGTCAAAGAAAGAAGACAAAAACAAGGTATGTATAGGCTGTAGCCTAGGCTCGGCTAGCCCTAAAAGCGTAGGTAGGATGATCAAGCCACAAGACCTTGACAATGAGTTGCTAGATTGGCCCAAGGCCCATTCCCACATTTTGAAACGGTTCTGAAATCAGACACTTGCCAAGGCTAGAGTTTCTTGTTGGCTTAGGTCTAGACTGTAGTTTTGTAAGTTCAATTTGGCAGCAGAAACGAATAAAGATTTGGCGTGTGCGTGGGTGAAATTTCACGTTACACGCCTTGCCTAGGCCTAGGCTTATTTAATTTTGGTTAGGTTGACATTAGTTCTGATTGGTCAAAAATATAGCATGTTTTTATGGAAGCAATGGGATTGGCTGGTCTTTTGGCGGACATATTCAAATCATTAATATTAGTTTTGCTATTTTACAAACTAAATGTGTTCATTTAACGTTATAACATACTCCATCTAGGGACTATCATTTAAATAGACATTTTCCCCCAAAAAATGATTAACAAATAAATACCTTACATAAACAATTAGGCCTAGGCCTACACCAACTCCGTGCAAGCCATTGAAAAACAAATCATTAATAACATAGAGAAGTGTGGAGGGCGGGGGGAGGATGATGCCCATAGTGAGCGTGGAGCATAGCTCACTTTCTAGTCTGTCCAACGATGGGGAATTGCTGCAGCCAAGACGATTAAATCAAGCCTAATGAAAGTGACACAGATGCCGCTGTTTTTTTTTGGGGGGGGGGGGGGGGTTGGAATTGTTTGATAACACAGCACAGTGCCAACAAAACAAACTCAAAGAGATTTCATTGAACAATACGAGTTGTGAATTGGTCTAGGCTTACTGTAAGTCTAAATTATTTTGTAATTTATAACTAGGCCTAGGACTGAATGAACATTTTAAACATTTTAAGGATGCACTACTCACTAGACCTAGATCTTTAACCAAACTTACAATCCCAAATACCCTCTTAGTTTTAATTTAGTTTTTCCACAATTGTTGAAGTGAAACCTGTTTGTAGGAGCATAATTGTAAGGAATTCATTGTAGCAGCCCGGTAGTTGACCTTGAGTACCTAGATGAGCTGTCAATGACATTGCTAGGTCTATTAGAAAGAGATGAAGCTATAGTCCTCCCAACGAAACTATTCTCATGCTTTCATCACAGGCCATGTCCAGAATGGCAACTTAACTTGTCATACCTCCGTGTGCTTGATGGAAGATTGCGTCGGATTGTTCTCAGTTCGTGAGTTGGCCAACTTGTCCGACGTTGATAAATGGTAATTCTCTCATTTGTGTAAGTTGCTATTAATAATAGTACACGACAAATATTTTTAAAAATTAAATACAAATATAAGTTTGTAGTAACAAAACCAATAAATCCTGCTTGAAGAGAAGTGATAATTGAAAATAGATCACGGGAACCCAGCCATTCACAGCTTTCGATACCAAGAAATGGCGGAAACGCCGATGTTTAAACAACTTATTTCATAAAACTAAAGTAGGACAGACTATACCTTTACAGTTTAGACCTACCTCTAGAACACAGTGGAATATTATAATAAATACTTGCTGCGAGTAGTTACTTTATGGATCTACGCAGTAAAGTGTGAATTTTAATACATTTTGACAGGCTTTCAATAAAAACAAAATACTGCCAATTTGTTGCTCACAGCTTGCTGGATTTTGATAGTTCCTGTGAACTTCTTCGAATTCTCGAACTCTCATTGGCTACACAACAAGATCTACTTGGCCTCCGCCAGGAAAATTACGTGATTGCAGTGCAGGAGCTGCTAATTTCGTCGTGCGCCATCTTAGTATTCGGCAATAGTGCGCGCATGAACACAGGCAGTAAACCGTCCGCGGAAGTTTATTTCGAGGCCTCAGGGGTTATGACGAAAGCATGAGAATAGTTTCGTTGGGAGGACTATAGTAGCATGATTCAAAGTGGCAACATATTACAAACATCACTAGTTATATTTTCACATTTTGCAAGTCAATTACATGTACATCTGCCTTAAACAATAGGTCGGGCATAATACACATTAATTGAAACACACTCACACTTTGGTCCGTCCCTACTTGAAACGCCAAACGCTTGCAGTGAACCTTTCCATTTGTTGGTCAAGAAAGGCATGTAGGCCTAAGGAGGTAGACAGAAAGCTAGAAGGACCCAAAATCTAAATTTAAATGCATTTAAAAAAAGTGTAACACGACAAAATGAGTCTTGAATAAGAACCAAGACTATTGGACCGGGAGTAGTATTAAAACACAAATAAACACACGAACAATAACCACAACAATTTACGCACTGGTGAGTGTTTTATTTTTTGACCGTGGTTATTGTTCGTGTGTTTATTTGTGTTTTAAATGAGTCTTGCTAAAAAGTATGTTGGATACAGGACATAAAGATTTAATTATTAATCAGTACTGTACTGTCCTGCTTTGTCTGGTGAATGAAGAATATGATAACCTAGAATTGTAGAAGAAATGTATATGAATGTTGAGTAGTTGTTCAAGGTCTTTGGCCTACCAACTTTAATTACAATAAATTACAATATTTTTCATATAGGCTACCGGTAGTATTAAGTTCTTACGCCTGATTTTCACTTTTTCGATGTGGTGTGATAATAATAATTTTTAGTAGGAATACCTGTTATAGGGTGCACACCAGCTTTACCTGAGTGCCCCTCTTCAGGTGATTAACTAGGTTATTAGGGTGTTTGGATAGCTGGGAAGGAATGTCCGAGGGCTGTTAGTAGGACTCAATCCCAGCATTCCCCTTTACGACTGAGGAAAACCTCGGAAAAAACCTTCAGTCAGGACTGCCGGTGGCCGGAATCGAACCGGCGACCTCCCGAATTAGAGTCTCGCGTCTTGATGTGGTGTAGAAACTATTGAGTTATATGATTAAATACCGCCTATAGAGAACAATGTAGGCTATAACTTTGTGTGTTTTGTTTATGTTCTAGGAAAAGTTTGAAGCCTGCAGTTCAGTATGTGGTTGGAGAGGTAAGTTGTTACTGCCAAGTATTTTTACTGACCAGATCCTGATCCAGCATGATGGCATGATAGCCAAATGTGAACATTTAAGAAGAAATATTTATTTTTTACTATCTGATTGTTAAACTGATATTTTTGGGATATGGATGTCGGATGGGTTCGTGGAAAATATCGTACAGCTAAGTAAATGACTGTACATATGACTGATGACGTGCTTTGTTGCTATGACAGCTCCAAAGTCACCGTTTACGAATATAGGCCCTACCTTAGTGTCATACTGTACTACAAGTTAGATAAATTGAAGTCAACGTCCAAAGATGAAAGACCCCATCCCACACTGGGAATCGAGCCCTGGACCTTCTGCATTGGAAATGAGAATAAACCCACTAGACAAACTTCTAAGTTCTACCGGTGGCTTTATTGAACGTCACCTAAATAAATAAAATAAATAATTAAAACGGCCTATGCCTATTTATAGAGTCTACCCACTCAGGAACAAGACTGATTTTCAGTGGGGGACTTTAATTTAAAGCGGCTAAACCAACCCTGCAGGCTCCGAACACCATCGACGAGTGAGCGATAACCAATCAAAGATCTATATTTCAAATATGAAACATATGAATAAATGATTGTACCGTGTTGCACAACCAGCACGGCTCCAAACAGGCGGCTCCAAAAAGTTAAGATCGCATAATAAATGAGTTTATTACTAGCCGAGTGCAGTGCACACAATAAACAATTATTCTACTGTGATAATTTGCATA
Source organism: Isoperla grammatica (assembly GCA_945910005.1). NCBI lineage: Eukaryota > Metazoa > Arthropoda > Insecta > Plecoptera > Perlodidae > Isoperla > Isoperla grammatica. The sequence goes on from OX246747.1 coordinate 30,700,838, forward strand.
TATGATAAACTACCATGAGGTCACTACACACAATTCTCCTTTATAGTTATTAATGTATTCAGCACTTCAGTTGTGCACTAGAGCTCAGGTCTTCCCAGTCCTCTTGTATGGCATTTTCTTTATCAGTATCCAGTATTACTAGACCTTAACATAATGCTGCAGCTTGGATATTTTCTAGAGAAGACGAGATTCTTTTTAAAATAGAAGCGGAGTCTATAGAAGTCCCCTTTCCCATACTTTCCCTGCAGGACGTTTTTTATCCCATAAATGTCCTGCCAGAATCTAATATGTATTTTTGTTCATTTTTGGGGAGCTTAGGATGTAAAAGACCAGTGATTTGTATTGAAAAACAATAATAACACACTACCTAAATAAGATCGAAATAATAAACTGAAATAGCCAAAAACAGGTTGAGACGTGTCTCGAGTTAAGAGGGGAAAATTGCTTCCTTAAGAGAAAGTTATTGCAGTATTCCAATGTAGGTACATACATAATTGATAAACATTAGGTAAGCCAAGTTAAGGTGACATTAAATTATAAGTGTCCTATTCCTATACCAATAAAGGCACATTGAATGATAAGTACCGTAGTGTGTAATTCATAATCCATAAGCTAACATTAAATGCTAAATATATTCATAAGGTTAGCAACCTTAATAGGCTACTTATTCCACTTGTACAGTGTTGCCAGCTTGCCAATGTCTAACTATGATTTGTTGACAGTGTCTAGAAAGTCGGGTTTGACACTTGTTGCGCACATCACTTGTTAGCAGGTTAATTTCCAGCGAGAGCAGTAAACCTCGACCTGCCGTTAGAGGGGTTTATGAGTCGAGATCCCAGAACAACATTTTACAAATGCTCTGTGCTACACAAACTAACCAAATAGGCCTACCTATATTTGTTGCGAACAAATTGATTTATTTTTTAAACTGTCCCATACTTATTTTTCCTAAACAGCTGCAAGTTGCATGTAAGAGTGGTGTATGTGAAAAAGCAGCCTTGGTCGTATAATCTTAAGACTTGGAGCGTAGAGAAATTACAACCTTGAAAAACCTCGTCCATGAAAACTGGCATTATCACACTTTAACTTAAGCAGCTCAAAATTAGTGTCAAGAAGGGAAATGTGTGTTCTTTTATTTTCCGCGCGTAGTGACGTTGGTTTCCACAAAAAATAATTTTGGTAAGGCTCTGGAAAGATGCAGCGTAAATAAATAAAATAAATAAATTACATTTAGAGTCTACCCACTCAGTATCGAAACTGATTTGCAGTGGGGGACTTTAATTTAAAGTGACTAAACCAACCCTGTGGGCTCCAAACACCATCGACAAGTGAGCGATAACCAATCAAAGATCTATATTTCAAATACGAAACATATGAATCAGTGATTGGACAGTGCGAACACCTGCGGACAAATGCCAGAATCAACAAGCTTGTAGCTTGATTCTTCTACTCTGCGGCGGCGCACCTCGCCAGTGGCAGAGATTCCCCCTCCCACCCACTTCCGGCCATAGCCGTGCGTCAAGTTTTAATAAAAGAGCATTGCTTACTGAGATTAAAATACATATTATAGTGGACCTTCCCGCCCCTTACTACATTATACCCCTTTAAACTAGTGAGTCCATAAAAGCAAAAAGTAAAAATGCCGAAAAAGGCCGATTCAGAACAACTTTGAATTTATCGAGTGGGGACTAGTCATGGTATAGCTCGGTTCTGTCGCCAGACGTCGCCGCATCGCGTCAAGGCCGCCGTGGACGCGAGGTTCTTCCGACAGATGAAGGCGATCATGTCGATCATCGTCCCCGGCTTCTGGACGGCCGAGACCGGGTTCCTGTTCCTGGTTGCCGCGTCTCTGGTCGCGCGGTCCTTCTCAGACATCTGGATGATACAGAACGCGACCTACATCGAGAGCGCCATCATCAGCCGCAACAGGGACGAGTTCAAGAACAGACTGCTCAGCTTCTTCACTGCCATGCCGCTGGTAAGCGTTGAACTTAGTCGTTCATAGTGTGGGAGAGTGAGAGAAGAAAGAGAGAGAGAGAGAGAGCTAGAGAGAGAGAGAGAGAGAGAGAGAGTGAGGGGGGGATTAGGCTTCACCGCCATGATGCTTGAGAATATCGTAGCTATTTATTCATTAGTACATTAAATAGAAAATAATTTTAGTTTAGTTTCAGTTTCTTCTTAGAAATAGTATTGATATTACTGTTAACAAGGTCTTAGGTCCGAATGCATAGTCCAGACTCAAGCCTTCCTCAACTCAGCCTCTCCTAACCACCAATCACAGAACAGCATTGCCATGCGTACGGCTCTGTGATTGATGGCTAGGTGAGGCTGAGGAGAGGCTTAGTTGAGGAAGGCTTGAGTCTGGACTATACATTCGGACCTTAGTCTTTTAAAAAGATGTTTTTGTATACCTACAATTTGAAAAATCGTGCATAGAACCAATAATTGTGTTGGTCACCTTTGTAGGCCTACAATGCACCTATTAAAAGAAAAAAAAACTATTCTTTATCCGTCCTGGTGTCACTGACCGCGATATCTGTTGGCAAAAACATTCAAGTGGTCAATGTACATTGTTGACTATCATTAATTGTGCACTAATTACGAATCTTGGGAGTAAGTGCTCATTAGTGCTCAATAAAAAATAATTAGGAAAATGGTAGTTATAGCCACTACTAAAAACGAAAAAAAAGTTATATTGAGTTGTACTGTACACTTACACTTTGCTATGTAGGTAGCCTACTGGAATTTCATAGTTACCTCATAGAAATGTTGGTAGGTTTTTATTGGTTCCCTTTTTCAAAAGTTTGCTGATGCCAGCTCAAGGTAGATAGGCTAATGAATGGGCTCGAGTGATAAGGCAGGAAGGAAATGTGTGGGAGATAAGCCATGAAGCAGACACACAGACTTACAGTTCTTTTCCTTGAACGTTTGCTGCTTCTATTGACTCGTACAATTAGCACCGCCGGCCGACAAAATACCTAAAACAATTTGTGTATTCAGTGTACATATGAATAGGACCTATGCCTCAATTGCATGCCGTGAGCCAAGGCAGACGACTTGCAAAGTTGCATTTATTTTTAAACTGTTGTTATAATTTAATAATCGATCTACATCTGTCCCTGTTTCTAACTCTGAAGTCGGGTAGATGGTGGTTGGTTCCCACCATTCACTTGGGGAAAAATGTATGCCTACAATCATAATGAATTCCTTGACACTGTGTATATATTGTTATCAATTACCCTTACAAAAATTTTTAGTAGTCAAAGATGTGCCAAAACATTGCCAAATGGTCGTTCAATCACCAAAACATAGTCAACGATGTGTTGCAGACCTTTTGGTTGCTATCTTACACATCTCCAAATGATAGTTAAAAGAATCCATCACCAAAACATTGTCAACACATCGCAGGAACACAATCAGCTAGGTCGCAGAAACATAGTCAAAAGGTAGTTAAACGTATCCATCATCAAAACGTCGCCAACACATCGCAGGAACACAATCAGCTACGTCGCAGAAACATAGTCAGAAGGTAGTTAAACGTATCCATCATCAAAACGTCGCTGAAACATCGCGCACACATAACAGGTAGGTTGTCAAAGCATCGTAATTTAGTAGTCAAAAGTCTATCGCAAAAACATAGTTAAAGCGTCGCATAAACATCGTAAATTGCTAGTCATAGCCGGTAGCCGCTGGCCGGGGGGGGGGGGAGGGGGGCTCCTTATCTCTAGATATGCAGGTTCGTGCTATCCCAAGAAATAGGAATACTCTCTCTCTCTCTCTCTCTCTCTCTCTCTCTCTCTCTCTCTCTCTCTCTCTCTCTCTCTCTCTCTCTCTCTCTTGGAAGATAAGGTTAGGTTATGGAAGATAAGGTTTCACTAACCGTAATCCATCCTTTTAATAAAATACCATAATCAATCAATCAAATATCAACCACTCTCTCTCTCGGGTGCTCGTCAGCTATCAAATGTATACGGCAAGTGTTTTTGTTTTTATTTACTAAAAAGACGCCCCCCGCCTCCGAGGATGAAGATCGTCGAGCGTCCGCCCATTTATTATTTTAGAAATTAACCACTGGCACTGAGTTGATAATTATGTCAAGACCCATCCATAATCCCATCTCCCATGTATACGCTAGACACATCATTTTGTTGTCATACATATGAAAAAATGAAATGCATTAAATGGTGTGGCAACTAAGGTTTTATTATTGTGTTCCTATGTTATCAAAGATTGTCATTCCGACTCATACATAATTTAGACGGCGTTTAACTCGTCTATTGAATTAGATACAGCAATTTTTAAAGGTCTTACTAAAATTATAAATCCGATTAAAAATAACAACAAAGACAGAGACCGCATTACAATAATACAATTTGCGTATAGAACAACAACATAACAAAACAAATATATTTACATGGTGAAATTCAGAAATTAAAAAACCAACCCCGCCTGGGATGGGAATCGAGCCCAGGTCTCCCACTTGCCGGGCGCCATAACCCCTTGACCACCGGGACCGGTAATTCAACTTCTGGATTGATTACATACACGTGTATGGTATATTATCAATCAACAAGTTACTCTTATCGTACGACAAGAGTGTTTCTTGGAAAAATATTGAAATATAGGCCTATATATATGTATTGCCGTAAAGTTCGAGCCCATGAAATTAAAAATGTAAATTACAATAATATAATAGAATGTTCGAAGAGACACAGTTTGTGTACAAAAATATAGCAATATAAATATAGCGCCTATGTTCAGGCTGCACAAAACACAATACAATAATAGCCTATACATATTATAGGCACTCTCCGCTGTCGCCCTTCGCCAGACGTGAAACGTTGTACGCGTCCTTGCTGTCTCTCTCCGTCTACCTTTCTCTCTTTCACTGGGCGAAGGTTAAAAAGTTATAAACGGACGTAACTCATTTGACAGTACGAAACGTTTTTATGATAACCAGTAAACGAACACTAAACGTTTAACTATGCGACCCGTCACTTTGAAGATTTAATAGTTTTTATTCATATTCCAATGAATTTACAGGATAACCGACATAGCAATCTTCTGGCATTTGAATCCAAACCATTAACTGTCTTATATTGAAAATATTTATAGCCACAGTTGTCTCTGACGCCTCTACCTTATGTATGAATGGTGTAATGTATGCACCTTTGTTGACAAGAGTCCTGATAATTGCATAGAAGGTTGCTGGATGACAGAGACAGGATTTCGAACATAAACATGTTGAAATACGTACAAAGTGTTGAACTAAGCCTATTGCAAGGTTATTACCCTGAGTGAAAGATACGCAATGTGACATTTTCCTTTGGCGACGTGTATAGTTGCTACATGTTATTTCAACCCCACATTTCGCAATTCTATTAAATGTTTGGCATGATACAACTTTCTCTCTAACCCCTCCATCTCTCAAAGCTTCTTGTAAGTGTGGGGACAGATTACGACAAAATGAGTAAGCACCAATTACAGTTAGTCCCTCGTTGATAATTTCGGCTGTTTTTCTAATCTTGCCTTTAAAATTCATATGCTTACATATTGTTTCAATGGTTGAATTAACGGGTAAGTTATCGAACATCGAAGGAATTTTCATAAAGGTTATGATCCCCTTGCAAATTTGTAATTGTGCGTATTGTGTTCCATGTACCAGTTTGGATAATTGTCCGTTTTTATCTTCGAAGTGGAAGCATGAAGTCACCCATAATGGTCCTAGGTCACGCACAACTTCGGTCAAATGCAACAATTGATGAACGTTTATAGACATAAATCTTTTCCCGTACAATTGTTGGAATTGTTTAACAAAACGTCCAATGTCTTTTGTGCAACGACGTAATTCTATTTGGGAAATGCTTTCTTTATTGAGAATGTAAATGGAGGAAACCAACAATATAAAATGTTCCAAATAGTGATCTTCCATAATGCCTGAAAGAACAGGGACAGAGTAATAATACAGCCATGCTTTAAGCTCATGGGCTTTCCAATATTGCAGGTGGTTTTTAATTGAGCGAGGTACTCTTTGTATGAAGTTTGGAGGTGTTATTGACAACAAGCGCTTGTCCACAATATTCACCATTTTACTCAGGGAAAAATCATGACTGCTGAACTCGGGGTCGAACCACAAATGGCAGAGTCGTCGAACTACTCCCAAATACACTCCGTGCATGACGTCAATGGCTGTCGATTTAATTATGTCATTTACAATTGAGGAAATAACCGATGGACCCTTTATTCCAAATGTTGGGACTTTTGAAACTCGGGCCTGTTCACCGAAAAGTATTGTTTCCTCGTGTGTACGAAGAGCAACATTTTCTTCATATGGGTACACATGCACCGAACTCCGCGTGCCTAATCGGTAAGTTTCCCCACTTGCTTTGCATCTGAAGCACCCATATTTACCGTTAAATTGAGTGCTGTTACAAAAAAGGCTTTTTGCTGGCAGGTCACAAGTACCACATAAAACCATTCCTTTTACGTTAATAGTTTGATTGATAGACTTAACTTCAATTGTAAAGCCTTGATTCAGAAATATTTGTACAGAGTCATATATACACCTCATAAACAGATGAGGCGAAGGCTTTTGCGTGCCAAACCATAAGCCAGCCATAATAATATTTTGCTTCAAAATTCTCTTCTTGAATGGCAACTCGTTGATAGTAAAATATATCGGCCAGATAGAAAAATTCGATGATTTGAATAAAGATATTCCGTCAGTATACCACATTGAGACAGTACGGATAAATTGACCATGATAAAAATGAAAATAAAAGAAAACAAACCCTCAGCTAGCTCAACTTTGGGTTGTTGGTAGAGCACAAAAAATATATGAAAAGTTGTTGTTGCTTAAATAAAATATGAGATTATGGTTGTAGGATAATAGGAATTAAAAAAATAGAATAGTATAAAATATAATCTTAATGTTTAATTCATTGACACAAAAAGTTACACATACAAGGAAACACACAAAAAAAATGAAAATGAAATACAAAATTAAACAACATGAATTAATGAAGAACAAAAATCTGGAAGAAATACCGTTAATACTAATCTACCTCCCTATGGCCATAGTATAGGTAAAAAAAGTATAACGATACCTGTTGTAGCGCTGGCTGGAGATGGCTTGATGTACGGATGGCGATGGTGATATTTATGATGTTGACGATTAGGTTGATGCAGCCGGAGAGCGTGGGTGGTTTATAACTGTCTATGGGTTGGAGTTGTGGTGGTCTCTTGTTGTTGTATTGTTATTATTGTGTCCCGTTCGTTGTCTCATACGTTGTTACTTAATACTTATTAATTTATATTTACTGATTACTTATTATGATGATTACTTAGTACTAAAAACTACACTTCACTCACACCCGACCACGTTCGGCCAACCCGGCCATTGTCTCTCCTTACACCTTGGCCCGCGGCCGTCGTACGCCTAAACAACCGACCTATTCGGCCAAAGGCCGTCTTTGTTCTGTCACACGACCTGTTCGGCCCGCGGCCGTCTTCCTTCTGCTACACGTCCCTCAGGACTCCGGCTACAAACTTGCCCCTGTGTTCTTAGGGCGACCAATCAGAAGGCTCATAATTAGTGACGTCATGGAAGATTTTGAATTTGGTTTACCCTAACTAGGGGGGTGTAGTGGCCTAAAAATGGACTAGCCTGGAACTTAGCCTTGAAGTGGAAGTTCTCACCCTCGGCGTGGTAAGAAACTCTGACCTCCCCTCCAAGACAAATACCAGACCGTCATTAAAAATGTCAAATAATTTTGAAAACTGATACTCTTCTGAGTGGTTTCCCTTGACTTGGAGCACATGTGGCTTTTTAGAACACCCAAGCCGTGTGGGACAAGCCTGTACCGTCTCAATACCCCTCGAATATAATTAAATACCACTACGTGTAATTAATTATATTCCATTTAAGTGAAAAACCTTAAAAATTACAAAAAATTGAAGTTAAAATTAATACATATTGATTACAAGTTAATTACAAATTAATACAAGGATGATACTTAAAATTATTATAATATTTGCAAAATTGCATAATGCTAAGTTGGATTACAATTAAAAGTTGGAGCTGCAAACTCCTTACTACGATCGCACTATACATCTAGCTCTTTAAAGGGCACGTGGCTGTTCGGACAGGGTCGTCGTAAAATGCTAACAACTACCCCTCCTCTAGACCCTACTTTTTTTGTGGTCTCACACCCAAATCTCTCCCACATTCTTCCTTACATCTGTTTTTCAACACTTGACCAAATTATTTCCACATGTTACAACAGTTTGAAACCCTCTTGTATGAACAACAAATAAATGAATAGCTCAGGCAATAATCGTTCCAGTTTACAACATGACTCCACAACAAATTTACCTACCACTGCTCTGAGTACACTATGATAGCACCTGTTAGCGGTACCCACGAAGAAAAACACCACCAAACGTACGCTATTCCAATTACTTACATACTAATTACGACACAACAGATTGTTCATAAAAACTAAATCTCAGTACGGCCTCTCTACCGGTGAGTGCAAGAAAAGAATCTGTTGGCACAAAAATAAAAAACGCACGCTATACTAACCACCACTCAACAGTCTACCCATAGTTACCCACGAACAGTCAAAAACAATTACAACACTTACTTGCAGACTTGACGTTAAATGAACACAACTCAACTACTACCAATGAAAACTGAAATGACCTTCACAACTATCACCCTAACTCATTCGCCAATTTATTTATATTTCGCACAAAACGAATTCATTTTACTTTTGACATTATTTTTATTGAATTTAAATTAACACTACCCCTCACCTCACGATTAACCAAAACAAAACTCGAAACCTGTTGAAAATTAAACTTCCATTAATAAAACTTATTTTTATTTAATCCACCCGTCATTAATCAAACCGCACAACCGAAATGAACTCCTCCTCTTAAAACAATGAAACTTGACAAACAAAACCTTACACTTTTTTCAAAAATATCTACTTAAACGACTTCCAAATTAACAAAACTGCCATATGACACCTTTTAAAACCCAATTCTTAGCGCGAACAAACTCTACATTCTTAATTCCTTCAAACACGTCCTACCTCCCCCCTCGTGACAGAAACCGAACCACCAACACACAAAAAAAACATCTGTTTGCGAGCTGAAGGCTCTGACCTTGTACGACCCCTCCTAATGACCGACCCCCCGAAACCAAGCTCACTGCCCGCTGTTTACAAAACATCTTACATAACACAAAATACGTAAACTAAAATTAACAGAATTCCGTACGCTATTTTATCTATTGTTAATCGGCCTAAACTCTAATTGATCGCTACGTTCGTCATAATAACTCGCTCGTCTCTTATGGAGCACATCCTCGCAAATTATTTAATTGTTACATCCGGGATTTTATTCATTCTATCGTACCACCTTTGAAAGTTAACGGGTTGAATTTCATCTTACTCCGACAAATAGACACATTCTCACTACTCCTTTCCCGCCTTTCCTTACTCCTTTTTACCTCTACTTTCTTGAATTTAACCCTTCTCTTCTTTAGCTCTCTCTTACTACTACTTTTCTTACTTGAACCGCACTTCTTCAACTTACGCAATGTCTTACCTTTCCTCAACCTCTTTACTTTCCTTAAACTGAAGTTACTTCTCTTTCCCTTATCAACTTTTCCTTTCCTCTGCAGCCCGTTAACAATTGAATCTACTTCGCGTATCTTTAACTCTCCTTCGCAACTCACTATCTCAATACTTTTATTCTTACCTTCCTTACTTCCATAGATTACTTCATGCATCTCATTCTTACACTCTACTATTACTTCTTTTAACTCTTCCTTAAACTTCTTCCTATCGTTTCTTAACTCCTCAATTAATTGTTTCATATCTTTCTTAAACTGTTCTGCGTTGTCATTCATATCCTTCATATCTTTCTTTAACTGTTCTGCATTATTATCCATTTTACATTCCATGCTTTGAAAGGTATCCTTCATATCTTTCCTTAACTTTTCTGCGTTATCCTTCATATCCTTCCTTATCTGCTTATTATCGTTTCTTAACTGTTCTACGCTGTCCTTTATTTCCTTTAAGAGCACCAACAGCTCACTTTTTTCCACTGCCATTGTTTCAAATTATCTTTACTTATTATAAAAAAATCAATTATTAAACTACAATTACTTATTCACTCGTTACCAGATTACATGACAAAGACATGACAAGGCTCGTTAAATACAATTATTAATCTTAACACAATCAAAATTCGTTACAATATTTATGTTTTAATATATCACTACAACCTTTTTATAAAAATACATAGCAACAACAAAATAGAAAATTAACATTATGTCATAAATCTTGGGCGGTGAATCGGACCCCATACGTTTTTACGATTCACGCCACACGTTGCAAGGCGCCATTTGAGACAGTACGGATAAATGAAAATATGATAAAATGAAATGAAAATAAAAGAAAACAAACCCTCAGCTAGCTCAGCTGAATGAATGAAAACAAAAGTCTGAAATAAATATCGTTAATACTAATCTACCTCCCTATGGCCATAGTATAGGTAAAAAAAGTAATAACGATACCTGTTGTAGCGCTGGCTGGAGATGGCTTGATGTACGGATGGCGATGGTGATATTGATGATGTTGACGATTAGGTTGATGCAGCCGGAGAGCGTGGGTAGTTTATAACTGTCTATGGGTTGGAGTTGTGGTGGTCGGATACGGTAGTACGGATAAATACGGATAAATGAAAACATGATAACAAAAGAAAACAAACCCTCAGCTAGCTCAACTTTGGGTTGTTGGTAGAGCACAAAAAATATATGAAAAGTTGTTGTTGCGTAAATAAAATATGAGATTATGGTTGTAGGATACGGAAATTAAAAAATAGAATAGTATAAAATATAAATCTTAATGTTTAATGAATTTAAATGACACATATGAGATACACACAAAAATGCAATACATAAACAAAAATGAATGAACAAAGGAAACAAAAATCTGAAATAAAATATCGTTAATACTAATCTACCTTCCTATGGCCATAGTATGGGTAAAAAAGTATAACGATACCTGTTGTAGCGCTGGCTGGAGATGGCTTGATGTACGGATGGCGATGGTGATGACGACGATGATGATATGTTGGTGATGTGTTGGTAGATGCAACCCGAGAGCGTGGGTGGTTTATAACTGTCTATGGGTTGGAGTTGTGGTGGTCTCTTGTTGTTGTATTGTTATTATTGTGTCCCGTTCGTTGTCTCATACGTTGTTACTTAATACTTATTAATTTATATTTACTGATTACTTATTATGATGATTACTTAGTACTAAAAACTACACTTCACTCACACCCGACCACGTTCGGCCAACCCGGCCATTGTCTCTCCTTACACCTTGGCCCGCGGCCGTCGTACGCCTAAACAACCGACCTATTCGGCCAAAGGCCGTCTTTGTTCTGTCACACGACCTGTTCGGCCCGCGGCCGTCTTCCTTCTGCTACACGTCCCTCAGGACTCCGGCTACAAACTTGCCCCTGTGTTCTTAGGGCGACCAATCAGAAGGCTCATAATTAGTGACGTCATGGAAGATTTTGAATTTGGTTTACCCTAACTAGGGGGGTGTAGTGGCCTAAAAATGGACTAGCCTGGAACTTAGCCTTGAAGTGGAAGTTCTCACCCTCGGCGTGGTAAGAAACTCTGACCTCCCCTCCAAGACAAATACCAGACCGTCATTAAAAATGTCAAATAATTTTGAAAACTGATACTCTTCTGAGTGGTTTCCCTTGACTTGGAGCACATGTGGCTTTTTAGAACACCCAAGCCGTGTGGGACAAGCCTGTACCGTCTCAACATTAAAGATATATTGTGGGGATTATTCAAGAAGCCATCCGCAAATCTCTTGTATATTTCGCCATCATAAATATCTTCTATATTATTTTGCGATGTTTTATGTCTACTGAATCTGTGCTGCAACTCACCATAGAAATCTTTTCTATTGAATAGAGACTGAATCTGAGATATAAGTGGAATTTCAAGAAAATAACTTATATTCTTGGTACTATGACATTTCGGGCAGTCATTTTTTTTCTCTCGTATCAATTGCAAACAGTCAGAACAAAAATAATGGAATTTTAGTGGCACACTTCCGGCAGAGATGATTTTTTCAAAAAGATAGCGCGAAGTTTTACAAAGATTAGGGTGCATACAATGTAGCGACAACAGCACCAAAAGCGAGCTTATTGCTTCACCTGTTATATTGTAAGTGACACAAAATAATAAAGTACTCAAAATATGTTCGCCAACAGTCAACCTTGAACCTTGATATAATGGTTTAGCGTTCCTGAGTTCACACTGGCATCCACATCGATGTTGTGCAATCCTTCATCTTCTTCTTCATCGATGATATTGTCTCCGACATTTTCCCCGTCGCGAAACTCTTCATCACTAGAATCCAAATGGATGTTGCGCAATCCTTCATCTTCATCGATGATATTGTCTCCGACATTTGCACCGTCGCGAAACTCTTCATCACTAGAATCCATTTGGATGTTGCGCAATCCTTCATCTTCTTCTTCATCGATGATATTGTCTCCGACATTTTCACCGTCGCGAAACTCTTCATCACTAGAATCCATTTGGATGTTGCGCAATCCTTCATCTTCTTCTTCATCGATGATATTGTCTCCGACATTTTCACCGTCGCGAAACTCTTCATCACTAGAATCAATTTGGATGTTGCGCAATCCTTCATCTTCTTCTTCATCGATGATATTGTCTCCGACATTTTCACCGTCGCGAAACTCTTCATCACTAGAATCAATTTGGATGTTGCGCAATCCTTCATCTTCTTCTTCATCGATGATAATATTGTCTCCGACATTTTCCCCGTCGCGAAACTCTTCATCACTAGAATCCAAATGGATGTTGCGCAATCCTTCATCTTCATCGATGATATTGTCTCCGACATTTTCACCGTCGCTAATTTCCTCACCAATGGAGTAAAATTCTATCTCAGACAATTCTTCGTCTTCTCGTATTGGTACTTCCTCCGGTGTTGACCATCCATGAAACTCGTATGAATCTACAGGTGATAGTGCTAGAAAAAAATGTAATAATGTACATCATTGTGATCAAGCAAAACGAAAGTAGGCAGATCTTCCCCATGACCGTATAGGGAAATATCTGAAGACATTTCTTTGTCTGCAATGCTTGAAACATGTATTTGGAGGACCATATTTTGAATATTGACTCTCACCTATATCCTGGTATATAGTGGGACTGTGGGATATTCTAAAACCCTCCCCCCTTGTCCCTACGTATTGCTTGGTTGGCAGGGGGGGGGGGGGGGGGGGCGAGGGGATGCTACTTAATTGACCTGCGACTGTTATGCGAAATTCGCAATACTACAAGCTATACATAAATGTTCGTATAGATATGGATATTCCTTATCTGTGGCTGTGCTAAAAGTCGGGGCACACCAACCTTTTTCCTGCTCAGCCATCCACAATCGGTGTGGCGGGGGTTTGTCTCGGGTGGTTCGCTAGTTGGCTGATAGTGGGGGTGTGTTCCTCGCCTGTGACGAAAGCAGGAGAAAGGTTGGTGTGCCCCGGGATTATTTTATTTATAATTATTATTTATTTTTTATTAGGATTATAAGGGTGCGAATTGATGGGGGGGGGGGGATTCCCCCCCTCTGGTAATTCCATCCCTGGCTCTGCTTTACTGAAAGGAATTCCCGCCGGGGATGGCTAAATCCCCCCTCTGGCTATCTCATTTCATATTATATCAAGTGACTTTTATCTCGTAACGCGTCAATTTACAGATATATTCCTACCCAGGAAGTGAATAAAATATGTTAATGACCAGGTCTTTTAATCTTCCCTTTCAAAATAATACCTCAGATCGCTTCTAAGGTCATCTCGTGAGCAATAATACCCAAACAAAATGCTTGCCTCCGGTGGCTGGGGCATTGCCCCAGACCCATCCGGGCCATCCTTTCCTCTGCCAAGCCGTCAATTCGCACCCCGAGGATTATTATAATAATATGGTTAGCTTTGCATAGACCGATTTACTTACCTCTAGTAGTATTCGGTTTCAATAATATTAAATCTTCTCCAATTGTAGCGTCCAAAGTAGTAGATTGTGCTGGTAAATGCTGAGAACCACAATTGTTTACACCAGTATTTTCATTGTTTGAGGAAAATACCGAACATTTGTTCGTACACAACGTTTTTATTGTATGGTGATCTACCGATTTAATAACTCCAGTCTTTAAAGCACCTTTCACCTTTTTAGTCCAAAAATATTTGCGGTTATATTCACTCCTCTTGTCCTTATCCATTTAGAAAGTTTTAAAATTTGGCACAGCGTGGGCGTGCACGACGTTACCCGAAGACCCACGGAGTTAAGCGAATCGAACAAAACCAACCCTTCCACATTCCACGAACTTTCTTGAACTGTGGCTGGTGGCTGTATGGTTTATGCTTCCAGTGGTGTTTTCAGTTTTCGGTTTGTTTTACGATGTCTGGTGAAGCAAGGAGATTGTGCAGCCAAGAGATAGCTGTCGAAAGTTTAAAGGAGAGATCGCGAAGTGAATTTTACAACCAAAAATACGTACTAGTAGTATGGACCAAAGAAAACTACGTTTTAAGTGTCGTATCTACCAAGTGCATTCTAACGCCAAAAGAAGAAGTACAACTTAATCAGATAGCGACTTTTCGTTGGTTCACCAAGGGCAAGTATCAACATGTAGTAGGATTGCCCCTACGATTTGGAGGTAAGCAACTTAACTGAATAATCTTTTGAATATAAAGCACAATCACTAATCACAACTATTCTAGCGCCAACGACTATAGCGTCACTCCAACTATCTAGGTCATCGCCCTGTTGAAGGTCATAAGAGGTGGGCGGTAAAATGACGCTCGACAGATGTGTTCACATATCTACCAAAAACACAGGTACCCTAGTTGTGTTGTTATGATCGGAATGATCTATTAAATTTCCTTGTGATTTTCGGAAAATGGCAAAAAAATAAGGAGAATAATATACAAAGCAATTTTGTCACCTAAAGAACAGCTGTTCTTTAGGTTTAGACATGTATACTAGTACCCTAATAAAATTCACCCCCACTCCTCCTCCCCCCCACAACTGGATTTGCAGATATATATATTCACCCCCCCTCCTCCTCCCCCCCACAACTGGATTTGCAGATATATATATTCACCCCCCCTCCTCCTCCCCCCCACAACTGGATTTGCAGATATATATATTCACCCCCACTCCTCCTCCCCCCACAACTGGATTTGCAGATATATATATTCACACCCCACTCCTCCTCCCCCCACAACTGGATTTGCAGATATATATATTCACCCCCACTCCTCCTCCCCCCCACAACTGGATTTGCAGATATATATATTCACCCCCCCCTCCTCCTCCCCCCCACAACTGGATTTGCAGATATATATATTCACCCCCACTCCTCCTCCCCCCACAACTGGATTTGCAGATATATATATTCACCCCCACTCCTCCTCCCCCCCACAACTGGATTTGCAGATATATATATTCACCCCCCCTCCTCCTCCCCCCCACAACTGGATTTGCAGATATATATATTCACCCCCACTCCTCCTCCCCCCCACAACTGGATTTGCAGATATATATGCATGCATACAAAAAACTACAAGTTTTACCAATATAGCTTTTTATTCATGAAGAAGAATCTAATTACCGTACCGAATTTCACGTCTATAACATGTTCAGTTTTTAGATAAAAATTAACCCCCCCTTTTTACCCCCCGTTTCCACTCGCCTTAACTTGATTCTAGGACATGTAGCTACATGTAAATTGGATGTAAAACATGTGTTTATTTATTTTTAAAGAATAATCCAAATACCAATTTTTACGTCTGTAACATAATATTCCGTTTTCGAAATCTGTTATCACCCCCTGTTTTTACCCCATTAAGTGGAATTTGCTTTAAAAAAATAAAAGATAGATAGATAATGGTCTTAAGACCATCTTAAGACCATCTTTTATTTTTTTATAAAAGATAGATAGATAGATAGATAGATAGATAGATAGATAGATAGATAGATAGATAGATAATGGTCTTAAGACCATTATCTATCTATTTATTTATCTACTTATTATAAAATAATGAATTGATATTTTTTTCAGATGACAAGGCAGAACTTACCAGGTACCTCGAGATTAAACTTGAAAACATGCGAACGATTAATGCCACTGCTAAACTACCGGTAACCTTGACAAATAGATCGAAGTACAACAGATCAATTAAATTACCATCAACTCTCCGTGAGTTTGAATTGCAATCAAAATCTCCCAGATCCCAAAAAAATGAGCATAATGC
Organism: Isoperla grammatica; assembly: GCA_945910005.1. Classification (NCBI taxonomy): domain Eukaryota; kingdom Metazoa; phylum Arthropoda; class Insecta; order Plecoptera; family Perlodidae; genus Isoperla; species Isoperla grammatica. The sequence continues at coordinate 30,717,218 of OX246747.1, forward strand.
CATTAAACGCAATCTTGCCAAACGGAAAAAAGAGTCCATGGATGAGCTTGAGGAACAGATACGAACATTGCCCAACATCAATGGTTAGTAAATTTGTTGTTGACAGTTGGCTGGACGCCCACTATTTTGCCCTGGAAATTGGATGTAATTAGGGATGGACGAACCTTAGTTTTTTACTTTCGAACCAAACTCGAACGTATGAACTAATAGTGTATTCGATTGGGAATGGCCGTGCACACTCGGTGCGACTTTTCGTGTTTGATTGGGAGTGTACACTAGAAAAATGTTGCACTACAGTACACTGGCTCAGACCACAGTGCGGTGGTGTACCTTTTTGCATTCAGTTGGAAATTGCACTAACCGCACTGGTGAGAGTGCAATGAGGTAGTTGCACAAATTGAGTGTGCATTGACATGGGCAGGCCAATCGAATATGCCATAAAAGAATGTACAGGAACAGTTTTCAAGTGCCTTTTTTAAGGAAAAGTTTAGTTTGAGTTTTACCCAAGTTTAAAATCCAACATACATTCTACAATGATAATAAATTTAAACTCGTAGGTACCGTTCCGAACTTCAAGAAAAGTTAGGTTCGAGTTTGAAATTTAGAACATTCATCCATCCCCATTTGTAATTATTAGTATTCATTATTATTTTGAATGAAAATTTTAGATTGTACTTCTTGTTTTCATGTCAACATGAAAACAAGTAGAGCCTACAATTTTTATTCATAAATTGAGATCAATTGAGATTGTATAGGCTAATTATTTACTTAAATACCTTTTTGGCTACCAATTTGTTGTGAAGTAGCAACCATTTTGATTAATGAACACTTTATGTTCCAGACCAATCAAATTCGCTGATACGATCCAACAACACAGAATGTGAACAGTCAGAACTGGAGACGGCACGTCTGCTGGCTAACTCCATTGCGCCCACTGATAACAATGAATCCCTTTTCCCTATTACTCCACCTTCCAAACGCCACCGCACCTATTCAGATTTTATGTCCCAATCCCAATACTCTACGTTCCAACCTAGTGTTGCGAACACAAGTACGCAACTTAATGACAACCCTCGAGGGTTGTCATTAAGTTGCCGAGCACAATATTTCCCGACCTCAAACAACTCACCTACATTCTCCCAGTTACTACCTAGGCCTATATCTTGCACACCACAACCAAATCACTCAGAGGTTGTCACTAACTCGATGGAAGTATCTTTAAGGCAGCAAATTGCACAGCTAGAAACCAAATTGGCAGCAGTAACGGAGGAGTTGGCCCGTAAAAAGACTGAACCATGTGGAAAGTTGTGTCAACTAAATATATGTAAGTTTATTATTATTATTTTTCCATCAATTCAGTCTATATTTCCCTTATAAACATGTCAGTTCAAACAGAAACCTTTTGGTAGGCCCTATCACTTGGGTTGAGTTTTTATTCACTACAGGAATACCTCCATGCCTAATAATTGTTTTAACCATGTAATTTATTTTATTTATTTATTTACTTAAATATATAATATATGTATTATATTGATTGTTATATTTTTCCGGACATATGTTATGGATATGTTGTCTTCTGGGATATTCCGCCGCGTGTGTGAGTATGCTGGTGCAGACCGAAGTCTGTCGACCATTGCTCGACGTTTCGCCAAAATTGCATCTGGCATGTTCACGAGTCACGTCCTTCTCATTCAAGAGCCTAACGTTGACTGGCGAAACGTCGAGCAATGAGTGACAGACTTTGGTCTGCACCAGCATAGTCACACAAGCGGCGGAATATCCCGGAAGACAACAAATCCATACATCTTCACATCTATTCATCATTTAGTGTTTACAGTCATGTAATCATGTTCATACTTGTTTTAGCTATGTCCTCATTGTTAACTTCGCACCTCGAGGCTATCTCTGAGGCAGGTTGCGACTCCATAAATAAGCCTGGCAATAGTGGTCAACCTAAGCTTCCAGCTCAAGCAAAAAAACAAGATTCTGAAACCCTGGTATGGTATTGTCACCAAGACTGTTGGTCTACATCTACTTACATAAATGCATACCGGTACATGTAAATTATAACAAGGTTAGCCAGCATGTGGCTGTGACCGATTGCGATTAGGAATTGGCTTAGTAAACCAATCTTCCTCCATTCCAAGTTCAAATCCTGGCTTGGGTGCATGGATGTCATATTATTTCATATTTCTATCTGTAGCCATTTATATAATACGTAAAACTAGAGCAAGCAATACTTGTGTATTGAATTCATCTTGCACATTTTAGAAAAAAGGTTTAAAATTAGCCCTCATATAGGCTAATAGGTAATTGTCATGTGGGGGCTTACCCACCAACTTTCACCAGGGCTCTGCCCCTGGACCTCGTATTGATTCAACCCAGCTGGCATACAGATGCTGACCTTACAATAGGCCTATGTTCCGATGCTGTCATGCCAATGCTGAGATGCCTACTCAAGTTTTTAAAGACTTTGATACATATCAATCGACTGACTGGCTACAACTTTAAACAAGCCAAACAACCCAAATAGCTCTACACACGTACAAGAACATAATAAATGTTTTGTACATGTTGGGAATGAATTTATTATAATTTTTTAATCAATGCCAACAGGTTGAATTGTCGCCAGGGTCAGAAGTCTTTGTAGAGGAAGGAAGTCTGGCCATCATCCGACTTGACGGTGGAGGCAACCCTCGACAAATTGTCAGATTGCTCCTGAGCCACATATATCATGACGACCTGGCCAACATGTCTGCCTCTGGCCAGGGCATACACAAACCTATCCCAGGCAACGTAGCGAAGGCTATACTATGTAAGTTTGTAAATTACAAGCTGTTTGGTTCGTTATTGGAATGATATGTGTGCTAGGCCTAAATCGTTATACTTTATATTAGGTATGTAATTTTTTATTTCCTGGTTTGTTTTAGCATTTGCAAATAAAGAGAAGTCCAACAAATATACCAACCTTGGCAGGGGAGAATTCATCGACACTGTTAATAAGAAATGTGGAACAGTTCGTCGGAAATGCGCAAGACGTAATGCTTCGTCATTGCAAGCAAGCTCGTCGAATGCACATCAAGGTACATACTGTATAAGACATTCATTGGATTCACTTTTGTTTTAGTGTTTGATAACTATAATACGAGTACTGACACAGTACCATTATTAATTTCTTGGCTCATTCCATTCCCTTGTTCTATTTGCAAAAAAAAATATCCCTGCACCCATAGTTTTGAAATAATTGTCACGGTGACAATACGACACGCTATATCTGCGAGATTATCACTTGTGCTATTGGCTCATGCTGTGGTAGACCGCGTGCAAACCCCACATTCAGCCAAAAGTCACCGTGACAACTTTCAGGAATAGACCCCCAGTTATTTTTCTACTTTCCAGGCGTGACCTCGACTCAAAATGTATGTATTAAAAGGGAAAAACAATTTATTCAGTCTTGCTGTCCAACAACAAGGATCCAGCATACTAGTATTCATTTTATTAAATAGCTAATATTTCAACTATCAATTATTGTTTATCCTACAGACGGTGCTATAACTGGTTAGCAGAAGCATATTTGTTAGTGTCAGATATTATTACAGTAATATTATTTTTATTATTTATTTATTCATGACATAAACAGTTACATATTATGTGGGCAGCAGTCTAGTTATAAATTGGATGTAAGAAGCGGACCTTAGATCCATTCCCATTGTGTCTTACAGTATATCTTACAGTATATCTTCAGTCTTACAGTATATACTGGTATATAACTAAAACCTATATGCTTACTTCATTCTAAACATTACATTAACTAGGTATAAATGTTTTATAGATACTAACACCACCAAGGGCTCAATTGAGCCATCCCAAGGTGACACACTGTTGGACACAGATTCCAGCGGCCCTCACCGAGACTACCTGGAGCAGCACGATCTGAGTGAGAGCGATGAAGATATTACTATGTATACAGGCTCTCCTGTCACAAAAAAGATTTAGTGATGATATCATAATACTATCACTAAATCTTTTTTATTTAAAGCCCGATTCACACAAAGTTATGGTGAATTCACGACCTTGCGTTGCGCTAAGCAACTTTGAACTTCGAAGTCCTAGCGACCAATCATGAGCATCATCAGTGCGCGACTGTGCGATGCTGCAAACATTGATTCTAGTTCAACTTTGCAACGCAATAACGCAAAGCAAAGCCTTCTTGATCCTCGCGGCATGTATGATCCGGGATACTCAGTTTAAAGCACAGCCTTCTCGAACCTGCTCTGGCGGCAGTTTGAGTAACTACAGCTGGCTGTCAATCAGCTAACTTCCCGCAGCTGTTATTTATGTTTTAAACCGGCAACGAATCTATTGACAATAATAATTAAAAACAACAGTTAAAAATAATAAGAAAAACAATAATTATTATTATTCATTATTGTTGTGTTGTTAAATCATTAATGACGGCGATGGGAGAAGATATTTGCACGTAGTCACCGGATGCAAGGCCTATTTGATGTGTACCGGATGTATACGGTGAGTTTTTGTATTGACTAATAACGATGGAAGCATCTGTTACATTGATTCAAGTTGCTAGCATCCCATTGGCGTGTTATAAGTGACGTTTTAACGCATGATTGGTCCGTCATAACAAAGTTGAAATATCTGAACTTTCTTATACCAGTCTTATACCAATTGCTATTGCTATTGCAATGAGGCGTCTGTGTGAACCCTTGTACGTAATTCCTATTGCCCAACACGGCTTGTGACTATACCTATACCTTATGACATTCTTATAACTTTGTGTGCATTGGGCTTTACACTGCATTTATTTATGTTGAGTTCCGACTGTACATCACGGATGTATGGAACATGTCATAATTATAATTAGTACATCTAGATCAGAGGTTCCCAAACTTTAATGACCCACGGACCCCATTGGCCATTTAACAAAATTGGGCGGACCCCCCTCCCCGCCCCACCGATATAATTAACAGAAAAATGCGTATTCAAATCGAACATTTTTAACACAAATTGTTCACATATGGCTTCTTGTAAATTACATATTCCTCGGTACTTTTCTTCTTATTGTTCATGTTACTTTATTATTATTGTACTATTATTACAACTAATTGTTTTCATTGTTGCTTTTATTATATATTTAAATACACATTTTGCTTTTCGGACTTCAGTACCTACATATTTTAATGTGATGGGCCTGACTCGATGCACGAAGGGCTACTAGTAGTTTGGGGAGGGTTGCATTCCACATGAGATGACAAATTTGGTTGCGAATGACACACCCAATTTCTATGGAAAGGGTAGAGCGCTCGTGTGTTTGCACGACCAGCTGGATACAAAATAGTGTTCACTTTTTTCAGGGCCTGTGGGGGCACGTTATCTATGTACCGTCAATACATGACAAGTTCTGTAAAATTATGCAGTTCATGTAGCTTTACATATCTCTGGGTCTGGGTTATATGGGAATAGTTAGAATATTTGAAAGTTTGACTGCGTTAGTTTTATTTTTATGTTACTCATTTTTATTTATTTATCAAAATTTAGTTCAATTTTTAAATGTTCAGAAATTTTCGTGGACCCCCTGATAAGTGGCCGGACCCCCAGGGGTCCACGGACCACAGTTTGGGAACCTCTGATCTAGATAAACTAATATTATTTTGCAAATACTACATACTACTCTGATGTTATACTATGTGTATACTATAATATAATATACCGTATGGATGTAGGCCTATACTCTACTACATAGATTAATAAAGTATAGTTATTATAACAGAACAAAAAGTAAAACGAGCTAGTTCAAAAAACGAACTAGTTCAATTTTAATATTTGAAAGTATGTTCTTTGACATACATATTCCTTTATTTCATAATATGCCCTCTCAATTAGGTAATTTTTAAGTGACCTTTTAAATTGATCTATTTCTACAATTTCTTTTATGTTTCTTTGGTAGTAGATTCATTAAAATTGTACCAGCATATAGGTGCCTTCTCGTATCTAGCCAGATTATGCCTAGATATATGTACATTATCCCTCCTCCTAGTGTTATAACTGTAGACTGTTACATTTGTTTTTTAACTTTTGTTAGTTTTTACATACATGATCACCATCACATGATATATAATCTGGGAAAATGTTCTTTACATGATTCTAAGCGATTTGTACTGTCTATTATCCGGATGGCTCTTTTCTGCAATTTTAATATTCTAGCTATAATTCGAGTTGTACCGTATTTTAAAATAAAATTACAATATGAACGTAAGTATTCAATTATTTGCTGCATTAATTATTTTACAAGATAATCACTACAATCACTTTCCAGTATGGTCCTGATCCTGGCAACCTTTTGATGAGGTAGGCTTTCTGACAAAAAAAAACAGAGGAACTAGGCTACTTTGCTTGGCTCTATAAAAGTCACAGGTCAGTAGTAATTAATTACTATCTTAAGAATAAATTATATACAGCCAAGCACCAGCCACGCACCCGTAGTTTTTTCATCATTGTCAGAAGGTCGCTATTTAGTAGTTAAATGGTTGCCAATTGGTATCGTAATGGTAGTTGGAACACATTCAGCTATGTTTTAACTATCAAATGACTACCTTTTGGCAATGCTTTAAATATTCAGGAATGTTTTTTTTCATTCAACTATGTTTCGACTAGGTAATGACTATCTTTTGGCGATGTTTGGAGGTCACCATTTAGTAGTTGAAAGGTAGTCAAAACATATCCAGATATGCTCCAGATATGCTTTGACACTGCGTATTAGTAAGAAAAAACGAGCATTCGGTTGTGTGTCAAAGACTAGTCAAAGAATAGTCAAAGAATAGTCTTGAAAACCTAGTCGACTAGGTTTTAACTACTAAAAATTTTTGTAAGGGTATCATCATTGTTAATTCTTATGTGCATATAATATTTACTATTTAGTAATTTTATTTATAATGTGATAACAAAAGTATCTCATATCTATTAATCAATGTAGGCCTATGTTAATTTGTCATTAAAATTAAATAATAATAATAATAATAATAATAATAATAATAATAATAATAATAATAATAATAATAATACAAATCGGCCACGACCGTACATAGCATCCACAGTTCGGTTTGAAAAAATAATGTGGACAATGATAAATTAAGTATTATAGCCAAATGTGGGCATTTGAGAAGCAGAAGAAGAAGAAGAAGAAGTACAAAAAGAAGAAGAAGTAGAAGAAGATATTTTAAGTAGTTCTAAGTAGATTTTAATAAGGTAAACACATGGAAATACTTGACATTTGTGTCCGTACAACATGTTTATGCCGGTTTTGACCGAGTTTGTATGTATTGCAACAATAAAATAATAATAATAATAATAATAAACATTTTCATTTTGTTATAATGTAGCCTTGCACCCAGCTTGCTACTTGTGTAGCTAACACTTCCAACAATCAATATTACTGCCTACACATGTATGATGATCCTTATCTCTGGCAGTTGTGCCAAGTTTGTGGAGTTTGCTCCCAGCTGAGTCATGCTTATACTGTATTACAGCTTTCTTTCTAATCAATATTATCACTGTGGTGTAAAAAAAACGGCAGGAAATACCTAGACCTACTGATAAGCGTTAAGTGTGTCAGGTTGCTGGTGCTTCCACATGTTTTCATTAGTACATGCTTGATAACAAAACTTATTGTTTTTTCTTTTCTTTACTTTTAATTTGTTTTTATTATGGACAGCTGTTTTTTTTTATAGTTTCTTGAAATTGATGTTTCAGTTTTGGAGCATTTGAAGAAATTCACCTCTTGCCTTGTCTATTGAAATCTGTTGCCAACCTACATCCTATTGTCAAATTATTTTTATTCATTCATTTAGATTCTCAAAATGAATAATGAATTGGAATTTTAGAACAAATTACCCAAAATTGTGTAGGCCTACTTTATGGATTTCTATCCCCATATGTAATTAGTAATTAGTATTTAGGCTAGTAATCACTGACCTACGTTCTAGTTAATCTGTGTAGTACTGTAGCATATTAACTTTGTAGTGTATAAATGAGTTTTTGTTATCTATGTATTCTAGTATTTTTTCTTATCATTTCATTGTATTCCTTTCGATTAATTATCTATGCTTTGCTTTCTTTCTTCCTAATCTGTATCTCCTTATTCACAGTTCCATTTGTTTCATTTCATTGCATATTTGCAATTTTCATACTGTACTTAGACTTTATGTAAAAAATACCTCTACTAGCCTATCTGGTAATAAAAACTTCATTCCCAAAAAAAGCTTGATCCGGTCTAGCGTCAGAGAACATACGACTATGTTATCAATAAATATAAATGTATTTATTTGTTTTATACTGAGATTATCTGTGCTATGAATTAAGTAATTACAGTACTATAATTACCCCAGACTAATGAGACTGTACTGTACTGTACCGTACTGTTCAATTAGATCATTAAAACTTAAACGGTCAAACTTATTACAGATTAATAGAAGTTATATAGATAGAGAATATATTATAAAGAATGAGAATAGAAGATTAATAGAAGGAAGAAATACAAATACAAATACAAAAGTATAATCAACCCCAGTAACAAAAACTGACGAGCTAAATGGTTCCGTTATTACTTATTATTTGTCAATTACATAGTTTGTTATAGCAAAACACTTAATTTATACACTTATAGATGCTGACAATCTATACTTTTATAGTGTAAAAGTAGTTCATTCAAGCTAGCCTAGGTAAAATTTTGTTTTTTTTTCATAAAATAGTATACTTGAACTTGACGGTATTTTATTTCTAAATTTGGGTTTATAATAATCATATTTGGTGGCATATTATTGTTTAGTTCTCCCCCACAGCCCCTAAACCAGTCAACATTTTGTAGGCCTGCTCTTGGCAATTTTATTGAAATATTTTCAAGAGCATTTTAGCCAAAATCCTGCTTTTATCACAAAACCCTGAATTGTTTATTCTGTAATTCAATTCTTTTGTGCATACAAATCTAACATTGACTTAATTTGTTTGCAGATTTCGGTGGTCAACAACGTTCTAAAAGTAAGTTCTTAACGTCATCGAATGCTATTTCGTCCCCTTTGCCACTGTGATTTAGTTACTAAATCTGTTCGTTTCTTCACGTTTCAGTACTCAATCGGAGAATTGAAACTGCACCTTCGCACAAATCTAACAACCTACCTCTACGACCAGTATCTAAAGTAAGTACTGTAGTAGTTGGCGAACATTTAGTAGGCCTACACTAAACAATACACATTTAATACCAAACATTTAATGTGTTGAGGGTTTAGTTTCACCACTCCGACGAGTAAACAAGGCTGCCTAAGCCAAAACGTTTTGTCGTTTTGTGTATAAATATAATATTTCTGTGTCTCTTCAATCTTCAGACAACTACCCGAACTTGTACAGGTAAGCTGTCGGTCCCTATCAGTCACTCTTTCCCCAACAAACTTCAAACCAGCCTTTAGGCTCTACATACCTAATTAAACATTTAATATAATAGTAATCTTTATTCGTATGATCAATGCATAGTAATGGAATAACTCCTCTGGAGAGAGAGAGAGCAATGAATAGTTCTTAAAAACAACTTATACAAAATGAAATATGGTACATTAAAATATCACAAGATGGGAGATGGATGGGGCATGTTATGTCCGGGACAGGATACAGTGATGACTCGGTGGTATTTTCGTTATTATCACTTATCAGTCTTTATTAGACACTAGAAACAGACTACATGTTCTCAGAGCAACAACTAACCTGCCGGTCGACACATCCGGTTCCTGTTCACCGCCCTCTCCACATGGGCTACTAAGCTATGGACACTACAGAAGGCAGTGCAGGCCTAATACATAACAGGGCATGACCTGTTAGCAAAACATCCCCATAGATTTAGAATAATCGAATCAGATATATGCAAATTGTGTAATGACGGAGTGCAGGACAGATTACTCTTACACATATGTGCACTAAATTAAAGGAAGTGACCGACGAAATGCCGGAGGGCATAAACGGAAACAAGTGAGAGGCGTCCGCGTATATCTACTGGGTGGCTTGAGGCATGATGACTCTATAAAGTAGATGCGGGCATAAGAATACAATAGTAATTTGATAAAAATAAGGGATATTATTATTACTTTTTGAAAAGGAAGTAGGATGTATTGTGTTGAGGGATATGAGTGCTAGAGCTATTGCATGTAAAGCCTGTCCGCTCATAGTAGAAACAAAACATTTAGAGCTAATGGACAATGGCCCATGTTTGTGTACTGAAACCAAGATTTACTAGAAAAACACGGTTGCTAATTTTATAATAACAGAAGTCGAAAGAATGTCACCCTTTGAAAGAAAAATAATTGCAAGGAAATGACAACAGCGCACTACCTGTTGGCCCTTTAAACCCTATTTCACGTTCTATTAGACAAACATTGGTCATTAGCTCTAAACGTTTCGTTTCTACTATGAGCGGACAGGCTTTATCATGTATATATAAAGGGAGGCATTAGTAACTGGAAACGGATTACAAGTAGGTATGGGACATTTAAAAACGTGGGATTGAGTTTAAACGTATATAAATTTTAATGCGCTGTTAAACGTTCTTGATGCAGTGTGCGCCTGTCCGCGATCGGCCGAGAGTGGCCGGAAGAAGTTGAGCGCGCCAATGTTTGTCGCGGGGGGTGGGGGGGTGTTCTCAGTCCTATAGTGCCTACGCAATATGCAAGTACGCATAGTGATAAAAACAAATATTTAACAACGGAGCTTACTACTCTACTAACATACTAAATAAATAAATTAATAAATTCACATTTAGAGTCTACCCACTCAGTAACTAAACTGATTTGCAGTGGGGGACTTTAATTTAAAGTGACTAAACCAACCCTGTAGGCTTCGAACACCATCGACGAGTGAGCGATAACCAATCAAAGATCTATATTTCAAATACGAAACATATGAATCAGTGATTGGACAGTGCGAACCACCTGCGGACAAATGCCAGAATCAACAAGGCCGATTCAGAACAACTTTGAATTTATTGAGTGCTTCGTTGCTAGGACGGCTCCAAAGTCACCGTTTACTTATTCATCACATATTTTAATTTTACCCTACCCTAAGTTTCGGAACATTTCGGTGATATTTACTGCATTGGTCCTTCTTCTCGCCTCCTTTGGGGGGGGGGGGGGGGGGGGGGGGCAAATGTTTAAACGATTAAACGTGAATTTAAAAAAAGGTTAAACGTTAAGGTTACTAAACGTGTTTGCCCATCCCAAATTACAAGTAGTGTAATATTGAAAGAACACGACGTTATTCTCGCAGGGGCTTCACCTACTACAAGATGAGCAACCTGGACAACCGGATCGCCAACGCCGACCAACTGTTGACGACAGACGTCGACAAGTTCTGCGACACCGTCACCGATCTCTACTCCAACATACTCAAGCCGATGCTGGACATCTTTATCTACGTCTATAGGCTGACCACTTCACTAGGCGGACAGGTGGGTGACTGTGCGACATTACTCTAGTGGCGAGGAGGTATTCTGAAGGGAAATGGTATTTCGAATATACAGTGGAGTGGAGCATCAATTATACGTTTCGTACTTATACGTTTTTCGTATTTATACGTGATTTCCATATGGTCCCGGCCATTTCCCATAAGAATCAATGTTAAAATTATTTAATTATACGTTATTTGGTTATACGTTATTCTCGGTTATACGCGACAGAAATTGTTCCCCCTAGACATCTTGGTAGCGATTATACGCTAATTGGTTTTATTTGTCATCCGAAATCACTTCCTGGAAGCGCAAGCTTTATCTCGTTCGGGATATGCAGCTGTGAATGCGCGAGAATGGAATGTTGTTATTGTCAAGCGGTCACCCCACCTCGCCCCCCTCCCCTCCTCCCATTCGTTACCCTTGCTCACGTCCGGCTCTTGGCAGGTAGCCCAAGCCCCGAGGCATCGTATAGCGCCAGCCCCTCACCCCTCCCACCATACTACGTTTCACAGAGCGTCTGTCTGTCCATGCAGATTGTTCCAAGTTTGTTGGTGTTTTTAAATTGATACCACGTGTTCATAATGGCTTGTTTTGTCGATTGGTTGTTTTATTACTATTCTCTGATTTTATAGTAACATTTCACGTATTGATCTGATCGTTTCTTCAATTTGTTGATTTAAAATAATTATCCGTGCCCCCGACCTTGCCGACGTAATAGGCCTGCGGGCCAAGCGCGGGCGCTGTGTGATACATCCCTCGCGGGCGCTGAGCCGACAGCTGCCGCCAGCTCGTGATAGCGGTCTCCCGGTGACGCGCGGCCGTACAGTCGCGTCCAAAAAACACTTGCGTAGCAATTGCTGAAACTTGTTTCCGCGTTGACATTTATAACCGAAAAACGATTAATCGAGGTAAATATTGATCTGGGACGGGAAAAATAAAGCGATCGATGCTGAAAAACGGTACGGCGAGCAACGATATTTGGAATAAAATGATTTAGATATCACTTTCGGTCGGGACTATTCGAAATAAAGACGACGATTTTCACGACGGAACATGTAAAATATATATTTAGGCCTAAGCACCATTTCAACCCCCCCCCCCCCGCTCCTACGTGCGCTAGAACACACCGTGAAGGGAATTTTTGTACTGCAGAAAGAGGAGACTGCCGAGTCACTATTTCCACTCATTGCAAACGAAAACAAATGTAATTGTAGTTATACGTTTTTTGTACTCATACGTTTTTTTCGGTTTGGCCCTTGGAAAACGTATAATTGATGCTCCACTGTATATTAGTTCAGTTTTTCTACTCACGCTGAGTGATCAAGACCACGATTTGGCCGAAACGTCTCAGTATATTTATTTGTCTTTTCATATGTTTCTCAAAGTGACCTATCTACTTTCTCAGGTAAGCTGTCGTCCTCTGTACCTTTTCCCTCACTAAAACATGTTCATCTTGTTCCAATTATTTATATGTATATATACATATATATATCTTGGCCTCCTATCCAACTTTACTGTTAAAATAAAATAAAAAGTAAAATTTGTGAAGGTACAATATGCCGACGTTCCGAGAATAATCTATTGTGGACTTATCAAAAGAGACCACTCTTTGCATGTCTAGATAGCAGTGAGTTACGCATCTTAGTTACAATAACATTATATTATGTCTGTGTTAGGTACGCACTATGTATGTAGGGAAATTATTTATGAAATTCACATTTTTCTCAAGTTTCTTGCTGTCTGTAGTTAAATTTAAGTTACAATTTCGAGTTGAGATCACTTAGGGTTGCCATACGTCCCGAAATATCGGGATTGTCCCGATTTTGAACTCTGTATTTTTCGTGTCACGGAAATTGTGGAATGTCCCGATTTCCAAAGCCTAGTCTTATTCATACTTGTATTGTTTCAAAACCGTTGTTTTTTGAAGAACTACGGTTCAAATGCGGCGCGCCACTGCTTTTGTCGTGACATTGTGTATTTAATCATCACTACAAACATGGAAAATATATTGCTTAATCGTCGTTTTCCGGGCATTTACGTCGAGAAAGTGCCCTACAAATTTTTCGTCCCGGAGGCTGGGGCCTTGCCCCAGACCTCTTGATCTGCCCTCATTTCCTGTATAGGTCCCGAATTTCTATCCAGGTAATATGGCAACCCTAAGATCACTGCACTGAAATTAACCACAAATAAATAAATAAATTCACATTTAGAGTCTACCCACTCAGTAACGAAACTGATTTTCAGTGGGGGACTTTAATTTAAAGCGACTAAACCAGCCCTGTAGGCTTCAAACACCATCGACGAGTGAGCGATACATCACTACATACTAGGGGTGTGCGAGTACTCGAATTTACGAGCTTTCTCGAGCTTTTTTTTAAGGCTCGATATTCCCGAGCCGAGCTGTCTAGGCCAAGGCCTAGGCCTAAAAATGTCAGTCGTCGCGCGGTTTTAATTATATACTTCTATAAACGCAGACTGAAGAATCCAAAAGGCAGAAACAAATATTTAGGTGTCTGCAAGTACGATGAAGTTTAAAAAAAATCAGGATTTTAGGCCCAACATAAACTTAAGAGAACGTATACTTTTCTGGGTACCTGGCCTAGGCGTGCTTTCCCTAGGCCCCGATCTTGTGAGAATAAAATGTTACATCTCTAGATACAGCACGATGTTTCGTTATTCTGCGAGTAGAAAAACAGATGCTTTCTGCTTTTCACAGTAAACAATAAACATCTAGCTCTAATTTTCACGAAAGTTCTAGGCCTGCCTAGGCCTAGGCCTAGCCAAACTTTAGGTATGTTCGTTCTGTAGTAGCAGTCGCACTGCAGGAGGCGAGTTGGAGCAAAGGCATATGACGTCATAGGAGTTGGTAGCACATTGGAGTAGTTTATAAAAACGAACGGTTTTGTAGCAGATTTTGTTGCGCGGCAAATTAATTCTCAATTACCGTGAGATATCAGCATCAACTTAGAGCTACTGAATAGAATAGTAGTATTAAAATGTCCCTGCAGGCCAAGTATCATACTATTATACTCGAAAGGCGAGAGTAATTGTTATTTACAGTAGGGCCTATAGGCCAACTCATTGGTGAGAGGTTTGGGACAATCCACTAGGCCTAGAGTGTAGAAAACAGTATTTATATAAATTTAAAATTTATACTAATTACTAAGCATAAAACTCATTTGGACTATCAAATATGTAATGGCCATCCACTATTTCTGGGCCATTCTCTCCACAAGCAATCTTGCACACTTCTCCATCCATAATTACGCGCCTTTTTGCAACCTGCAACAACTTTACTGAAAGCGCTCCACCTCTCGAGTAGGAGCACTTTCAGTAGAGTTGTAGCAGCTACCATTTCGTAATCGAACACTTTTGTAGTAGCGCCAACTTACTACCAAAGCGTCTGCTCCCATAGAACGAACGCTTTTGTAGTACTGTCGCACATTGTAGTAGACAGAACGAACAGACCTTTTGTTCCGCTTTTATGGAGGTAAACTTGAGCCATGAGCAATGGTAAGGGGACTGCAACCGTCCAGTGAGTACAAAGTAACCCCAACTGTATTATAACGTTATTTATATCCGACATTGTGATAAGGGAATTTTGATCTGTTTGTAGGCATCAGTTGCAATAAAATCAATATTTCACACGAAATTTAGTTTACTTTAGTATGTCCTAATATTCTACTGAAATACAAATGCATTTTAAAAAACAAGTCGAGAAGTTGAAAAGTTGCTGTTACTGTATTCATACACTCTCTAAGCTCCCTAATAATGCAACTACCATGCGATCTATGGTCGATACTGTGAACTAAATGGCCACGCTAGCGCAACCTAAGGTTGGTAAAACAGTTCAACTAAACTGTTTCACCAACCTACCGCGATAATAATATAATTATGTTACTTACATATGTTATAAATAAACAAAGATGTACTTGATCTTAGACGAACCGAAATTTCGGTATACATACATTTCCTATCGCATTGCACCAACATAAAATGCAGCTGTAAATGTACAATTAATGCTATTTCAAAAGCTCGGCTCGGCTCGAAAATCAAGCTTTTTTTCTCATACTCGGCTCGGCTCGGCTCGACTTGAAAATCGTAGGCTCGCACACCCCTACTACATACATATGTCTAATTCATCTAGGACTAGGCTAGTGATAAAGTTGTACTTCGATATGAATATGATTATAGTTTACGTTCAGGCTATAAAAACCCATTTACGTCACATTGTCTTCAGTATTTTCAAGGTGACTGATAAATTGGACCACGGCAGGTGTATAGCATTGTCTTTAGTTTGGCTTGTTGAGTTGTGTAACAACTGGTCCTGGCCCCACAATAAATAATTGACTAATCGTTCTTGTAACTCGTGCGTTATATAATAGGCCTACACATTTGACTTATGCGTGATGCACCAAACCATAGTAAATACTGATAAGTGGAAACAGGTTTATTCTAGTGGTTTACTGAACCTACTTTAGTTTATTACATAATCCATTGTAATTACTATGTTAAATATTATTTGCAATAGGTAATAACTAAATAATAAAATATAATTACACTCATAGTTATTAGTAGAGGCAATTGGATTTTTTTTTACAAACTAAACTTTGTTTTATAAAATTTGTAAAGTCACGTTATGAGTTTTATTTTTTTATTTTTATGCAGTTATGTAGTTTGCAAACAATAAAATTATTGGCGAAAAACAAACAACAAATGTGATCGTAGATAGAAAACCAACAACGAACGTGTCAATTAAAAACTACGAAATTATCGTTTCTCAAGGTTTATATCGGGAAAGTGTGGGAATATTGTGTTGTGAACAATGTAGTTGTATTTATTGTCCTTTGTAAATCAGTTTTATAACTGGTCGGGATAGACTAGAATGTAAACGTGACCAAGTCTTGTGTTATACTTATAAGCGAGTGTGTTGTGTTGTGTTGCAGACGCCGTCTATCCTCATCGTGTACCTGATCTTCTCCGGGTGGATCCTGACGTACCTGCGACGTCCCACCGGCCGCATGACGGTCGTGGAGCAGAAGCTCGAGGGAGAGTTCCGATACATCAACTCCAGGCTCATCGCCAACTCCGAGGAGGTGAGCGCAAACTAACGCATAATAAAATAAAGCGTTAAGCATTTTTTTTTTCACTCAATTAATTTTGATTGATATTGTTCTTACTTCAATAATATATTGGTTTCTTCTGTTGTTTTGTTCTTCTTACTATTTTATGATTTTCTATTATCATTTGCTACTTACGCGAACCTTCTTCTACTTCTTTCGAACACCCAGAGTTGGAACTTATGCCATTCTCTGCCTAGTTGTCCAATAAAGGTTTGCCACATATTTCCTTCTTGCTATATTTTGCCCCTCCATTAGATCCCTTTCTGCTGTCAGGGAGACACATGTCGCAAGATGTTCCGCGTCCTGGTCTTGTTCTTTGCAGAGTGGGCATGTTCTTGTATCCACCACTCCTATTTTGTGCAGATGGGCTTGAAGGTAGTCGTGCCCGGTGTCCATCTGGAAATTTGCCACATATACCCTTCTTTCTTCCTTATCAATTATCAAAACGCGAACCTGATCCAATCTATTCGATCAGTAGCTCTTCCTCTCTCTCTCCCTCTCTCTCTGTTGGAGAGAAGAGCGAGCGAAGACCACTGATCGAGTTAATCGGATCAGATATACGTAAACGCCCATTTGTATGTACATACATAATCCCCTTTCCTCCCTTTTCCCCTTTCTTCACGCTCCTTCCTACTTGCCCCTTTCCTCCAAACATCCCCATATTTCATCTTCATATATCACCCACTCATTGTCTCGATTAGCCTCGTTGCAAAAATATGAGACGTTAAGCCCAAATATCAATCATGGTTGTTGTACTCCTTTGTAAATCAGTTTTATAAATAAATAAAATAAACTAAATAAAACCTTTGTAAATCAGTTTTATTACTAGACATTAAATACATAAAATAAATAAACCAAATAAAGTGAAAAAATAAAATAGTAGTTATTTTATCCAGGTATCTGTTACCGTATTCTAAAGTCTAGTGTACGTATCAAGAAATCATTGAATCCAATTTGAACTGAAAGATGTACCGTAGAGCAGGTACTATTTTACTAAATATTGTTCTATGATCCGTGGACGTGGTCTAAACGCAGCTGTGTTGTTTTACAGGTTGCGTTCTACCAGGGGAACAACAGAGAGAAGATGACGGTGATGGCTTCATTCGAAAAACTGGTAAGTTTTATTTCTTCAACACAATCACCTTGGTATACCCCATACCAGGCCGTCATGTCACCGCGAGATGTGGCGTTTTACTTTACAGTTCCCTAATGGAATGCTAATAGCATCGCCTGGACTCTTGAACCTTGAACAACAACAAGGTAAATTTAAAGGAAGCCAGGCTCAGTTATCTTTTTCCATGAATAAGACACTTATCACATCAACATCTCGCCCCAACGTTGACAGCGCTACTCAAGGGGTGGACAATACGTCCCCTACGAACCCGTTTTTATGGTGACATGCCAGCCTGGTATAAACTATAGATAGATACATACGATACGATAAGATGAAACTATTTTTGTAGTACGTTGCATCGTTACATTGAAGTCATGGATATGCCTACAACAATAAATGGTGACGTTCAATTTCAAGTCGTTCTTCCACTTAACCAGTGAGTAACTTAAAATACAGAATGCATTTTTAAACGGGCTTACATATATGTGTGTGTTGTACTGTAATACGTCGTTTAAAGTCGATCGATGAAGTGAACTACCCATTCAATACAACAACTAAACTATTCAAATTAAATGGACATGAAAAAATACTTTTTTTTATTTTAAATTATGAATTTCAAGAATTAATACATGTGAGTAGCATTTATTACTGAACTTCTTGAAATTATATATTTTTTTTTATTAATAAAGTATATTTATAGTTTCTAATTTGAGTAGATTTGACGTAAAATTGACACACCAACGCGAATATCTCGAAAACGGATCGCGTTCGACCATCTTTTTCAAACGTATGTATGTTAGTCATGAAGTTATCTACATTTAGAACGAAAATTTGTTACAATATATTACTTTTTGAAGGTGCTACGCAAAGTTATACGATTGAAAGTGTAGGTTTTTGTACAGTTACAATGTATAACATAGGGAATTCCAATGCATTTCAACACTCAATAAATAAAAAACTAATAGCGGTAGGTACATATTTTTTTCTACAATATTCACAAGCTTAATCTCAACTTGCAGTACATACAACTTGAATGATTTATATTACATGTGCAGTTATCATCGATCGACTTTAATGACATGAGGTGGCTCAAACAGCGTAGACTGCACACATAATCCATAAAGATGGATTTAGCTACAATACTAACCAATAAGCATATACGGTACCTAATTTATGGGATGTGAGACAATGAGAAGTGACGATAGAACAAGTGATTGTACAGCTTAAAATACAACACAAAGTGATTATTTAGGCCTAATTAATTTGTAGAGAGTCACTTGAGGCATATTTTGTAAAATGTATGGGGCTACTAGTTCGAAACATTTCAAAGTTAAATCTGATTTCTCAACTTTACGCTGTGCCCGTACCCAATGGCAATCCGACATTGTAGCGTGTGTTCCATAAGTATAAATGTACTATTACAGTAGTGTATTAGATTAGGTCTACACTCAGTACTATTGTTGGCTGGGGAAGTGTCTTTAACTGAAGGTGTCTTGTTTTCAGACGGACCATCTGAGAAAGTTCTTGGAGTTCCGTGTCGTCATGGGAACCGTTGACAACGTGGTTGCCAAATGTAAGTCTACAGTTCAGTAATACCAACTAGTACATAGCTACTCTGTATCAGTTTTTTTTTTTTACCCAGACGATGATTTGTTCCAGACATCGCAACTGTTGTGGGCTTTGGCGCCGTCAGTCTACCCTTCATGCAGGCGAACCATCCCGTGCTTTCGACTTGCGACAAGCAGGAAAGATTTAGGGTAAGTAAGCTGATCTTTACTTCGTAGGTAGTCACTGTGTTCAGTGTGACGAGACTTAAAAAAATGAAACAAATCGTTTTTAAATCAAAAAGTTCATTTTAATGAAATAAAAATATCCAATTTAAATTTTAATAAATCATGGCTAAAAAAAAATCATGATTTATTAAAAATAAAAAAAAAAATTAGATTAATTTTTTTTTTTTTATAAAATTTTATTTTTATTTTTAAGAAATCATCCACCCTGAAATTAACGATGCGTTCCTTACGTGTTTGTTGCAGCTGTATTACACCAACGGGCGTATGCTCGTGAAGCTGGCCGAGGCTATCGGCCGCCTCGTATTGGCCGGCAGGGAAATGACCAGACTGGCTGGTTTCACCACTCGTGTCACCGAGATCATAAAGGTCCTCAAGGACCTGAACGCAGGACACTACGAGAGGACGATGATCACGAACAAGGACAGCGCAGAGGTCAACGGACTTGTCGGTGAGTTGACTTACATTACAAGACAAGATTACTTCATATTGGGAACAGATTATTTTCTGCCGGGTTGTTTCGTCGAGTCGATACAGAGTTTACACTCGACGTTTCGAAAAAGCCACCAACTTGGGTGGCGAAACGTCGAGTGAAAACTCTGTACTAGGGATGTCATAGGGTACCCGGGTTACCCGGATCCAGAAATTACCCGAATCCATTTTTAGGATCCGGATCCTTATCGGGTAGTATTATCTGGTAAAAAAATAAAGAAAAAAAAATACGCGACGATATTTTTGCGGCTACTTTCCTTGAAGCTACAGTGAATTCCTGCTTGTGGGCGTGGCCAGCTGGTCCCTAGTTAGTACGCGCTCTCATTACTGCGGGCGAGTTCTGTGAGACCATATACACTTCCCTCCCCCGCCCCCCTCGCCCTTCCCGCGCATAGCGGCCGCACAGAGCCCAACCCACACAGCGGTCGGCAGCTGACACGGACAGAGAACGACCTTCAACCGCGTGGTTTCGGGGGGGGGGGGGGGGGGTGTAACCAAGATAAGATGACATAATTTAGGCTTTCAGGATTCGGGTAACCCTATGACATCCCTACTCTGTACCGACATGACGAAACAACCCAGAAGAAAATAATCTGTTCCCTTCTACGGGTCGTGAAAGCCTCCAACAACTTATTACTCCATGTTATTCCAGAATCCAGACATTAGTTTAAATTAATTGTTTAGACCTAGATTTAAATTCCTCAATTCATTTTTATTGTTCTTGCTTTTCCTAGTCTTGTTCCACTAGTTTATTTTGTTTTTTGTTACTCTTGCTATTTTATGATTTTTCATAATATTTTATGCATAGGTCTACATAGTTGTACCTATTTATTTTGTATTTAGTTTGTAATCAGTTTTATAACTTCACTTTTAAACTAACACCTTCAAAATAAACTGGTACAGGTTAAGAATTGACAGTTATCATACACGTACACCGTAGTCGTAGAGTCATTAATATTCATATTGAATATTCATATTTAAGATCAGTAGTCCCCCTTTAATTCGAAATTCAGGGGCCCTCAAAATACCAACTTCGAAATATAAAAATTCGAAATATATAAATTTCCTCGCCGCATATCGCCAAAGAACCTATGTTGTATCGCCGCTGGAAACGCCATAACCACCCACTTGAACATTGAAACCCATCGATCTTTAATTTGAGCGCGATCATGTCCGCTTGTTGTTTTAAAATTACACCAGTCAAGGGTATATTCGCAACACGGGCGCGACTGAAATACTCGATATTGTATATTGTAATACTTGATATTGTAGTCTCGTTGTACTTTCGTTTGGTT
>OX246747.1:30738731-30793572 GCA_945910005.1 Isoperla grammatica
TTACAAAAACTGATTTTCTGGGGGAAGGGGGTGGGGGGGGGGGGGGGGAATATACCATTTATTGTGTTGCTATGACGGTTCCAAAGTCACACCGGAGATTCCAGAAGTGAACAAGACCCCAACCCAAACTGCAAATCGATTCCTGGGCCCGGATTCACAAGAGGTCCAAAGTCTTTTTTTGGTCTTATCTCTAAGACCGGCCTAACTTTGAACCTCTTGTGAATCCAGGAAAATATCTGAGAACAAATTTTAAAACACATTATTGGAATGTTCATTGTGTCCGATTGTTTTTACTAGGAATTAGTAACTTCTTCGTGTGTTCTGGGTCTGGTTTTACAGGAGGTCCAAAGTTAGGCCGGTCTTAGAGTTAAGACCAGAAAAAGACTTAGGACCTCCTGTGAATACGGGGCCTGAACTTCTGCCTTGCACAATAAGCTTCGTTATATCATTCTTGGCGAGACATTGGTACAATAATTGGATCAATTTGACAGTAGGTTGTTCGAAAGTTGAAAGTTGACAACTTATAGTGACTCTAGAAACTCATGTGAATGCACACACTTGTTTCCCATGCTATACATTAACAGGACAATAATTAATGTGAAAGATCCTTACAGATATACTATCATCACCTACGTTTCTGTGACTGTAATACGATACATTCTCGCAAGAAAGTTTTAGATTATTAATAACTGGCCCGAAAAAAACACGTTAAAAATAAAACATACATCTAATTATTGAAAATTCGTAATTTTAGCATTCATAAAATTTGTACACATTTGAGTATTATTTTCATCAAGGTCCGTCGATCTCCTAGCGGAGGCTCGGTAAACCTGAAAACGAGCCCCCGCCAGGGGATTTACGGACCTTATATTTTTATAGGTTAAAAAGTCATTTCTTTTCCACAGCTGATGAGTTGCCAAAGTGTGAAAGATTTTCAAAACATATTATGTAGGTAGGTAGATCATATTTTTGATACCGGCCGGGGTCTTGAGTGGAATAGATCAAGAACAGCTCTGCCTGTCGTACGAAGCGACTACAAGAGCAGATGCTATATCGTTTGATCGCAGAATTCCAGGGTTCAAGCGGAATCACAATTAAGATCATATAATATAGTTAACAACAATGCAACATGATTATCATTTTTTTTTCTTTTGATAATAAATGATTTCCTAATGTATTTTTTCATGTACCAGTGCGGTTGTATTTTGTATGTAAGATAAAAAAAATGAACACTATTATTGTTCTACGGGGAAAATGCTAGGTTAGGAAGCTACAGTGACTGCAATAGAATACATTTTCGCAAGAAAGCTTTAGGTTATTAATAAATGGCCCAAAAAACACGTTAAAAATAAAACATAGATTTAAGTATTGAAAATTCGAAATTTTAGCATTCATAAAATTTTTACACATTTGAGTATTATTTTTATAGGTTAAAAAGTCATTTCTTTTCCACAGCTGATAAGATCTGCTCCTGCCCTACTGTTGTTGTAGTTGCCGTCGGTTCCTTATGGAGATAGCGACATAGAGAGTGGTGACACAGTGAATGCAGAGATCACGGAGTGTACTGTCAACGCGTACCCCACTTTCCATGTAATTATCCCAGCCAGGTTGCTCAGGTTACTCGTTATAGTTTTAATGAAGCCAGGTAGACCCACGAGATACGATTCAGCTGCGTCTCAGTTCCGGGACATTATAGCTCAGTTCGTTCGTTCTGTCTCATTCGCAGCGCTGTCAAACTGAATAAATAAAATAAATTCACATTTAGAGTCTACCCACTCAGTAACTAAACTGATTTGCAGTGGGGGACTTTAATTTAAAGTGACTAAACCAACCCTGTAGGCTTCGAACACCATCGACGAGTGAGCGATAACCAATCAAAGATCGATACTTCAAATACGAAACATATGAATCAGTGATTGGACATGGCGAACACCTGCGGACAAATGCCAGAATCAACAAGGCCGATTCAGGACAACTTTGAATTTATTGAGTGCTTCGTTGCTAGGACGGCAATATCGTAACTGTAAACATTTGTTTACGTTCTTCCGACACTTCATTGTTGCAATATTGCAGATGTCCTTTGACTGACACATCAACTGTTTTCAATCAAAGGTTTCGTA
This sequence comes from Isoperla grammatica, assembly GCA_945910005.1. Lineage (NCBI taxonomy): Eukaryota > Metazoa > Arthropoda > Insecta > Plecoptera > Perlodidae > Isoperla > Isoperla grammatica. Next base: position 30,740,852 of record OX246747.1, read on the forward strand.
TTATGACTGAAAACAAAATAAGAACGCGTCATCTCTGTTTGAAGACAATCATTAGCATGTGTTATCATTTTCTTGAACTTTTACCTGCACACGTCAATCTATACGGCTTGAAACTGTGATATTTTCTGGATAACCTATGTGTCTTCTATTGACAGAACGTATGTAAACAAGACCTCATAATGGACGCCACGTGACGTCTATTGAAAGCTACCTATTGTACCGACCCGGCTGTATCCCGAAACCTTACGGTTGTAGTAGGCCTATCGTCAATCTAGCATACTTGACCCCCTGTTTTATTTCTCTATGCTTGACCCAACGCAAGTATAGGGCACTAACAACACCAAAAGACAACAATGGAACAAATGAATTGAACTGATGGACAAACAATCAGTTGTCAAAATAATAAAATTGCTACCATAGAAATAAAAACATGTGTAGCAATAGTAACTGCTCGCCATTTAAAACTTTTAATGATAGACAACGACTAAGTGAAAGTTTTGTATGTGTGATTGTTTTTTGTTTTGTTTTGTTTTCCAAAATCAGAAGAAATTATTTTTTGACAGCTTGTTAATTGTTTGTCCATCGATTTAATTCATTTGTTTCATTGTTGTCTTTTGGTGTTGCTAGTGCCCTATTCGCATACCGAGCCCAGATCCTTATCTACTTCCCCTTTCATGGGAGCTAATTCAACGAATATCAACATATTCCTAGGGATGTACAAGTAATTTTACCATAGGAAATGTAAAGAATAAAACAAACACGACAATTACTATTATAACGAAATGTTCCCCATTGAAAATCGATTTCTGTAAATAAAATTTGGGCCCTCAACGTTAGTATTACCATATTTACTACAATATTGCCGAGTCTTGTTGTACCAACTTAATATTCTACTTCTTTAGTTTCTGCCATATAATTGAAACAGGTGCATTAAGGCCCAGTCTTAAGCCGCTTTCATAGCAACACGGCAACACGTTTTTTCCGGACCGGCAGGTCACGTGAACCAATCAGAAGCTTGCCGTGCCTACCGGTCCGGCACGGCCGTCTCACATAACCGAACTTCATCTTTTGACGTCCTCCGTGTCTGCCGTGTGTGACATATACTCACACGTGACACTAGGCAGCCAATCCCGTCCTCGCTCATTCCTCCACGGCCTGAACCCGCGAAAAAGGAGCTCGTTGTTTGTGTTTGTAAATAGTTTGTTTGTTACACGTGCATAATGAATGCTGATACACTAATAACGTTAGTTTACGAAAGACCCCTTTTATATAATGTTAAACACAGAGATTATATAAGGAAAAGCTTATCAGAGAGAAGAGTTGGATGGAAATTGGATTTGCCTTTGGGTCTGACTGGTACAAAACATGCTAGACAAAACCCAGAATAAAAACCCGAAATTTCATTTTAAGTAAAAAAGATTTAATTCATGTGTATTACAAGTGCAAACACTTTAGATTATAAGAGCGAAAAAGAAACGGATATGTTGGGGATCGAACCCGAGATTTTTTGGTGACAGCCGCGGACGCAGTCGTTGAGCCACGACGGCGGCCGAAAATTTGCAATCCTAATTAGGAACTCATTTGGCAGTTTGTAGGCCTAGGGCTCCAGGCCTACTAAAAATAGAATTATTGCTTTATAATGGTGTATTTTACTTCACTCATCCATAACTTAATTTAATTGATCACTTTTATCCTGAATATACCTAGGAAATACGATATTTAAGCCCTGACATTCTTCGAAGCGTCCGTTTTGATTCTCTGTTGTCACTTTCGTCCGTTCCGAGAAGAGATAGCGCTCGAGTAGCTTTGCCGTGTTGACGTGCACCTATGAAGAGCTATAATAATTACCGCACCACCGTGTCACGTTATACGGACGCACGGCACGTTTGCCGTGTTGCTATGAACTAGGCTTTACAATGTCCCAATAACTATTTACTCGTCGAATAGCTTGTTGTCTCCATGGCAACCACAAATGAAAATGGTTGAAATCCTACGTCAAAAACCGCAGAAAATGTTCATTATTAAATTATATCTCAAGATTGCAACAAGAAATCGAAAATGTATATCAGCAGCGCACTTTTTTTTGGTAAGCCCTACAGACTGAATAAAACATTATAACCATAACCGTAGTATTTTGATTATAATTCAATAATTAGTAATAACATTAATTATTTATAAAAAAACATACTGATTATAATATAAGTCTCGACTTAAAGCATTCAATGTGTAGGGCTTACTAAACCACAGTGCGCTGTTGATTCAGATTTTCAATTTCGAAGCCCATTCTTGTGATATAAGTTAAAAATGAAAATTTTGTGTGGTTTTTGACGTAGAGGTATCCTTCCCTGTTAATTGCTACAAATAATTTTTGTATTAGGAGATTGTAAGACCGGCCCTAAGGATAATTTACAACCTCCTGTTGGGTACCTAGAAAGGTGGGCGTGACTATACTTAGGATTGTACACTCTACTCAGCAGAAGACTGCATTTAACACGAATGTGTGAAAAAACGCCAGGAATCTGTCGATTTTAGTTGCATGAGCGCCTATATTTAAGGATTCGAGGTTTCAATGCGAATACTTAAGTTGCGGATAGTATAAATGGGTAGAAAATAAAATAGAACAGACAATCCTGAGAAGGAAGGAAATATCACCAGATTTACATAATGTTACAATAAATTAATGAACGCGTTGACATAATTGTCGGCAAAAGACAGTCGATCGACCAAGTCTTAATTGGAGCCTGGTTACGTTGCGTAGGCCTAGTTATCTCTCCATCCATCTATTGTATGCAATGCCTCGTTGCCATGCAGGCGCTCTCTATGGGATCAATCACTGTTACGTCACACCCTGCCACATCATGGCAACACTGGAACACAGCTTGCTCACGATAATCGATATTATTGTTCGATATTCAATAAAAAATCGATAATCGATAATATTGTTCGATATACGATATTCGATAAAATTTCGATAATCGATAATAATCGTTTGTGTTTTAAAAATGCATGTTTTTAATGCTTTGGTCTTTGTAGTGTTGAAAAACTCAAAGATACCGCCAAAATACCGGGCCTCGGGGCTCATGTGTGATTAGTGATTACTCTCAACAGTGTCACGTCAGATGTGTCCAAGGAATATTGCTATATATTGTTATGTGCTCGGTTAGGCGACATAATATCACGGAGTCTTTAAAATATTGCTGCATGTTTGTAAATTTATTACCGTATGATATTATCCACAATTTTTATTTTATCGTTTTGAGCCAAGGGGTCGTTTCTAGTAGATTGTGACAAGGTAACAAAGTATCAAAGGATGGGGAGGGGGTGGGGGAGGGAGCGGGAGGGGGGGGGCGTTGGATTTATTACCGAAACTTCGAACAACAATCGCATTCATTTTGAACATCAACAGTTGTTTTAGAGGAAATTTATGTATGGGCTCTGACATCTTGAAATTTGACGTCATTGAAGTGTTGTAGACATCTACTATTGTTACTTGTATTGTTTAATATTGTTAATTAAAAATAGCACGGCCAACTGTATGACGACATGAAAAATCCTACCAAGGCCTTCTTTCAGCACTGTCGGCAACAAAAACAGCCGTATGCTGCAGTCTGCACACGAACATAAATTATCATTTATACCGTTTTTCTAAACGTTGCTTCAAATAATTGATTTACGAGTGTCTCATAAGAAGCAAAAGTCAAGAACATATAAGCTCATGACGTCATCAATGATGCAGACGATACAGTATTGCATTAAAACATGGATTTACATACGATACAATGAAGGTGTAAGGTCGCTTTTTATTATGACGTGAGGGAAAAGTAAAAACCCAGTCAAACAAGCAATTTCATATCAGCACTATAGTAATGCTACTCAGTTTTGAAAGATATGTTTGTTGTTATAGAGGACTCAAAAATATAGATGACTCAAAACTAACATAGATAGCGCTGCTAAGTAACCTCCTTTCAGCGCCATTGATGAATAATAACAATAAAACAACAATAGGGCACTAGCAACACCAAAAGACAACAATGAAACAAATGAATTGAATCGATGGACAAACAACAAGCTGTCAAAAAATAATTTCTTCTGATTTTGGAAAACAAAACAAAAAACAAACAAATACACATACAAAACTTTCACTTAGTCGTTGTCTATCATTATAAGTTTTAAATGGCGAGCAGTTACTATTGCTACACTTGTTTTTATTTCTATGGTTGCAATTTTATTATTTTGACAGCTGATTGTTTGTCCATCAGTTCAATTCATTTGTTCCATTGTTGTCTTTTGGTGTTGCTAGTGCCCTTGACAGCTAAAAAAGCAACTCCTAATAGAAGTTTATTTTCTTGCCACCAGAATGCATCTAGTCTATTTTGAGTGACGTAAATATTCGCATACCTACCTCAGATCCCAATCTACTGGGGCAGGGCAAGGGGATGGGAATTCAACGAAAATCACTTGACTCCTTGCATTCTATCGCACGTTCGCCAATGTATTTTTTCTCTGAGTGCCACGCCCACTGTTTCAGGTAACCAACAGAATGCCGTAAATTATCCCTAATCGACTGTTTCATTTACATGGTATAGGATTGTACTAGAGAAGTAGAAAATTTAGTTGGTACAATTGAACTCGGCTACGACCATATACTATTTATATTTTAATTCTATTTTTTAACACCGGGAACCTAATTGTTTTGTGCTTTTAAACATCGGATATAATAACTCATCGAATTACTGATGAGGATTGACGACGATCGATAAGGATTGATAATGATTGATGAGGGTTGATGACGATTGATAAGAATTGATGATGATTGATAAGGATGGGTGATGATTGATGATGATTGACACTACTAAGTAAATAAGAAGTTGATTTGGCGCTAGTCGACTAGTAAGTAGACTATAATATTAGTAACAATTGATATCAACAATTTGTAATTGTCATATTAGTCGCCAAGGCAAGTCTTTTAGCGTCAAAATAGAGACTTGAGATAATATACACCCTCATTAATGTTTAAACTGTGAACTTGGCCTACACGGGCGATGACGTAATAGAGACACCGCCTGTTGGTTTCTTATGTTATTAAGAACAATGCGATCACGGCCAGGTGGGTAATTAGGGGGGATTCCCCACCACACGACAACACACTAACACACCCGAACAATGCTGATTGACTGTCAAACTCTAATGGTCTTCGTAGAAGAAAGTATCACGTGTCATTGTTTGAGGGAGTCTCATTGTGAAAAACCCGCGTCACATTAACGTTTTTTCATTTAGATATTTTGAGAACCTTATAATTATACAATATTGAAAAAGTGACACCTCTTGTCAGTCGGGAATCTAGTTTCGTTGTCGTAAGAACTAATGCCGACATTACACGACACAGTACTTTCGTCAAACTTATTTAATTCAAGAACAAAAGCGAATCAAAAACAGTTCGTTAAAAAACTGCAACAATGTAGCTTCTATTAATTGATGCTTTTGTGTCTTTGAATACAATAAGTTTGACGAAAGTATTGAACCGTGTAATGTGGGTATTAAGCAAATGACTTTTCCAACCTGCCTGACATCCCACGAAAGTTAGGTAGGTTAGGGGGTCGTGTTGAAAAACTGTATTAACAAAATTTAAAATATTAAATCATTATGGTTGTCATTAGAACAGCCCATTAATAACTACTTCATTTGGAGAGTTCGATGCAAGAACACGACAATATCTCGTATTTACATGCTAACGTTTGGAGAGTTCGATGCACGACATTATTGAAAAAAATCCATCTTGACGTTGAGTTCTCATATTTGGACATACGGTTACATATTTCCTTAGATGAATGAGACATTGGCCAACCAGATTTCAGTATTTGAACAAAACAAAACAAGTACACTCTGCTGGACGTTGTAAACCGGAGAAATACACATTTACTTTATTTGTTTAACTGAATTTGAAGGAGTTAAATTCGTACGAGGGTTCAAATATGCGTCAGGTTCTGGGTTCAAGTCTAGCTTGTGACAATCTACGAGGGTTTGAATATGTTTCAGGTCCTGGGTTCGAGTCCAGCTTGTGACAATGGAGTGTCCAGGGTTAATTCATACACTGCAAAAATACGTTTAAGTTTAGTATTAATTTATTTAACTGCGTTTGAAGGAGCTAAGAACGTACGAGGGTTCGAATATGCCTCAGGTTCTGGGTTCGAGTCTAGCTTGTGACAATGTGAGAGTCCAGGCCCGGGTTACTCTCATACCCTGCACACGTGGGCAGCGACCAAGGTAAACCAGACCAGCTATTGTCCAGTCTCGGTTTCTTTATAGAAACTGACTCACATACACAGCCAGCCAGCCTAACATGTATTGCATTAGCATAGCCTGTTGACGCTGACCACTGACTGTGGTTTTATGAGAGTGAGAGAGCGATACAGTAGCAAGTGTATTCTGTCTCATTCTACTCCACACTCAATAGTAGACTTACAGTGTTGCAGTTTTACAACTGTCGACCTCTACGTCAAGAACCGTACAAAATTTTCATTTTTAAATAGAGTATATTAGTGTGACGTCACGATTCCCGTGTCAACCAATGACGAACCGTATTTGTGACTCCAAATAATCATGACAGTTGGCAATTGACAGATAGTTCTGTTTTTGCAAACATTGTAGCGAGGGTTATCCGTTCAGATATTTCGTTTTCCTCACGAAACAGTGATTAAACTGATAAGTCAAGTATTAATACTTGACTTATCAGTTTAATCAACTTTTTTTCACTGTTGAATGATACAATTGCTACTTTAAATAATAACTACGTTTCAGAAAGTTGTTTAGAGTCAGATAGCTCGTCCGCCATTTAATCTGACGTCATCACTAATACAGTCTATTATATCTCAAGAATGGACTTCGAAATCGAAAATCTGAATCAACAACGCACTGTGGTTTGACAAGCCCTACATACTGAATGCTCTAAATTGTGCTTTACATTATAATCAGTATGGTTTTAATTTATAAGTAATTTTATAACTAATTCTCGATTTAATAATCAAAATAACTACGCTATGGTTATAATATTTCATTCAGTCTGTAGGGCTTACCAAAACACAGTGCGCGGTTGACTCAGATTTTTGATTTTTTGTTGAAATCTTGAGATAATATCAAATACCTTACTAACCAGCTGCGTAGCTGGTTACTATAAGGTATTTGGATATATTTAACAAATCAAAATTTTCTGCGGTTTTTTGAACTACCGATTTCGGTATGTTAAACCTGCTTTAAAATGTGTTTAAAATTGTCCAAAACGTAAAACAAAATTGTCCATTGCAGCCCATCCGAGTATGTATAATATAAGTTGTAAATATTTCTTACATCACTTAGATCACAATCTAAATGTAAAATAGGGGGAAAAAACAATGTAATTAATTAATCATTTTGCCCTTCTACTACCGAATTCCCGAGTTCCCATAAGTAACACGATTTTGCAAACGGGGGGGGGGGGGGGGGAGTTTAGGGGGTGAATGTGTTAAAAATATGATTTCCTTGCTTGTACCCAATGAAACACTACTGAAGACTTTCCACAAAACAACATTTATTTTAGCAACATGATTCGGACTTAATATGAGCAATAACTCACTATGACCTACACTTGTAATGGTTCTAAATTAGCTAGGTAGACGCAAAGAAGACTAGGGGGCATCCAGCATACAATATATCATTGCTGTCTTGCCATAACCAAGGTTGCAACAATAATCCTTTTGTTTTCTATAGTTTTATAAATCATCATTTTCTGTAAACTACTGCAATCAATACACATTTAAGGTTTAAAGTTTTATTCTCCTAAGGGCCGGTCTTACAATCTCCTGTTAGGAAAATTATTTGTAACAATTAAGCTATTTGGAGGATTTCAAGAGTTTTAATTGGTCGTTGCCATGGAGACAACAAGCTATTCGACGAGTAAGTTGTTATTGGGACATTGTAAGACTAATTTATTAATATTATTGTTATTTTTCCTGTCCCATAAAAGGACAGGATGGCCAGTGTAGGGTTATGGGCATGCCCATACCCTCTTTAGCCTATTGTGAGACTGGACCTAACTGTTTTACTTAGGATCGCTACCATTGGCCGGATTTATAAAACCTCGCCGCTCATTGGCTGGGCTAAGAATTTTAGGTATAAGAGCTAACGTTGCTATGGTTTCCTTAAATCTTAAAACTTCGGAAAGTGTATGAACGTGATATAATGCTTTTGTCTTGATTTGATATTGTTAAACCATTTAAATAAATAAATAAATAAATTCACATTTAGAGTCTACCCACTCAGTAACCAAACTGATTTGCAGTGGGGGACTTTAATTTAAAGTGACTAAACCAACCCTGTAGGCTTCGAACACCATCGACGAGTGAGCGATAACCAATCAAAGATCGATATTTCAAATACGAAACATATAAACCTTAAATTAGTGTGTAAACCGACTTTTAGCAAACTATTATTAATTTTATGCCCTTAGTTCTTATGAACCAAAATTGATCCCGGAAACGAGTGGTACCGTAGTAATGCAAATTAATCCCAAAACTTATAAACTAAACAATTAAGCGGTAAATTTTAAAGTAGACGTAAAGTTGTGAACAAGTTAAGATGTACATCCGCGTGCCCTTCAACTATAAACTAACCCTACATGATCGCCTGAAACGTGTGGGAACTTCAAGTGTTTTGCATCCGAAAACTAAATTCCCACGATTTGCATGCTAAGTACCTTATAAACATTCACCAGCACTAAAGTGTATTATGAATAATACAAAAATGGTAAAAAAATAATTACGTTAGTACATATTATATAAAATGAATATCCTTCATCTACAATTTAACGTTATTTATTTCATACGTTATGTTCATGTAAAATGCAAATTCTTATATTTGTTACAATGTAATGTATGTATCAAGTATGTATCTGTAAATGGTGGCAAGACACTTATTGTGCTATGGGGCTCGGCCCTTTTTCTTGTTGCCATCAATATGCTTTATGTAGTTTGTTATGACTGTATTGCATATTGAAAATTAAATAATGATAATAATAATAATAATAATAATAATAATAATAATAATAATAATAATAATAATAATAATAATAATAATAATAATGATAGTAATAATAATAATAATAATGATAATAATAAAAATAGTAATAATAATAATAATAATAATAATAATAATAATAATAATAATAATAATAATAATAATAATAATAATAATAATAATAATAACTCTTACTAAACAGTAAATACGCAGTTGTCCCAACGTATTTAGTATAATGCTTGCGAAATAGTTAAGTCCTTCTCTAGTTCAAACCATCATCTTTAAACCGGTCCATTAAGGATAATTTGCAACATTATGTTGGTTAACTGAAAATCCCAAATTCAATGAGTGACTAATGAGACTTGTGCCCTCTACTATTCGGTATAGTCCGCTTTTACGAAAGTGTAAAAAACAATGCGGTGGCAATCATAGGCTACAATACAAAAAAACTATGGAAGTCATTAAAATGATTTTAAAAAGAACGTCGCAATTTATATGTTTGATTTTTCTACATGCTGAAAAATGATTTGTTTGTGCTTTTTCAAAGTTGATGGACACTACTTTTTCAATCCGATATAGTCAATGGAAGAACAATTAATTTAAATTACAAACAATACAACCAATTACAAACATCTTGTATACAATTCTAAGAGTTTCAATTCTCTACATTAAAACGTAAAAATATAATAAAGATACATAATGATTAGACAGTGAATATTTAAACAGATATGTAAACAATGAGGAAAAAACTCCTCGGGTCGTTTAACTAACAGTCGTTACTTGGTTTATAGCTACTTGTGTAGTCAAGTCAGTCAAACAGCTGTGTACTGTAGACAGACCGACACAGACGTCTCGTTAAACACATGTATCACACATTTACATCTACGTGAGACTATAAGTATGTTAAGTAAAGTAAGTAAGTATAAGTGTACGTATATGTGTGTATAAGTATAAGTAAGTGTAAGTGTGTTGTAAGTACACATATCGTTGCTAGTTGTGTTGCTTGCTCTGTGCTCAGCACACACAACACCGTGTTTACAATATACCTTGTATCAACATTGACTCAAACTACCATAAGTATCTGTCAACACTCAACAGCCAGTTGAGTACATCAAAATAAGCACACACGTATTCTAACACAATTTGAAATCTAGAGAATGGAATAGGGAACACGCGTATGAAAATACAAATCGATTTTTAAATACCTTGTTTCTCATTTAATAATGTTGTGTCTTTGAATTTTGAAAAACGGATCAGTCTATGACTCAAAATAATTAGTTTAGTAACGATAAATAAAAGGGCGCGAAAAACGAGCCGCCGCCATGTAGAGTGGATTTGACGTCATGGGTTTGTACTTTGTACGCTCACCGCCTCAGCGATTGGTCTGTTACGCCACGTCTACACAATCATTGCGTCACAGCCACCTGTACGCGTTTCAGATCCCCGAGTTGAAACTTCAATAAATGCGTTCACATTAAACCTATTTAAAAATTTCTTTTTTACTTGGGACTTGCATTAATATACTTTTTGTATCATATACTATTAAATTAAGTGCTTGGTTTAACAAATAAAATCGTACGCGTGTTGCCTATTGAACTAGATATTATGGTCTAAATACAGTAGACAATTATTTTAAAACAAATTGCAGCTTTTCTAGCATTTGTCAATTTTCAGTTGCATAACCTATACCCAGGGATCTTATCATATAGTGGGCAGTTTTGCGTGCGGAAGCGTATGCTTCTGGTGTAGGGCCGCCCTAGCCGGACAGTTCGAGGTGGAGGATGCAGTCCAATGATTAGACCCCTATTAGATCCCTAAATGCAGTCCACGTCTTCCCCTTTCCCTTTTCCTCCTCTCTAAGTTATATTTGTCCCTACATGCGGGCGATATTATCACTACAATACCTGAGGGAGGAGAACGGGATTCAACTAGATTTAGGTTGGTATAGGTCTCTCACAGCAAGAAGTAAGATAGTATCAGGACCGCCCACATTTAGTTTCCAACTTAACAAGCGCGAATCAAACGTTTTTCCCGATTATCTGGTACAATTTGGTTGCGGTAAGTTTTTCGACGGTAACGCACAAGAAAAAAGAAACGTACAAGCAGGTTTCCGTCGAAAAACTTAACGCAACCAAATTGTACTAGATAATCGGGAAAAACGTTAGTGATTCGCATTTGTTAAGTTGGAAACTAATTGTGGGCGGTCCTGACTCCCCTGACATTACCTTACTTCTTGGTGTGAGAGACCTTTAGTTGTCACACGCGTCACTTCACTATTACATAATCCGTGACGACAACACCTTGCAAGTTAACGCGACGATGCAACTAGATTTAGGTTGGTAGTTGTCACACGCGTCACTTCACAATTACATAATCCGTGACGACACCACCTTGCAAGTTAACGCGACGCGACTATGTAGTTCTACCCCGAGAGAGCAGCGGCGAAGGTTCTCTACCCCAAGGCTGGGCACCTGATGACGTCACAGCCTGTTATTGTCCGGCGTGCACACATCGTCTAAACACGGTCACCTCCCAAGGCGGCGGTGTATAATACAACAGACTGAGATTGATGGGCTTCCTATTCAAATGACCGCCCACACTTCGACACTGTATGTGCGAGCATGGACTTATACCATGATGCTATAGCTAGGCCCTCCTGGTATCGTATCAAGATATTCTTGGACAATGGTATCGCCTTACATAAGGTAAGTTTGATTTTACTACACTAAAGGCGAGATGCAACGACAACTGTCAAGTTAAGTACAGGATTTGTTGCTATGGAATTGTTTTATTACATGCTACTTTCCATAAGAACAAACAAACGCCATGGCAACTATAAACGAATTCCATACTTGACTGTGAATTTGGCTCTAAGGGCGTGATGCACAGTTACGTTAAGTATGGGATTTGTTTATGGAGTTTGTTTGTTCTTATGGAAAATAGCATTTAACAAAACAATTCCATAGCAACAAATCCTGTACTTAACTTGACCCTTGACTGTGCATATGGCCGCTAACAAGAACCTATAATAACTTGTTTTTACCATGACAACCCCCAATCGAAAGCCTTAAAATTCATTTAATAGCTTATTAGCTCTTATCAACTTTCTTATTAGCTGTTTATAATACCAGGCCTAACCTACACTTTACACTAGTGTTGGCTCAAAAATCAGTCGTTTTATTATCGAATAAAGAACGATACAATTTTAATTATTGTGGGCATCCCTAATAAAAAATAAATAAATAAATTCATATTTAAAGAGTCTACCCACTCAGTAACAAGACTGATTTTCAGTGGGGGACCTTAATTTAAAGCGACTAAACCAACCCTGTAGGCTCCGAACACCATCGACGAGTGAGCGATAACCAATCAAAGATCTATATTTCAAATACGAAACACAACACATGAATCAGTGATTGAACAGTGCGAGCACCTGCGGACAAATGCCAGAATCAACAAGGCCGATTCAGAACAACTTTGAATTTATTGAGTGCTTCGTTGCTAGGACGGCTCCAAAGTCACCGATTACAAGTGATGGAATGGAATCCATATTAGAAGTGAAAAAACTTTTGCCTGAACCGGGATTTCCGGGTCGGGGACCACTAATTTCAAACACTAATTTCAAAATCATTGTGTGTGCATGGAACCATACACCATATAAGGGTTATCGTTTGCTCATATGTGTTTTGCATATCGTATTCAACAAGTGTGTCTTTTGTGTCTTTTGCCTTAATACCCCTTTCATAAATTTACCATGGTGATTTAAAGAAGACATCGTAGGAAAGAGCCATCATAAATTTCATGACCTCTCCCACTGCAAATCGGCTTTGTTAGATGAGTGGGCCGACTATAAATAAATACACATTAATATTGAAACGAACCACACCAAAAACTTCTATTTCCTAAACATTTTCCCACTCGAATTCAATATATTATCGATGAATTATATTTTATTAGCCTGGGCCGAACCCGCACAAAACAATGATTATATTTATGTGTTCTGATGCTGAATAACAATGGCGATGGGAAATATTATGTAAATCTCTTGAATAATAACTCACATAAACCTAACAATAACTCTATAAACCGTCTCTTCTTCCACAACCTTTTACAGAGATATAATAAAACGTTTGATAAACTAATTCATAGTTCCCACGTGACGTCACAGCGGCCATGATTGCGACACAATTAAGGAGGACCAATCCTAGATCATTGGAAAATACTATTCAAATTTAATAAATAAGCCTAATTTAGAATTTAAAAAGTAAACTTAAGTAATAAAAACATAAGAAATTACCATGCATGCCAATTTTATTTGAAAAAACAGGCTGCATTTTAAAGAACTAACGCGCAAAGATGTGACGTACGTGCAACCTATGAATAGGCCGCCAAGTTAAAACAAACTATACGGTGGCTCATAGCTAGGGACGTGGGTTCGAATCCCACGTAGCTTGTCTGGACCCAAGGCCGTATAGGCCCAGGTTGACTCTGCGAGTCGTAAGAAGTGACAAATGGAGACCCGGTCTCTTTCCTCCCCACTGTTCCACTGGAGATTTCTCCTCCCACTTGGCCCTGCCCTCCCTTGCTAGACTCCCCTTATGACGACCCCCGCGATGTGTAATGGATATGATTCTGACTTGTGGCGGTTTTTCATCTTCATATTTCACTCACTCATCGTCTCGATTAGCCAACTTGCAGAAATATGTGACGTAAAACCCAAATATCATCATCATCAAATCCCGCACAATTTATGAGTTTTTAGAAATCGTCCTTCATCTCTGTCTATCATCTCCAAATGCCTCGATTAGAAAGATGGCGAAAATACAGATGTAATATATCAAACAACAAGAATCATACATCATAACTGTTACGTAATCTTAAGTCAGTGTTTGTTTAAACCTGGTCTACGTAGATTTTTAAAGTTGAAATATACAAAACACATGATTGCGTTCACATTATTATTTATTTATTTATCGTATGGAAACAACAGCTAAGATTCAACAAAGTACAATATACATATAAAGTTATCATAAATATAAATCATAAACATAAATCTAAGCCGGCCAACCAGGCCAGCGCGTCAGGTGTCGCTCTGTGGATCTCAGACCAGTCCCCCTGGAAAGAGCGCAGGCGGCAATCCCTCACAATGTGGTTGATGGTCTGGCGAGGTTCGCCACAGTCACAGGCGCTGGATGGGATCGCGCCCCATTTGAACAGGGAGTCTGCGCACCGGCCATGATTGGTTCTGATGCGGTTTAGTCTGGTCCACAGGTGTCTAGGAAGATCAAAGCCTGGAACGGGAGTCGTTGGGTCTACAATTGGCGAGTTTGGTGCAAATTCCGACCACATTCTTTTCCACTCCATAGCACTGTCAAAGTTAGATTCTTGAAGTTTGGCAGCTTGTCTCAAAGATGGATTCCGCGACTTCAAGCGACCGCGGTACATTATGGCAGCATCTTGCGTTCACATAAGAATTAAAGACTTGTCACTTGTTACTTGTGACCAACAGAGTTGACCAACTTTCAACTCAAGTAACAAATCCTTAATTCGCAAGTGAAAAAACGGAGTCAAATGAGGTTCTTTAGTTCAGTAGACCACCAGAGTCAAGACAAGTACTACTAAACAAATTCATAACCTACAAATAAAAATGTGGCCGCGGATTCGTCAAAGAACTCCAAAGTCAAAGATACTAACATTGCATAAAGTGTCTCATTTTCGCCCGAAAAGTTTTGTGTGTACCACCATCCTAAATAAAATAACAAGTGGTTAATCACAAATTCTTAGTTCTTAAACATCTACGTAGACTAGCCTTTAAGGTGAGTCACCACTTGGCACAGTGTCCTTGCTGCAACGCCATGAAGTAGTGGGAGGATACCTTGAAAGGTGTTGCCAAGATTGCGGTCGACACTTGAAAATACTCCAACCACAACACTGTGTGGAGCAACCGGCCATCATGAGGCAGTCCAGGTTAGTGGAGGAACCTATATGACTAGTCAAAGTTACACCGTCCTTTCGGATGGGACGTAAAGCCGATGGTCTCCTACGTACTTTTCGACAGGAGTAGGCTACGTGCCTGTATACCAGGTTTCCCCTACTCTTTTTCTCATTATCATTCACCAATCATCACTCATCAGGCTAAAGAGGGCATTGTGCCCAATAAAATAAATAAATATACACGATATAGGCAATTTTACGTGATCCGCCATTACGACCATACAACTTCCTCAATGCACAGCCTTTTTGACGGGTCAATCCGCGACAAGGTCCGCTTGATTTCCGCCTAGCGGAGGCTCGTCTAACTCCCGAGTTCGACGAGCCTCCGCTAGTTGGAGATCAAGTAGACCTTGAATCCTTGAATCCGCGATAGAACCTCGAATTGAACCCACGTTCAAGAAAGCTGTGCCTCTCTGTAACCCGGCAAAATTATTGAAGTTACGAATTATATTCGAGATGGTTGTGTATTAAAGTTTGGTTGCAATGGCGGCCGGAAGTTCAAAGATGGCGAAAATTCCCTGTGTTGCATTTGTTTTGTCCAGTGTTGTGACGTCATCGCGAGAAGATGTTTTTTGCCAACATACGTTACAAACGGTTACACAGCTTCTACCACTGCACGACTAACTTATAAATAAGTAACACGCCTCCGCGCAACCATATTTCGCCGGCATGGGTAGGCAGTAGTTCATTTGGGCGTAGACAGATTAGTAAGACGGAAAGTGTAAAGGTGAGAGCTATACACGTACAGTGCGATTCATACAAACAAACAAAGAATGACAAATAGTAACTATAAGAGCTAAGTATTAGAGAGATAAGGATGTTGAGCCATGGACTTACAACTATCTGGATGTGCTACATGGTTGGAATACGCGTCTGCGATTCTCATTTCCGGTTTTTGACATTCTTGGACATTTTAGCTCCTATCGCTAAGCAATTATTACACGTCAACAGTCACAACAACAATGTGAACAATGTCAAAATCCCGAACTTAAGGGCTAAAATGGCTGCCCACCGCCTTCTTCCGTGACTAGGTACTAAATTGGTACATTGATTTGTTAGCTGATTCAAGTTCAGTAACGAAGTTACTATTATAAGTCCATGGTTGAACGGACTGCGACGACCTAACTTGCGAGTTCGACGAGCCTCCGCTAGTCGGAGATGAAGCAGATCTTGGCTCTCATCTAGGCAGTGTTTTTATAACTCAATGACAGACTCCTATAACGAAGGCATTGCATGCAGACAAGACAGGTTGATGAGGTGAATGAATGAATGCTATGCTAATATATTCCGTGTTGAATTATCTCGGTACCCAATGACGCTCTCTGAGAAGAGAGCGGGCGAGGTTGCATCGTCATTGTGACACTACCGCACTGCATGCTGTATACTTGACTGACGAGAGTATCATACGTCGCGACACAACGCTGTGTTTGGATGTTGGATACTTTGTTAGCCTAAGTTAATGTAGATGATTTTCAAAATTGATGTAAGACCCTTAAGGCCGTATGCAGAGTCAAGTGTCAAGTTAAGTACAGGATTTGTTGCTATGGAATTGTTTTATTACATGCTACTTTTCATAAGAAGAACGAACTCCATAGTAACCATAAACAAAACTGTGCATTTCGCCCTTACACGGGGTAAATTAAAGTCTTCTAAATCGTCAGTGACAACATTGTTCAAATATAATAAGTAGTTTTCAAATGTTATGTCAATGTGTATTTGTAATTGTTGTGCATTGTTGTCATTGACGATCTAGAAGACCGTAATTGACTCCACCTAAGGGTTGTCCTAGATTAATTTTGAAAATCAGCTATTCTCATGCTTACGACAAAGCCTAATCCTCTAATAGGGAAGTCTCACGCATTTTTAGAAACGAACCTGCGCCATCTTGCTAGTGATTAAAAGGTTCTGACGTCATATGTCAGTAAACAATAATTTTATATCATACAAATAGTACTAAAATCCCACCATTTAGTAGATTAGGCCTATTGCTCTCATAAGACTTTTACTGAACCAACGTTTATTTCTAGTTAGTAAATGAACACTGCTCAACACTAATTAACAACAATATGTTAAATAATTGTATTATTTTAAACACGTTTTGGTAAATACTGTATCAAAATGTATTTTCTGAAGAAAACAGTGGTATAAAAGACATTGTTGTAAAGTCACTGCATCCTAGACATTGTAAAATGTCCAACTTAATATCGTTGATATTATTAAGAATACTTCAAGGAGGCAGTTGTTTACATGACATATGACGTCAAGAGCCGTTTTTCAATTACGGAACAAGAAGTTCCAAATTTCAAACTTAAAATGCTAATAGAATTGGAAATATACGCTTCTCAGATATAAAAATTATACCGCCCGTATTTTTAGATAATGATCTTCCATTTTTAGGTGCTTTGAGGAATATTTATTTTTGATGAGACTTCCCTACAATATGCAATCCAACAGGTCCATTAGGGATTTATGATCTTCCGTTGCTTACCTGGAACAGTGGGCGTGGCTAATTACTCTTGTGCCCTGTACTAAGTGGGAGACTACATTTACGAATGTATGAAAGAACGCCATGCATCTGCAGATTTTCTTTGAATTAGCGTGCATGAATGGGGCGGCAGGAAGCTGATAAATCTTTGACAAGCGATAAGTAGATAATAGCAATGGCCAAAACAACGGTACCAGTCCGCCACAGTGGCGATTTTAGGCCTAGGCGCAATAGGCGCGCGCCTAGGGCCCCTCACTCTAGGGGGCCCCCAAATCCTAAATAAATAACTAACGCAAGAAAACTGGTAGGGTAACGAGGATTTCTGATAAAACGATTCATTATTTATCTCAGTAAGTTTTTACTTGAAAACGCTCGTTTTCAACGCTGTGAAGAGCTAAGAGCTATTTAAGATACTCTTTGGGGCAAGAGCGACTTGAGAATCTTGCAAAGCTATGCTGCCAATGCAATCAGTGACACAGACTCAACTTTAAACCTTGTAACTTTAATAATTAAATTGACACGGTTGCCAATGCAAAGTGTAGGAAGAAGTGATTGTGAGGTAAATGCAGTAAAAATATGCCTGTAGAATTGAATTTGAATTGCAGGGCCCCAAAATTTCTCAGCGCCTAGGGCCCCAAATATTCTGAACGCGCCTCTGGCCCGCCAATGACCACTATGTAACTCAAAGCTGCTTAGACTTTAGTTGAACAACAAGTGTCTTGGCGGCACTTTCGTCTCAAAGTATCCACCGTCCCAGTGCATCTAATGCTGCACTTTGACATTGACGACTGTAAATATTGCGATAGGAATAACTGTTAAATGATATCCATAGTCATGTCTACAGATTACGCATTGTTGTTGGATATTATATTACATGTTAACGTTATAACTGCATTACGTTTATGTGTAGGTAGGCTTAGGCATTTTTGTACCTATACGTCAGCTAAAAAAAAAACGTAATTCAATGCCTGTTGGTACCGTATTGTAACTGTGATTGTGACTGTACTTGGTCCCGTATTATGACCGTGACTGTACATTCTCCAACGCGCCAGTTTGAAAAATCGAGTCGTGAAATTGTTGATTTTCACTCTTCTAACTTCTGTTACATTAATAATCAGTTCGTGGGCGAGGAGATCGTATATGCAACATTCGCGTCGCACTAGTTGCACGAAACACGGTGTTGCAATGTTTATGACGAGTGGTGTACAGCCACTATATAGTGGACGCCACTCTTAGTCGGAACCAAACCGGAAGCGACTTGATGGGGTGGGTTGGGTTTGTCTACGTGGTTATTGGTCGTAAGGGCTACTTTTGTGCGCTGCACGTGGTCACGGCGGTCCGCGAAGGGTCGCGAGGGGTAAGGGGCACTACAGTGGAGTTCCGCGGGAGTTTACACCAACCTTTTAGGTAGATTTCTTGTCACACCCCTAGAGCAAAATCCAGTCGATTAATTATCTCCATTCAAACTCGAGCAAAGGACGAGGAATTCAGATGACTGAATATACTCATCACATTCTTCAAGACGATGATGTACGATCGTTCTAGGCTAGGAAAACAAGAAATCCCGGGGAAGCTTATCTTTCAACGTATCTATGGGTGTCCAAAACGGGGAAAAATAGTGTGGCCATGGTGTAAACTCACGCGGAACTCTACTGTATACCTGACCAGCCAATGAGGATTCTCGCAAAGCTGTGTTGCCGCATCTCCCTGGTCAGTACGGGTGAGGGGAGGGGGGCGATGCACCGTAACGCACGCGTCTCTTCAAGGAAGGTGGGGGGGTGGATGGGTGGAAGGGTGGATCGGGCAACACTGAGGACAGTTTTCAAGTCGCGCGCGTTGAATTGATGCTCCGTCTTCAGCGTCCGGTTTGGTTCCGACTAAAAGTGGCGGCTACTATAGCTCGACAGGTATACTGGCGACGCCGTAAGAAGCAAGGTGTCCCCTAAAATTCTTAGAAGAGACGGTCGCTCCACACGGTCTATTTCAACGGCATTCAACTCGAGATTGCCCGCTAGCTGCATTGTTATTGTCCACTGTATTGACTGCACCGACCGTGAATGTTATGCGACCCCACCACGTCTGACAACATGCGGACGATATTATCACTACAATACTTGAGGCAGGAGAACGGGATGCAACTAGATTTAGGTTGGTAGTTGTCACACGCGTCACTTCACTATTACATGATCTGTGACGACAACACCTTGCAAGTTAAGGCTAGTCTACGTAAATGATTAAGAACTAAGAATTTGTGATTTGTTATTTAGGTTGGTGGTACACACAAAACTTTAGAATTAAAGACTTCGGACGAAGATGAGACACTTTGCAATGATAGTATCTTTGCCTTTGGAGCTCTTTGACGAATCCGCAGCCATCTTTATCCATTTATTTGTAGGTTATGAATTTGTTTAGTAGTACTTGTCTTGACCCTGGTGGTCTACTGAACTAAAGAACCTCATTTGAGTCCGTTTTTTCACTTGTGAATTAAGGATTTGTTATACTTGAGTTAAAAGTTGGTCAACTCTGTTGGTCACAAGTAACGAGTGACAAGTCTTTAATTCTTATGTGAACGCATTTATGTGTTTTGTATATTTCAACTTTGTAAATCGCAAGTTGTAAGTTCTTAAAAATCTACGTAGACCAGCCTTCGCGACGCGACTAGTGGCTCCGAGCCGTTGCACCGAGCGTACCTTTGGAGCGCACCGCCCCCTACTATGTGACTGCACTGGATGCAGAACCAGAGAGTGAAACGTGACAGACACGTTCTCCTTTCTTTCGAAACAAGTCTTGCCTTGATCCACCGCCCACTACAATACTTGCATTTACATTCACATTCTGATCCGCAAGGCGCTGGGATTTAGTGAACAATCATAATATTAACAGTTTCTTACGGTCGGTTTACAAGATTTATGGTTTAAGGTTTAACAAAATCAAATCATGGACTTAGACCCTACAACTATCTGGATGTGCAACATGGTTGGAATACGCGTCTGCGATTCTCATTTCCGGTTGTTGGCATTCTCGGACATTTTAGCCCCTATCGCTAAGCAATTACACATCAACAGTCACAACAACAATGTGAACAATATCAAAATCCGAAACTTAAGGACTAAAATGGCTGCCCACCAGGCACCACCTTCTTTCGGGACTATTTAATTGGTACATTGATGTGTTAGCTGATTCAGGTCCAGTAACGAAGTTACCATTCATTATAAGTCCATGCTCAAATCAAGCTAAAAACATTGGTTGGAATTCATAGTCGGCCCCTACATTGTTGCTATGGATTTGTTTTGTTTATGGGAAATTACATGGAAACAACTGTTACCTTGGTAACAATGGGTGCCCCTAGGTGTAGGGACCGACTATGAATTCCTATGATTCAAAACCATAGCAACGTTCGCTCTTATACCAAAAATTCTAGCCCAGCCAATGAGAGGCGACGTTTTATAAATCCGGCCAATGGTAGCGATCCTAAGTAAAACAGTTAGGAAAATAAAACCTTAAACTTTAAATCTAAAATAAGTGTGTAAACCGAACTTTAACTAGCAATTATTACTATATAGTTCTCTAACAACAACTTCGGTAATGCTTACGTCATCAATCGATGACGTGTTTACGGTCTTGGCCAACCCGAGCAGGTATTTGAATTAGCCACGGCCGCTGGTTGGCTGCCGCTCACCCACCCGTGACGGAAGCATTACCGAAGATGTTGTACGACGACTATACTAACAAGGAAACGCTGTGTGTGACGCGTTGATAAGCGAGCGCGTTCCACGTCCACTCCGTCAAAAATTGACTATAATAATTATGGCTATCTCCCATTTTGCCGCCGTTTTGTTTCAGAAAAATATTTTTCAGTAACTGTGGTGGTGTGCAACTTTGTAACTATATTCGAACGATTTCGCCACAAAACGATCCATGGCGTTCAATCCACGTCGGAGCTCATGTGATGATCCAAATTTCAACTAGATCGGACTCTCCGTTCGACCTTCATCGTGCGATATAAAAAAAGCTAAATTAATTGCCATAAAAGTAATATTGAGACGCTGAAATACGGTATTTACTAAATAAGGGACCGAATTTTGACAATATAAAGACGAAGTTCACGTTAAAATGAAACCGTTTCCACGGACCGCTACTAATAAGCTATCCGACCTTTGAGTCAATAACAACGAGACTTTGACGTCGCCGGACTAATATTGTGTCAACTGACATAACAGTAGACCAACGGAATGTCAAACATTTACACTTTACAGTCAAATAACTCGTTCGCAGGGACGAATAGCGTGCAGTGCTGGCATGCCCAACGCAATAATTAAGAGAAGCTAGATTCATTTTATTATTTGTGGTTGGTATAGGGAGTATTCACGTGACGTCACATCGGCCTTATTGGAAGCCACTTATAGTACTATTTCAAGTTTCATTTAGCTGTCAATAGAAAACAAATAATATTGTTTACGGGGAAATATGACAAGTTTGAACACGTATATCCCCCGATAAAGTGTATACGAAAATGATTCATGTATGCTTTTGTAAACGATTAAAAGAGTAATCGAGACAAAAGGGTTTGGTTTTGTTGATTTTAAGTAATAATAGCACACCAAAGTTATAGAACAGTTGAATTTGCATCAAACGCCAGCTGAAACATAGTAACAATGAACTACCAATCACATGACATTGTGGCCTCCAATGTGGCCACCATGCGCAATACGTGAATACACCCTATTGGGATGGTGGTTCATCCTACAAAGTTGGACAATCAAGTATCCTCATGCTTATACGACATAGCAGACTCCATTATAGTCGTCGTAAAACATCTTCGGTAATGCTTCCGTCACGGGTGAGTGAGCGGCAGCCAACCAGCGACCGTGGCTAATTCAGATACCTGCTCGGGTTGTCCGATACCGATTGATGACGAAAGCATTACCGAAGTTGTTGTACGACGACTTTAGTCCCACCGAAAGTATTCGCATATCGATATCAGGTCATATTCTACTGCCTGCCCCTTTCAACCACGCCAATCGAAAGAAAATCAACATATATACCTGGCGTTCTTTCACACATTGACGGTTCGGCTTAGGCGAGTGCACAGGCGGTTTGGCCACACCCACCGTTACAGGTAACCAACGGAAGGTCTTAAATTATCCCCAATAGACATGTTTAGATTAGATGGTAGGAGTTAGCGAAGTAGAAAATTATGTTGTTACCTTGGACTCGGCTGTGTCGTAAGCATCAGAATACTTTCGTTGGGGCAACTATATGACTGAAGGTTTAGGTGAACACATATCCGGTGAATATCAGGTAGACTTTACCCATCTCGTGTTACCGACAGGAACAAGGAAAGGCGCGTTTCTCTCTCTCTCTCTATTGACAGGAAATCTCTCTAGAACACCTTCAACTGTGAAATGTGATGCTTTTCCGGTTCACTGGAAAGGCTTCGGACGGTTCCTGTCTACCGCGGGGCTGGGTTTAGTAATAGCGTTGAGTGAGTAATATAGGGTAGATGCGCAACGCAATCGGTCGTTTGTCTACCGCCTTATGCTGCCCAACATACTTTAGTCGGGTAGTAGAAGTTCGCCAAGCGACGTGATGACGGAGTTTTCGGCTGTCTTCGTATATCTTCGGTCAAGTAGCCGACCAATCAGGCTTGGCCACCGCGTCGCTTGGAGAACTTCTACTACCCGACTAAAGTATGTCGGGCAGTAAAAGGCGGTAGACAAACTGCCGATGGCGTGGGGCCTCTACCCTATATTACTCACTCAACGGTAGTGGTAGCGCCAATAAAATCCATTGAGTGTGGATTAATTACGATAATTAGCTATACGTTTTCTATCGTTTTAGATTTTAGGTGCTATATCGGTGTAAAAGCATTTTTTAAAACGCTATAACTATACAAAACTAATAAGGGGTGTTCCCATTGCAATTGAGATTTAGTTAAAAATTGAATTCTTGTTACAATTGAATTT
The DNA here is from genome assembly GCA_945910005.1 of Isoperla grammatica. NCBI lineage: Eukaryota > Metazoa > Arthropoda > Insecta > Plecoptera > Perlodidae > Isoperla > Isoperla grammatica. The sequence continues at coordinate 30,764,345 of OX246747.1, forward strand.
ATTTTAAATATATCTGCACAGATTTTTCTTTTCCATAAGAAGTACAAGAAACTCCCTCATATTCAAGGTATTGGTGAACAGAAAAAATTATACTAAAAAATGCTAAATTTAGAGAAATTAATTCTTAAAAAACGTACCTCTAATGATAATTAATATAGTATCATATTATCGCATTTTATCCAAAAATAATAAATTAAGCATATATTTTGTTTCGTTATCTGTAGACCCTGGTCCCTGATAATATCTATCTTAGGTATCTTCTCACAATTTCGATTTTAAAAGCTGCTTTAAAGATCTGAACAGAAACACTTTAAATTCTCACGACCTGCTCCCGCAGACTCTTGTAAAACCAATTACGAGCGGGATTCGAACCAGGGTCCGAGCGAGCAAAGACTTACACGCGCATTCCATTGCCTTGAAGAAGCAGCCTAGGGTCGCTCCGAAACGCTGACAACGACATAAAAACGAATGTTGAAATAAAACACAAACAAAAACGCAACCGTTGTGGCTGTGTAAACAGGTGCAGCAATAAATACACACATTGCACAAGGTAACGGTTTTACGTCGTGTCATACAACATGCAATGCAACCCAAACATTGGAATACAAGTTCTATTTTATTTATTTGAATTAAAACTACGTTGCTTTTCAGTGGCGTGCAGACCTGTCAAATTTAGGGGGCCAGGCACCGATTTCTTTCGAAATGGGGACTGGGGTGTGGGACCCCACCCCCCATAATATAACTTATAATGATACCATTTCTAAAATTAATACATATGAGTATATAATATTTGTTACTAAAAGCAATGTATTATACTAGTACCTGGGTAGTTCAGCAAATCATCCCGACATTTACAGAAGGTTCTGCACGCCACTGTTGCTTTTAAACAAAATTTAATTTAATTCAATTTTTTTTAAATTACAAAAAAAATGTCTACCCATTCTGCAGAACGGAGGATTTATGAAGGTTAAAATGTTTAATATGTGCAAAAATGTAAACCAAAATAATATGTCATTATCTAGAGAGAATTGAGTGTTCTTTCTTATTGTTACCTTTTTATCTCTATGATTGTTTTACTTTATAGTTTTACAATATAATGCTTCTTTGTTCAAATAACCCGATATGGCATTGCTCCTTCTATTGCACCGTACTCAAAGGTATTACTAAAGCGTCAGCTTACCTCGATCGTCTCTTGTCTTTTGGATCCAACGTCCCTCTGCAGTTGATAATATCCTGGAAACAAAAGTATCGTGTTATAGACAGAACATAAAGTTGTCCCAACGAAAGTATTCTGATGCTTACGACACAGCCGAGTCCAAGGTGACAACTTAATTTTGTACTTCGCTAATTCCTACCATCTGATTTAAACATGTCCATTGGGGATAATTTAAGACAATGGTTACGGTGGTTACCTGTAACGGTGGGTGTGGCCAAACCGCCTGTGCTAAGCTAACCATGCATTTACGAATGTGTGAAAGAACGCCAGGTATAGATGGACCAACACCACATCTCCCTTGGCCAAAACGGGCGAGTCAAAGTCGACTGGAATGCAGGTGATAGCGCATAAACGCGTGCTCCTCGCGTTCGGCGCGTGAACGGTAGCGGCAAAACATGGCTTCACTTACATTGCATTATTTCCGAAACTATTAAATCTAGAGCAATACTATAAGCGGCACAATAAAGATGACAGTTATACCTTGACGACGATAGTTTTATATTTGTGACAGGTTTATTGTAAACCATACAAATTGCGATCGTAAAAAACGTAGAAATCATCGAAAGATTTCCACTAACATTGCTCTGCTTTAATGGCATTATTTTATTAACTATTAATGTTTGACAAATATAAGCAACATCATCGTGTAGAGGAAGGTTAGACAAAAGTATTTATGTGATTCAATGTTTGATGCGCGTATTGGTTATCTTGAAACCACGAGTTGAATATTGGCTGAACGTAGTTTTGCCGTAGCCTGCTGGCTACGGCCGGCCGTATAGCTCTGCCGTAAGCGCGCAGGAGAGATGTGTTCCCGACCACTGCCGATAGCAACTGACACCTGCAAGCTGCACTTCACTACCGGCCGACCCTAAAAAACGCGCAAGCTTTCGCGCGCGGAGATGTGCTCGTGGTAAATCTATATCTGTTGATTTTCTTCCAATTGGCGCGGTTGAAAGGGGCAGGAGGCAGTAGCTATCAGTATGACTTAGTAATTTAATGAAATTAAAATCACAGTCATACTGATTATCACGTTAAATACATTTATCATTCAGTTTGTAGGGCTTAACAAACCACATATTACTCAGATTTTCGATTTCGTGATGCATTCTTGAGATATAATCAAAACATGACAATTTGTAGCTGTTTTTGACGTCAATGTACCCATCGCTCTTAAAGTCGCGTTCACATAAATGACTATTGACTATTGACTACAACCCCACCGTGATTATTTCTTAGTCAAGCCACACAACTAACAAGACTCCTTTCATTGGCTGCGAGCGAGAGTTCTGCGCGCTGATTGGCTGTGACTAAGACTTGACCAAAGAATTGAGATATTTTCAATTCGTTAGTCAATAGTCAATAGTCAAAAGTCAAAAGTCAAAGTCAAAGTCAAAAGTAAAGTTGTGTGAACGTCAGCACGTATCGCCTATGGTTCAATTCGCTTAATCAATAGTCAATAGTCAATAGTCATTTATGTGAACCGGCTCTAAGTGTTTTCCTTATGGAGAGAATCACTCATGTAAACAACCTACCTAGACCAGGCAGCAATGATACCACCATACGGACCGGTTCTAGTCTAGACAAGTGAGTGAATATCAAGCAAGCAGTGCCAACGTCCCGTGGACTATTACCAAGAAGAGAAGTGCAGACAAGAGGCCTAGAGTTCAATCCTATCCTAGGGTATTGTCTTCTACAGCTAGACGGTCAATGGTTCTTGTGTTCTACTAAAGTTGCTCCTACCTAAGTTATCTCATGCTTACATTGCCCAGTTCAATGATACAGGTCTCTCACAGCAAGAAGAAAGATAGTATATCAGGACTGCCCACATTTAGTTTCCAACTTAACAAGCGCGAATCACTAACGTTTTTCCCCATTATCTAGTAAAATTTGGTTGCGTTAAGTTTTTTGACGGAAACCTGCTTGCACGTTTTCTTGTACTTTATTGTCAAAAAACTTACCGCAACCAAATTTTACTAGATAAGCGGGAAAAACGTTAGTGATTCGCGCTTGTTAAGTTGGAAACTAATTGTGGGTGGTTCTGACTCACCTGACACTATCTTACTTCTTGGTGTGTGAAATCTTTATAGTACCAAGTACCAACTTAAGTTTCTAATTCTCTGGTTCCAAGACCCGCCTGTGTCCGGGGTAGAATAAACCCAGAGTGACTCTGCTAGTCGTAAGAGGTGACGAAATTAAGGAGACCTGTCCCTTTACCCCCACAGTCCCACTTGAAGATGACTCCTCCCACTTGGCCCTGCCCTCCCTTGCTGGACCCCCTTTATGACGACCCCCGCGATGGATGTGCAATGGATCTGATTCGGACATGTGGCGGTTTTTCATCTTCATATTTCACTCACTCATTGTCTCGATTAGCCAAGTTGTAAAAATATGGGATGTAAAACCAAATATCCTCATCACCTAGTTCCAAGCAGGTCCATTAGGGATAATTTACACCTTACGTTGGTTGCCAGGAAATAATATGGCGTGTGAATTTATATATTTTATTTTATTTATTTAACACAATAACGCGACTCCCAATATAGGGAACTTGCAACTGACGTCACAGCTGAACTACAACAATGTAACAAATGAATCGAACTGATGGACAAATAACGAGCTGTCAAAATATAATAAAATTGCAACATTATGAAGAAAACGAGGTATGGCGATAGTAACTGCTCACCAGTTAAAACGTTTAATGATGGGCAACCAAGTTGTGAAAGTTTTGTATGTTTCTTGATTGTTTTAAAGATTTGTTTTCAAAATCAGAATATTTTCTTGTTTTACAGCTTGTTGTTTGTCCATCGATTCATTTTATTTGTTTCGTTGTTGTAAAAGCAAGCTTGCAAGAAGCCTATTCATAGGCTATAAACAAAATGCAAAGTTTATAGAATTAATTATTATAGACTATACAATTAGTATCTGCAATGATTACAACAATTAGTTTGTACAATGTATTGTAATTATCCTAGTCTTGTTAACGATTGGAATTAATTTAATCGTTGATTCAATGTAAACTATTGTGAAAATAGCAAGTTCCCTTGATAAATGATTACTTCATGTGTCTATTGTTGTTACGAATGGAGGAAAAGCCACCATGCGAGTAAGGTTGCAGTTATCCGGCCGCCTACCGAGAAGTAGCAACAGGTAATGCACAGATATAAACATGACTGCATTTATACTCGGTCAACTTCTCTCCGACATGTTTTCCTGACGGAGTTGTCTAGTTCTTGTGGGACGATCGACTTGCCACGTCACCACTGAATGAACAGACCTGGGTCAATTACATTTATTATTACTTCAGCTAAAATGTAAAAAAATTACTATGTGCAGTAACTTTCCGAAATTTTAATTACGTTACGTTACTGTTAATGGAAAAAAGGAATAAAATTACATTGAAAATTAAAATCTGTCTTCTTTTGATTTTCCGTTGTCACAAGAATAGTGGAGGAAATTTCAATAAGTCTTTTAAAAAAGAGTGATGGTAATTGAAGCTCTGTTTTGGTGGAGTCAGACATGTATTAATTTAATATCATGTTTTATTTGATGACTAAAAAAAAAAATGTTCGACACAAATTAACTGCTCGAAAACTGTGAGAACTAAGCTTTTATAATTGTATTTTTCAAATGACATTCAATATAATTATAAACTTTCGAATGATGTGGGACTACATATTATGCTAATTCTAGGATACTAAAGTGATTGCGTTTAATATCATTAATAGTCAATTATATATGATCCAAAAGTAATACATTTTTATCCATTTTGGGATTGTCTGTAAATCTGTATCTGACACCATCAAGCAACGCATAACTCCAAAAATTCTTATTGAATGTAATTTCAAAAATACAAACCAAAAACCAATTCAATTCTCACGCTTTTCAACTCACTCACATCGAACAATTTTTACAACAACAAAAAAAAACACTCAAAAACGGTAAATTCGCAGCAGAGTCTGAATATACGGGGACTCCCCTCCCCCCCCCCCCCCTTCTGTATTCGCCGCTGAGTGAATTCAACCACATACTATCGTATCACAATAATATTGGGTATTCGCCGCCGTCTCGAATCAATGTTATTCGTGGTGGCAGTTGTCTCACTCACTCTAACTCACTCTAACTCACTCAAATTACTGTCTCACTCACTCTCACGCGGCGCCCCGGGCCAAGAAGCTGCGAGCTACCTTTATACCTCATCAGTGAACCAGATCCACCATAGAAACGTGTTTCTTGTGTTTAGTACATGTCTGGACGTTGAGACGAGGAGAGAGAGAGAAAGAGAAAGAGAAAGAGAAAGAGAGAGAGAGAGAGAGAGAGAGAGAGAGAGAGAGAGAGAGTTTATAATACGGAAACTTCATTTCATTACATGTCAGTTTATTGCAGATATTTCTAATAGATGACAAAATGTAAAATCAAGCACATTATAGCATATTATACCCTGTGGGTAAATATGTAAAACAACTGAAAAAGGATAAACTTATTATGAAGAACTATCTCCAGAAGATCATAAAGATATCTATCGATAACAACGAACATACTAGATAAATATAATAATTTCTGAATTCGTTCCGTGAACTTTAAGTCGGCATTTTGTCTACAAACCTCTCAGGTATAAATAATTATGAAAACAACTGCATATATGTAGCACCATGCAGTACTCCTATCTCTACCGCACGGACAGGCATAGATATACCCTGGGTCAATTCTACCCTGGGCCCAGCAATAGACCTTTATCAGAATTGATCAAGGACCCTTAAGTAGAACTAATCACGACCCTGTTAATCTTCAATGAAACAACGCAGAAAAGTGAAAAATGCACCTTGACATAACATTTGAAAACTAGTTGTTATTGTTGAGCACTGTTGTCATTAATCTATCAAGAACCCTTAGATAGAAAGAGTAATTACGAACCTCTAGATCAATTCTGAAAATCGTCTATTGAGTGAAACAGGTAGAAACAAATTGATGATTTTCAGAATTGATCTAGAGGGTCGTAATTTCTTCTATCTATCTAAGGGTCTTTGATAATTATGTTAAGGTGCATTTTTTCATTATTGTGCATTTTTGTCATTGAAGATTTAGAGGGTCGTGATTAGCTGTTAAATCTTAGTGTCCTACTCCTAGATCAATTCTGCAAACGGTCTATTGTTCCTTCTAATACGGTATTGTTTTAGTTGCCGCCATTAAAGTGCTGCTCTAAGGGATCAAGAATGCCTTGCTAGGATTTTTCGTGTCATATAGTTGGCCGTGTTATCTTTACCAACAATATTAAACAATACTGGTAACAATGGTAGGCGCCTTCTATATAGTGTGGAATTAATTTGCAGCAGACCTTCAATGGCGTCAAATTTCAAGATGTCAGCGCCCACAACCTTCCTCTAAAACAAGCGTATACCGATAGTTTCCCGAGTATCCAAATCAATCAATGACCGACTAGAAGAATGAACTATACAGCCAACCTAGGCTACAATATTGCAACACTGAGTGGGCGATTCAGCATTTCAAATGCCAAGTGTAAACCACCATTTCATGTCGTCATCTCATTTAGCAGCGTATTGTCGAGCTGTGTTGCGTGATATTGCTGAATAGACAAAGAACTCGAATGGAAAGAGATCAACGACCACAACACTCTGCATCTTTTCATTCTCTTTGTTGAGAGAGACGGGCCTATATAGTTATGGAGGTGGTTCCCGTTTAAATAGCATGTTAAAGGTCGGTTTATACTTTTTTCTAAGATTCAAGATGGCTGGAATACTGTCATCCTCTACACCTAGGGGCACCCGTTGTTGCCAGACAGACAACCGTTATATCCCTTAACAGGGAAGGATACCTCTACGTCAAAAACCGTACACAATTATTTCCGTTTTTAAATTATATCTCAAGAATGGAGTTAAAAATCGAAAATCTGAATCAACAGCGCACTGTGTTTTGGTAAACCCTAGATACTGAATGCTCTAAATTGTGTCTTACATTATAATCAGTATGGTTTTTATTTCTAATTTATTTTATTACTAATTATCAATTTAAAAATCAAAATAACTACGCTAATGGTTATAATATTTTATTCAGTCTGTACTACAGACTCGAAAATCTGAGTCAACTGCGCACTGTGCTTTGGTAGGCCCTACAGACTCTGTAGGGCCTACCAAAGCACAGTGCGCAGTTGACTCAGATTTTCGATTTTGTGTTGCAATCTTGAGATATAATTAAAAAATTAATATTTTCTGTGGTTTTTGACGTAGAGGTACCCTTTGCTCTTAAAGAAAACAAATCTATTGCAACAGCGGGCGCCCCTACAGCCTACAGGTAGGGGACGACCATGAATACGGACCTAAATAATTTGTTCCTAGATACATATTTTCTTAAATGTTTTACTTAGGATCGCTACCATTGGCCGTATTTATAAAAGGTCGCTTCTCATTGGCTGGACTGAGAATTTCAGGGATAAGAGCTAACAAGTTGCTAAGGTTTCCTTAGCTCTTAAAATCTTAGGAAGCTATGTGAACGTCATGCTACCGACTTTACTCAAATTAATTGTTAATATTAAAAAAGTGTGTAAATCGACCCCTAAGGAGAATATGATACTACTCGTGGTAAAGGAAGGGGGGGGGGGGAGAGTTTAAGGTGTTTTCCCTGCACAAAATATATTGTGAAAATTTGTTTATTTCTGGTCTTCTCACGTCGATGCTTACTGACAATGGACAACGATTTGAAATTCCGTCATAGCAACGAAGTAACGGATTGTATAAATGTCCCCCACAGAATATCAGTTCTTGTAACTGAATGGATATACTATAAATAAATACAGATGTATTTATCATATTTGGTTTCTATTATTTTTACAGCCACCCCAACACCCCCTCATAGTGTCACGTGCCAGGACTCACCGCCTTGAGAGCAATCGACCGTGCGATCGCCTTGTGCGATATAGGTTAAGGCGGTGCCAATTGTCAACCTCTCTCTAGGGGCCTCATTCCAGTACATTTGCGAACTTAACTCCGATGTTAGTCAATAGCCAATCAGGAGTCAGCAATTGAGACGCCGATCGAAGGAAGACATTGTTGAAAAAACGAGACAAAATAAAAACAATAACAAACAAAAACAGTCCAATAACCTCAAAACGTCCACAAAATACTCAATAAAACTAAATATTTACATATGTAGGACCTATATAATGTACTATAAATAGTAAATACACAAAATTGTTTATGAACTTCAATAAACACATAAAGTAACGTATCCAAGAAATAGGATATTGTCAATAAAGAATTGAAATGTGACATTTTGTGAAACTATACACACGGGCATTGACAAAATGGCGGCATTTCCAAGTATTGTTGAGATAACTATCAGACAAGGTCATATTTGCCTCTGAATTATGCAGGGAAGCCTGTGTAGGAGTCCTTTGTCATTTTAACTGGGGTTATTTAAGGAGAGTTCAATAAATGTACAGGAATGAGGCCCTACGAGGGAGGAGGGGAAGTCCGGTTCTCAGTAACCGCTACCCAGACACCCCTTCGAATGTCACGTGACAGGGCTCACCGCCTTGAGAGCAATCTACCGTGCGATCGCCTTGTGCGATATAGGAAGGCGGTGCCGCGACCGGAACACGCCTAGTTTCTATATTATATAGACCAAGGCCACGTCTAGACGTTCTCTCCAATAATGTGTTATGCCCAAAATATTATATACCGATTAGATTTATAAGGTGGTGATCCTATACGTGACCGTATGATTGGATATAGGGTAATAATAGAGAACAGTAATATACCATTTCAAAAACTATCTAGGACCCTTTGTATGAGTATCATCATGGTCTTCTAAATCTTCAAGAACAACAATACACAACAATTAAAACACAGTTTTCAAATGTTACATCAAGGTTCATTAATGCACACAAGATCATCATCTACTAACCTTGATTTTATGTTTTTAATTTTTGTGCATTGTCGCTTATAAAGATTTAGAGGACCGTGATGATACTCATACAAAGGGTCCTAGATACTTTTCTAAATGGTCTATTGTAACTGGACTATTTTCAAACCCATCCAAAGTTCAAACATTATCAACATCCGCCATAATGACAATGTCTGAGTGAGTTTGCGGGGTGTAGCCGGTGAGCTTAATGAATGTTTCATATTTTGTTCCCCTTATCTTTTGACATTGATAATACATTCTTGTGTTTCTTTCTACAATTTCGATTTGAGAAGTTGTTTCAGATGTAGAAACAGAAAGCCTCACGATGGCTCCGTCGAATATGAGTTCTCCTATTCGATCGTGCTCAGATGTGCTCCCTTCCTCCAGTCAACACCCGACGACATGACCTAGCTATCGAGTACGTCGTTGAACAACAAACAATCAATAATCAACGGGCCTCTAAATCTTTATGTACTTTGTAAAATAAACAATAATTAAAAATGTAAACTCAAGGGTAGTAGCCTGCACAGGGACTGCTACCTTATCGTGGTGGGCAGGTTTGTGCGCTTTGATGATTCCTAGAGCTATGCCGGCGGAAGCGTATGCTTCTGGTAGGGCCACCCTAGCCGGACAGGTCGAGGAGGAGAAGTCAGACGAAATGCAGTCTACATCCTCCCCACTCCCTTTCCCCCCCCCCCCCCTTCCTCTATCCTCCCCGTTCTCCCACTTGCCCCTTTCCTCCAAACACCCCCCTATTTCATCTTCATATTTCACCCACTCATCGTCACGATTAGCCACGTTGCAAAAATATGAGACGTTAAGCCCAAATATCTATCCATCTCAAGGTTAGTAGATGATTTGATTACTTGTTTTTAACGACGTACTCGACAACTATGATCATTCGACGTCGGGGAGTGATTGAAGGAAAGGGACAGGTAGGACGTAAAGGGGGACTGCATTTCGCATGGCTTCTCCACCTCGACCTGTCCGGCTAAGGTAGCCCTACCAGAAGCATACAGTTAAGTGGAAAATTAAGTTGGTTGCATTGTATTTCAATCGTAAGCATGAACAATGAACACTCATAATCATGTGACCATGTCATATATATATATATATATATCGTTTCGATCATATATAGTTTGGCCAATATCGATTATTGGGAACCCCAGAGTTACTGACCCACACAGATCTGTACCAATTCTAACGGACCAAGTCGAACAGTCTGGCATTGAAAACGAGGACTAACCCATTAACTTTCTTCCGCGGCGGCTCTAGAGCAACTCCCAATGTATAATTCGTCAGCGAATCGGTGAAATTGAACCGTGATAAAGTACTACCTATAGCCTACCTGCCTGATACATATTTACTGATTGTGGTCGGTTGGGTCTTTCTCTTCGGGCCTCTATCTAAGTGTTCGTCTGCAACATTCACTCAGTTGAACCTGTTGTTGTGACGTCAACATTCACTCAGTTGAACCTGTTGTTGTGACGTCAACATTCACTCAGTTGAACCTGTTGTTGTGACGTCAACACTCACTCAGTTGAACCTGTTGTTGTGATGTCAACACTCACTCAGTTGAACCTGTTGTTGTGACGTCAACACTCACTCAGTTGAACCTGTTGTTGTGACGTCAACACTCACTCAGTTGAACCTGTTGTTGTGATGTCAACACTCACTCAGTTGAACCTGTTGTTGTGACGTCAACACTCACTCAGTTGAACCTGTTGTTGTGACGTCAACATTCACTCAGTTGAACCTGTTGTTGTGACGTCAACATTCACTCAGTTGAACCTGTTGTTGTGACGTCAACATTCACTCAGTTGAACCTGTTGTTGTGACGTCAACATTCACTCAGTTGAACCTGTTGTTGTGACGTCATGATTAGAATGATGACAAACTAGTGGTCAGTTATCACTGACACCTGCAGCTTTACTATATTATTGATAACCTGTAGTTTGTCCGGTCGAAGTTTACCCTCCATCCTTGTGTTGACCGATTACCACAAAGACCCTAAACTAAACTAAATTTGAAACTCCTAAACTGTCCTAAACTGTATGTTTGAAAGAGTATGCTATATTATGTAAAACTAAAAAAAAGAAGAGGCCTCTCGTACATATTTTGAATCATCCCTTTGCATATTCATCCTGCCCGGGACTGATATTTTTTTAGCTAAACGTGGTGAGCAGACAGGTGTGCGTGCTCGAGACGAAAGGCAGTCTACGTCCTCCTCTTTCCCTTTCCTCCCCGTTACATTTTACACTTCTACTGAGGGTGTGTTCCAACTTGATTTTCGCCTGCTAACCACTAACCACTAACCACTAACCTGCTACACACTAAACGCTAATAGCTTTGGGCACGCTACCTAGTATGCTTATACTAAGTTTATTGTTATTAATCATCTAATGTAAATAGATACGATAATAATACTTCCACTCACTGGTTGGGTATTTTCCTAACCTAAAAGTATCAGCTGTGATGGCTGGTATCAACCATCTTGGTTTAGTGGGTCAATTGGTGTCGTAGTGTACACTTTCGGCCACTACCCACTACCCACTAACCACTAGCCAAATTAGAAGCATTGGTCGCCTGCTTGTGACGTCACTTCCTTTCGATTAGTACAACTAAGCTTAGTCCACTACGAAAAACGTCAAGTTGGAACACACCCTTATTATCCCCTTTCCTTCCTCTAACCACCCCGCGACGTCACATATATATGATCTGCATAGTTGTCGAATACGACAACAAACAATCGAACTATCATCTAACCTCGAGTTCTACTGTTCATTTCTAACTGTTTTGTGTTGTATAAAGATTTAGACGACCATCATCAAAATCATTTATTATTTGTTGTTTAACGACGTACTCGACAGCTAGGTGGGTCATATGCCGTCGGGGAGTGATTGGAGGAAAGAGAAAAGTAGTTAAAACTCTCAAAATATTATTTCTGTTCTTAATTAAGTAATGTATAGTTAATTAATTAATTAATTACTGATATAAAAATCGCCCTAGACGGCATACGACCTATAGTTGTCGAGTACTTTGAAAAACAACAAATAATAGTGGTAAAAGTAAATTAGGACCTGCGTCCCTACCATATCAGTTAATCCATTAACAAAGTGACGTGCTTGGTCCTAGTAATACACAATACACATGCTTTCATGTTTGTTTGTTTGTTTAGTTTGCAACAATGACGACGCCCCAAGTGTGAGATTGGGAGAATGGAATCTCTTTCTTTCACTGTTGTGTTTACGATGTGATCTGTTCACATGACAATCAACATCTCTTCTCTTCTCGTGAATTCGTCTGGCTAGAGAAAGGTGTTACTCTTAGTTAGAGGGGCGAGCCTTCTCTTCTTCTTCGCCCTGTCCAAGGATGCTACCTTATCGTTGTGGGCAGGTTTGTGTGCTTTGGTGATCTCGAGAGCTATGCCGGCGGAAGCGTATGCTTCTGGTAGGACCACCCTAGCCGGACAGGTCGAGGTGGAGAAGTCAGAAAAAATGCAGTCTACAACCTCCCCACTCCCTTTTCCTCCCACTTCCCCTATCCTCTCCGCCCTCCTACTTGCCCTTGCCCCTTTCCTCCAAACAGCCCCCTATTTCATCTTCATATTTCACCCACTCATCGTCTCGACTAGCCAAGTTGCAAAAATATGAGACAACCCCAAATATCTATCTATCTGTCTATCTTCTTCTTCCTTATTTTTTTTGGTCTTGGATTCTGTGTCCATATCAAACAATTTCTGTTCTTGGCTTAAGAGAGTGATGATTGATGAATGCCAATGAGGAAGGGAGGAGGGGAAGCCTTGTACCGGCACGTAGCCTACTCCTGTCGAAAAGTACCAAAGGGACCATCGGCTTTACGTCCCATCCGAAAGGACGGTGTAACTTTGACCAGTCATACAGCAGGTGCCTGCAATAACCTGGACTGCCGAGCAGTTGACGAGAAGAACGAAGCTGTTACACAAGCTTTCAAATCCTCCAATCTGCTCTAACCAACAGTAACTAGTGTTTCAGAGGAGAGTGGTCAAGTCATCATAAGGGTGTTATCGTCATTTGCGAAAAATTACAGAACTGTTATCTGTGCGTCCGTCAAAACCTCACATAAACATGCCAGAAAGAGGCGTGGCTTAGTGTCCACCTGAACCTAAAGACCCGGTCTTAAACCCGGGGCCTCCACGAAACACGTCCAGCGATTAGTGTTTACGATCGATCGACACGACAACAAGACCGGCTGACCGGAAGTCGATAGATAGATCGATTGATTGTAGTAGTTGGTAGATCGCAGCATCGCAGGCGTGACGGAATGTTGGACACGCTGCTGAGACGAGGTGGCGCGGACGGGACCACACTGCTATGCTCAGACGAGGCAAATGCACAATCAACTGCCAAGTTTGTTGCCATGGAATTGTTTTATCAAGAGCGAAGGATACCTCTACATCAAAAACCGCAGAAAATTTCCATTTTTTATCTATATCTCAAGATGGAAACACAAAATCGAAAATCTGAGTAATCATGGCGTTGTAGTTTGGTAAGCCGAACAGCCTGAATGATAAATGTATCTAACATTATAATCAGTATGACTGTGATTATTTCATTAGTAATTTAATGAAAATATAAAAAATCACAGTCATACTGATTATAATGTTAAATACATTTATCGTTCAGTCTGTAGGGCTTATCAAAACACAGCGCTATGATTACTCAGATTTTCGATTTTGTGTTTCAATCTTGAGATATAGGTAATTAAGAAAATGAAAATTTTCTACGGTTTTTGACGTAAAGATATCCTTTCAATTTCAGCAGCGCCATTGTTTCATCTAGCAATACCGACACTTCATTGTTTAAAGATTGCAAATATTTAATGTGTTGACACTTGGTTGTCATCTGATATCACCTGGCTTAACTTTCTCAGCCGTCCATGTTTTTGTGATTTACCATTTCAAATGTAATGCAGATTCCATGTTCGGTATTGTTTCGTATAGGGCGTGTACGGTTTAGCCCCGTTTGGGCGTAGCCTTGCTTCTAAATCTAATCTCGCTGGGTGTCTGTCTGTCTGTCTGTCTGTCTGTCTGTCTACAGTTCACCTGCCACAGCCGCCTCTACGCCCGGCTGGGGAAACAATCGATAAACAATTACATTAAGAAGGCGGCGATATCAAAATGTTGTGAAATTAATGTGCTATCTCAAAAAGCTTCACAGAATGTGGGATGGGATGGCGTATATAGTACAACAAATGTCCGCATTGCAGCGCTGCGAGCGTTCGCGGCCACTGAGGGTGTGTTCCAACTTGACGTTTTTCGTAGTGGACTAAGGCCCGGTTTCACCAACGCATTTCAATCGGAGATTAGCATTGATCGGTGCCATCACCAACTTTTCAAAAATAATTTATCTTTCATCCAGTGTAAATATTGTATATTGTTATATTTTAGAATTTAGTACTTAATAAGCGTCAGTTTTAGAGTAGATATAAAATAGTCAAACATTATTGCAGGTATTTACACTCGACAATGAAATATGTTCATAATTCATACAATGATTCATATTCTACAGTTTGCTACTTATTGTTACTTCGTCACAACGTTCATTTGTTCTTGTAAATAAACATAAAATCAAAACAAAGACTCGACAGAAAGATCGAATATCCATTGTTGTACTGATTTGAATACAGAGCATGGATTTCTTTTGAGATAATAAACTTCGGTCATGGCCTTCTGTATGCATTTTACGTAAGGATCCAATAATGCAAAACAAATGACTAAACACGTATCAGACATTTATTGCCAAACTAAAAGAACTTTTGTTGGTGACGTACTGATTACATTTTCTCGTTTTTCATGAAAATTGGTTTAAATACCAGTAATAGCAGCATGATATTATATAGCTACTCATAGCTGATACTAATTATCTTACTCAATTCTGGAATACAACCACATGCAATGTTTTCAATACACGCAAAATTATTTGTTTATGTAACGTTGGTGACGGCGCCGATCAAGCCAATCTCCGATTTAAATACTTTGGTGAAACCGGGCCTAAGCTTATTTATACTAATCGAAAGGAAGTGACGTCACAAGCAGGCGACCAATGCTTCTTATTTGGCTAGTGGTTAGTGGGTAGTGGGTAGTGGCCGAAAGTGTACACTACGACTAAACCAAGATGGTTGATACTAGCCATCACAGCTGATACTTTTAGGTTAGGAAAATACCCAAGCAGTGAGTGGAAGTATTATTATCGTATTTATTTACATTAGATGATTAATAACAATAAACTTTGTATTAGCATACTAGGTAGCGTGCCCAAAGCTGTTAGTGTGTAGCAGGTTAGTGGTTAGTGGTTAGCAGGCGAAAATCAAGTTGGAACACACCCTGAGCACTGCCTGCTTGCCTGCTAGAAGTTACTGAAAAGTGAAAACACATCCTCGAGGAGGCAGTGCACTATTTTAGAATAAGGGGGCTGTGACGACACAGGTCGAACAGTTTCATTGTTGTAATTTCTTTGATTGGCGCACATTCAATGCTTCTCTGAAAAAAAAAACACTGTGCAGTGACTATTTCTGCATTCGAATTATTAATTCTTATTGTTGAAAGTTGTAGTGTAGCCAACAATCCGGATTCAATAGAGCACTCAAAACTAACATAGATAGCGTTGCTAAGCAACCTCCTTTCAGCGCTATTGATGAATAATAACAATAAAACAACAATGAAAACTGACAGCCAAACCACTCTTTTTTAGAAGTTTATTTTCTTGCCACCAGAATGCATCTAGTGTATTTTGAGTGCTCTATGGCCAGAAAGCTAATTTCATTTATAATTTGTTGTGTAACGACGTACTCTACAACTAGGTCGTGGGGTGATTTGGGAAAAGAGACAAGGAGGACGTGGACTGCCGTTCGTCTGGCTTCTCCACCTCGACCTGTCTGGCTAGGGTGGCCCTACCAGAAGCACACGCTTCCGCCGGCATAGCTCTCTGGATCAACAAAGATCTCAAACCTGCCCACCATTATAAGGTAGCAAGCAGTCCCTGGGCAGGTCTTCATTTATGATTTTTGGAAGCAATAAGACACGTAGACTACAGTTGTTATGAACATGATGTGCAGGGCACATGCCCCCCCCCCCCCCCGCCCCCCTGGAATTTCAATTCAGGAAATAAATTTACTTAATTTACCAAAATTTTTTAATTTAGCGGCAGGTCCACGATGTGCTCATAACGATTAAACGAACCGTCTATGTTGAACATTCACAAGAAAAGAGTCAATGCACAATGCAAGTGTAATCGACCGATTTGCTATGGAGCCTCGTCAATTGCAATTAGCATTCAAAACATAAACTTGCCTTCTAATAAATACTGTTAATTTTACCACATCTATTACACATTATTTGTTTATTTATTTATTTATTATAACCTCCATGCCCCCCCTTGCGAAAAATCCTGCCGACGCCACTGATGATGTGGTTGTGTGTTGTAGTTTGTATACTGGTCAGAATAATAACCTATTTAAATGAAAGTTGACCACAAGCACGTATAGGTTCTCTCATCTTCTCTAGTATTGAAGCCAACTGGTTTGAGTAATTCTATAAGATACGTTATTGAGGCGGCAACTGGCAGAAAACAGATGCAAAGTATGTTGTAGACATTGTTGTGGGCAAGAGCTTGACTTTCTTTGCAATTTGTCTACACCTATTATATACCATCTAGTTACGTTTGCAGATGTTCAATTGTTCATTGCCGTTACTGTATCTAGAAAACGAAAGTAATTGCTAATTGAATTGAAAGAACTGAAAGCGGAAGGATAGTCACGCTGTGGAAACCACGTCAAACTAACGTTTTTTGTGTATAGGTACCTACCCAAGTTTCCTTCTTTCACAATGAATAGTGTGTTATACATATTGGCGGGATGGCGGCTATCTCTTCGATGTCATTCTACTGAAGTAAAGTAAGTTAAATTCTAAAGATGTTGTGTGTTCTAACGGATATTGTTGGTCTTCTAATAAAAACATCGGTATAGCCGGAGTATTCACGTAATGTGCATGGCAGCCACAATGGCATGTGATTGGAAGTTCATTGTTACTATATGTTTCAGCTGGCGTTTGATGCAAATATACAACTGTTCTCTAACTTTGGTTTGCCATTATCACTTAAAATCAACATAAACAAACTCTTTTGTTTCGATTACTCTTTTAATCGTTAACAAAAGAATACAATAATCATTTGCGTACACTTTATCGGGGGATATACGAGTTCAAACTTGTCATATTTCTCCGTAAACAATATTATTCGTTTTCTATTGCCAGCTAAATGAAACTTGAAATAGTACTATAGGTGGCCTCCAATATGGCCGATGTGACGTCACGTGAATACTCCCTATAGTTGGAGTATTCACATAATGCGCATGGCGGCCATACTAGAGGCCACCATGATGCCATGTGATTGGTAGTTCATTGTTACAATATTTCAGATGGCGTTTGTTAATGCAAATTTAACTCTTCTCTAACTTTGGTTTGCTCATTTTCGTAAACTTTATCGAGGGATAATATAGTTGTTAAAATTCTCACGTTTTCTGTTAAGTATCGACAGCTCAAATGTCAAAACACCATAATCTCCATAATTGCCGAGTTGTGACGTCACTTGTCAAGAAAGAAGTGGAGGATGTGGAAAAAAGGAAGATTTGTGGCAAACAGAAGAAAATAGATAGGCCCATTTTCAATGCCGACAACTCAAATTTGGACTCGCAACAGATGAAAATGATGATGATTTAACAATGTATTGCATTGGGAATAAGTAAACGGTGACTTTAGAGCCGTCCTAGCAATTCGAAGCACTCAATAAATTCAAAGTTGTTCTGAATCGGCCTTGTTGATTCTGACATTTGTCCGCAGGTGTTCGCAATGTCCAATCGCTGATTCATATGTTTCGTATTTGAAATATTGGTTATCGCTCACTCGTCGATGGTGTTCGAAGCCTACAGGGTTGGTTTAGTCACTTTAAATTAAAGTCCCCACTGCAAATCAGTTTAGTTACTGAGTGGGTAGACTCTAAACGTGAATTTTTTTATTTTTTTATTTAATTAAAACCTTAAATTCTAATTGCACGGGACCCCTAAAAAACCCCCAATTTGAATGTAAAATGTTGTAATTAAAAATGATGCTCTAGCCTGCTGCACATGGAATGTGCGGCTACCCCTAACGGTAAAGCCTCTTTACTATACATGCAGACAATACAGTCGGTGGTGATTCAACCATGAAGTCGTGTAGCTTCCCGCCGGTTATAACATACTCTGTAGTCTGTACGCCGGTAAACTGTAAACATTAGAGCAATTATCTCAATCACCCGAGTGAGAGATTCCTGGTTTTAGGTTAATTGTATGCAGAGTATATATTATGACGTATATAGTGGATGTTGCGGTTATTGTTTGTGTACTTTTACTGTCAGCGGTCGAAGCTTGACCGCTACGGTCCATAACAACCTGAGCACAGACCTGAGTCTACACTTAGGTAGCTTTCAATAGACGTCACGTGGCGGCCATTATGAGGTACACATTGCTTGTTTACATTTGTTCTGTTTAGAGAAGACACATAGGTTATCCAGGAAATATAACAGTTTCAAGCCGTATAGATTGATGTGTGCAGGTAAAAGTTCAAGATAATGATAGCACATGCAAATGATTGCCTCCAAACAGAGTTTACGCGTTCTTATTTTGTTTTCAGTCATAATACGGAACCTATGTTTGAAAACAGTTGATGTATCAGTCAAAGGACATCTGCAATATTGCAACAATGCAGTGTCGGAAGAACGTAAACAAATGTTTACAGAGTATCTCAGTATGGATGGCTAGCGTGCGTTTCCGGAAATGACGTTATTGCAAGCTCCCTATAGTCGTCTTACAACATCTTCGGTAATGCTTCCGTCACGGGTGGGTGAGCGGCAGCCAACCAGCGGCCGTGGCTAATTCAAATACCTGCTCGGGTTGGCCGAGACCGTAAACACGTCATTGATTGATGACGAAAGCGTTCCCGTAGTTGCTGTACGACTACTATACAGGTTTCCCTCTTCAGTTCTTCCCCCCCCCCCCTCCCCCCCCCTCCAAGATCAAGACACAATAGTTGCAGTTATTGTTTTTTCTAGTCTATACTGTCAGCGGTGAAGCTTGCCCACTACGGTCCAGAACAACCTAAGTCCACATTTAGCGTTGCCAATTTGACAGAGATGGAATTCAGGGAGAAACGGAGAGGGGGATGGGAGGGTTAAAGCCTCCGAACCATCCTCGCAAGGCGCTATTTTTCAACATCATTTAGGTACGATTTCGGTTATCAAAAATGGTTCTAAAATATTAAAAATTGCAAATAGTATTGAGGAAAAATAAATTTGAATTGAGCTACGCAATCAAGTTCTTTTAACAAATTCTTCCAGTTTGATTTCAGCTTTAGTATTTAAATTTGTGTTGTGAAAATCGGACATTTTTCGGATTTGAGACATTTTGTCTGGTAGAAGAATATACCAGATGCAGCGATGTAAAGTGGTAAAGTGGTTCCGCAGCAACTTTGCGAATGCTGACGTCATCGATGAGTGAGTCAGAGCAGAGCCAATCAGCGGGCGGCTTTTTCAAATACGAACATTTTGTTGGCCCGTGCCCACTCGTTATGACGTCAGTATCCACAAGGTTGCTGCGGAACAACTTTAGATATAGGGCAACCCAAGACTACCTTACATATTATGCTTTCGTCACATCCGGGGTATTCCTAGGCAATCAGCGATCGGTATTTGCGCGCTATTGTCTCGGGCGG
The DNA here is from genome assembly GCA_945910005.1 of Isoperla grammatica. NCBI lineage: Eukaryota > Metazoa > Arthropoda > Insecta > Plecoptera > Perlodidae > Isoperla > Isoperla grammatica. Next base: position 30,784,258 of record OX246747.1, read on the forward strand.
TTCGCTGATTGGCTAGGAATACCCCGGATGTGACGAAAGCATGCGTAAGGTTGTCTTGAGTTGCCTATGCATCTACATCAGCAGGTAATACCAACCAAAGCTGACAAACAGACAGACAGACAGACAGACAGACAGACAGACAGACAGACAGACAGACAGACAGACAGACAGACAGACAGACAGACAGACAGACAGACAGACAGACAGACAGACAGACAGACAGACAGACAGACAGTCAGTCAGTGACTTGTCGACCTAGACAAAGACCTGTTGCTTCTATGACCGATGTCGGCCATGACACTTCTCGGTACTGCACACTTGCAGACAAGACTATTAACGGGGATAAGACAAGAACGAATATAGTAACTATTTATTGCTTCTTTCAGCTACATACACATTAAATCCACGTCATAGACTATGATATGATTACGTAGAAAGCCGCACAAAATGTTCATCTTTAAATTATATCTCAACAATGGACAGTGGGGTGGGGGTGGGGGGGGGGGGGGGGGTAGGGGGGGGATAGGGTCTCCTTTCGTAGCAGACTCACTCTAGGCCTATTTTACTCCGGGCCAAAACGGGTCTACACTCTCAATATCGAATATCGAACGATAATATCGAATATCGAACGATAATATCGAATATCGAACGATAATATCGATTATCTTATCTAACCATCCCCACTGGCCACTAGGGATACTAAGTTTATTGAGAAGGGTGGAACTGGGATTACCAGACATAATTTTGCGCGAGCATTCGTGCCTACTTACATGATAATCATTCAATAAAATGGGTAGGAAACAGGAAATGAGACAATTTGGCGTTTAATTTTTCAATACAATCCTTAAGCGTTTAATTATCCCAGCCCTTCGGAAGCAGTTTGGACGTTTTTAGTAAACTAATTTTCTTAAACAAATAATAGGATTATTATGACAATTTACCTACTTGCAGAGGGATATCATATCTACGCATGGTATTAAGTACATTTGTGTCAATCCTGTTCAGAAATAATATACTCATGTTTGAATTATGCAAATAAATTACTTTCGTCGAAAATGTTCGGCAAAATAATAAGGAGAATCTGTTTAAAAATGGGTACATTGTTTTTGAATAGGTTGGTGACAAATGTACTTGATACCATGCATAGATATGACATCCCTCTACAAGTAGGTATAAATATTTATAATAATCACTATTAGTTTAAGAGTAATTAGTTGACGGCCAATACATCTGTAAAACTTTGCACTTTTGATGGCCAGTGACTCATCGAACTAGCAACTTGACAGACGGAAGAACCTGTTGCTCTGGTGACCGATGTCCACTAGGCCTACTTGTTGTAAGCCTACTTGTTGCTTCTTGCTGCTACTGTTAACGGTATCGCACGCAAGTTCACATCAAGACCAGACAGAGGTAATTATTTATTACTGCACCGGTAGTCAATCATTATACTCGTTTGTTGTCATTGTCATTATTTGCATTCTGTGTCACTGGATGTCTTGATCTAAACTGTGTCCGGGGCAAAGCTGAGAACGCCGCAGGGATTTTTTTTCACTGTATTTATAATAAGTTGCCTGTACAGCCCTAGTACGACCGCAGTTTCCTTGAAATTGTTGGGTTCAAACTGTCAAAAAGTGATAAAATGTAATCGTTTGTTTGAAGAAGGATCTATTAAAATAATGAACGCCGCAGGGCATTTTTTCACTGCATTAACAATGAGTTGTTAGTACAGTCCGAGTGCGACCGGCCGCTGTTTCCTGGAGATTGTTGGCTCCGAACTGTCAAAAAGTAATGTAATCGTTTGTTTGAAGAAAGATCTATTCAAATAATTAAATATATAGATTTAAAATTAAATAAACAGAATTACACACAAATGACAAAGGACGAAACGGCGGAGGGAAACCAAAACAAACGTTGAAGCAACGGTGAAAACTAAAGAGAGAGGAAAGTAAGGAAAGAATTGAAAAAAAAACTAAAAATCTAACGTTTTGGGCAAAATACCATCAAAATGTGGAACTTTCTTTCAACCTTAGTCAGACGATGCAGTCCACACCCCAATCCCCTTTCCTCCCCTTTCCCCTTTCCTAACGCATCTTCCTACTTGCCCCTTTTCTCCAAAGAGCCCCCAATTTCATCCTCATTATCACCCACTCATCGTCTTGATTAGCCATGTTGCAAAAATATATGACGTTAAGCCTGGATATCAATCAACTCTTCAATCTTAAAAAATCTTTAAAAAATCTTAGAATCTAAAAAAATTTAAAAATAATTCATAAACACAAAACATTCTTTCAATCGAAAAATCTTTCATAAGACGCAATTAACCAAAGCACACTACACTACACATAAAACCAACTGTTGCAACACAACAAATGCAAATCAAACGTGCGCCCTTGTTTCAGATACGCTACGCTCGTAATAAACTAGAATGTGTCGGTTTCTCTTCGCTAAGTTAAACGCGTTTGGTAACTAAATTTGAAAGGAAGTTACACAAAAAAGAATACTTGTTGCTGCAGTGGTGAAGTAGTGTGATGCCATCGTCCGAAATTAGAAACCTATACTCACATATTATTAAGACGGCGGTGAAACGGAAGATGAGTGGAAGATACGGAAACTTAAGGCTGTGCATTGGAAATTGGGCCAACATGTCACAGCGATTAGGAATGAGTGAGTTCAGAGTTTCCTACTACAACTATAAAGCCTTTATTACACCATGGATTTATAATAGTAGCTTACACGGTCAAACTTTTTCAGCCTACTCCTTGAATTCAAGGACAACAGCGCATCAATAAATAATTCCTATTATTGTATTTGACTACATACTTACTACGTATACCACGCACTTCAAACCGGTTTAGCCATGTCGATTTGACTTCAAGTCGGTTTGAGAACTGTGGTATACGTGTCTTCAAATCGATATGAAAATTATTTCCAAATCAGTTTCTGAATTGATTTGGAACTAGTCAAATCGATTTGACAACTGTGGTATACACTCCAATCGATTTGAGAATCCACTGCAGTGCGATACCAACTACAACAACAACGATCTAGCAAGCGGTGATTGAACAGCTGTGTTGCTGTCACAGTTACACGTGATTTTATCGAGTTGTATCTTTGATTGTTCCATTCGACGCTGCGATGGTTTCGTGGCGGTTTGGCGAAGGCGATTTGAGATTTTGTGATATACGTGTACTTTTCATTGCGACTTGAGGTCAAATCGACACGGCTATGACGGTTTGAAGTGCGTGGTATAGGGCCTACGTAGTACATGACTGTTTTTGATGCACTTTTGTCCTTGAATTCAAGGAGTTGGATGAAAAGTTTGACCGTGTAATACAGGCTTAACTACGGATATGAAGGTCCTTGAAAAGTTCCAGACATGACAGTCTTGTTGGAAGTTAGATTCAATAATTGTAGCTCCGTTGTATGAACTTACAAAAAAATGCTGAAAAAAAGCTTTAGAAAAAATCCTATTTTTGCGGGCCTACGAACCGTTTAATATTCGTAATTGTGCCCTAAAGCTACAAAGGAAACAGTTTGTTAGTATACATTCTAATTGTTTTACTAGCCTGCGGATCACCCGGTTTCGTTTTGTTAAGATTGCTTTAAAATGTATTAAAATAATGTTAAAAATGTCAAGTTTCAAAGTCAACCTCTAGAGACTTTAGTGCTCTTCCTTATTAATATTGAATTACAACCGTGATACATTTTAGATGCGTCAAATCTCTTCATGAGAGCAGAAAACACGTGCTTCTAAGAGTCTTCCTGTCCAGGGACTGCTACATTATCGTGGTGGGCAGGTTTGTGTGTTTTGCTGATCCCGAGAGCTATGCCGGCGGAAGCGTATGCTTCTGGTAGTGGTAGGGCCACCCTAGCCAGACAGGTCGAGGTGGAGAAGTCAGACCCACGTCCTCCCCTTTACGTCCTACTTGTCCCTTTCCACCAATCACACCCCCCGACATCATATGACCTAGTTGTCGAGTACGTCGTTAAACAACACATAAATATAATTATTATTATTATTCACCTAGATTCTAGTAGACTGTAACATTGCACACAACAAATGGATTCTCCTTAAAATGGATACGACTGTCAAAAATTGCGATGTAATAATATAATGAGCTGGAATTCCCAAATAGAAATAAGTATTAATGTAAGATTTTCACATTGTATGGCTATTATTGGATTTCCTTGTATTTTCCATGATCACGTGATAGGTACGTAGGTACCTAATTAGGTAAACCCTGTCTTTGATTGTGAAGTAGAATGACCGTGTCTTGGGTTTTCAAGTTTCGACCTACGGCGGTCTGCATTTGGCCTACGTCCTCGTCGAGTCATCACTCATCAGGGTAAAGAAAACAGAACACTATATATACAAAAATGAAGTAATTATTATGATTTAATATTCCCATAAATAGAGCCGTACAAAAATAGTTTTTATATTTTCCCAAATTTCGTTTTTCAAAATGTAAATTTCGCGTTTTGGCTGTGTTACTTTTAAAAAGTGCATAACAAGCAAAAAAAAAAAACTCATATTATTAATCAATCTAGGAATATCACACAAATAAATACGAGTTATTCGTGTGTGAAAACAGTACTTCCCATCTATTTCCTTTATATTTTAAATTCTTCTGTACGTCTTTTACTTATTTTTGGCCAATATTTAACTTATATTTGCGTTATTTCGGGTTTATTTCGCGAATATACAGATATTTCGTGGTTAAAGTTCCAAATCGCGTTATTCCGCGATTCAAAATTTACATAATTATCATGCTGACACGACGTCTCGTTCACAATTGTCATTTTTTGGGGGGTATAACTACAGTTTCATTAGTGAGTCAAATATGAAGTGAAGTGAGTTGAAATGCATTTCTATCAAAGATAAGTGGACGTATCGTCCCGATACGCCTCGCTGCACGACTCAATCACGCCCTATAGTGGTCGGGCTGCAAGGCGGAGATATCAGTGCAGAGATCAGATCAGAGCCAGGATAGAATAGAGTTGACCTCGTTTCAGGATGAGCAAGCTACACGATTACTCAATCTCTTCTTGGGTCGAGACGAAACATCACAAGTACCAGATGATGAAGAGGGAAAGTGTACGTTGTACATTTTCATAAGCGGGAGTCTAAAGTTAAATTAACGTCTTTATTGATACTATCAGAAATCAGAATGCTTAAGTTATTGAAAAGTGATCCAATTATGAGCTAAACGATAAATCGAAAACCTTCTAAATTGTGTTAGTCTTAAGGCTGGTCCACACAGATTTTTAAGACACACGATTTAAGGTTTAACGCGTAGTCGTTAAGTTGGATCATAGGAAACACGTACTGGCGTTCACACAAAGTTTTAGTTTTAAGACGTAGTTTTCATTGTTTTTAAAACAACGTCTTAAAACCTTATGCATTATGTCTTCAAAATCTGTGTGGACCAGCCTTTACGAATGCCACAAAATCTTACTAGTTATTTATAACTGTAAATTAAATGCATAGTTATAGTCTAGTTTTTAAGTTAATACTTAGTTAAATATATTACATTATTCAGTACTCCGCACACCAGATATTAAATCTACTGACCAACAAGACTTACTTCTGTCAGTAGGTATAAATCAACGTAAAAAACAAATGTATTGTAATTTATATTGATTTGTGGAAACTGAATAAAACAATTGAATTGAATTGAACTGAATGTTATTTTAGTACTTAATTATTATTTATAAATGATTTAATTAATTAATTAATTAAATAAATAAATAATTAAATAATTAAATAATTAAATAAATAAATACATAAATAAATAAATAAATAAATAAATAAATAAATAAATAAATAAATAAATAAATGAATGAATGAATGAATGAATGAATGAATGAATGAATGAATAAATGAATAAATAAATAAATAAATAAATAAATAAATAAATAAATAAATAAATAAATAAATAAATAAATAAATAAATAAATAAATAAATGAATAAATAAATAAATAAATAAATAAATAAATGAATGAATGAATGAATGAATGAATAAATAAATAAATAAATAAATAAATAAATAAATAAATAAATAAATAAATAAATAAATAAATAAATAAATAAATAAATAAATAAATAAATAAATAAATAAATAAATAAATAAATAAATAAATAAATGAATGAATGAATGAATAAATGACTAAATAAATAAATAAATAAATAAATAAATAAATAACTCAATCAATAAATAAATAAATAAAATAAATAAACAAATAAATAAATAAATGAATAAATAAATAAATAAATAACAAACGTAAAAATTACAATTCGTATTTAAAAGATTCACCACAATTCATTGTTCAGCTGAACAAAACCAAATCGTTGGTATGAATCACTGTTTGATTACCTTGAAGCGTAACCCAGAGTGAATCTGCTATAGTCTAGGAGGAGGCGAAATGAAGTCCTTCACTTTCCCTTTCTCTCCTCTAAATCCATTTCATTTCAATTAATATCCTACTACGCTTCCTTCGCATCCTTCCTCCAATCACACTCCGATTGAAGATTGAGTTGTCGAGTATTCAATTATCAATTTAAAATATAGTTGTCCCAAGACTACCTTACACATGCTTTCGTCACAGGCGACTGGTTCGTAGCCAATCAGCGATCGATATTGGACCGGATGTGTCTCGGGCGGTTCGCTGGTTGGCTACGACTGCCCCGGATGTGACGAAAGCAGCTGTAAAGTAATCTTGGTTCCACCATAAAGTTTCATTAAGTAGTGTCCCCCCCCCCCCCCCCCCCCACCAAATTCAAAGAATAGCATCGGCTCTGATCATTGGGGGCGCTCTCCAATGCCCCACTCTCCGATGCCCCACCAACCTTTTTAGTCTCCGATACCCCACCTACCTGCTCTACCTGTTTTCTAAAGCCCATGTTACACCACGCAATTTAATCGCACGTCCACTGCGCGGTAAGCGGTAGGGATAGAGGTTAGGTTAGGTTAGGTTAGGTTAGGTTAGGTTAGGTTAGGTTAGGTTAGGTTAGGTTAGGTTAGGTTAGTATTATTAGGTTAGGGTAGTATTATACTATATTTACCGCGTGTGCTTATTTTAGGTGGTGTAGCATGGGCTTCTTGAGCAGATAGGTGGGGCATCGGAGAGTGGGGCATCGGAGATGCGTCCGATCATTGAATCTAATACATCCGGATAAAATACCTTCTATGCTCATCATCCCAGCCAGCACACGTGTGGGGCCTACTCATGATCGAGTACCCACGCTTCTATTTGTATGCAACAGGTATAGCGCAGAAACACACACTGTGCTGTATGGCTGCGTAGTTATGGTGCGTCCCAATGTGATTTAGCCTGCTAGCCACCAGCCTGCTACCCACCAGCAGCCAACGGTTTAGCCGCGGTCGCTTAGCCGGTTCCCATACGAACACCGAAGTTAAGCAACCTCGGGCTAGGTCAGGAGGTAGATGGGTGACCACTCACCTCTGATACACTAGTTACCGTTGGTTAGAGCAGTTTGAAGGGTTCGAAAGCTTGTGTAACAGCTTCGTTCTTCTCGTCAACTGCTCGGCAGTCCAGGTTAGTGGAGGAACCTATATGACTGGTCAAAGTTACACCGTCCGTTCGGATGGGACGTAAAGCCGATGGTCCCCTTGGTACTTTTCGACAGGAGTAGGCTACGTGCCGGTACCAGGCTTCCCCTCCTCCCTTCCTCATTATCATTCAACAATCATCACTCATCAGGCTAAAGAGGGCATTGTGCCCTACACTGGCCTTAATTACAATAAAATAAAATACCCACCAGCCATACACGAGCTTTGGACACTACCTATCCATCCACTGCCTAGACAATCACCCACGTATGAGGTTATGTTGTACACATCAAAGCTGTATATTCAAGATTAATGTAATTTCAGAAGAACATATCAAAATTGATGATGTATTATCAATTAAACATGTTTTTTGCTATCTTCTACCAAATTCTGATTAATAAAATGATTATAACTCGAGTGACACTTTGTCTGCCATTGTTAGTCGGTATTAAAGTGTAAATTTTCACCAACTACCCGCTACTAACTAACTTACCCACTAGCCTACAAACAGCTTTGATCACCTGCTTGTGACGAAACTTCCGTCAAATAAGTCAGCGAAGCTAGACGACTAGCATGAAAAAGGAGCATTGGGACGCACCCTGATTCATGCATGTGTTGTCTTTCAATAGAGGTACAAGACAAGAGAGTTCATCATTCATTGCATTCATCCAGCTGCTGCCTTGAAATTGGATTTGCATATTATTTTCATTGTACGCGTTTAGACATGTGAGTGAGTGATGTCGGTCCTCTTACGACAGGCAGAGCTATATGGACGTTTAGGGGGATTCACATAATGAGCATATGGCGGCCATATTGCAATTTTCTTTCATGCTAGCTGTTTCAACAGATTGCTGGCGCGTTCTTTCACAGATTTGTAAAGCATGTTTATTTTTCAGATTTTCGATTTCGAGGTATACATTCTTGAGATATAATTAAACCTGACAATTTGACGTAAAGGTATCCTTCGTTCTTAATGCCAGAAAAACAAACGTAAACAACAACAATTCAACCTGTATTGGACATGCACGTGACTTCAAATAACGAATGCCGGTGCTATGGAGTAGGCTAAACACGAAGAAGACAGGACGATTGCGTGAGTACTGTAATCATGTTTTAACAGTAATTATAATTCGATGGTCTTGGCAAAGTTTACAACGATCAGCGGACGCGCGGCCGGAGAAAGGAAAACATGAACTCCACGCATATCCTTGAGTTTTTGTGTATTTTCACAATAATATAACTTTACTGTCGAAATGTGCGCGAATCGTGTCCGAAGGGCGATTTATACAATCATCTCTTCCGTTCGTCTGTCTAATATGTGGGAATGATTTCACTGTAGTTACGTTCAATTTTTCTACACTAACCTACACTATAGTGTGACTGCAAACCTTTCCAGGGATTGCTACCTTATCATGGGGTGCATGGGGGGAACGATTTCACTAGGTACGTTCGATTTGTCTACACTATAATCTTCACCAGTGTGACTGCAAACCTGTCCAGGGATTGCTACCTTATCGTGGGGTGCATGGGGGGAACGATTTCTCTATAGGTACGTTCGATTTGCCTACACTAACCTACACTAGTGTGACTGCAAACCTGTCCAGGGATTGCTACCTTATCGTGGGGTGCATGGGAGGAACGATTTCACTAGGTACGTTCGATTTGTCTACACTAACCTACACTAGTGTGACTGCAAACCTTTCCAGGGATTGCTACCTTATCATGGGGTGCATGGGGGGAACG
>OX246747.1:30793772-30923288 GCA_945910005.1 Isoperla grammatica
GGTGTGCGTGTGCTTATTTTACGTGGTGTAGCTTCTTGAGCAGATAGGTGGGGCATCGGAGAAGCGTCCGATCATTGAATCAAATACACCCGGATAAAATACCTTCTATGCTCATCACCCCAGCCAGCACACGTGTGGGGCCCTACTCATGATCGAGTACCCACGCTTCTATTTGTATGCAACAGGTATAGCGCAGCAACACACACTGTGCTGTATGGCTGTGTAGTGTGTAGTTATGGTGCGTCCCAATGTGATTTAGCCTGCTAGCCACTAGCCTGCTATACCCACCAGCAGCCAACGGTTTAGCCGCGGTCGCTTAGCCGGTTCCCATACGAACACCGAAGTTAAGCAACCTCGGGCTAGGTCAGGAGGTAGATGGGTGACCACTCACCTCTGATACACTAGTTACCGTTGGTTAGAGCAGTTTGAAGGGTTCGAAAGCTTGTGTAACAGCTTCGTTCTTCTCGTCAACTGCTCGGCAGTCCAGGTTAGTGGAGGAACCTATATGACTGGTCAAAGTTACACCGTCCTTTCGGATTGGACGTAAAGCCGATGGTCCCCTTGGTACTTTTCGGCAGGAGTAGGCTACGTGCCGGTACCAGGCTTCCCCTACTCCCTTCCTCATTATCATTCAACAATCATCCCTCATCAGGCTAAAGAGGACATTGTGCCCTACACTGGCCTTAATTACAATAAAATAAAATAAAATAAAATACCCACCAGCCATACACGAGCTTTGGACACTAGCCATCCATCCACTGCCTAGACAATCACCCACGTGTGAGGTTATGTTGTACACACCAAAGCTGTATATTCAAGATTAATGTAATTTCAGAAGAACATCAAAATTTTTGCTATCTTCTATCAAATTCTGATTAATAAAATGATTATAACTCGAGTGGCACTTTGTCTGCCATTGTTAGTCGGTATTAAAGTGTACATTTTCACCAACTACCCGCTACTTACGCTAACTTACACACTAGCCACTAGCCTACAAACAGATTTGGTCACCTGCTTGTGACGAGACTTCCGTCAAATAAGTCAGCGAAGCTAGACGACTAGCATGAAAAAGGAGCATTGGTACGCACCCTAAGATTCATGCATGTGTTGTCTTTCAATAGAGGTACAAGACAAGAGAGTTCATCATTCATAGCATTCATCGATAGCTGCTGCCTTGAAATTGGATTTACATATTTTCTTTGTATACGCGTTTAGATAGATGAGTGATGTCAGTCCTCTTACGACAGGCAGAGCTATATGGACGTTTAGGGGGATTCACATAATGAGCATATGGCGGCCATATTGCCACTTTCTTTCATGCTCGCTGTTTCAACAGATTGCTGGCGCGTTCTTTCACAGATTTGTAAAGCATGTTTATTTTTTCGATTTTCGATTTCGAGGTGCATTCTTGAGATATAATTAAAACATGACAACTTGACGTAAAGGTATCCTTCGTTCTTAAGGACAGAAAAACAAAATGTAAACAACAACAGTTGAACCTGTATTGGGCATGCACGTGACTTCAAATAACGATTGACGGGGCTATGGAGTAGGCTAAACACGAAGAAGACAGGACGATTGCGTGTTAGTACTGTAATCATGTTTTAACAGTAATTATAATTCGATGGTCTTGGCAAAGTTTACAACGATCAGCGGACGCGCGGCCGGAGAAAGGAAAACATGAACTCAGCGCATATCCTTGAGTTTTTGTGTATTTTCACAATAATATAACCATGTAGCTAACTTTACTGTCGAAATGTGCGCGAATCGTGTCCGAAGGGCGATTTATACAATCATCTCTTCCGTTCGTCTGTCTAATATGTGGGAACGATTTCACTATAGGTACGTTCGATTTGTCTACACTAACCTACACTAGTGTGACTGCAAACCTTTCCAGGGATTGCTACCTTATCGTGGGGTGCATGGGGGGAACGATTTCACTAGGTACGTTCGATTTGTCTACACTAACCTACACTAGTGTGACTGCAAACCTTTCCAGGGATTGCTACCTTATCGTGGGGTGCATGGGGGGAACGATTTCACTAGGTACGTTCGATTTGTCTACACTAACCTACACTAGTGTGACTGCAAACCTTTCCAGGGATTGCTACCTTATCGTGGGGTGCATGGGGGGAAAGATTTCACTAGGTACGTTCGATTTGTCTACACTAACCTACACTGGTGTGACTGCAAACCTGCCCAGGGATTGCTACCTTATCGTGGGGTGCATGGGCAGGTTTGCGTGCTTTGTTGATCCCGAGAGCTATGCCGGCGGAAGCGTATGCTTCTGGTAGGGCCATCCTAGCCGAACAGATCGAGATAGAGAAGCCAGACGAAAGGCAGTCCACGTTCTCGCCGTTACGTCCTACTCGTCTCCTTCCTCCAAACACCCACCGACGTCATATGACCTAGCTATCGAGTGCCTCGTGTATCCTTGTGATCCCTAGTAGGTCTATTTGGGTTTACTAAGTTAAACGCACAGTAATTAACATGGTGAAGTTAAAGAAGTCATGCATGTAGAAAAATAATAGTTTTATTGTTGATCGTCGTATAGCTATTGTGCAAGAGCAAGCCTTGACATTTAGTACACAGGGATACGTTGGAAAAGGTTGAAACAATTTCAGGTGGTATAAAAGAGAGAGAGAGAGAGAGAGAGAGAGAGAGAGAGAGAGAGAGAGAGAGAGAGAGAGAGAGAGAGAGAGAGAGAGAGAGAGAGAGAGAGAGAGAGAGAGAGAGAGAGAGAGAGAGAGAGAGAGAGAGAGAGAGAGAGAGAGAGAGAGAGAGAGAGGAGAGAGAGAGAGAGAGAGAGAGAGAGAGAGAGAGAGATAATGGTCTTTATTGAAGGGAGGATTAAGGCCAGCAAGGCCTTATCTTCCATCCAACCATAACAAATAATACAGAGAGAGAGAGAGAGAGAGAGAGAAAATAGTCTTAAAATTAACAAGCACAAACAAAACTAGATAATTAAGTTGGTACCATTGGACTCGTCTATGTCGTTGGGCCAAGTTAGCGTGGGCCACATAGCTTTATCTGTGCTTTTAGTAGCCCAGCTAGATATAGTAGCACCAACGAAAGTATTCGCATACCGATCTCAGGTCATTGTCTACTGCCCCTTTCAACCGCGCCAATTGAAAGAAAATCAACAGATATACCTGGCGTTCTTTCACACATTCGTAAATGCACGGTTCGGCCTAGTCGAGTGCACAGACGGTTTGGCCACACCCACCGTTACAGGTAACCAACGGAAGGTTTTAAATTATCCCCAATGGACGTGTTAAGATTAGATGGTAGGAATTAGCGAAGTAGGAAATGAAGTTGTCACCTTGGACTCGGCTGTGTCGTTGGGCCAAGTTAGCGTGGGCCACATATATCAGCCCAGCTAGATGATCGCGTGTTTGAAGCCGACACGTCCACACTGGACAGGATATCACAGAGATAATGAAGCTTCTCTTATTAAATGGTTTTTGTGAGTTGAAACCAGTGGCCCCGTATCACGCCCGGCTGTAATATTTGTTGTTACTTGTTATACAGACGTGTTCTAGGGCATTAGGTGTGGTGGTACCTACCTGCACTCAGATATATAATAACATACAGATACAGATCGAGGATTTCTTTACAAGTTCCTTGCTCTCTTGGCACAAGCTGCTTTGCTAACGAGACCAGATGAAATGAACTACGTCAATACAACAACTAAACCACACTAAACTATTCAAATTAAATGGACATGAAAAAATACTTTTTTTTATTCTAAATTATGAAGTTCAAGAATTATTACATGTGAGTAGCATTTAATACTGAACTTCTTGAAATAATATATATTTTTTTATTAATTAAGTATATTTATAGTTTCTAATTTGAGTAGATTTGAGGTAAAATTGGCACACCAGCGCAAATATCTCGAAAACGGATCCCGTTCGACCATCGTTTTTACACGTGTTCATGTTAGTCATGAAGTTATCTACATTTAGGACTTTAATTTTTTTTTAAATATATGGCTTTTTGAAGGTGCTACGCAAAGTTATACGATTGAAAGTGTAGGTTTTTGTTCAGCTACAATGAAGATAGGGAATTCCAACGCATTTCAACACTCAATAAATAAAAAAACTAATACCGTCAGGTGCATATTTTTTCTACAATATTCACAAGCTCAATCTCAGCTTTCTGTACATACAATTTGAAGGATAAATGTTACATGTGCAGTTATCATCGATCGACTTTAAGCATGGACTTACAACTATCTGGATGTGCAACATGGTTGGAATACGCGTAATTCTCATTTCCGGTTTTTGACATTCTCGGACATTTTAGCCCCTATCGCTAACCAATTACACATCAACAGTCACAACTACAAAGTGAACAATGTAAAAATCCGGAAATTAAGGGCTAAAATTGCTGCCCACCGACTTCTTCCGTGACTAGGTACTAAATTGGTACATTGATTTGTTAGCTGATTCAGGTCCAGGACCGAAGTTACTATTGGCCCCTCAAAATAGACGACGCATTCTGGTGGCAAGAAAATAAACTACTATAAGGATGAGTTTATCTGTCAATTGTTCATTGTTGCTTTATTGTTAGACCATCAATGGCGCATGTGTTGCTTAGCAGCGCTATCTATTGTGTTAGTTTGAGTCTCCAATTATAAGTCCATGGTTTAAGAACAAAAACATTTTGGTTATAGAAAAAAATGCAACAAAAGTTATGTTTTATTATTATCGTATTCATTAATCCAAAGATAATTAATTTGGAATATATTAATTTTCGTTATCTGTAGTCAATGATAATATTTCTCTTGTGTATCTTTCTTCCCACACCTGCCCAGGGACTGCTACCTTATCGTGGTGGGCAGGTTTGCGTGCTTTGATGATCCCGAGAGCTTTGCCGGTGGAAGCGTATGCTTCTGATAGGGCCACCCTAGCCGGACAGGTCGAGGTTGTACAGTATCACCCTGTAACTAACCTCGCAGGCCTGGTCCTAGAATCCAGACTGCCCTCACCCCCCCATTCCCGAGGGGTGGGCCAATGACGTAGCTGGCGAGGGAGGAAGTCAGTGGTCGTCAGGTCGTCAACATAATAAGAAGTGTGTGTGTGTGTGTGTGTGTTTGTAAACTTGTCTTTTAAATCTGTAATGAGTTAATTCATATATCTAATTGTAATCAATCATATAAACAGTAAATAAAACATTTGTAGTGAACACCAAATATATTTCATTATAATCAAAGGAAACATCACAAGGTGGAGAAGCCAGACGAAAGACAGTCCACGTCCTTCCGTTTACGTATTTCCTCCCCTTTACGTCCTACTTGTCCATTTCCTCCAATCACCACCGAAGTCATATGATCATAGTTGTCAAGTACGTCGTTAAACAACAAATAATTAAAGCATCTTCCCACAATTTCAAGTTTAAAACTTGTTTTAATTAAATACGAACAGGAAAACTTAAATCCTCTCAGACTCACCTTATAGCTTAGCTTAGGCGAACGCATGCATACTTAAAAAATAATATTAAAAATACATAGTTACTTAAGTCATAGAGTAGACTATAGGTACCTATAAATAAATTCAAAGTTGTTCTGAATCGGCCTTGTAGGTTCTGGCATTGGTCCGCAGGTGTTCGCACTGTCCAATCACTGATTCATATGTTTCATATTTGAGATATCGATCTTTGATTGGTTATCGCTCACTCGTCGATGGTGTTCGAAGCCTACAGGGTTGGTTTAGTCACTTTAAATTAAAGTCCTCCACTGAAAATCAGTTTCGTTACCGAGTGGGTAGACTCTAAATGTGAATTTATTTATTTTATTTATTTATTTAGGTAAACGCCTACGATATTTCGAAGCAAGATAAACACACTTGACTATAGGGTACGCACAACACCGAAACACAACAATGAAACAAATGAATTGAACCGATGGACAAGCAAGCTGTAAAAAAAAAAAAATGAAGTTCTGAAGTTGGAGAAAACAAACGTTCAGAACGTTTACACACTTTCAGATAGTTGCTGTCCATTACTTAACATAAATTTTAACTGGCGAGCAGTTACTATCGTTACATTTAATTGTTTCTCCTCATTATTTGCAAAGATATTACTTTGACAGGTTGTTGTTTGTCCACCAGTTCAATTCATTTATTCCATTGTTGTAGTTCGGCTGTTACGTCATATGTGCGTACCCTATAGAATGTCGCCATGATCAACATGTGACATAAACCAATTAATCAATCACGTTATGGAGGAGCGAGGTCGAGTTATCTGACGTCTTCGCTTAGCGGGGCCTTGAAACAGAACAATCTCCAGCCTGGGCTATAATATTCGACTTCGTGCGTGCATGGTTATAATTACAAGACCTCAGATTAGGTCGTGTATACAATATAGACTTGTAAAAACAACATTGTCGGGGCTCAAAGGGCAACGCGGCTGACTGGGGGTCATTGTCACGCATACACATGTCATACTAATTACATTAAAGTGTATTATGTTAATTTATTTATTCATTCATTTAGGATAGACATTAAAATAAATAAATAAATAAATAAATAAATAAATAAATAAATAAATAAATAAATAAATAAACAAACAAACAAACAAATAAATAAATAAATATATAAAAAAAAAAAAAATAAAAAAAAAAATAAATAAATAAATAATAAATAAATAATAAATAAATAAATAAATAAATAAATAAATAAATAAATAAATAAATAAATAAATAAATAAATAAATAAATAAATAAATAAATAAATAAATAAATAAATAAATAAATAAATAAATAAATATTTACATAATACACTTAAATTCAAACAATTCATTACATTAATTACTTATTTTAACGTCCCAAAATCGATTAAATGGGGTAAAGAAAAACCAGCTGGACATGGATTCACAAAGATGCGAACTTTTACTACCCGACTAAAGTATGTTGGGCAGCATAAGGCGGTGGACAAACTGCCGATTGCGTTGCTACTCTACCCTATATGGCTCACTCAACGGTCGTATGGTATAACATACCATCTGATGGTGGAAGTGAGTGTATAGGGCTCTCCAGAATACGAATGAGGAGCCTAATATTCCTAACAATACGTGATGCTGGTCCTACAAGCAACACAGAAGGTCAAACATATAAATAAAGAGTAAAATGTGAGTACATGTACGTGAGTGCGTGCGTGCGTTGGCTTATCTAATATAATCATTTATGTAGAAACTTCCTCTTTAAAACAATACATACTACCTGCAAAGTAAAGTTGACAAAATAGAAGCAGGACCTTAACTATAGGGTATAAAAATCACCTGGGTATAGTCGTCGTACAACAACTTCGGTACCGGTAATGCTTCCGTCACGGGTGGGTGAGCGGCAGCCAACTAGCGACCGTGGCTAATTCAGATACCTGCTCGGGTTGGCCGAGACCGTAAACACGCCATTGATTGATGACGAAAGCATTACCGAAGTTGTTGTACGACGACTATATGATTGGGTGAAGTACAATTGTGAATAACCGATAGAGGTGGCTCAGCGGTAAGACGCGAGACTCTAATTCGGGAGGTCACCGGTTCGATTCCGGCCACCGGCAGTCCTGACTGAAGGTTTTTTCCGAGGTTTTCCTCAGTCGTAAAAGCGAATGCTGGGATTGAGTCATACTATCAGCCCTCGGACAATCCTTCCCAACTATCCAAACACCCTAATAACCTAGTTAGCCACCTGAAGAGGGGCACATCAGGTACAGCTGGTGTGCACCCTAGAACGGGTATTCCTACAAAAATTATTATTATTATTAATAGTGAATAGAGGGTCTGGGGGAAGAGCCCCAGACAATGCGGGTTCGGGGCGCATAGCCCCGGAAAATTGTCCGATTCTATTAGTGTGATTGGAGTGTTTTAACGAGTTTAAGGCATGTTTTCTTTTAAAATTTTTTACTAGTGACTGGTGTTACATTAACGGTGGTTCGGCAAGTCAAAATGGTCTACTCTAGATTGTTTACCCGGGTTTCGAACCCCTAGTTACGGCCGTGAATGTAAGTATTCTCGTGCATAATTAATTTTTTACTTCTCTAGTGCAGTGACTGTTCTTAATGTCCATTAAGGATAAGTTACGACCTTCCGTTTGGTCACCTGGAACGGTGGGCGTGGCTATCCAGGCTTGTGCACTCTACCCAGCGGAAGACTGTATTAACGATTGTGTGCTAGGACGCCCCAGGAATCTGTTATTTTTCTTTGAATTAGCGTGCATGAAAGAGGCAGTAGATAAGAATCTGAGGTCGGTGGTTATCTAGTATGTATAAGAACTGCGATCGATCTCGGTTCGATACCCAGTCGGGACAAAGTTTGTTGCGTAGGTATAGTTGTCACAACGAAAGTATTCTGATGCTTACGACACAACCGAGTCCAAGGTGACAACTTAATTTTCTACTTCGCTAATTCCTACCATGTAATCTAAACAGGTCCATTGGGGATAATTTAAGACCTTCCGGTGGTTACCTGTAACGGTGGGTGTGGCCAAACGGCCTGTGCACTCGACATGCATTTACGAATGTGTGAAAGAACGCCAGGGCCCAGATTCACAAAGGTGCCTAAGTGCTAAGACGTCCTAGTTTAGGCAAATCTTAGTGATATAAATCACGCATATGTCGTTCTGCAATGTTATAACGATAAAATATTGTAAAATATGAACAATTTAACTAATAATATTTGATTTGTGAATGTGTATTAATACCTAGACATGATTTATCTTGATTTATCTAGCTAGGATTTGCCTAACTTAGGACAACTTAGAGTTACGCATCTTTGTGAATCCAGGCCCAGGTATCTGTTGACTTTATTTCAATTGGCGTGGTTGAAAGGGGCAGTAGACAATGACCTGAGATCGGTATGCGAATACTTTCGTTGGGGCTACTATATCCTGTATTTCGGAACAACACCTCTTATCAGTACAACTATATGATTCGATATTTTTATCACAGCTACATCCATACATACATGACTCGAACTAAGGTATGATCTTTCTTTCCATACACTGTACACACACACGAACGTAAGCGTAATACAATAATATATATTAAACTGTAATAATATAATTATGTGTGTATGTGATTTAATAACACCACTTAACATACGAATCACCCAGTCTTGAAAAACACACTAACACAATGGACGAGGAAGCTATTAATATTAGTCATAAATATAAATAATAGTAGTAATAATGATGAGTGCCAAAGAGATTCCCAGGGCAATTAATGCTCGTCATAGATTGTCTGCCAGGGCATTATATACAGTGCAGGCATTGTCTCTCTCCCGCTACGATGGGAACCTGATAAGATTCTACTTTTACAAGTTTTTGCGTAATGGCGGCTGCTATGCACACTAATTTCCCCTAATTATAATTAATATGTAATTATGTTTGGAATATAATTCATCATTATGTTATAAATCTAGAGATTGGTTTAAAACGGCCCTCTCTATTTTTTAATCATTTATGACACTAATTTTACTTCTTGGCTTCGCATTAAAAATTGTTTCCTGTAAACAAAAATGTCGTCCCTCTACTTGTTGCAATAAAACCTTCTGTTTTTTTAACGTTGTTATTTAATTGTAGCAACACCGTAAAATTAAATAAGAACATTAATTTGAAAATCGGAAATATTAAAAACAAAGAAGAACTGATCCCATATCGTAAAAAAATATATAAATTATATGATTTCAACAACAGCAATTTACCACTCTGATTTTAGGATTGAATGTAATTAATAGTTAACGGTAAATTGAAGCATGCAATACGGAGATTACTTTTAATTTCAACGAGATTTTATTACAGTTTCAAGGTCTACTTGTTAGAAAAAGTGTTGTGTTGGTGCTGATTGTTAACCTTTTAGTGTTTTGCACGTTCCAGCCCATTACCCATAATGCAAGGCAAGAGTTACACCACCGCCTGCCTGGGTGTTTGTCACGAACCCACGCGCAATAGATGGTGGTAGAAAATAGTTCTATACTAACGGATTCAAAAAGGTGTGTCTTTCGATTTTAAAATCTAAAAATCAATTCACGAATAATGGTGAAATGTTCAATACAATGAAAAAACGTTTAAAATTATTATATTCTTTAAATGTTATAGGGAACCTGCAACTGACGTCACAGCCAAACTACAACAATGGAAACTGATGGACAAACAACAAGCTGTCAAAGTAATAGCTTTGCGAATAATGGGGGGAAAACAATTGGTTTCGACGATAGTAACTGCTTGCCAGTTAAAATTTCTGTTCAATGATGGACAACAACGATCTGAAAGTTTGTAAACGTTTTGAACTTTTCAATT
The DNA here is from genome assembly GCA_945910005.1 of Isoperla grammatica. Taxonomy (NCBI): domain Eukaryota; kingdom Metazoa; phylum Arthropoda; class Insecta; order Plecoptera; family Perlodidae; genus Isoperla; species Isoperla grammatica. Next base: position 30,804,070 of record OX246747.1, read on the forward strand.
TTTCAACTTCAGAACATTTTATTTTTTGACGGCTTGTTGTTTGTCCATCGGTTCAATTCATTTGTTTCATTGTTGTGTTTTGGTGTTGTGCGTACCTTATTCACTCAATGCTGTTATTGTTACAACAATAGAATAGAACAAAAACCGAATTTGTTTTAGGTAGGTTTATTATATAAATCTATGTAGTGATTACACTTACAGTACTCGAAAAATTGTCAAAAATGTAAGTGATGTATGCATTTATGTAACACAACCTACCTAAAAAAATGCAGTTATTGAGACAATTGGGATGCATAACAAAAAAATAAAAATGATCCACAATCGAAAAAAACACCACTATCGATTGAAAACATCGAACGATAGTGAAGCAATCCAGTATTTTGGCGGTATCTTTGAATATTTCTATACTACAAAGGCCCGAGAAGAAGGAAATAATGCATTACGAACATGCAAAAAAAAAACGTTCTATAATATTTTTATTTTTTACCATCAATTATCGAGATTTTATTGAATATCGGATATAAGTCATTATTAATTTTGTGCAAATTAAGTCGAGGTAAACACATTTTTAATACGATAGTCGGGCTGACATCCTACAGACAAAACATGAGTGAAATAATTTAATTTCATTATAACATTTCGTGATATTATTATTTGTGTGCAGATTCTATTTAATTATACTCGGATCATGGTCGATTAGGCGTTGGCTTGGTAAACAGTTAAGACTAATACCTTGATTTGGGCAGCTGATGTCATTAATCATATGTAGTGTTTTTCCACCCACATAAAACTCTACTAGCGTCGTTAAAATATGAGGTGTAAAGTCAAAATTACATAATCATCGATAATCAATGAACTTAATGAAGCTTCATTCACAATGGAGTCATAAAAAGATTTAACTTTCTATTGTTGTGTTTCAATTCGTTGGTTCTCAAAGAGCCCCAACTTGTCAGGCATAAAATCTATAGTCTACTTTCGTACTTAAGTAACATACTTAGCACCTCACTTTACCTTAGACGATCGCATATACATAAGTGCACAGTGTAAATTATTATTAGGTACCTCATCATATTGATTAGCCTACACATCCTAAACACGGTATAATGTCTAAGGAGTAACGATTGCCCAAAACCAAGAACCACGTTTCAATGTTCCAAGAACAATATTCAACAATTAAAAATGAGTTCTCCAATTTTAAAACAATGTTCTCGCTGCACGTAAGCTAGTTGTCTATGAATAAAACCTTGGTGATACATTTTTAATTGTTGGGCAATTGTGGTTCTTTTAGTGAATTTATTGAACTTTGATGTGAAACAATAATACATCATTGTTGTACGTTATATTACAAACGAAATATGATTCGATTAAACAGGTGCCAGATTTACGGTCAAAGTTGTGAAGGAAGTTCGAAAACTATATTGTTTATTCGAAATTGCTAAAAATAAAAAAAATGAAAATTCCTACGGGTAACTTTGCGTGTTGTGCTCCACGTCTCATATATTGGCAACGACGGTAATCGAGACGTCAGGAAACAAACAAGGAGATAACATCGTTTCGTTTATAAATCGTGTTATAAATAATGCTATATTCACACTGGGTTTACTGTTTACGAACACGCGTCGTGGTTAATCGTGACGACTGGTTCATTAGCGCGTAATTAAGTTTCCAATGATCGACATTTTCAGGAAGTAAATTACATTTTTAATTAAGTTATATCAATCGCAACTTCAAAACGCAACATTAATTTATTGATTTTATTTATTACGTAAATGCACCGTAACCGATCAGATTAGAGAGAATAACTCTTTATAATCCGATTTAATCTAGTCGAAAGCCACGATAATATTTCGTATCTTTCAAATTTCATTCATTTTGGTATTATGCATGCTATATATATATTTTCTTTTATAAACAAAATCACGATAAAAAAGATTGTGTTTGGAATTTGGATAAATTGAGACAGTTTCAATGTGTGACATTGACTACGTATATCAGACACGTTCCAACCGATTTAACGGAAACGGTTTGGGCCAAACTGGTTTGGGAAGCGTGATATACACGTCGGTTTAGACCCAAAACGATTTGACTTCCAATCGGTTCACAAGGCGATTTGGAGTTATGAAACCGCTTGACATTAGCCTGCTATACACGTCAAAGCGATTCCACGATGCGCGCGCAGGCACAGCCTACTTGATTTAAATTATTTTGATCACACAAGGCCTTGCTTCCGATCCCGCGTTTCGTCGTGGTAAGGTTAGGTTAGTCTGTTGATAGTCTTATTTATTTATCTTATTAATTCCCTGCTTTCTAGATGTGTCACTTTCAAACCGGTTTCAGCTGGGTTTCGCTAAACCAATTCGAGTTTGCTTGATATACGGGAAGATATTAAACCGATTCCTTTCAAACTGTTTTGATCAAATCGGTTTGGACTACCTGATATACGTAGTCAATAATGATTTGATCAAAACTTAATACATTTTACATCTTTTTTAATATTGTCTGTTACACCCACAAACAATCAATTATTTGAAGGTATAAAACGCAATTTGAAAGATAAGTACAAAACACAAATAAAACGAATTTTTACGGTTTTCGAGCTTGAACACAATATGTAGAAAGGTAATATTAACAGTAGTAGGATACGATGTTTATTTATATTTCAAAACCTGTTTAAATGGACCACTAAAAATAAAACACTACAAAACTTACCTTTGCTGCGAGATGAAAAAAAATCCAAATTTCTCGTTCCGTTTAAAACTGCGAACAGATTCACAACAACAAAACGTGCACACGTAATAATTATATTCCACAAGAGTATTGAATGTAATTGTTTATAGAAACACTCGCACGATATCTTACGAGAGCCGCACAGAACAGAACACAACACAATGGAAAGTGACAGTGACAGATAGCTGACCCGTAGCGTAGCACCAGCTGAGTTCGTCTGAACGTTCGAATGCTACAAATCCCACTACCGTGCAGGTAAACACAAAGAGCTTAAACGGTCACGACGCAAGATACTTCACTTTCTAACGGGATTCGCGGCGCTATCGAGTGCAGTATTTTCACCGGTAGGAATAATATCTTTGGAACTACGACAGTTGCACCAACGTTATTATAAAGTTTCCCTACAAGATTTAAATTTTACAGACTTACTTATCTTTACGTTGAATATAAAATTATAAACGTTTGGGTATACAAAAAAATAAATAACTGCAAGTTTTACAATAATTTGAATTAAGCACTGCAAAAATGATTCACTACAATACCACTTTATGTTCGTGGAAATACTGTAGCGTTGGTGTTACTGGAAATTTAGAAACATAAAAATGGCGGTTTATTCGAATAAAAGAAGTTCAACAAATATTATTTTAGTAATTAATAAATTAAAGTCGATCGATGAAGTGAACTACCCATTCAATACAACAACTAAACTATTCAAATTAAATGGACATGAAAAAATACTTTTTTTTATTCTAAATTATGAATTTCAAGAATCATTACATGTGAGTAGCATTTAATACTGAACGTCTTGAAATTATATATTTTTTTTTATTAATAAAGTATATTTATAGTTTCTAATTTGAGTAGATTTGACGTAAAATTGACACACCAACGCGAATATCTCGAAAACGGATCGCGTTCGATCATATTTTTCAAACGTATTCATGTTAGTCATGAAGTTACCTACATTTAAGACGAAAATTTGTTACAATATATTACTTTTTGAAGGTGCTACGCAAAGTTATACGATTGAAAGTGTAGGTTTTTGTTCAGTTACAATGTATAACATAGGGAATTCCAACGCATTTCAACACTCAATAAATAAAAAACTAATAGCGGTAGGTGCATATTTTTTTCTACAATATTCACAAGCTTAATCTCAACTTGCATTACATACAATCTGAATGATTTATATTACATGTGCAGTTATCATCGATCGACTTTAAGTTCTGTTAATTGGCAAGTTAATTTAGTTTATAGTTTTCATTTTATAGTTGTGTATCCCTAATTAAAATAGAAAATGATCCAAAATACAACTTATACTGTTTATTAAAGCGTTTAATATTTTTATACAAGAATTGTGAGCGTCGTTACTTGTTGGTAATCCTGCTGAATGCTCATTCTGAGTGGTTGGGGGTGTGATCACAGTAAGAGAATCCATACAGTACTGAAACTCAAGCTATTTTCTTGCTGCAAACAAGAACGTGCGCAGGTGTGTAGAAGAAGAGCCGATAAAGTAGTACTACTACAGCTTGAGGTAGATATTATAATGGTAAACAAGAATAACCTATGTCAACCCAATCACCGCTATGTTGTGCTAGTGTTGCTGTACGCAAGATGTTCAACGTAGCTGCTATGGGTGTTTTGCTACTGTATACATTCTTATACTGTGTGGTGTTACCCCCAGATGATGGTAATGATTAACAAAATGATTGTGTATTCTTCACGTGGTTGTGTTTGTTTATACATTTGATATTGGTGGTATTGATGGTATTAATTGACACGAAGTAGGACAGTTTTTATATTTTACCACTACTGCTAATGTGTTTGTTGGACTAGAAGACCTGTTGATCGTTTCCGTTTCTCCGCAGCTTCCTGTGCATCCTTATGAACTAGAACAGAGAAAGGTTTTAATTACAAATAAAATATCGGACCGATATGCAGTAGTACACGTAGTTCGAGTAGCATTATCTTGAGATATAATAAAAAAGAAAAATTGTATGCACTCGTTTTTAAACGCGAGATTATGTATCCTCCCTTTTCCGTTTAGGAAAACTGAGGTCAAGGATAAACTACCCCCCCCCCCCACCCCCACGCTGCACATGCCACACGTACCTCCTTGGTTTCTTCCAGGGTGATTGGCGTGTACTGGTTTGTGAGCTGCTTTACCGACATGGAGTAGGTTTGATACATTTTGTATTGTAAGGCCATGAAGTGTTTTGTTAAGGAAATCTGCTGTCTCAGGACAAAATCCAAGGCTACTTCTTCGGGCTTTTTATTGGTTATAGCTGGAAACATAACAATAAAACAAACTAGAGAATTAAAAAAAAAATTGTTTTTTTATCACAATCACGTCATTTACCTATAGCTTAGATTTTATACACTCATTTTAGGATGCAAATCATTTGGAAAGGTCCGCCTTTGTGTTATTTTTGTAGTAACTGAAGTTGTAAGTATATCAATTTAAATAAAATACGTGCCACAGTCAACAAATACTTGGAGCTAGGTAAAACATGAAATAATGAAAACAATACCGCATACCTTTAGCAACTTCAGGCGTTAAGGTTTGGTGTTGAAAAATGAAAGTGGGTATTCTGTTGTTTGCTTCTTCGTCAAAGTTCCACGATAGATTCAAGGGTTCGAAAACAGGCAGTGTGGACCTGATCCTACGTCTCCGCATTCGTTCGCGCAGGTATTCCGAGAACTCGTCTTCTCCGTTTTCAGAACACTCGGTTTGCACACCAACGTCTCGGGTCGCAAGTTGTCCTTCTTTTCGTTCGCTTTCGATTTCTTTGACTCTAGTTTCTTTGACTTTTGCGGAAGGCATTTCTTTAAGGTTTTGTAGTGTTGTAAGATGACTTAGATTCCATTTATCAATACTGGTGGTATTTTTCATTGTCTGGCTACGGGTGTGTTTTCTTACGGGGCTGTCGCACTCAACAGGTGAAACAATTCCACTCTTACTTCCCCTTGAAACTCTCGAACTTTCTTCACTCGACCCTTTCGTTGGTTTTACTTCCGACACAGAAAAATCTGATTCGTAACTTGTGTCGTTCCCACTACTTTCCTCGGTTAAAACCTGTTTTTCGGTTTGTATTTCCCCAATATCCTCCGCTAATGTTGACAACTTCCTCGTTAAAACTGTAACATTGTCGTTTCCTTGGGTTTTAGCTTTGGTGACACCTCTTTGGATGTCGCCGTTTTCTTTCTCGTGAATAATGAACGGAGCTTGTCTAGTTTGATCAGAATCAACACCATCGAGATCGTCCATCGTGAAGATGTTACGGCGAAAAGGTATCGAAGAGTCATCAGACTCGTTGGAATTCACTAGCGATTCTGCAATGGACTCATAATCTGAGGATTTATCTGACGATGTGTTAACTTTTTCAGTTACATTCAGATTTGATGGAATGGGAATGTCCAAAGTTCTCTGAAAATTGTTTTTCGACTCATCAATACCTTTCTCTGTGCGTCTGTCACCTGATTTAGTTCTTGCCATTGATGCTGAACTATCATTTAAGTGTACAGGAACATCAATTTTTTGCACTGTTTTTGGATCTAAATCGGAAAAGGAAAGAAGCCTTATGTTGTTGAATATGCCTACGTTCTCAATATAATTCGATTCACCATCGGCAATCGTATGGATTGAAGAGTCTGTTTCATAGGAATGCACATTTGGTTTGGTAAGTGCAGACCTAGGTCTAGCACTAGATTGACTTTTGGCACTAGATTCATCATCAGATTCTGAATCGCACGATTCGAAATCACTCTCATAATCTTGGGTTTTGTCTACAGCGATGACCTCCGGAAGAATGTCAGATTCTCTTACGCCCTTTAAGATTTTATCTTGGGGAATACTTCCATTCGAATGTGTACTTTCATCCGATGGGTCCAGGTTAACGTCTTCTAGACCTAAGCGTAGGCCTAGTGCTTGTATAGACCTAGGCTTAGATTGCTGTGAAGAGGGTCCAACTTCCTCGATCATAGTTTGTTTTGAGGTAACGGAAACACTGGTTGGAGATTTAGAGCTGTCGATTACTTTAGTAACATTAGGAGATGCATTAGATTTTATTTTGTATTTGTTGTTAAATTTGTTTAGCATTTCCAGTGCATGACTTATTTTCGAGGTTGTGTTTGATTGTGGTTTTAATCCCAGTGTTTTTGTTGAATTACTTACAAGATCACCTTCTTTCCTTACATGTTGTAACCCGCCTAGAGGTGGTTTAATGACTTTTTTGCTCACATTTACTTTAATTGGAACATGCGTATGATTATCATAGCCGGATATATCTGAAAAGGCTTCACTGCTTGATGACATGTTTGGGTTAGAACAGGAGCTCTAGCCCTCTTGGCGTACAAATTTGGCTACAACTTACTACTTAAATAACTAAAAAGCTGTACATAACTTATATGTAAGCTACTTGTTCATTTGAACCCGAGAATTTAACACTATAATGTAGTTTTGACAGTAAAATGTTTGGTTATGTGGACGTTTACACAACACTTGTCAGCCATACTTGTCGCAGAATGTTTGCAATCGCATGCAAAAGTCGTTTCCATGGTAACGGAGGATAAAATCGATATAATTTCGACGTATCATATAGGCTCGCTGGTCAGCTTCACAGTAAACGTGAACGGCCTTCAGCCCGAGAAGAACACAACAAGGCAAAGAGCGAGTTGCCCAAGTATCCGAGCGTGGTTATTCGTGATTGGCTGAAAATTCTCGTCCAATGGCGTTTCTCCATCTGTCTGCTGCGTGTTCATTGCATTTGAGTTACAGAAGTTGCCAGGATAGCACGTAGAACTAATTACACTTGATTCGAGTGAGGGTGTGTTTTAGTTTTCATCCGAAAACATGCAATATTTCTTTGGCGTTTGTGCCTTGCTGGCATTTAATCTAGTCTTAGCCGAAGTATATTTCGAAGAGAAGTTCTTAGATGGTAAGTCGATTGTAATTTCATAAATTTTCATCAAATTTTGCCGACGCATCAAGCCACTCAATTCCGGCTGATAGGTTGGCGAACCCAGATTCTTGACAACTTCCTTTTTCTCTACAATGTGAAGTCTAAACACAAGACAAGAATAACCTATGTACTCAACTACGTTGATTCTACTTTCAGAATCATGGGAGAAGAATTGGATCCCTTCTGAACATCCTGGAAAAGAACTAGGGAAATTTAAGTGGACTGCTGGGCAGTTTTTCAATGATGCCGACAAAGACAAAGGTAAAGATCTTTAAATTGACATAAAAATGCAAATTATCAGGTATCAATTCCTTCTTGGTATGATTATTGAGTAGTCAATAAATATACTAAAGTTGTGTGTCAAATCTGTTCCACTCTGTAGGCATCCAGACTTCAGAGGATGCCCGATTCTATGCGCTGTCCAGGAAGTTCAAACCATTCAGCAACAAAGAGAAGACTATGGTCATCCAGTTCACAGTAAAGCACGAACAAAACATTGACTGCGGTGGCGGTTACGTCAAAGTATTTGACTGCAGTCTAGACCCCAAGGACATGCATGGCGAATCTCCCTATCTTCTCATGTTCGGTACGTATGCCAACCTTGCACCTTATATTGCATCATGTTTTAGATTTTCCAGCTGTATATTGTTTCTGCACTGAGCATCATTTCGTAGCCCAATGTAAGTGCAGATTGTACGCCGTGGGCTTTCCGAACCCTGTTGGTAGCAACCCTACTAAATGCATGTAGACCTACATGTGAACCCTTCTTATAATGCTTTGCCTTCTGCTTAATTCTAATGCCCAGTTAAGACAGCAACTGCCACATTACATTTCAGCTGCAATTTGATAGAGCAGGAGAGGGTGGGATGGAGAATCATGCGTTAATCTGCGACTGCTGGCCACTTTCCAAGGCCACCTTTAACAGTAGGCCTAATACAGAACTAGACAACACAAAAAAACAAAACAACAATAATACAGTATTGACTGCTGCCTAAACCCCAACGAATTCGGTTCACACTGATGAAACGTGCTAGTAAGTGAACAAGGCAGTGTCGTGACTCGCGTGACTTGTTCCCGTTTTCAGGACCTGACATTTGCGGTCCTGGAACTAAGAGGGTACACGCGATCTTCAACTACAAGGGCAAGAACCTGTTGATCAACAAGGAGATCCGTTGCAAGGATGACGTCTTCACGCATCTGTACACTTTCGTCATCAAACCGGACAACACTTACGAGGTAAGTTTGGCTACGCCTTAAACTGGGCTTTGCGTGCCACGCTTGACAAGACAGCACCACCATAGGCCTACTATGAGCCCAAGTCCACAGTCTTTTGAACAGATCAATCAGCTTGGACAATGTGTACTTGATCTCAGCTCCGTGTAGATCAAGTAGAGCTTGAGTGCTGATTGACGTAGGCCTATCCAGCAGGGTGTGATAAAGTGCAGATTGACATAGTTTGAAGCTCCACCCCCTAGTCATGTCACCACCGTCCAGCATAACAAATAGGCCTACGACTGATTATAAATAATATGAATATGATATGATTGTCGTGTTTGTCACGGGGGTAAGGGATGGTCACAGCAATGGAGGAGAGCAGCAGTTGAGCATCAAGCTAAGAACATCTCAAGTCTTGAGGCATTTTCTTTTTCTGCACATAATTTTGCAAGTAGAAGTCCAAGAAACCTTAGGCCTATCATATTCAAGGTTTTGATAAGAAGAAAATGATTCATGCTTAAAAATGCTTAATTTAATATAATGAATGCTCACTTTAGAGACAATTAATGCTAGGCTCAAAAAGACTGGATAACGAACCTCGTACACTTGTCATCGGAGGACCAGTATAGTCGGGACTCTAGACGTGCGCGTGGTTGTCGTAGGTGCTGATCGACAACGAGAAGGTGGAGAGTGGCGACCTCGAGGCGGACTGGACGTTCCTCGCCCCCAAGAAGATCAAGGACCCGGACGCGAAGAAGCCCGAGGACTGGGACGACAAGGCGACCATTGACGACCCCAGCGATGCCAAGCCCGAGGACTGGTGAGTCGCCCGCTCATCTAGGTTTACTTCCGTTGCCAAGTGAAAACTCGTGCAAATTAAAGGGGGGAAAATAGTTTTTTTTTTCCTGTGCAGAGTTGACCTCTTCAGCCATTCTTCTTTCTTGTTATCCAATATAAGGGTGCCTCCTTTTCTGTCCTGCTCATTTCGTCGGGCAGGGAGTACAGTAGCCTATAATTGTTATTTTGACCACTACATAATGTCCATTTAAATTTCACATAGTGTCATTCATTGGCTTCTCTAAATGTATAATAACTTAATAAGATCACTGACCACATTAGTTTGGTTAAAATAGAGAAAGTGGAAGTTAAATAATATTGGTGGCACTTGATGGGTTTTGTTCTCTACCTATTCAAAACAGGAAATTAGTGCATGTTAAGATGCACTAAATGATGAGATGTAAAAATGTTAAAATCCATGCTAAACAGTAAATACTAGTAAGGATGTTGTAGGAATCGACGTAAAAGCTCGACCTTGAAGGTAATATGGACGTCAAATTGGGGCCGTCGAAAATTAAAACACCGGCGCGTCGTGAAACGTGTCTCGGTAGTTGCGGAGCGATTTGTGAGACGTCGTGTGACAACCCGCCGAGCACGTGTATGGAGCTGGGGGGGGGGGGGGGGAGGGCGTTCGACCTGCCGCTCAACGCACGAGCGACATTACGGCCCAAATATGAATGTAGGCCTAGTATTTTTTTAATGTTTAATTTTTTTTTTCACAAAATTTCTTCTCTCGAGTGAGCAAGACCTCGGTCGAAACGTCTCGTTATATTTTGTATTATGTCTTTTATGTGTACTTCAAACTCGCAAATCCGTCATTTTACTACTCGAAGGTAAGCTGTTGGATCCTTTCCTCACTTTATACACCATTCCAGCCGATTGGCACCTACTTTCATAACCAAACAAAAAATTAACTTAAACAATGGGCGCCGACGTCGTTGAATAGCGGACTAATGGAACGTGTGTGCTTGTCGTGTGTCACAGGGAGAAGCCGGAACACATTGCCGACCCCGACGCCAGCAAGCCAGAGGACTGGGACGACGAGATGGACGGAGAATGGGAGCCGCCCATGATTGACAACCCCGACTACAAGGGAGAGTGGAAGCCCAAGCAGATCGACAACCCCAACTACAAGGTGCGTTCGACGTTTGTGTCGATGACGTCTCCCCCCCGATGTACCCTAAACTGAGAAACTGTATCATACCAATGCGGATAAAAATTCATGCTTTGGCGAAATTCTAGCTTCTGTACATGTGTGTGGAAACTTCAACAATGAAATTCAACAGTTTATTTAAATATATAATTATATGTTGGCCACAGGGTGGAATTGATTTAAATCTTATTTATTTATTAAGGCTACCAGAGTACGGTTGTTTTAGTTGTCGCCATTAAGACTGTGCGGGCACGGTTTTTCAGTTTTCTAAAATATGTACAACGTACCCTAGTTAAGCTTGGAAATTGAAACCAGAACTTCTGAAAGTTACAAAATTATTTTTTTCGTAATTTTGATTGTACCGGTACCGTAGATATTGCTAGATGTACGCCGCTGCATTCAAAACATAACTTCGCCCAGAAATACACATTTGTGATAGCCAACTTTTATTGTAGTTAATGAACATACTTTGTTCTAGGACGTGAGGAATTTTCAGTTCGTTATCTTTAATGGTATGTGTGCTATGATTTTTCTCATCTACCGGTACAAAATAGCTCATTTGTACCGGTAGATGAGAAAAATCATAGCACACATACCATTGAAGATAACGAACTGAAAATTCCTCACGTCCTAGAACAAAGTATGTTCATTAACTACAATAAAAGTTGGCTATCACAAATGTGTATTTCTGGGCGAAGTTATGTTTTGAATGCAGCGGCGTACATCTAGCAATATCTACGGTACCGGTACAATCAAAATTACGAAAAAAATAATTTTGTAACTTTCAGAAGTTCTGGTTTCAATTTCCAAGCTTAACTAGGGTACGTTGTACATATTTTAGAAAACTGAAAAACCGTGCCCGCACAGCCGGAGATCAAAAAGGCCTTGGTAGGATTTCTCGTGTCATATATTTGGCCATGTTATTTTTACCAACAATATTAAACAATACTGGTAACAATGGTAGACATCTTCTATATAGCGTGGAATTAATTTTCAGCAGCAGTTCGATGGCGTCAAATTTCAAGATGTCAGCACCCATAACAATCCTCTAAAACAACCATAGCCACCATCCACCCCGAGATGGACAACCCCGAGTAAATGTGACCATGACTATTTAACAACGTGTTTCAGGGCCCGTGGATCCACCCCGAGATTGACAACCCCGAGTAAATGTGACCATGACTATTTAACAACGTGTTTCAGGGCCCATGGATCCACCCCGAGATTGACAACCCCGAGTAAATGTGACCATGACTATTTAACAACGTGTTTCAGGGCCCGTGGATCCACCCCGAGATTGACAACCCCGAGTACGCCGAAGATAACGAGCTGTACAAGCGCGAGGAGGTGTGCGCGATCGGCTTCGACCTCTGGCAGGTCAAGTCGGGCACGATATTCGACAACGTGCTCATCACGGACGACCCCGACCACGCCAAGCAGGTCGGCGAGGAGGACTGGAAGCCCAGATTCGTAAGTAGCTCGCCTCGCTAGGCTCGATCGGTCCCGTCGATAGATGCGTCGTTCTCTTTTGGTTTAGCAAGCTAACAAAAAAGATGTCATCAATTTTTCAACTTAAGCTTGAATTTCCCACACATACTTTATTGCTCCCGTACTATTTGCAAGGCGTCTAAATATATATGGATGCCGTACCATACTTCACATATTTTTTTTTCAATTTTCTCAAGTTTTGTACTTTTTCCTCTTTTTAAAACCCTCTTTAATTCAAATTTACCTTAGATTTAACTCAAACTAGAGATGAAGTCCGGCTGCCAAGGTTTTGGCTCACGGTTTAGTGTACATTAATATTCTTAAAAATTCAAAATTTAGTAATTGTGCGGTAGGAGGGGCCAAGTTGAAATTGGGGTTTGTAGGGCCCTATACAATTTGAGATCAAGGATACTATATTTCCACATACAAAAGTTAAATTTTTAAATAAAAAGTCAAGCAGACAATAAATAAATTGTATGTATAGTCTACCCACTGAGTTGCAAGTGTGACGTGGGCCCGTGCGTGTTGCAGGAGGGAGAGAAGAAGATGAAGGAGGCGCAAGACGAGGAGGAGAGGAAGAAGAGGGCGGAAGAGTCAAAGTCTGAAGTGAAGGAGGACCCCGATGAGGACGAGGACGACGAAGATGACGGACCCGAGGACGCGGGAGAGGTGCCCGAGACGGGGGAGGAAGATGTGAGTGTCCTCGTTTTGTTTTAAATGGTAGTTGTGGAAAAAATGACACAATTGTTAATTTTTTCTTATAATTTAAGTTTTTTTTTTTTTTTTTAGTTTTTTTGGGGGCAACATTGACCAAAATTAGAATTTCTGTAATGAAACCCAAACAAATTAGAGATCAAACAAAAATATACCAAAAAAAAAATAATAGAAACATTTCAATCATATTTTGGAAACAAGTTTTTTTTTCAAGTCATTTTACGTTTTGGTAACTTCGAAATTGATGAAATAATTGCAACGTTTTTTGGAATCTCCCCTTCTTAGTTCTTATGATCTTTTTGATTGGATGTTGGACCATAAAAGTTTGTCATTACTCGTTAATATAACAATATGATGTGCTAGTGGTATTAAAGATAAACCGCCTAGGCCCCAAGTTAAAGCTTTTCGTGAATGCAGCCAACATAGCACAACGCAAAGAACCCCGCAGCTTATTTCCGTCCGTCGTGTTTTTTTCAGGAGCATCCCGACAATCACGACGAACTCTAGGCGTGTCGACGACACTCTCGAGGGAACGAGGGCTTCTATTTCCAGAGACTACGACGAGTGACTTCCGACGTTATCGATCGCCAAAACAAAGACAGTGTCACGTGACGTCATCCTCGAAGTGAACTTTCATAAAAAAAATTTCTAAAATTTTCATAAAAAAGAGAAGCAAACGTAGGCGTACCTACCTACCTACTAAACTGTCGTAGTTTACAATTGAAAGACTGTACAAAAATGGTGTGACCATTCAAATAATTATGCGAACGTAGCTTTCAAACTTTATGAGTAATTTAGAATGATAGCGGCGTGCTGGTTGTAATCTAACTTTCGAATATAATATATATAACGTGGCTGTTTTCATATTTTACAGTAAAGTATAAATCCGCCAGTAAGTTACTAACTGTGGTCACTAGTAAATTCCTACAGTGCAGAAAAGTGGATCTGTTCATTTTTTTAGTCACCGCCAATTTTTGAAATTACTTTTTAGAGTATTCTGTCTTTTTACACATTTTGTTACTCGAGTGCAGCCGTTTGATCCACCACGTAATCGTTTGACCTCTGCGTGTGATTGTACATTTCGTGAGGTATTAAAAACTTCAACGTAAAAAAAGTTATGAATGAGTTTTTTGAGTTTATGTGGTTAATGTTTGTGAAAAATGCAATAAAACGGTTAAACAAGTGTAATCATTGATTTATTTCATGTTATGAGTTGACCCATCCTTGCTTGATATTCTGATAATGGTACTTTAATTACTTTATAATAATATTTAAGGTGTGATGAGAGTTTACTGATTGCCAACTTCATATCGAGGGCTACCATCCTGTAAATCGTCTATATAAATAAATAATACCTACATGTACATTTATAAAGTTAAGTAAATCGTATAAAAGCGAAGTACCTAAATTTTAAGTAGAAATAAATGCTAGATTTTAGAATTTTCTCAAAGTTCCTAGTTTGCATATTTGAGTTCATCATTAGTAGATGCACACAACAAGCATATCGTGTATAAGTAATTGTGTATTCAATGTGTGTAGGGTATACTTTAAAGTTTAAACTCAAATTCGTCATCTTACACGAAAGTAAACTGTTGAACCCTGTTTGATATTAAAGCTGGAATTTGTGAGAAAATTGCAATCGCATTTTTATGTGGAAATGCGAGGAGGGGACTGGAATGTAGTTGAGGGAGAAGAGTGGTGGCAGGATAGAAGAAGATGGAGAGGCTTATCTTCAATGCCGACCCAACGCAGAGTTGGACGTGGCAACAGATGATGATGATGACTTACACGAAGAAACAATTTCATATTCGATCATTTCTTTATTATCAAAATGATAACATTCTTAACAAACATTTCATTTCTTCATACATTCAATCATACCTTTTCTCGTATTTACTTGGAGATTCACAAATCACCTGTATGATTTAAAAACATATGTTTCAATAATGCTTTACATGTCAGTAGTCGGTCGGTACAACATGCAGACCGACTTTTAGCACGTCAGTTTACATCAAACTCACCAAGTTGTTGGGCAAGCTTATCGTGACCGTCTGCAAAAGTAATTGGCAACACACTACTGCCCAACTGAGAGTATGATTCAGCAATAGCAGCTATATAACTACATACAAGATACCTGTATGTGATAAATTTATCATATTTCAATAAAATCATTAATTGATGAATAATTATTAGGCCTAATAACAGAGTCTTGATGTGCTACTATTATTTAAGCTCTAAATGCTTGTTTAAGCAACAAGATGTTTAATAGCCTCACTTTGAGTAATTTCAACCAATACATAGTAGAAACAGATAGTAAATATAGACTTATTAATTTCCAAGAAAAGCTATTTGCAGTGTTTGGTTTATCTAATTAAGCAATAGATAAGGGCTTGGTTCCACCATCTGTTGAGTCAAGGCTACATACAGTAAGTAATACGTATAACATTTACTCAACCAACAAACTCTAATAGAATTACAAGACAGTGACACTTTTCCTTCACCCAAGGCTAGTACTTCTCAGAAAAACACCTGTACATACAATATACACAGTATGTACATAGGCCTACATATTCCCAAACAGAAGCGTTGTTAACAGACATTGTGTCGTGTAATAATAACAACTGTTCAGTCATACGTATGGGCCTCGGCAGCTGGTTCTAATAAAAACATTCAAGACAGGATAACAATCCTCCTTTGTTGTCGCATTGTCCGTTGTAGAGTACGTATTCACTATTCTTATATTGTGATCTTGGAACTCGATGATTTCATCTAGCGTGGGTTTATGCGCTAAAATCCAACCTCAATTCTTTTTATGCTGCATTCTCTCCTCATCATTCAAGAATCAAGAATGTTCAACTCTCATAAATGCAACTCTCACTGGAAGTTTGATGTAGACCTACAATTATTTTATCTATTAACTACTTTAGCTTTAATGAATAATAATACGGAGTGTATATTCCTACGGCAGAACGTAACAATTAATACACACTATTCTTACGTTGAGCTATCGACGGAGCTGAAGAGGTTAGGGGGAATGTTGATCTTGAACCAAATAAAGGGAAATGAGGTAGGCCTAGGCCTACACGGAGACGCAACTTTATAAAGACGTTCAAAAGGTTAGGGAGAATGTTGATCTTGAACCACAATAAAGGAAAATAAGGTAGGTAGGCCCAGTAGGCCTACAAGGAGACGCAACTTTATAACGCAACTTTGGTGGTTTTGAACGAAAAAAAGCGAAAAAAGTGAGTAGAACACCGGATCAGCTGTGCGTAAGTTTTACCGAAAATAATGTAGGCCTAATAGGCCTAAAGGGTATTTCTTGCACATTAAAGCCTACCTAATTCTTACGTTCGGCGGGTGATGAAGGTCTACTCTTACGTCCTGAAATGAAAATAATGTAGGCCTAAAGGGTATTTATTATTCTTACAATATTCTTACGTTCGCGGATGGCTTCTTACGTTCTAACGTAAGAATTACTAGGCCTAGGCCTGGGCTACACACTATTCTTACGTTGGTGGTGCGTGCGCCTGTCGAGTCGATTAGTCACATGATTAGACAACCAATAGAAACACGGAGCGTAAGAATAATTTATAATAAATCTTACGTTCTGCCGTAAGAATATCCACTGCCATAATAATATCTGTTACCATCTACAATAATCAACACATGATTCTCTTCTTTAAATTTTTACATGATCAACAATAATACAGCAATGAGAAGACAACAAGCTCAACCTAAAAGTCATAAAGTAGTTCTAAAAGAAAACAGCCGCAAACCAACGCAATATACCACATTTGAGGTCTACTTTTTGTGCAGCCCCTGGGACTAAATACCCACCTAACAACAATATAGATGTCCATAGTCATTATAAAGGTTATCACAGGTTACTCCCTATCAAACACAAACACAACACTCATTTCTGAACACAATTACAATTTTAAACCAAAATCAGATAATTTCACAATATGTAGCATCGACATTTACAACGGTCTTTATTAAATTAGAGCCTATTGGGTTATAAGAACATGTGCTAGCACAAGGGTACTATTTTAAAATGCAGTAATGTTTAAAAAGTTACTTAAAAAATGCATTCATACAGGCTAGAAATGTTGTAAAATTGTACTATTTTTTAAAACATATATTTTAAAAGGAGGTAAATACTTTCCTATTCAGTAATCGCCTGGTAGACTATACATTTACTAGTAGCGTGACTTCTCACAATTGCTGAAACCATCCGATACGATTGGATGTTGGAAAGTGATTTTTTTTCGGTCTTAACTGCATGCGGCATTTGCAGTTGCTCTGCATACAGACCAACTTGAATTAATTTAGTTCTATCAACCGCTCCGATCCTAAAGCCAGAACATGGAGACTTTCTAGCAGAATTATTATACTCCACAAACTGTCGTTGACCAGAATTTGACAAATCAAACTCAGATTGGAGACAGATTCTTCCCAACCTTGATTAGAATATCAAACGGCCAGTCTCAACACTATACACGGACGTCGTAAAGGATCCCCCAGAGGGGAATAGATTCACAGAAAGTTTTAACTTGCAACCTAGCAACTAGCAAGTCCATTTCTTCATTAATCGTTGTCGTATGAGTAGGGTAGTACAAGCGTGTATAATAAAAGTTGAGCAAGATCAAGCTAAATTTAGCGACTCTGTTTGAATTTTGAACAAAATTCGAGATCATCTTGCTAAAAATTCTCCCAACTTTCTTCAGTAGGTGGCCTACCTATCGCAAAAAAAATCGCAAAAAAAAAAAATAATTTTGAACCAAATTGTTCTAAACGTATAATTAATTATATAGGCAGCGATCATCTGAAATCTGAATAAAATTCACCATTATTAAGTAAAGTATAAATGTTAAAGAAATTATATAGATGTCAAAATGTATAAATGTCGAGGTCATTACGGCATTATCTCAATTTTCAAGACTTAAAATTTCGAGACAGTCTAGGCGCAAGTTGAGTGAGAGGGAATCTGTACCTACTTCAATTTTTCGAAACATTTCGAGACTTGTACAGGCATGCCCAATTTCGAACTCATATTTACAGTTCTTTTAAACAAAAATTGGCCATCTGACCGCCAAGCTGTTCTTCAGACTAGCGCAACCACCAATCACAGAGCAGTCCACGTGACAATGCTGCTCTGTGATTGGTCGTTAGGCAAGTCCAAGGAAAGGCCGAGTCGAGGAGCACGCGAGGAACGACTTCATTTCACCAACCCTAAACGTTTAAACTCTACCGTCGCGTTTAAACGACCCTTCCCTATTACGCAGACTCCACGACTACTGGGCCGCGCATCCGTTGACGTGAAACAAACTCGCGTTGAGTCGAGTCGACCTACCGAGTACCTAACTGATGTCGTAGACCCCCGCGGCTACGAGCTGCCTCGAGAGCCAGTCGAGTCCGTCGTGTAGACCCGTACCGCTCTGGGCGTCGCAAGCCTGGATGTGCCAGGTGCGACCGCAGCACAGCTTGTACAGGGCAAACTGCTCCGTCAGCTGTTCGATGGTCGCGCACTCGGTCATGTCCTGCGAGAGAGAAGCGTTATTAAACTATTGGGAACCCGCAACTGACGTCACATCCGGACTACAACAATGGAACAAATGAATTGAACTGATGGACAAACAATCAGCTGTCAAAATAATAAAATTGCAACCATACAAATAAAAACAAGTGTAGCAATAGTAACTGCTCGCAATTTAAAACTTCTAATGATGGACAAGGACTAAGTGAAAGTTTTGTA
The DNA here is from genome assembly GCA_945910005.1 of Isoperla grammatica. NCBI lineage: Eukaryota > Metazoa > Arthropoda > Insecta > Plecoptera > Perlodidae > Isoperla > Isoperla grammatica. The sequence continues at coordinate 30,822,920 of OX246747.1, forward strand.
TGTGTATTTGTTTGTTTGGTTTTCCAAAATCAGAAGTAGTTACTTTTTGACAGCTTGTTGTTTGTCCATCGATTCAATTCGTTTCATTGTTGTCTTTTGGCGTTACTAGTAGCCTATTGGAATAGGATTTTTTTTTATTTCAGAAAATGTATTTTTGCACCATTATAAAAAATAAGGCCTTCTTCTTAAATGCCCACATTTGTTTACTATAACATTATGCTGGATCTGGTCAACCAGTAGACACGTTTTTTCCACCCTCTTCACACCGCTCGGCATAACAATTAACAATAATGATTTTTTTCCTAATATATTTTCTTAGTTTTTCCTAATAATAACAATAAAAACTTGAAGACTTTATGTGACAGTCAGAGTAAAACCTACTCGATCCAGCTCGACTCCGCGACTGTTCAATCGATCCAGTAAGTTTTACTCTTAAGGACAACGACAGCACAGTTCCGACAAGATACTGGCCATGACTTAATAGCAAAGAACCTGCATAGAATGGGGTTGGCAGAGAGCAGTACATGCAAGCTCTGTGGGAATGGCATACAGGACAGGCAACATCTATTCCATTGCTCGATACTGAAAGAGCACAACAAAGGAATGCCAGGAGGGCTGGACAGGAAGGAGCAGGAGGCTTGTCTCTATTAGTTGGCGAGACTCATGATGACATAAATGTGTCAATGAGGGAATAAGAGAAGAAAAAGAAGAGTTTTACTCTGTGACTGTCACATAAGTTAGTAAGAGGGCGGAAAAAGAAGCGTGTCCATACTGTTTGACAAGATCCAGCATGATGGCATTATAGCCAAATGTGGGCATTTAATAAGAAGAATATGAAGTTCTTCATCAAGTGCTGAAGATCGTCAGCTTTTTAGCACCGATCGACGCGGCTGTGCCCGAAAGCCTACGCGAGTGTGTCTATTCACCTGTTTGTTGGCGAGTATCAGCAGGGAGGCGTCCTTGAGCTCCTTCTCTGAGACCAGCTTGGATAGTTCGCTGTGCGCCTCCTCCAGACGATCGTGATTGCTCGAGTCGATCACGAAGACGACGGCCTGGAACAAGGACACGGTCCAAGATCAGTCCTGTGGATAAGATCCCCTGCAACGTTTTACTCGCTAGCCCGTACGTCGCAAATTAAGGCATTTCAGAAAAAAGTCATTCATACCTGGGTAGGGCTGAGTCGTGTAAACGTTTAAACGCCCGCGAGAAAATATACGTGTACAAACATTCATATAGGTTTAACCGTGCCAAAACCCAATTCACAGATTTGTCCGATGTAATAGTTCTTCGACGAGCCGACGAGGCATAGCTTAGTGTGTGGTCAAAATGGCTGCGGACATTTGGACACAACGGTGGGGAATATAATCAACAATGAATACTATAATAAATCAACCGTGTTATTTCGTTGAACATGTTTTTTCGCAACATTGTAACTCACTTTTTTGTTATCATTTTGTGAACTGGATGGGTGTTACATTTAAACGTTTAAACGCGAAAAATTCGGAAAAATAAATGTTTACAAAATTAACCGTTTTCTCCCAGCCCTATACCCGGGATTTGGTTTCGTATTTAAGCTAAAACATTTAATTTCAAAGCTTTCAAATGTTATCTATAATTAATTAATTACGTAAGTACATTTGAAGGATTTCTTCTTCTTCTTTTCCTATGCCCGCATTTTTGCCTTACTGGGCCATCATGCATTTTCTGGTTTTCCAGTAGAGATAGGCTTTAAAAATTAAAATTCATCGTTTAGCAGTAGCTGATTCAGAACCAAATCCTGAGTGAGAATCACCATTCCAATAAACTTGAAGCGTTCTCAAGATATAAATAAAAAAAAAGGTTAATTTAGCGAGCTCGCACCTTTTTAGGTGTGCCGCACTTCAGAGTGACATTGACTCCCTGCCCAATGATATGGGCAGGTCAGAAAAAGAAGCCATTTTATACTGGATAGCAAGGAAGAGGAATGGCTGAGGAAGCCATCTCTGCACACGAAAAAGAAAAAGAAAGAATCCCTTTACTCGACAGTAAAACAACATTTCTTCAATAGACACACGTGTGCCCGTCATCTCACCTGCGTGTTCAGGTAGTAATGCTTCCACAACGGCCGCAGTTTGGGCTGTTGCCCCACCCTCTCACCTGCGTGTTCAGGTAGTAATGCTCCCACCCCCTCTCACCTGCATGTTCAGGTAGTAATGCTCCCACCCCCTCTCACCTGCGTGTTCAGGTAGTAATGCTCCCACCCCCTCTCACCTGCGTGTTCAGGTAGTAATGCTCCCACCCCCTCTCACCTGCATGTTCAGGTAGTAATGCTTCCACCCCCTCTCACCTGCGTGTTCAGGTAGTAATGCTTCCACCCCCTCTCACCTGCGTGTTCAGGTAGTAATGCTTCCACCCCTTCTCACCTGCGTGTTCAGGTAGTAATGCTTCCACAACGGCCTCAGTTTGGGCTGCCCGCCGACGTCCCAGATGGTGAACTTGAGATTCTTGTACTCGACCGTCTCGACGTTGAACCCGATGGTCGGAATCATCGTCATGAACTCGTTCTGCTTCAGCTTGAAGAGGATGCTCGTCTTGCCGGCTCCGTCCAGTCCGAGCGTGACCACGCGCATCTCCATCTTGGGCCCGATGTGCACGCGGTTGTCCTGGGGACGTTAAGAACATGCAGACGCAATCTTGGCTTCAAAGCCACAAAAGTGGCATGATTTTCGTCTTGTTACTGAGTGGCTAGACTCTATGAATACGATTTTTTTTTTTTTTTTCGAAACTTGTTGGATAGTACGGTGTTCTGGACACGGAAATGAATTAAATGAATGAATTACAGTGAATTCCCGATTTTACAGACCCGCTTTGTACGGATTTCCGTATTTTACGTATTATTTTGAAAATTGTTCAATTCCCCTATTGATTGATTTCCCATGGATTTTACAGATTTCTCCATTTTATGGACTTTTTTAAGTCACTTCCCATTCGTAAAAGCGGGACTTCACTGTATCTTGGCTTGGGCCCCAAGGTCCAATAATCCACTAGCGCTAGCTAGCGTACGTTTGGCTTAATTATATTTGGTGTTTAACAAAGTAAACGTTCAAAGTCAGGTCGTCTCTGCGTCATGAAAATCGCAATTCTCGTGAAATAAACAAATCAAATAAATATATAGGCCCTACTATAACTACTTCAACATATGTGTGTGGTTAGAGAGGCAAAGGTGGCTGAGATAATTGATACCAAGAACATGAATGAACATGTTCCAGTGAGGGAGAAGGTACAGAAGGCCGGACGACAGCTTACCTGAGAGAGTAGATAGGTTGCATAGAAACAAATAACTACATACTTCACATTCACAAAAAATGAGAGTATTTCCACTTTGACCGCCTGGCTTAGTGTACAGCATGTAGGTAGACTGAAGCAACATCCTACTTCGAGTTTTGTGTGCCTCAATATAAGAGATATTTTCTTAGTTTGACGCTCCCCTCTATCACTATGTGACCACCCCTTACGTACTACCCCCGCAACAACCCGACAATCATAACATATTTATTCATTTCAATATTTTTATATAATCAGTCATATTGGTTATGCTGGGCGGTGGTCACATAACTGGGGGTGGAGCTTCAAACTATGTCAAACTTAAAATATCTTCACTCCCCCTGATATAATATCACATTACTATTCTAGAGGCGTGTGTACCTACCTTGGTAAATGTAATGGGTATACTGGCGTCTGGCTGGAGCTGTTCCGAGCCGAGCTCCTGGTATAGTTGTTGTTCTCGATGAAACCCAGCGCCTGCTCTATCTCCCTCGGTAATATCACATCGCTACTCTAGAGGCGTGTGTACCTACCTTGGTGAACGTGATGGGTATACTGGCGTCTGGCTGGAGCTGTTCCGAGCCGAGCTCCTGGTACAGTTGTTCCTGCATCTCAATGAAACCCAGCGCCTCCTTAATCTCCCTGGTTGCCGTCAGCACTCTCGCGTCGTCATGTTGGATGGTCTGCTCACATTGGACGCAAACGGCAGCAACCTGTGGCACACCATATCGAAGGGTCAAAATGCACGTTCGTTCCTATATATGTATCGCAGTATCGCAGCGATCGATTACTACAGGACTGGTTTAGTCACTTTAAATTAAAGTCCCCCACAGCAATTAGTTTAGTTACTGAGTGGGTAGACTCTAAATGTGAATTTATTTATTTTTTATTTATTTAATTCAATTTCTGGAATGTTAAAAAAACTCCAGCCGCAATTAAGAATCGATCCCCAGGCCTTCTGCATTGGAACAAGAGTTTTAAACAAAAAAATAAACGTGGAGTCGAATTTTCTTCGTTGTGTAACAGAATGTCAGAATATCGATTATGGTCAATCCAATTTCTCAAGTCGGCTCATAAACTCAAAGCACTTGGCTTTGTTCCCACTGTGCAGCCGCCAACTATCTTTGCTTGTCACTGTCATCAGCCACCATATGCGGTATAGGCCTACTCTCTTTGAAGTCTTATAAAAAAAAAAATGCACTCAAAGTCTAATTTTCACAAAAAAAAATTAAAATTAAAAAAAAAAACTTTTTCGAATGTCGTTTTTAAACGAGGTTAACGTACAGAATTTTAAATGCTTTTTTCCGATCCCTACCTGCGAGAGCGAGGCGGACAGATCCTCCTGCAGCTGCCGCAGCGAACACATCCTCTCTCGTATGTGTGTCTCGACTGCGGACATGGCCGCAGCCTCCTGAAGCTGCAACGTCTCTCGCAGCTGCTGGAAGTACGACTGTACTCGCACGCGAGCCACGTCGCCCGATCCGTCCTCGCCATCCGACCCCTCCAGACGCTGCACCACCAGCTCTGTGGACAGGAGCATTGCAACACTGTATTGGACATGAGGATTGCAACACTGTTTGGGCTACGAGGACACGAGCATTGCAACACTGTATTGGACATGAGCATTGCAACACTGTATGGGCTCTGAGGACACCAGCATTGCAACACTGTATTGGACATGAGCATTGCAACACTGTACCGGACATGAGCATTGCAACACTGTATGATCTCTGAGGACATTAGCATTGCAACACTGTATTGGACATGAGCATTGCAACACTGTACCGGACATGAGCATTGCAACACTGTATGAGCTCTGAGGACACAAGCATTGCAAGCAACACTGTATGGGCTCTGAGGACACCAACATTGCAACACTGTATTGGACATGAGCATTGCAACACTGTATGGGCTCTGAGGACACCAGCATTGCAACACTGTATTGGACATGAGCATTGCAACACTGTACCGGACATGAGCATTGCAACACTGTATGATCTCTGAGGACATTAGCATTGCAACACTGTATTGGACATGAGCATTGCAACACTGTACCGGACATGAGCATTGCAACACTGTATGGGCTCTGAGGACACAAGCATTGCAAGCAACACTGTATTGGACATGAGCATTGCAACACTGTATAGGCTCTGTGGACATGAGGATTGCAACACTGTATGGGCTCTGAGGACACCAGCATTGCAACACTGTATTGGACATGAGCATTGCAACACTGTATGGGCTCTGTGGACATGAGGATTGCAACACTGTATGGGCTCTGAGGACACCTGCATCATTGCAACACTGTATGGACTCTGTGGACATGAGCATTGCAACACTGTATGGGCTCCGTGGACACGAGCATGCAACACTCATGTTAATTCAATCAGTACTACTAGCCCAGTAGGCACTAATACGCAAAAGGACATAATACAACTGTCAGTTCAGTTCAGTTAAGTTTATTAGGATCCTGTACGGTTACAATGTTAATAACATAGGATTTGTCAGGTTTGCATATTACATCTATCATCTATACATATATACAATAACAATAACAGAATTGTACAGGTTATTTAAAATACTTAACCTAGTAGAACAACAAACAGATATTATAATACAATCATAAACATTGTAAGAAAATAAAACTAGGTAAACCATCCTCAATGGTATGTAAAATCTGGATTTTTCCCTTTGTTCATGTATTCTTCCACACTGTAGGAACAATTATCAATTAAATATTCTTTTAATGTCATTATGTAGTTGTTTACTTGTATCTGGTATTAGTTTGATATGGGTTGGTAGATTATTGTATAAGCCCTTTCCTATATTTAAGGATGCTGACTGTCCTTTTTTGTATTGCTTCTTTCTTTATGAAGGTGTTCTCTCTGTCGTGTAGCGTGCTGGCGAATTTCTTCATTTATTATACTGTCCTCCCCTGTATTATTATTTTTAATGATTATTTTTCATCTAGGCCTACCGATAATATCAAAGAAATAATTAGGCCTACTTCTGAGACTGGAGTAAGGCTACATTAAATTTTATCGTAGGCATCATTCCTAATCCAACAACGTAAACACGCTTGCAGAGAAATACAAACTATTCATTATTTGTAAGTTAGCCTAGAGGATAATAGGGAGTCTGAAATCAGCTCCGATATAAATCGGGGCTTGAATAAGCGCTCGTTTCACTTAGGGGTAATAATAATATAATAATAGATTATTGTCATAGAATCTACATTCTGCGAGAGGGATCAAGCATTTTCAGATGTACAGACAAATTAATTGGTATTGGTAATATGGTAATATGGTATTGGTAATTGGGAATAAGTGACAGTGTTCTTACCCAACTTGTGTACGGTCTCGGACATGTCCTCCATGAATTTACGGACGTGCGGTATCGCGTTGACGACCGAAGATCGAATGTTTTCCGCTTCCGTCTCGACCAACGCGTGCTGGCGAGCAGAAACACAGACACGATCTGTTAGCTTAATGGCTGGTAGTCTGGAGAACGTATTTAGCGTTTTAGGTTTTAGATGCTAAATCAAAGGCTGTATCTATCTGCTGCCTAGGACCAGGTCTTGAAACTCAAAACTTCACATCATTTAAATGAGTACTAGCCTTGAATATTTTTATTGGCGTTACAGTATAAACATGGTTTATTGTCGTTCCCAGCAATAACAGATCAATCAAGTTGAGTACTGAACGAGTGAAACAACGAAGAAGACTAAACGTGTTATGTAACAAGCAGAAGACTGCTAAACTAAAGAACCAAACCAAACCAAACCACTAAATTCAAGAGGGCCACAATTGAGAATGTTAAAATGTATCAAAACTACTGGATTTCTTTATGTGGGTAAAAAAAGACATTGTGTAACGTCAAACAAACGTTTTGGTGCCAAGACTAGCTTTTTCATAAAAAATTAAGCTAGGGGAGAAGGACAGGAAGGAACCAACTACCTTGTAGTAGTTGCGGCCTTCGGAGTCGATAGAAACACAAAGATATGTACACAAAATGTCGAGACAGTTTCGGCCTGACGTGGCCTTGATCACCCGACGAAGGTGGAGGAAAGACTGGGTCGGAAGTCTCTATTGTCACGTGACCTCCGGTATGATTGAGACAACATCACTTCCGGTATTGACATAGAACACTTCCGGTATATTAAAATCATCATCATCATCATCTGTTGCCACGTCCAACTCTGCGTTGGGTCGGCATTGAAGATAAGCCTCTCCATCTTCTTCTATCCTGCCACCACTCTTCCCCCTCAACTACATTCCAGTCCCCTCCTCGCATTTCCACATCCTTCCTCACTTTGTCGTACCATCTTTGTCGTGGTCTTCCTCTCGTTCTTAATATTAAATTCTTGATAAAAATATTAAAATATATGCGCTTATTCTACTATTTACACTATTTACACTATCTATACTATTTACAGGTCGCTGTTGGTGTATGGAGTTGGGAAGAGAGGGATGAGCTTACCGCAGGTTTAGATTGGGAGGGATTCATTTTTTTGTCATAAAAAAGAAGTCTTGACAATAACTTTTCGACATTTCAAGGTGGGTTTCAAGGTGGTTTACCTTGTGGTTCTTGTGTCTGCCGTAGTCCTTGCATATGAAGCACATGATGGGGCCCGGCCCGCCCGACTGCAGCGTCTGACAGTCCTCCTCGAGACACGCAAACTCGGCGACGTGAGAAGGGTGCGACGGACACTTGGGCTTCTCGCGCGGCTTCTCAGACAACGGGACACGTCTGTGTCGCGCCAAGGTGCGAGTGTTGTGCGTCGCCGCCGAACACCCCTCGCAGAGGTGCGACGCGCAGACAGTGCAGTACAGCACAGCGGAGTGTTCCTCGTTCTCGTCGCAGGAGATCGACAGCTGCGGAGGGAAACATGTTAAATAAAATAAATAAATACATAACGAATAAATAAATAAATAAATAATAAATAAATAAATAAATAAATAAGCCTAAATAAATAAATAAATAAATAAATAAATAAATAAATAAATAAATAAATTCACATTTAGAGTCTACCCACTCAGTAACTAAACTGATTTGCAGTGGGGGCACTTTAATTGAAAGCGACTAAACCAACCCTGTAGGCTCCGAAAACCATCGGCGAGTGAGCGATAACCAATCAAAGATCGATATCTCAAAACATATGAATCAGTGATTGGACAGTGCGAACACCTGCGGACAAATGTCAGAATCAACAAGGTCGATTCAGAACAACTTTGATTTTATTGAGTGCTTCGTTGTTAGACGTTAGACTATTTTTTATTGTTCAAACATAAACCGGACACCAGCATAGACTATTCCCTAAATTTTTTATTGAATAGTTCCACCTACCAGTAGGCATATTAATTATTTTGCTGATCCCTATTTACATCCATTCATTAAATCTTTGGAAAAAAATCTTTCATTAACCAGTTCCGTGGTCATGACAAGATATTCCGTCACGCCGGTTATATCCCAGTAGTGCCTTGGACGTAATATCTCGTCATAAGTATTTTGAAATCGCTCCCACAGTGGCCGTGACGAGTCTCGCTTTAAAATTTTCCCGCACTCTCTGCAAAGAAGTTAGTTCAATCTTTTTCCGCTAGATAGAACAACATGTAGGCCTATTGAAATGCTGTCAGCAACACGTGTTTGTAGAGAAGGAGGTCTTACGATCGACCGCGCGCAAGTAGTGTGGGGAAATAAGTCGCCACTTCGCGCAAGGCAAGAGTGAGGGAAAGTCGCCACTGAACTGGTTAAATCTAATTGTACTTCTTGTTTTTCTAGTTGTACAATTATTTTAATGTAGATCTACCTGTAATAATAGCCTAGATTTATTAATAATAATCTAATTTAGGCCTAGACCTATTTCATACTGAACCTGTAATAGTTAAATAATAAAATCTTGACGATACCTATAGCCTAAGCCTCTAGGCCTAATTATTATATATACAAGTCCACTAGTTAATAAAACCTTCTTATAAAGAATCGACGACACTTTTATGTATGACTACGATGAGTGGCGCACTCACCTGACGCTGCTTTTCCAAAGTGTCGGCCGACAGGAACTGGGTCACTCGACCCTGCGAATACTGCAACCTTTCGAGAAGTTCAAGGAGAGCAAAATTCTTTTTCAGACCCCATACGCCCGAATTTCCTGGATAATAAGAACAGAGATCCAGTTAGTGTGTATCTAAGGTAGTGTTGGTCTAACGCGTACAAGATAGTGTATCACGGGTTCACGGCGCTGGTAAAATCACGCAACAACCTTTTGAGAGGGATTCTCAGTGTCCTAAGAGCTCAAACATATTTACAAGCGGGAACCAATCAAAGTACTGAATCTATTATAGTTTATTTAGGCCCAACGTTGTCGTTGCAGGACTACGGTGTAGTGTGTCTAAATTCTATTCACATAGATGTTAATGATTTGGTCGACAGCAATATCATACAACGTTGGCTCTTTTAGTCAGTTCATACGACAAGCAAAGCTAGGCTATCTCGGACCCAAGCAACGGAATGTGAGGGAACATAAAACATCTTAGAAGTGAGACGGCGACATCACGGGGTGTCAATACTTACCAACAGGTGTTGGCTGACGATCGAAAGGACACTGCACAGCATCATCTCGTAAAGGTAAGCGAAGCAAACAGGCATGACAAACTGTGTGGCCGCAATACAGTAGCCGTGGAACTTTGTCGCCTTGTAGTCCGAAAACATCTTCACACACACGGCACTCCAAAACCTAAAAATTACATAAATAGGTCAAACGATTAAAATTAAGAGTTTAAAATAGTACTTTGAAAACTAGGCAGTCTACATTTTTAGGGTAAAGGAAGCCTAGGCCAAGGGTAGCTCATAAGCTTGGGATTCAGCTAGTTGCCTGGGCCCTAGGCAAGCAGCAGGTGCCAGAGGCCTGGGCAAGAGCTACCTAGGCCTGGGCCTTTTAACAACCTACTTACGTTCGACTTATTGTTCGTCATCGGAGTTCTCGAGAACGTATACGAATTAAAATGGTCAATTTCACCAGCCATAGTTAATTCTTATTAATGTTCATGTCAAATACTACCACAGACTTGATAGAAACGAAGAAAAAGTGCAATATGTCAAACAAAATCTAGGCAAAACAATGGGTTCACAGCTGACTGTAAAGTACCAACCATGGAACATATGTAAGATTTGTTGCTGTTGTTGTAGAGTCTTAAATTAGTGTTAAAAATAAATAATTGTGAATTAAAATGTTAAACATATTTTTAATATCTTAATAATTATGATGTCAGCCCTAATATAGCTTGTAGGGTCATTAAAAGTAAATATTATACATAATTTATAGTTTTACTATGTTGGCATCGCATTCAAAACACATTCCACGGACCACCCCAACCACAACCCCCGAATCCGAACGTTCTTGAACCACGTGTTGCTATTTTTTATAGAAAATTCTGTGCTGACAACCGGGAACTCTTGCTCTAAACAACATTACATAAAGGTAGGGCTATGCTTAAGCCACAAAGTACTCTTATATAACACTTATCTTAACACAAACCGCGAAAATGTACTACTGCCCGCACCGTAATGTAGGCCTAGGCCTACTGTACCCATTGTGCCGTGGGCGTGGGCGGCCCGCCTAGCCTAGGGTAGGCTAGGGCCTAGGGCAAAGATAGTAAGATATACTCTTTCGGCTGGCCTAGACCTAGGCCTAGTCAAGCAGATCAGACCGGGATGCCAAGATAAGGGATTAGGGTCAACACCTTTCTTTGTGTTGACAATTGCTGACCATACTTATTAGTTTAATTACTCTTCCCTTCCAGTCCCCACCTGCCAGTGACGTTTTGCCTAATCACCTCTTTCCTCTTTTGACAACTCCAAATGGCTTTCAGGTTATTTACCGCTCTGCCACTCCAGGTGGAAAATGCTATAGGAGGGCCTACATTATCTAGTTTTTTTTTCTAGCCTAGAATGTGTTCGAGATTCGCTTGCACCTTTGACCACAATGAACTGCGCAAAGCGTGCAGTTATAAGTATGGAGGCAAGTATCATCAGCCAGAATGGTTCGATAGCGGAGAAGTTTACGTACCGTCTTACAACATCTGTGCCCATGAGTCCTCGCCTGTGCTCGTAAATGGGTCACTCGTTGGCAGCAGTAGTCGACGAGTGTTGGTGCCCATGCAGTGGGGCATGATTCCGTCATGGCATAGTGGTGAGTAGGGTTTTAACGTGTAAAAAAAAGTTGTTTTTTTTTTTACCAAAAGCCAGTCAAACAAAATCTTAACACGTTTTTGAGCTTGAGCAGCACGGAAATTATTTTCAGATTCAAATTTGTATTCTCGAACAGATTGATACATTGTTGATACATTGGTTTGTTTATCACATGTTAATAAACTAACTAAATCATAATTGTTACTAATTGTTAGACTTTTACTAAATCCCCTCACTTAGACCACCACCAGATTACCAGAATTTGTTTTTTATTATCCAGTTTTCAGTTAATTGATGTTTTCTGTAATATGTAAATATGCTGGTACTTCCTGGGCTTCATTGTGGTGACTCTTGCCTCCAGGCGTGTCTCCCAAGCTTCATCACCGTCTAGACACAACCGTGTGTCGGGCGGAAGGAGTTTCCATCTCGCGATTCTGCGGAAAACCCTTTAACCACGGACGGCGTTGCGTCATCGTTTGCGACGGATTCTACGAATGGCAGCGCGTATCCAGCGGCCAGAATAAAGTCAAGCAACCTTTCTACGTCTACAAAGAACAACCTGATGAGGTACGTACAATTATTTTCATGTTCAACCCTAGAAAATTCCCGTGGGAAATTATCAGTTGCGAGTGTATCAATAACAATCCATTTGCAATAGTGAGTCTACTCTAAAGACAACTACTTGCTAAAAATTAATTTTCAACTCTTTACATTGACTTCATAATATTGAATGTAAATGTGTTTCTCCTAGCAGCAAACACAATCGGTGTGTATAGGTAGGTATCAATGCATCTTTGAGTGTTTTATCATATCAGATACCCTTAAAAGCTGAAAGCCGTGTAAGCCTACTGCCAACTCTACAGTGTGTGTGGTAAACTTTATAGTTATTTACAAGTACTCTTTGCTCATATCCGTAGAGATCAGATTAACTTAGGCTATATAAAATGAAGAATGTTACATATTTTTTCTGTATTTTGTAGGTGAGCATCATGAATGACGGGCCATGGACTTGGAACGCCACGTCTGGTTGGTTTGGTCCCGGTCTGCTCAACATCGCCGGCGTTTTCCAAACGTGGTTGTCCGCCTTGGTGAGTTTTTTTTTTTTTTTTTTTTTCATACATTCGGTTATATAAGTGGAGACTAAAAACTGGATGTTTTGGCTGCTGTAAACGCTAAAAAAAATGATGTTGGCTAGGTATGGGGAGGCATACAACAAACGACTACACTGCAGCGCTGCGAGCGTTCTGGCCACTGAGCACTGCCTGCTAGAAGTCACGGAAAACCCCTCTAGAAGCCAACTTGCACTAATTATTTTTGGGAAAATATCTATCGATTCCAAAGAAGTCAAGTAGTCTTTCCAATGACTTAGAAATTCGTATTGTTGAAATTGTGTGTATCTAATATTCAGTGAGTGACTGAGTGTTGGCCGGATCTCTCGCAACGCTCTCTGTGCACTTGTTTGGCCTCCCCATACACATTTAGAAATTTGTCCATAAAAAAATGTAAGCTAAAGTATCAAGATCACGACACGAAGCATCACTTGTTATGTGGTGCCCACTGCCCATGTTTTAACCCTGTGATAACATTACAGAACTACATTCATTAGGCCTACATTTCTTCTTTTTTAATAGTAGGTTTGCATGAAATAAAAATCTCAAAATTTTCTTAAATTTCTAGATTTAAAACAACCTTTGCCCTGAAAAATTAATGGATGCCGTATTCATGGACCCCTGCATATGAACAAGATTTCACTTTACAGTGAAAGACATAAATGCTACGAATGTTTTGTTTTCAAATGTAAAAATACAAGTATTCTTTTCTTTGGAATGTGCCAGGTACAGTATTACTTATGGTAACTGCAATACAATTTTTAGCTAACTTATTTGTTATCTGTTCTTCTTGTATTATATTTACTTTTGTATGTATGTACTTTGACAAAATCTAAATTAATGCAAATTGATACGGTAATGGTGAATAAATTTGATTTGATTTGAATGATAAATATTTCAAATAATTAAAGCTAGGTATTAACTATGCTTCTCCCAGGACGAGCTGTACTACAGCTTCTCAATGCTGACGACCCCCTCCCCTCCCTCTCTCTCCTGGCTCGGCCCCCGCATGCCGGCGATACTCGACTCTGTCGCCGACGTCGACTCCTGGCTCGACTCGGTGACTGTCGACGCGTCGGCGGCCCTCTCGCTGCTGACGCCAGTGTCGGCGCTGCGATGGCATTCCGTCTCCAAGCACGTCAACAGCTGGAAGAACAAGGACCGACTTTGCATCTGGCCGTGTGAGCCAGAGACCACGGTAAGTACTTTATTTATTTATTTATTTATTTATTTATTTATTTATTTATTTATTTATTTATTTATTTATTTATTTAATTTATTTATTTATTTATTTATTTATTTATTTATTTATTTATTTAGGTATATTAAGTGAGGAAAGGATCCAACAGCTTACCTTCGTGTAGTAAGATGACGGATTTGCGAGTTTGAAGTACACATAAAGACATAATACAAAATATAACGAGACAACGAGAAATATCTCTCGAGTGAGCAAGACCTCGGTCGAAACGTCTCGTTATATTTTGTATTATGTCTTTATGTGTACTTCAAACTCGCAAATCCGTCATCTTACTACACGAAGGTAAGCTGTTGGATCCTTTCCTCACTTAATATACCATTCCAGCCGATTGGCACCTACTTTCATAACCTATTTATTTATTTATTTATTTATTTATTTATTTATTTATTTATTTATTTAGTTTTTTATTTATTTATTTATTTATTTATTTATTTATTTATTTATTTATTTATTTATTTATTTATTTATTTATTTATTTATTTATTTATTTATTTATTTATTTATTTATTTATTTATTTATTTGTTTGTTTATTTATTTAATGGCTATTCTATTCATACACTTTCTAAGTTTCTAGGGTGTAGACATGGCTCTTAGTTTGTTGGTTTCATATTTAGTACAGTGAAACTTCTTTATAAACTATAGTCCCTATGAAATGATTCGCATACCGATCTCAAGTCATTGTCTAGTGCCCCTTTCAACCGCGCCAGTTGAAAGAAAATCAACAGATATACCTGGCGTTCTTTCACACACTCGTAAATGCACGGTTCGGCTTAGTCGAGTGCACAGGCGGTTTGGCCACACCCAACCGTTACAGGTAACCAACGGAAGGTCTTAAAATATCTTCAATGGATCTGTTTAGATTAGGTGGTAGGATTTAGCAAGGTAGAAAATTAAGTGGTCACCTTGGACTCGGTTGTGTCGTAAGCATCGGAATACTTTCGTCGGGACAACTATAACAAACGTCTTTAGGCCTATAACAATAACATGTTTTACTTATTTACTATTATATATTTACTTTACTTATTATTTAACATTCAATAACATCTAAATGATAAACTGTTTTTGTGGTCCCAAAAGGTTCTTATGCATGTAAAGATACCATCTTTATAAAGAAATGTTCTTACACGTACAAAATAATAATGTATTCCCCAAGAGTTTGTTATAAAGAAGTTTTACTGTATTGTTAAATGTGTTTGTATTCTTGAACGTAACTTTGTTCAATGATCAGTTTGCACTAGTGGGAAGAACGAATGTCTGTTGCAAACGAAGACAATCAAATGGAATAAAGCTCCAATGTTGAATCTATTTCGATTGTTTCTTATTTGTTTTAGCCAAAGCCAGGCAGTGCTAAACGTCCCCACCAATCCGACGATGATGCAGAAAATACTTCTGAGAAGCAGCCGAACATTTTGGTGGTGCCGGCGGAAAGAAACGCGGGGGAATGTGAAATGTGACGTCGTAGCGTTGTTGCAGAGGGGGTTTGTCAGGGGCCTGTTAACAGTTTGTGGGATGTTTGGCCACCTGCCCAAACTGCTACTCATACCTTATGTTTAATAATATGCAGTGATATTTGAGCAGGAGTTTATTTTTGTATTTTTGTATTTGATAATCTTGGCAAAAGTTTATCAGAAGTACGTGATTGAAAATGTTATTATTAATTTTTTTCTGAATAAATTAGTATTATTAGTATAGGTGTACTGTATGTACATATAAATATGGCTTTTATCATGCGTCAGTAAAACTCTAATTTTGCGATCAATCACACTAACGATTACTTGGCTCACAAACTATTTTCTCTGTATTTATTACGCATTCCCAACTTGCATTCGTCATTCATCCTTTATGGATGAATGAAATAGGAAGGCATAATTACCATAAGGGGTTTTTAAGAGTTTTAGATGATGGCTGTAAAATATTTTTGCAATGGAAAGAATACAGTAGTAACGATTTGAATGCTGGCAAAAAACGGCTGTTGCTTTGAAACCGAAATCCTTATCTTGGTGCCCCATGAGTATTGCTATCATTTAGAGAATTCACAAGTCGTAAAATTGAAGTTTCCCCTGTAGAATGTTTAAAGTTTAGATATTTTGATCTTTAAATTTTATAGACTTTTATTTTCTACATTATGTATCGTAGGCTACACTACATCAATGGCTTTTCTAATGTGCCATTTATTAAGTTGTGTAAACTTTTTTTTTTTAACTAGCGAGAGTAATGACTGGTAGGATAGACGCACCCAGATGACTTGTTTAAATCTGAGTGCGGTGTAAGAGATGGTAACTGCTGTAGGTACAGCAATTACAAAACAACTAACTTAACTTTTACTAATTCCGTAAGTCTGAACTATTTTTATACGTATTTTAATTCTTGTGCATTCAGCATTATGTACGTATACTCTGTAACTTCAAGTCTGACTATTATTACTGAAAACTTTAAAACACATTCTTTGCAAGTTGTAAGATAACAATGGGAAGAGAAATAATTGCATAGCCCTTCATGTGATGTAGAGACTACTGTATTTACTTTGTGTAGTCCAGTGATCCTTGCCAAAAACAGGCCTAATCTTTTAAGAGTTAATACTTTTATATTTCGGTCTAATTGTATTTTTGATATTTTATGTAGTACTTAAAAAATAATAAATATTTACTTTATATTTTCGTATAACATTTAGAAATCGAGGTTGTACTGTCTTATCACAAATGATTTATGCAAAAATGCGTGTTCTGTTTTAGGTACTATGATGATACGAGTTTTATTGTTCTTTAATGTTCAAGTTTGAGTTTTTGTTGTATTTGCTCGTATGTGTGTCGAGATTTTGCATTTCTCTCGAGTCAATTGTCGGCAAATACTTGTACGTGTGAAAGTTATAGTGTGTTTGTCTAAACTTAGTATGGAACTTATTTGTTTTGATTGAATTCTTTTATTTCTTGCATTTAATTTTATTCTCAACCTATGTATTTTATTAATAAAATGAAAGATTATAACTATATGTAGTACTGATAAATGATAAAGATCTTGGACACATCCATCTCCTCCTCGACTAATGAGTTTGATCTAATCTTCAGGGGGGGTTGGTGCAAAGGGACAGAGATTGCACCCCCTGTATAATACATAGTTGAATTTATAGTTATTCAAATTTTAAAACGGTGCTTTACTAGTCATTATTCTGTGATCAAGTTATTGTCTGACTACACATTTACAGTTTATCGTTGGCTGGAAAGAGTGCGAAATTTCGTCGAAGGGTTGTATTTGAATTAACCGCCAAAGAAACTACAGTGCTCCTGACGCCATCTTTTTAATTTTTGCGTCAGCTGATTGCCCCGTCGAGAAGGCTGTGTTTTGAGCACATGTTTTGGCGGCAAATTCCACTTGACTTCGTCGCAGGTTGTTGTCATCTTTTGCATACCGACATTGAAGGTGAATTATTTCTTAATTGTACGATTTAGGCAGGTGTATTAGGTTACAAAGTTAATTTGTTCTGTTTATCTACATTCTACATTGGATAGCAAGGTTATTTTGTTCCCCATGTCTGTAGGTCTAGTTATAGGCCAGAGCTAATGTCCCACTTAACCTAGAATTTTGCAAACTGACAGATGGGCGGGTTGGCTTTATTATGTTTTAAATTTATACAACCATAGAATATGGAATCGAAGGGCCCTTCTACATTTAGGGTAGGCATAAATATTGGTCTATTGCATGCTAAACATTTAGATTGAAGTAAAAATGACGGAATTAAATGCAGGTGTCTGGCTTTGGCATAGGCCTAAGCCTAAGTCCTTGTCTAGCCTAGGCAGATGCCCTACCTACGAGGCTACGAGTCTATGTGCCCCATCAACAACCTTTCCTTTTATTCTTTCCAGACTCTCTGACACATGTGCGGAAGGACCGCTTGCACCCTTGCGGCTTGTGACGTTCGTCGAGCTTGCAGCTACACCCACCAGGGCAAACACCGGCAGCCGAAATGTTACGACAACGGACAGGTTTACAAACCATCGCACAACTTCTGCCCCACGGACACTTCGCTAGTTCTCGTGGCCGGAGCCCAAGTGAAACTCAATGACGACCCTCGTGTTCTCGTGCCAATGATCTGGGGCATGATACCGCCCTGGCACCAAGGCAAGTGTTTGTCTAGTGTTCTTTGTAGCTGTTCTTCTAGTTTTAATAGGCCTACTTGAAGTCTCATGTAATTTACTAATGCTAATATTATTTATTTATTTATTGTTACATAGTAGGCGTAGGCTTACACTTAAAGATAGTATAGTTACAATATGCTAAAATAGATGTTCTGGAAATAAATAATATTGTTTTATATCATATTGAGGCTAACCCTGTGAAAAGCATCCTTGATAGTTGTTATTATCATCTTCAGGCGATACCTGGAAGAACCACGGTCTGACAACTCACAACTGTCGTTTGGAAGGCGTCACATCGTCGCGCCTCTACGGAAAAGCTCTGAAGGAAGGCAAGAGATGCGTGATTGTTTTCAACGGGTTTTACGAGTGGCAGACGACGAAGGGGAAGGCGCATAAAGTGCCTTACTTTATTTACAACAAGCAGCCCGAAGGGGTGTGTATGGTATTCTGTTTATTACATCTATTTATTAATAGCTTTATTTTTTATTTATTTTATTTGGAGGAGCGAGGAGGAAATTGGAATATGGTAGCTAGGTAGGAGGAGATCGACAGATCTTCCTTGAATGTCGACCCAACGCAGAGTTGGACATTGCAATAAATGATAATGAATAACAATTAAATTAACTGTTAAGCATTTCGTCGTTCACTCATATGCATGTAAATTGTAAATTTAACAGACCAAGATCGGGTGCTCCTCAGGATGGGATAGTTGGATATAAGGCCTTAACAGTGTTTTTTTGTCAGGTTGGCGTCATGGACGAGGGTCCGTGGTCGTGGAGCGAAGAGAAGGGCTGGTCGGGACCCACCCTACTTCGCATCGCAGGACTCTACGACACTTGGCACTCCCCGCAGGTACAACATAGGTAGACATTAGTGCTGTGCGAGTGCTCAGTCTCTTGTAAAGTGAAGCAAAATCGAGCAGAATCTGGCAACTCTGCTTCAATTTCGAGCGAGATTGTGATCCATCAAAATTACTGATCTTTCTAAAAAGTAGGAACTTTCCCAACTTTTTAATTAGGCCTACAATACTATCACTGTATATGTACCAATGATTAACCATAAATTACTACCCAAAGCTTAGAGTAATAATTTCACCCGTAACTTGTAGCGTTTTCCAATGGCCACGCTGGATCAGTGCGCCTTTAAGAACTAAAACAACAACGCACAAAAATACATATAATAGGACGCATCAGTGGGCACTGTGAGCAGCCCATTGGAAAACTCCATTTAGATAAATGGAATACAAATTCGAAGACCATTCAAGACTTGAAACTTAGTTTAGGAGCAGGTAGAATGAACTTAGAAGACTGCCTGGAATTACGGTTCTGTCAATCTGTGTTGCTTGTAACGTAGGGCGAACAGCTGTACAGCTACACGATGATAACGTGGGAGGCTGACGACACCCTAGCGTGGCTACACCACCGCCAGCCCGCGTTCCTCTCGACGGACCAACAGGTGGCCGACTGGCTGGACAGTTCTCGGGTCGGCCCGAGGGAGGCGCTTCAGACCTTGAAGCCTCCGACCGACTTGTGCTGGTATCGGGTGTCCACGCTCGTCAACAGTTGTCACAACAAGGACCCGGCTTGCAGTCGACCTCTGGCGCTGGAGTCGCCGGTAAGACCTGGTTCACATTATACTGCAATGCTTAGCTTAACTTCTAACTACTTAACTACTAAGCCAAGCTTAACTGCAATGACGTGTGAACGGAACGCGGTTAGGCTTAACTGCAGTTAACAGGCTAACTACGTTGCTACAACTCGGTTAAGCTTATAACGGAGTTAACTCCAAGGTCGTTGCTTGGGCCACTGCTATGCCTGGTCAGCCATGACAGGCAGTGCCTTGCAAATGTTAAACATGGTGTTTTATAAGGTCAACTTGATCTCCGCCTAGCGGAAGCTCGTCGAACTCCCAAGTTAGGTCGTCGCAAGGGAACCAAAATCGCCGTTTTGGATCCCACTAAAAAAACTGTTATAAATAATAATTAAATATCTGTTGTAGATCATGTAACACAATACCGTACTTAAAACACCTAAAAGAGAAATTTTGATAGAATATAATGATTGAAGATTATAAAATATGATGATTTTTCCTTTTTAGGAGGTAATTCTATTTGACGGATCACTTTATTTGTTTTCTTTCACATTCCTCCCATTTGAATAACAGGATTTTTAACATTGTGGAACAGACTGCGACGACCTAACTTGGGAGTTCGACGAGCCTCCGCTAGGCGGAGATCAAGTAGACCTTGGGTGTTTTAAAAGAAGGCTTCCATGATTACAGTCAATGTGAACAGCAGACGTAAGTTAAGGAGCAGTCACGTGATACGGAATTAATAACCACAGTTACCTTAACTGACGTTAAAAAGTGTAGTGTGAACACACTTTGCTAAGGATTATGGCTAGAAGATGAACTTACGGAAATGTGTACTAGCGTTCACACGAAATTTCAGATAGTGACAAGGTTAACCACCAGCACTATGGCTACGAAAATATAACTAACTTTTTACATCTAGCCAGATCCTTATCCAGTTTCTAGTCCGTTCAATCGGTCTTTGCCAGAACCAATCAGATGGAAGCTAGGCCTACTGTTGTTTTGTATCCGCTAAAGAATGAATTTTGAAAACTTTAAACATTATCTATAATTATTATGGTTTTTAGTTCTGTAATTAAATTCTATGATTTAAAATTAATCAATCATGTATGCACTCGTGTGTGTCTTTCACGTTGCAGAAGAAGCAGTTCAAGAGTTCGATGATGTCCGCGTGGCTCCAGAAGAGCTCGACCAAGAGAGAGAGCCCAATCAAGAGAGAGAGCCCAATCAAGAGAGAGAGTGCGACAGACAACGGAGACGTTAAGAGAGTCAAACTGGAAGGGAGTCATATCGACGAAGGTGCGGAAACCCTGGATGGTTTGACAGACGTCGTCGTCAAGAAGAAAACGGGGGTGATTAAGTCGGAGGTGGACGACGCTCCCTAAATCGTCGTGTCAACGAAAAGTTGAATATCACAATCAATACTCCATTATCGTCCTAATTCACCAACTTTGTTAAGGTCCGAGATTTAGTAAGCTCGGTTTGCTATAACAAACATTACATTCAAAATGCATGGCATTCGCCATGTTTGTTCGCAGAGAATCTCCGCAAGGCGGAAAGAACAGTGGACTTTAACTGGTACTTTTGTTATAAATTAAATTAAGATCTTCTTTTTTAGTAAATTAGTATACCAGTAAGTTTGGAAAAAAAAAATGGAATCAGTATGAACAAAACTGTAGTATTGGTCCACCTAGTATTAATAATAATACAATATGAGATTATGTTTGTTAAGGTTGTTAATAAATACTCAATAACACTGTTATTACACATAATTATTTGTTGTACTATCAAACATAGGGGCCGGGCGGGGCCTAGAGATATAAGATCTGAATACATGTACCTTCATTCAACTCGCCAATAGTGATAGCCTACTATCTATGTACTGATAATGTATTGTGTCTGTATTAATCAAAAAAGTGCATTTATTACCACTTTCTATGTATGAATCTCAAACTTCACATCTATTAAGGATTGACACGCAACGATATTTTTTTCAATATCGATCACTTTAGGTCTGTTCGTTCTGTCTACTACAATGTGCGACAGTACTACAAAAGCGTTCGTTCTATGGGAGCAGGCGCTTTGGTAGTAAGTTGGCGCTACTACAAAAGTGTTCGATTACGAAATGGTAGCTGCTACAACTCTACTGAAAGTGCTCCTACTCGAGAGGTGGAGCGCTTTCAGTAAAGTTGTAGCAGGTTGAAAAAAGGCGCGTAATTATGGATGGAGAAGTGTGCAAGATTGCTTGTGGAGAGAATGGCCCAGAAATAGTGGATGGCCATTACATATTTGATAGTCCAAACGAGTTTTATACTTAGTATACATTTTTAATTTATATAAATAGTGTTTTCTACACTCTAGGCCTAGTGGATTGTCCCAAACCTCTCACCAATGAGTTGGCCTAGGTCTAGGCCTAGGCCCTACTGTAAATAACAATTACTCTCGCCTTTCGAGTATAATAGTGTGATACTTGGCCTGCAGGGACATTTTAATACTATTATTCTATTCAGTAGCTCTAGGTTGATGCTGGTATCTCAAGGTAATTGAGAATTAATTTGCCGCGCAACAGAATCTGCTACAAAATCGTTCGTTTTTATAAACTACTCCAATGTGCTACCAACTCCTATGACGTCATATGTCTTTGCTCCAACTCGCCTCCTGCAGTGAGACTGCTACTACAGAACGAACAGACCTTTTGTGATCACTTTAGTAACTGGCAAAAAAAGTGGTTTTCCATTTTTGTCCTATATTGTGTTATTTCCGCTAGGGTAGGACTATCACTATATCGATACCGATATTAACGTACAATATTGTATCAATTACGTAGTCTATGACGTTCTCAACTAAAAAATCAATTTTTAAACCTGCCAATGTACAAACAAAACCAATGCTGTTGGTAAATAAATATACAAACAATTATCCCTGGTTTGATTTCAATTTCAGGTTTGGTTATATTAGAGATGCACATGATATTGATAGGACATTATATATACAATATAAATACAAATACAAATACCAATATAATCAATAATCAATATACAGAAGATTGTTACTACGTAATCGATGGAACGTCACTGTCTCAATATCAACACTCAAAGTAAAATATCACTGATAACCTGAAAAGTGACTGGAACACCGAGTTGTTACGCAGTTAGTTTGGTAATTTGGGTGAATTATGGTACTTGGGTAAATTACTTTTGAAAAGTAATGGCTACTGGACCCATTACCTACTGCAATATGCAAATCATTGTATTACTTTACTTTTCCATGGAAAAAGTAATAAATAAAAAATAAACTCACATTTATTGTCTACCTACTCGGTAATGACACTGATTTTCAGTGGGGGATTTTAATTTAAAGCGACTAAACCAACCCTGTAGGCTCCAAACACCATCGACGAGTGAGCAATCAAAGATCGATATGTCAAATATGAAACATATAAATCATCAATTGGACAGTGCGAACATCTGGAAACAGATGCCAGGATCAACAAGGCCGATTCAGAACAACTTTGAATTTATTGAGTGCTTCGTTGCTAGGACGGCTCCAAAGTCTCTGTCTGAAGCGGGATTTGAACCCGGGACCTTCTGGAATGGAAGCAGGTATGCTAACCAAAATTACTTTTGAAAACTTTTAAGCTTTGACAAGTAATTGTGTTGAACATTGTGTTATAGTTGTCCCAAGACTACCTTACTCATGCTTTCGTCATAGGCGACTGGTTCGTAGCCAATCAGCGATCGGTATTGGTGCAGGTGTGTCTTGGGCGGTTCGCCGGTTGGCTACGACTGCCCCGGATGTGACGAAAGCAGGTGTAAAGTAATCTTGGGTCCACTATATAACTTGTTCTTTCTTTATCATACTATAATACACAAGAAGTCTAAAATTGACCCTCTATGGACCTAAGATTTTTTGTCATTATGCTGATAAAGTGTTTTGTATAAAAGGTACCTTCGGAAACATTTGTGATTTTCTTAGTTTTTTCCTGAATAACCCTTCAATTAAAAATACCTATTAAAAAGTAAAAAAAAGGTAAATTTACTTCCTTCAAAACTGTGTGGATTGAATGAAGTAGGGGTTGCAAGTTGCAACTTGCAACAGTACTTTTATGGGTTTTTTCCTAGAGTTTGTCCACTTCTTCTCATTCTTGCAATTCTGAAATAACGGCAACAAAATTAATATTCAAACTATTCCCGCGTTATTTAAAATCTACAGCCTTTGTAATATTTCTGAAGCCTGAGTTGGCGGTGGGAGACTCGATTCTCCCTCGAAACTCAAATGTTTGAGGTTATGGTTTGTATTGAGTTTTCAGCCACAAGAATATTTTGTGTTTTGTGGGTAGAAGCTGGAAGATAAAAGTAACTGATTACTTTAACTTACTATAATTAAACCTTTACGTTCAATTCACAATTTGTACATGTACACTTACCTAGAATTTGTATTTCTAGCACCCAAAGGCCTAGGCCCTACACCTAGGCAGGTCTGGTATAACAACTACGCCCTACATCAGGTTTTCATTAGATGTGGGATGAATCTAACCACAGGCTTCGTCTTTTTGGTTGTCGTAATTTTAATCTAATAACCGTCTGTCGTTAACCGCTAAGTTTTCACACACATCAGCAAAACATATTTCCTAACCTCAAAAATGAAGCTTTATTGTCTGAGCGGGGATCCAAACAAACCATGCTATATTCTAACATTCAAAGGGACAACTATCATGTTAGACTGTGGTTTATCGGTCAAAAGTGTTTTAAATTTTTTGCCTTTACCACTTGTACCAAACAGTCGGTTGAACAACCTGTCAAACTGGATACCGCGGGACGTTTCCGATCCAAACTTGGAAGGCGAGTTGAAAGAGTGCGGCGGACGAGTATTTGTAGACTCACCGCCAGAGTTTTTTCCACCTCAAGATAAATTGATAGATTTCTCTCGGGTTGATGTCATTCTCATTTCTAACTATCTCTCTATGTTAGCCCTGCCGTATATTACCGAGGGTACGGGATTTCAAGGCATGATCTACGCTACGGAGCCAACGTTACAAATAGGTACTCTGTTCGTCAAAGAGCTGGTTTCTCAAATTGAACATACGCCCAAAGCAAAGCTCGCCAAGCATTGGAAAAACCACGTTCATACATTACCGAGCCCACTTTGCAACAGCCAGAAGCCGCAGGGTTGGAAACACATCTACTCCCAGAAAGCCGCCAACGATTCTCTGCAAAGGGTGAAAATGGTCGGCTACAACGAGAAACTAAACGTCTTTGGAGCGCTGCAAGTGATGGCGGTAAGTTCGGGATATTGCCTCGGTTCGAGCAACTGGGTAGTCAGTTCCGATTTCGAGAAGATCGTCTACATGTCGAGTTCGTCGACGTTGACGACGCACCCAAAGCCGATGGACCAAGAGTGGTTGACGAACGCCGACGTCATGATATTGACGGGACTCACTCAAACCCCGACCAACAATCCAGACGGCATGCTGGGAGAGCTTTGCTACCACGTTACGACGACGTTACGCAACGGAGGCAGCGTGCTGATACCGTGCTATCCGTCGGGAGTCATCTACGACTTGTTCGAATGCATCTACAAACACCTCGAGGAAGCGGGGCTATCGAACTATCAGATGTTCTTTGTATCGCCCGTCGCGGACACTTCCCTCGCTTACTCCAACATCCTGGCCGAGTGGTTGTCGAAAACGAAACAGAACAACGTGTATATACCAGAGGAGCCGTTTCCACACGGGCGTCTCGCAAAGTGCGGACGCTTAAAGCATTTCAAGCACGTCTACTCGGAAGGTTTCTCTACGGTGTACCGCCAGCCGTGCGTCGTCTTCTGCGGCCATCCGAGTCTGCGATTCGGAGACGCGGTCCACTTCATGGAGACGTGGGGACCGAATCCGCTCAACACGGTCGTCTTCACCGAGCCCGACTTTCCGTACGACGAGGTAATCGCTCCGTTCTTGCCGCTCGCGATGAAGTCCGTCTACTGTCCCATCGACACGTCGCTCAACTTCGCGCAGCTCAATAAACTGATCAAGGAGCTGCGACCCGGAGCCCTGGTCGCACCGTGGGTCTACACGGTCGCACCGACCTTCGCCGACTGGCGGACCGACCTCACGATCGTCGCTCCTCCCGATCGAGAAGTCCTGACCTTCAAACGAGACCAGGTCGTGACCTTGCCGATTAAGAGAAAGTTCGTCAGGGTCCAGATGACGCAGGAGCTGGCGGACTCTCTCGTGCTGAAGGAAATAACGCCCGGTACGCACGTCGCCTCTTGTTCGGCGAGTCTTCGCGTCAAAGACAACGAATACGTTCTCGAACGGATCGTCGACGACGGAACACTAACCGACGCGGAGAAGGTCGAACATAAACTTCTCAAACCCAAGACGTACACTTACGGTACGCTGTCGCCGGACGAACTTGTACGCAGGCTCGCACTTGAGGGAATTACCGACGCCAAGGTCGAACAAACACGGCCGGGCGGGCCCTACGTTATACACCTGGCCAAAGAGGACGTGTTGATTCAAATCGATCCCGTCACTAATTCGACTCACATTGTCTGTGAGGGAAACGATCAGATACGTTTGACGCTGCGGAAGATTCTACTTCAGTGTCTTAACACAATCTGATTCATTGAATGATGTTCAATGATGTGTGTGGGTGTGGGTGAGTGTAATGTGTGTAAATGATGTGTAAATGTGAGACAGTAGCTTTGTTCGTTTGTCCTGTGATCACTACTCCAGGAGTACGGTACTACGAAAACCCCGTTTTTCTGTCCTGGAGTAAGTGTGATGGGAGTAGCTGCGACAAGTTCTTTTGTCCAGTGGTAACTTACTACAACTGTGATGGGAGTAAGGTTTTTACACCTGCTTCCCGAGTAGGAGTACGAGGAACAACTGAAACGATCTCAACTGTGACAACTCTGTTTTTTTGTCCAAGTGGGAGTAACTGTGATTTCTACTCCCATATCCGTTACAATGACGTATTTCCGGATTACTCCTGGCGTAAAATACTCCTGTTGAGGCAGGACAAACGAACAAACCTACTGTGTGTGAGTTTCTACTTCAGTGTCTTAACAAAGTCTGATTCATTGAATGATGTTCAATGATGTGTGTGAGTGTGTGTAATGTATGTAAATGATGTGTAAATGTGAGACAGTGTGTGTGAGTTTCTACTTCAGTGTCTTAACAAAGTCTGATTCATTGAATGATGTTCAATGATGTGTGTGAGTGTGTGTAATGTATGTAAATGATGCGTAAATGTAAGACAGTGTGAGTGAGTTTCTACTTCAGTGTCTTAACAAAGTCTGATTCATTGAATGATGTTCAATGATGTGTATGTGGGTGTGTGTAATGTGTGTAAATGATGTGTAAATGTGAGACAGTGTGAGTGAGTTTCTACTTCAGTGTCTTAACAAAGTCTGATTCATTGAATGATGTTCAATGATGTGTGTGTGTGTGTGTAATGTATGTAAATGATGTGTAAATGTGAGACAGTGTGAGTGAGTTTCTACTTCAGTGTCTTAACAAAGTCTGATTCATTGAATGATGTTCAATGATGTGTGTGTGTGTGTGTAATGTGTGTAAATGATGTGTAAATGTGAGACAGTGTGAGTGAGTTTCTACTTCAGTGTCTTAACAAAGTCTGATTCATTGAATGATGTTCAAGGATGTGTATGTGGGTGTGTGTAATGTGTGTAAATGATGTGTAAATGTGAGACAGTGTGTGTGAGTTTCTACTTCAGTGTCTTAACAAAGTCTGATTCATTGAATGATGTTCAATGATGTATATGTGGGTGTGTGTAATGTGTGTAAATGATGTGTAAATGTGAGACAGTGTGAGTGAGTTTCTACTTCAGTGTCTTAACAAAGTCTGATTCATTGAATGATGTTCAATGATGTGTGTGGGTGTGGGTGAGTGTAATGTGTGTAAATGATGTGTAGGCTTATGTGGGTGAGTGAAATGTGTGTAAATGTGAGACAGTGTGAGTGAGTTTCTACTTCAGTGTTGTAACATATATGGAAGGCGGATAGGGTTGGATCTAGGAAGCTTGGTAAAAAGAAGAAGTGGTTTTAGAAAAGAAAGATTGTTGAAGTTTGTTGATCAGGTTGCTAGGGAGGAGTAGTCAGTGAGTCTTGGTGTTGGAAGGAAGACTGACAGTATGGTTGTGTCGGTCAGGGAAATGAATATGGGTTAGGAAATCATTCAGTTAAGTTGTTGTTGGATTTAGAAAAATAACAAGATAAAAAAACTTGGTGTTGTTTAAAAAGGTGTCAGTGAAGGACTGGTTTTTGTGTGTGTGACGCCCACGACAGCTGCTTCGGGACGTCGAAACAGGCCTGTTTCGAAGTGCGACGGTTGTCCGTGAGGTAAACATCAAGCCATCAAACGAGTAAGTAATGTAATATCGACTGAGCTAGTTATATAAAATAATAATTTGTCTACTTGAGATACCGGGCTAGACAGTATTTGACAATTTGGCGCTCCAACGTGTAGGGCTCGGTCTACTACAACGACCGAGATGGTAGATGTCTGTCCATAGGTTTAGATCAATATTAGGCTAGAGAAGTTTGTCTAGGGAATGTGTTACCAAATTTGAGTTAAATCAGTAAGATCAGATTCGAGATTGTCCATAGGTTGATACGTATGATTGTGTGAATGTATGAATAGAGTAGTGGAGTTGACTAGTCGAGGTTCAAGAAAATTTGGAGTAGCAAAGAGTGGTTAAAGTATGGAGAGGGAGCTTGATGATATTGAAGGAAGTGAATATGAGGGGTTAAGAGTGGAGAGGGAGCTTGACGATATTGAAGGGAGCTTGATGGTGGATGGACCAGATGAGGATGGGGATCTCAAGAGCATGATAAGGAATTTAATGAGGATGCAAGTAGGTGTGACAGCCAAGATCACGGAGATGAAGAAGGGGCAAGATGAACAAGCTAGGGCTTTGGAAGAGATGAAGAAAGGGCAGGATGAACAAGCTAGGGCTTTGGAAGAGATGCAGAGGGATATGGTTAAACAGGTAGATATGGAGAAGATGATGGGAGACATGACCGCGGAAATGAAAACGATATTTTTGGTAAAGCAGGTGGATGTAGGAGATGTAAAGAAAGAAAAAGATTTGAGAAGCGTAGGAGAGGTAGGAAGTGGAAAAATAGATGTTGTGAAAGAGATTGTTGAAGAGCAAGTAGGCTGGTTGGATGATAAGCAAGATGTGGAGAAAGTTGAGGAGCAAGATGAGATGAGGTTTGATAAGAAAGACGTGGTTGTTACAGAGCAACAGATAGATAAAGTGGTGGATAAATATGTGGAGATAGATGAGGAGTACAAGGATGCTGTGGTTGGTGAGGAAAGTAATGATTTGACTGTAGGGCAGAAAGATGATTCCAGGGTCAATAATGAGAGGGAGTGGGTTTGTTATGAGAAAGAATGGATGATGGTAGGAAGAGACTGGAGTAAGTTTAGAGGTGGAACTGTTGAAACTCTCGTAAAGGTAGGCCTATGGTAAAAAAAAAAAATTTCGGGGATGTTAATTTGAAACCGTACAAAATGTTTATGGAATAACCTTGTTCTGTATGTGTGGGTGGATTTCATGTTGATAGTAATGTGGTTAAATGTTTGTTTCGTTGCTGTAGTGTGATCGGCCGACATTTTGTCTTGGGTTCGATGTTCTTTTGGTTGTCATAGGTATGTTTTTTTCCATTTTTGTGGAACGAAATTCAAATTGCGACAAAAAATTAAAAAAACATGGGGGGTAATTGTCGTAATAGCGTTGTCGTAAAATTGTCGTAATAGCGTTGTCGTAATAGTGTTGTCGTAATAGCGTTGTCATAATAGGGTTGTCATAATGTTGTCGAGAAGTTGATGATACCAGTGGTATAAATAATTTTAAAAAAAAAAAAGATTTTTTTTTATTCACTGAGTGGTGGTTTTTTTTTGTCAAAAGGAATGTGGTGGGTCACATTGCCTGTGATACATTATCTGCAATATGCAGAAGAAAAAAAAAAAAGAATTTTTTAAATTCACTGGGTGGATTTTTTTTGTCTAAAGGATTGTTGCATAATATAGTAAGTCAGACATTGTTGGGAATTACAGAGTGGCATTGTTGAGGTATTGTCAAACTTTGACCATAGTTGGAGTGTTGATGAGGTGGTCAGTATGAATGGAGGATATATTCGTTTAGGGGATGGTCATTTGGGGTATAATTATTTCTATATTTATCGTTAAAATGACAAATATAAGAAATAGGGGGGTAATTGTAACATATATGGAAGGCGGATAGGGTTGGATCTAGGAAGCTTGGTAAAAAGAAGAAGTGGTTTTAGAAAAGAAAGATTGTTGAAGTTTGTTGATCAGGTTGCTAGGGAGGAGTAGTCAGTGAGTCTTGGTGTTGGAAGGAAGACTGACAGTATGGTTGTGTCGGTCAGGGAAATGAATATGGGTTAGGAAATCATTCAGTTAAGTTGTTGTTGGATTTAGAAAAATAACAAGATAAAAAAACTTGGTGTTGTTTAAAAAGGTGTCAGTGAAGGACTGGTTTTTGTGTGTGTGACGCCCACGACAGCTGCTTCGGGACGTCGAAACAGGCCTGTTTCGAAGTGCGACAGTTGTCCGTGAGGTAAACATCAAGCCATCAAACGAGTAAGTAATGTAATATCGACTGAGCTAGTTATATAAAATAATAATTTGTCTACTTGAGATACCGGGCTAGACAGTATTTGACAGTGTCTTAACAAAGTCTGATTCATTGAATGATGTTCAATGATGTGTGTGGGTGTGGGTGAGTGTAATGTGTGTAAATGATGTGTAGGCTTATGTGGGTGAGTGAAATGTGTGTAAATGTGAGACAGTGTGAGTGACTTTCTACTTCAGTGTCTTAACAAAGTCTGATTCATTGAATGATGTTCAATGATGTATATGTGGGTGTGTGTAATGTGTGTAAATGATGTGTAAATGTGAGACAGTGCGAGTGAGTTTCTACTTCAGTGTCTTAACAAAGTCTGATTCATTGAATGATGTTCAAGGATGTGTATGTGGGTGAGTGTAATGTGTGTAAATGATGTGTAAATGTGAGACAGTGTGAGTGAGTTTCTACTTCAGTGTCTTAACAAAGTCTGATTCATTGAATGATGTTCAATGATGTGTGTGGGTGTGGGTGAGTGTAATGTGTGTAAATGATGTGTAGGCTTATGTGGGTGAGTGAAATGTGTGTAAATGTGAGACAGTGTGAGTGAGTTTCTACTTCAGTGTCTTAACAAAGTCTGATTCATTGAATGATGTTCAATGATGTGTGTGGGTGTGGGTGAGTGTAATGTGTGTAAATGATGTGTAGGCTTATGTGGGTGAGTGAAATGTGTGTAAATGTGAGACAGTGTGAGTGAGTTTCTACTTCAGTGTCTTAACAAAGTCTGATTCATTGAATGATGTTCAATGATGTATATGTGGGTGTGTGTAATGTGTGTAAATGATGTGTAAATGTGAGACAGTGTGTGTGAGTTTCTACTTCAGTGTCTTAACAAAGTCTGATTCATTGAATGATGTTCAATGATGTATATGTGGGTGTGTGTAATGTGTGTAAATGATGTGTAAATGTGAGACAGTGTGAGTGAGTTTCTACTTCAGTGTCTTAACAAAGTCTAATTCATTGAGTGATGTTCAAGGATGTGTATGTGAGTGTGTGTAATGTATGTAAATGATGTGTAAATGTGAGACAGTGTGTGTGAGTTTCTACTCAGTGTCTTAACAAAGTCTGATTCATTGAATGATGTTCAATGATGTGTATGTGGGTGTGTGTAATGTGTGTAAATGATGTGTAAATGTGAGACAGTGTGAGTGAGTTTCTACTTCAGTGTCTTAACAAAGTCTGATTCATTGAATGATGTTCAATGATGTGTAGGCTTATGTAGGTGAGTGTAATGTGTGTAAATGTGAGACAGTGTGAGTGAGTTTCTACTTCAGTGTCTTAACAAAGTCTGATTCATTGAATGATGTTCAATGATGTGTGGGTGTGTGTAATGTGTGTAAATGTGAGACAGTGTGAGTGAGTTTCTACTTCAGTGTCTTAACAAAGTCTGATTCATTGAATGATGTTCAATGATGTGTAGGCTTATGTAGGTGAGTGTAATGTGTGTAAATGTGAGACAGTGTGAGTGAGTTTCTACTTCAGT
This sequence comes from Isoperla grammatica, assembly GCA_945910005.1. Taxonomy (NCBI): domain Eukaryota; kingdom Metazoa; phylum Arthropoda; class Insecta; order Plecoptera; family Perlodidae; genus Isoperla; species Isoperla grammatica. The sequence continues at coordinate 30,854,658 of OX246747.1, forward strand.
GTCTTAACAAAGTCTGATTCATTGAATGATGTTCAATGATGTGTGGGTGTGTGTAATGTGTGTAAATGATGTGTAAATGTGAGACAGTGTGAGTGAGTTTAAAAAAAGTACTTTAGAATTGACCCATAGGTTCTAATATGAATTGTGTTGGTTTCTAGGCCTATAGGTCTACTTTGAAACATTTTAAAATCGTATTCTGACTCATTCAATGTGGATCTGAATGACGATGTCAAAAGTATAACGCGAGTTCCTTTATGACGACCCCTGCGATGTATAACGGAGACGATTCGGAGATGTCATATGACCTCTGTCTAGTACGTCGTTCAACACCAAATAATATGGGGAGGTGTAACAAGGGCACAGAGGACGTTGCGAGCGATCCGGCCAACTGTTACTGAATATTGGATACATACAACTTTCAACAACGTGAATTTCCAAGTCGTTTGAAAGACTACTTGACTTTTTTGGAATCGATGGATATTTTCCCAATAATATTAGTGCACCGGCTTCTAGAGAGGTTTTCGTTGACTTCTAGCAGGCAAAGCTCAGTGGCCGGAACACTCGAAGCGCTGCAGTGTAGTCGTTTGTTGTACGCCTCCCCATAGAAAAAGCCTGTACTAGTTAGTAACATACTTTACTAAAATAAGGCAGGCATAAGTTACAAATGTAGCTACCTATAAGACTGAGGGAATGATCATCGCATGATGTAATAGTTTCCCGTGTTTTTTTAGCATTTTTTTCATTCAGCAATTTTTACCCTGTTGAGTATGTATCAATACAGTACCTGATTGCTAGTCTATTAAAATGGTCTCTGAATATTGTGTATCCAATGCTTTCATTAATTTTTGGCTCCAGGTTGTAAAGAACCCATGCATGCACGAGTGACAATGTGCAATGTAAAATGAAGTCGCCGGAACGAACCATCTAACGTTATGTTTGCGTTTAATTTCGTGGACATAAAACGGTCACACAGAATTCAAAACAGATATAAAAGTTTTAAAAAAATCCCCAAAAAAGATAATTTTTTTAGAAATTTTGTGTACAAACTAAAAAGCATTCACGACAAACACTTGTCCTTATATTTATTAGGGTAGGGTGTTAGCAATGCGAAGATGCGTTATGGAATCAATCAAAACCACGTTTTACTTGAGTGCAGACCAAACACGACCACCAACCAGCTGTCACACAGTGCATCTTGACAAAGCCAAACTATATGGTTCCCCTTAAAAACAATTATAACAAATATATTTTGGAACAATTTGCCATTTAATAGGTTTTATTAATTGCTTACAATCACAGCACAGCTGTATTAAATTAAATTATTTGTTTACAGAATAACATTTACTTAAATTATTTCACTTATATATAGCAACAATTAAATGTACGATCAAGTGGTGAGGCCAATAAGTTAACAACATTAAGTTGAGATTGAATCATTTTACAGTACTTCTAACTCATTTAAAGCTTAATTATTTGTTATAGAATAACATTAACTTAAATTATTTACTTATATAACAGCAATTATATAAATTATCAAGTGGTGAGGCCAACAAGTTAACAACTTTAAGATGAGATTTAATCAATTTACTTCTAACTCATCTAAAGCTTAATGATTTGTTATAGAATAACAACTTAAATTATTTCATTTATATAACAACAATTAAAAAATTATCAAGTGGTGAGGCCAGCAAGTTAACAACATTAAGATGATATTTAATCAATTCTAACTAAGCTTAATGATTTGTTATAGAATAACAACTTAAATTATTTCATTTATATAACAACAATTAAATAAATTACCCAGTGGTGAAGCCAACAAGTTAACAAGTACATTAATTGGTAGATTTTCAAGAATAGGTACAAGTAAAACTACCTATGTTATAACTTATAGCATCACATCATGAGTTATGAGCTAGCTACATTTTAAATATTTTCTCTTAAAAGTAACATTCCATAATTAATTGTGATCAAGTATAGGTACTGTAGGCCTATGTACTACTAATTATTTCATCCTGAATTGAAGTTATAGTGGCCCCAAGATTACTTTACACCTGCTTTCGTCACATCCGGGGCAGTCGTAGCCAACCGGCGAACCGCCCGAGACACATCCGGGCCAATACCGATTGCTGATTGGCTACGAACCGGTCGCCTGTGACGAAAGCATGTGTAAGGTAGTCTTGAGACAACTATACTCTGTGGTTACAACACCATGCATCATGCCTTATGCTATAGAAAGCTTTTGAAGTCGTCATAGGCAGGGTACATGGAGTTATATTGCCTGACTTATATAATACAGTACAATTCATTCATTTATAAAACTTAAAAGAAGGAACATGCCTTTAAGAGGCTGGTGGAAGCTTTTGGAAGTCAAGTCATAGGCAGGATACATAGAGTTATTGTTGCCTGACTTATATAATACAATTCATTCATTACATGGCTTTGAACATTAGGCCTACTCTCTTATAAAACTTAAAAGAAGGAACATGCCTTATGCAGACTATAGGAAGCTTTTGGAAGTCAAGTCATAGGCAGGATACGTGGAGTTATATTGCCTGACTTATATAATACAATTCATTCATTACATAGCTTTGAATATTAGGCCTACTCTCTTATAAAACTTAAAAGAAGGAACATGCCTCATGCAGACTATAGGAAGCTTTTGGAAGTCAAGTCATAGGCAGGGTACCTACATGGAGTTATATTGCCTGACTTATATACTAATACAATTCATTCATCACATGGTTTTGAGCATTACTCTCTTATAAAACTTAAAAGAAGGAACATATTTTTGGTTATTATTTTTTAAGAAGTTTATACTTCATATTAATTAAATATCACCATACCATATATTGATATCATAACCGGCCACAATCGAGCACATAATGTATATGCTTGCTTACATAATTAAAATCATCAAATCTACAAATTAAAATTTACATTGAATTAATGTAGTTTTGTAAGTCGACCAAAACAGTTAATGGAGGTAATTTTATTACACTGGGGAGTTGACTTTTCCAAGTAAGTAATTATCATCAATACCCTATTCGCCAAGACTATCAACATATTTTGTACAAACTTTTAAAACATAACCAAGAGAGATTGCTTTTTAAAAATAACTGGATATCAAACTGTCCATAATTTAAAGTAAAATTATAAAATTCCAAATAAAATTCAATGCAAGCAAACTTATTCAAACTTGACCAAAACTGAACTGAGTAGGCCTATGTATCAACTCGACAGAAACTATCAAGCATCCGTCATCCGTAACTTTAAACTAAAAAATTCCAAAATTAAAATTTACATTGAGTGCAAGCAAACTGATTCACAATTTTAAAACTTAATCAAAAGGGATCGACTAAATATTAACTTGACAGGGACAATCAATCATACAATCAAACATTCCTGATACATAATTTAAAGTAACTAATACACAAATTAAAATGTATACTGAGTTAATGCAAGCAAACACATACAAACTGAACTAAAAGGGATTGATTTCTTAAAAGTATCTGGATATAAACATTAAACAAGATAATCAATACAATTATATCTTGTGCAATATTTAACTGGCAGTTCCTAACATTACGGTTGACCACCGTACTACCATACAAACTCAATGGTACTACTAGTTTTCAATCTACATTTAAGCTATTCAAAATTAACACCACCTTCAAATTTTTAATTTTCTTTAAAACCCTTTGCCCGTGGATTAACAATATTGCAACTCTTGAGCTTCCGGTTGATTAGCTGCGATCTTGTCGTTCACTTAAGTCATAGCAACCTAACGATACCGTTGATTTTATGAGATCAGTATTGAAGGTTTGGAACCATTGAATAAACATATTTCATTATTTGAGCAAATGGTAACTTTAGTTTATCTAAACAGTCTTTCTTTTCTTAATTATGCACGCACAATAAACTATAGGCCTATAATGGTTAATATAAGTTCTGTCTATGTAGTAGAATAACATTAAAAACAGTAACAGTCTTAGAATTATAATATGACAATTAACAACATTAGAATATACGTAATTCACTTAACGAATTATATTAATCTTTAAAACAACAAAGCTGATTTGTCTTCTAGTTCACAGTTAACAAAAGTACTATTCATCTTGGAACTTACAATATGGATTAACTAGAGTGTTGTGCAACCCTAAACAGATTCGTTTAAATGGAAATCGTTCACTAAAATCTCACATATGTGGTGCTGAAGTAGCACTGTTCATACTACCTTGTTCATACTACCTTAGTATCTTACTTTTCAAAGCTTCACAGAATTAGTAGGTGTATCGTCATTGTGTACCGATACTTGGTCCCCATATATTAAGATCACATTCAAATTATTGTCGTGTGCGAGGCATTCTTGTGCTCTGTAATATTAGCTTGAACTATATAATATGGTAATTACTAATTATGATAGCCCCATATATAAATAGACCTATACACATTTTTGAAACTAATTTTACTGGGCCGTCGGATGTACAAGCTCAAGATTACATCAGTCTCATATAGGCCCTACCATGATTAGTATCAAGAGGATAAATATATACTATACTAGGCCTATACTATACTTGTTTACAACAATATTTAATATCTAATTTGTAAATATATTCGATTTAAATTAGAGTAAAGCTTGTACCTTCTAGTGGCCAATATTGTATCATAATATAGACCAGATAACAACCTTGCATCATACATACAACATATTACTAACATGACATAAGTTAAGATTATCGTATTACCTCTGAGATGCATCTCTTGTGTAAAAACTAACATTATAACACCACTCCCAAGTAAGCGCAGGTACGAGTTAAATACTGTCTGGTCGGACGAAGGATCACTCGCGGTTCCCGAAGCCAGAAGACTCCATCTCAAACGTTTCCAAGATGGAGTCATCATCAAGCGAGAAGTGGGTGTTGGGGAAATCGTCACAGAAATCGCTGCAAAGAAAAGAGGTCGCAGGGTGTTATAGACGCTTGCGTGACAACGGGATTGGTACAGCGGGGGAGAGGCAGGCTTTATCCCATACTAGGCATTTTCATTAGGATGCACAACGATAACAAATTTTTGATGATTGAAAAGATCACTGCTTTCATCTATCGATAATAAATTTACTATGTAACATGTTAAAGCAATTTTTTGCAGATTCTGCGATATTACGTCGCCTAATCGAGCGCTTAACGATATAGCAACATTCCTTGGATACGCCTGATGTGATACCATTGAGAGTAGTCACATACGAGGCCAGAGGCCCAGTATTTTGATGGCATCTTTGAGTATTTCCATACTACAAAGGCCAGAGATGAACGAATTAATGGATTACGGACATGCTTTAAAAAAAAAAAAAACCTTGTTGCAGCTACTGTGTTCAGAAAGATAATTGGCTAGAATACTTACTCCAGAGTCCACGAGTCACGCATACGGTCAACCTCTTCCTCCATGGGATATTCCTCGGGGAACAAAAGGTGATGCTCTTGTTGTACAGCAAACAGTCCGGACATAGAGGCCAAGCGCTCTTCTGAGGGAGAGAATATAGTTCAGTTAGTATCCAAATGCCTTCCTTTACTTAGTTTAGGATGGGAACAATTTTTTTCTAATTTAATTTAATTTTTTTAATTTACACTTGATTTTTTTTTTTACTTTAAATTAGACTTTCAAAGAGGGTACTATACAACTATAGAGGTGGCTCAGCGGTAAGACGCGAGACTCTAGAGGTCGCCGCTTCGATTCCGGCCACCGGCAGTTCTGTTCGAAGGTTTTTTACGAGGTCTTCCTCAGTCGTAAAAACGAATGCTGGGATTGAGTCATACTATCAGCCCTCGGACATTCCATCCCAGCTATCCAAACACCCTAATATACCTAGTTAGTCACCTGGAGTGGGGCATAGCAGGTAAAGCTGGTGTGCCCCTATAACAGGGATTCCTACAAAAAATTATTATACAACTAGATAATCAATTGACGAATAAAACAATACAAGACGCAACTTACCGGCAGAGTCGATGAGATCGATTACATCGTTGTAGCCGCCCGCGGGAAGGAGACGCGGTGGCGGCCGATTGTTGGCCATCATAACCTCTCGGTCGGGACAGATGTCGGCAACCGGAACCCCGTTGATGCGCGACGGACTCTGGCACTCGCTCTTCACGCGGTTGTATTCCGACGCGGGCCGATTGACGCCATTCGTGTCGTTTTCCACCTCGTTGTTCGAGTAATAGTTGATGAGCGACGGACTCGGGCACTCGCTCTTTACGCGGTTGTATTCCGACGCGGGCCGATTGACGCCATTCGTGTTGTTTTCCACCTCCTCGTCGTTCAAGTAAAAGTTGATGCGTGGGGGAAACTCCGCGGTTGGCCTCCATATCTTATCGTTAAGCCAATCCACGGAGGGTGGCTGCTTGACGGCGTTAACGTCGTTATCCACGTCCTCGGCGCTCAAGTGAAAGTTGATCGGGAGCGGAAACTTGTGTATGTCGCCGTGAGTAAAATTGAAGGTTTTTGCGGGCGATGCGCCCACTTTAGTAGGCTTGTTTTTTGGGCCCACAAAGAAGTTTTTGGGTTGCAGAGGTCTACACGTTTGCTTGTTCCATTGGTTAGAGAAGAAGTTTTTTAGGGTCGCTTTATGTTTCTTCTCGATATGCGGGTCCTGTTGGTTGAAAGATAAGTGTTTCAGTGGCGAGTTCTTCTTGATACGCCGATCCTGTTGGTTTGATATGTCTTTTAGTGGCGAGCTGTCTGGACTCGCGATCTTGTAGCTTTCGTTTGGCGAGCTGTCTGGACTCACAATCGCGTCGCTTTCGATTGGCGAACGGTTGTCTGGACTTACGATCCCTTGGCTTGATGACTGGGTATCATGCCCGGAGAAGTCGTCCAAGGATGGGCAATCAATGACAAGCCGGTTCTCTTTGCTTGAGGAGCTACTTCCGCTTGACGAAGACGACGCGTAGTTCTCAAAGAACTTGGCAATGGGCGGGCACTCGGTGCGCGCTTTCTTTTGACTCGAATGTTCACTGGCCGGCAAGCTGCATTTCTCTGCAACAACAACAACAATAATAATGTTATATATATATATATATGTACTTGACCGTTTCTTCAGCATCAAGCTTTTGATTAGTGGGTGCTTACTGGTGCTCGCGCTCCATTGGGTTGAAGCCTGGGCCTCAATGCCACGGACGTTGGCCAAGGTCAGGCATGCACTAACACTCGGACGAGGCCCCCTTTGAATCGGGCTTCGACAGGCCAAAGAGTTGACTTCTGCTGTAAAACAAATAAATAATAACCTGTAACTCATTTGCCTGGATTCACAAAGATGTGTATATATATATATATATATGTGTACATATTGCAATTCTCTGGGGCTTGTAGGAAGGGAAGGGTAAGTCAGTGCCTCCTTCTTTACTAAATTATTCGCGGCTAGTTTAGTAAATTATTATTAGTAAATTAAGAGCGAAGGATACCTCTAAGTGAAAAACCGCACAAAATTTTGCATTTTAAAATTATATCTAAAGAATGGACTTCGGAATCGAAAATCTGAATCAACAGCGCACTGTGGTTTGGTAAGCCCTACATACTGAAGTTGTGTCTTACATTTAATCAATATGGTTTTTATTTCTAATTATTTGTATTACTAATTATCGATTTAATAATCAAAATAACGGTTACAATGTTTCATTCAGTCTGTAGGGCTTACCAAAACACAATCCGCTGTTGATTCACATTTTCGATTTCGAAGTCCATTCTTTAGATATACATAATTTTAAAATGGAAAATTTTGTGCGGTTTTTCACTTAGAGGTATCCTTCGCTCTTAGCAATAAGGCCAAAGGGCTTCCATAATATGTGGACCAAACAGATTCCCGTTTCTATTTAATTTCTGGTGGGATTTTGCACCGACACACAGAACAGAAAAACACATAAAAACTCTTTATAAAGCAAATCGGCTGGCTAGCTACCTGTCTTTTTATTACACCGAGATTTCGAGTTGTTGTTAGACGAGTACTTGGACCGTTTCTTCAGTGTCGAGCTTTCGATTGGTGGGCGCTTATTGGTGCTCGCTCTCCCTTGAGTTGAAGCCTGGGCATCAATGCCACGGATATTGGCCAAGGTCAGGCATGCACTAACACATGGACGAGGCCCCCTTCGAATCGGGGGTCGACAGTCCGAAGAGTTGACTTCTGCTGTAAAACAAAAAAATAAGAACGTGTAACTCATTTGGGTACACCTGGGTAGGCCTAGATTCACAAAGATGTGTTACTCTAAGTTGTCCTAAGTTAGGCAAATCCTAGCTATATAAATCAAGATAAATCATCTCTGGGTCACATTCACAAATAAAATATTATTAGTTAAACTGTTGATATTTTACTACATTTTATCTTTATGACATTGCAGAACGACATATGCATGATTTATGATTTGCGAGGACGTCTAAGCACTTAGGCACCTTTGTGAATCTGGGTCCTGGAGCACAGTCGGACATGTAGTATATTGATACAATTTGAAAAAGGTGTTTGAAGGGGAAAATTACCTTGAAATTAAAAATAAATATGAAACTATAATAGGTAATTAATAAATAAACTACATCGATATGCAGTATTCACAAACATTGGCAAGTCTTAAGAATGTCTTAACATGCATTTGAGTGTAAAACGAAAGGCTTTATAAAATAAATAAATAAAACAATCGCTGTTATTGACCTATCTAGAAATCAAATTTCATCTGGCTAGTTAAGCCTACTCTACCTGTCTGTTTAGCACCGTAAGCTTTGCCCCTGTGACCACCGACTTTCTTGGTATGTGTCTCTCCCAGTCCTTCCACCCAAGCAGCTTCCTCGGACTCCTCCGGGACGTCTGAAACTACAGTTTGTTAACAATGAGTTGGAGACACCGATCTTTTGAGTTCGGAAAAATTATTATTTTTAATTATTTTTAATTTAATTTAATTTTTAAATTAAATTTGTTTTAAATTATTATTTTTATTATAATATTATGCTCGTTTTATCTACCCCTTGAGCCTCATAGACATTTATTTTGCCAATTATTGAAATGTGAGGTAATTGAAGCAGCCTGACCCACTATTGTAAGAGTAAAAGTTTCTTTGCTAATAATATTATCACTTGTGTCTCGTTTTCATCATATCATAGAAAGACTAATTAAAACCTAGCTATTTGTATAATTTCAAGCTCATTTACTGCGTATAAAAATATTCATATAATTCCCCAAAAAATGTTGTTTACTGAAGATCAAATTTGTTTTAACAGGTCATCATGATTAATAGGAATTGATGTAATTTTGCCCCTCTATAAAATTACACATTAATTTTCGGAACACTAAGAAAACGTTACAGGGGGTTGCGTACAGTACATAATAAATATATAGCATGACTTAAATATCTTACCTCCGACATTTGACGACTCATCCACATCGTGTTTGACGCTGATTTCGTAGGGCGTGGGACCAACGAGTGTATTCAGGTCATATTCTTGATAATCATCTGTAAGAGTTTTAATGTGTATTACTGAAGTGACGAAACCAATAATTAGAACTTGAAACATGAAGAATATTTTGTTGTAGAATATTTTCTGTTCCTTGTACGATCATCTATAATCTATATAGATGATGAAATGGCTTCAATGACAATGACAAACTTCAATTTTCAGGCACCCTGTGCACAATTTGAATGATTAATGAAGTGCTTTTAAATAATAATTATGGTAATTAATAAATAATAATGGTGAAAGAACAACTTAAAAATAGAAACCGTTATCTTTTATCAGACAAGTGAATTTACCTGAATGTTTGGTGTATTATATCCATTTGTTTGCTTACCTTCTTGATTTGTCTCCATCTTCACTCAGCTGCAATCTTTCTACTTCTGTCTATGCCTTCGAGTTAAGCTTCATGCAGCATGCAGATATAACAGCTGTTAATCCCCATTCTTAATTTTTACATTGCACAAGCCAGCTTCATGCGTCATGCACACAAAATCCTCATGCATGTATGTGTATGTGTACATTACTGTCCTGTCGTATTGCGATCTATTGTCTTTATCGTTTCTGTATGAGTGTATATATTGTGTAATGTATGTTTAATGACAAGCTTCAATATTTAGGAGCTCTGTGCACCACTTCAATGTATTAAATGAAGCACTATTTATTTAATAATAATAATAATAACTACATACAGAATGAAAACAAGATTTCAAACATGATTAAGATAACATTTTGATTTATTCCTTTGTTATTTTCTTTTTCTTACGGCAATGACGACTACATCAAAATGATCGAACAACATCAAAAGTAACAAATTTATACGAACACCTTTGTTACACTTGCAATCTCAGTACAAATATATAATGCTGCATTGGTCAAAATTATACTCTACACATTGCCATTTCAAAACTGATGGTTAATAGTTAACAGGGTGAAAACAAGTTTTCGAAAGTAACAATAGGTGCCACAAGATTGTACACAGCTAAATCACAACCGAGTACAAATTCAATTATAATTAGCTAATTTACTTGCATAGATTGCTCAATTATTAACGTAGGTACCGGTATCACATTTTTCAATAACTTTATTTTTTAAACCGTATTATTTAGTAATAAGTAGGCCTATACATTCTGACAAATACGATGTTCATAGAGTTCTCCGAATATAAATCTACACTCTATAATAAAATGCCTACGCAAATTAAATTAATGTCTTCTGCTACTACATGTAGGTACATGTAGGCTGTAATGTGCGTATGAGTGATTATCTATGATGGTATAATTAAATATGAAGTATTATAAGATGGCAAAGAATTTCACCAGAAGAAAACCTCAAATACCTAGGGTCCGGTTTTCAATGTCATTAACGGGGCCGTTAGCTGACGGACCATTATCTGTTATCCAATAAAACATATGCAGATAACGGACGTCAGCTAACGGCCCCGCTAATGATCGATTGAAAAACTGGGCCTAAGTCTACTACATAGTATGCGTATAATTGTTGCAAAATAACCTTACAAATTGAAACCTCTTAAACCAGGAGAAATTTTTAAATAACACCCCCAGGAACAATAAGCACGGTTACATGAGAAAAACACTTACGAAAGTGCGTTAAATTTTCTGAAGCTCTGCTCACTTACTCGGATGCAAGGCCACTGCATGAGGTTTGCCTGAGAAAGGGGTGTACCTCCACGATATCAATTGAAAGTAGTTATTGTTCCAATGGCATAGCGTTCATTTAAACCTTACCACGTTGACTGATTCATGACCAATCAGCGAGCTCCAGTTTCAGACAGCGACGACCACTGGTTGGCCAATATCGGGTAGTGAGTTAGCCTATGAATACAACACTGGATAGGACCTACTAACCTAACACAATTTCCTACAAAGTTCTTTGTACTATATAAGAACAGTATTGCATGCACAAGTTCATGAAAAAGCTAAAAGCACCACCACTTTTATGGTAATATGCAGGTAACATGCTAGGTATCGATTTAAAGGAATTCGCACACAAAACAACACGAATGCCTGTTGAGGTATTGCAATTTACCGATGATCTCTTCCGCCCCGATGTGGTCCATGTCCGCGCAGGGATCGCCGGGGAACATCGCGCACTCTCCGTGCGAGGCCACGAGGTCTAAGTAGTGTCGGTCCAACACCTCGTTGAGGTGGTTGCGCGCGTTCTGCAGGTCGGGAGAGATCGAACTGTCCTGGAACCAAAGCGTGGCAACGATATAGGCCTACAGGTATGCATCTTTAGACGTTTACCTACATTGGTTTTATTGCACTCCTCTTGGTTGTCGCAGTTCAGTAGAGTTGGTAGGCCCCTAGGCCTAGCTAGGAGTGAGCAAGACCCAATATGAAAATATGGAATTAAAATGTAGCTGTGTAACAAAGTCAAAATTTAAACGTGAAGTGAAAAAGTGGGTTTCTACGAAGTACCCACTTTGATTGCAAGTTTAAAATGAATGCCTGGAGAAAAAGAGAAATAATAGCCTAGGCCCTAGCAGAGTGTAGCTGCTAAGCAGAATTTACAAACAAACAAACAAACTTCTACCAACCCCACCCCTCTCCAACTAAAACCTACAGCATAAGAATGTGGACCTACCATAACCCCCCCCCCCCCCCGTTTGGCAGCAGTGCCTAGGCCTACCTACTCCTAGCCTAGACTTAGCTCTATCTCTTACCTTCATTTGCGACAGAATTCTTGGTCTCTTGGACCTAGTCTTTGAAGTAATTTCCGTATTCTTGGAAGCTTTCACGGCTCTAGCTTCGTTTCTTACAGCGCAAGCTGCTTTTCTGCTTACGTACTTCAATAAATCGGGCCTATCCCTTTTGAAATTAGGGTGACTATAAATCAGTAAGCCGGCGCTTCTGTTTTGCATGCTCACAGGAACTCTGTGATGCCCGTGTTTCTTGAATCCGTATAAGTTCAATTGACGGACAAAGCTACTTATGTTGCCAGTCTTGAAGACTGATAGATTGGCATTGTGAAGGTATTGCTTCTCAAATTCTTCACTAGCCATCATAATTGATTCCCCGTTTCGCGTCCAAGTGATGGCCATAGGTTTATCTTCATCTTGGGCAGAAGTACTCACCAGTTTCCATAACTTATTAGGAAACTTTCGATCTGGCGGACTGATCGTATTAAACATTCCTATGGAAGACATTTTAACAATATTTGATGAAATAGCAAGAAAACATAGAATAAATCAATAGAAGTCGTTCTACCACGTCTACTCAAGTCACTTCAGGAAGAAAAAGTAACGTTGTGTCAGTTTTGTTTGGATGTTTGGATTTGTTTTGTTTTGAATTGGTCTGTTGTTGGAAACTGTTGCCCGGGTTACGGTCACCCAATCATCAAACGGGAAAAATCAAGCTGGACTTTATTAATGTTATTAAGAAGTATTACGTTTATACTTTGAACCGCCACTTATAATGTTTTAAACTCTATTTATATCTTTATTACAGGCAATTATTACTTTTAAGTACTGTCGTAACAAAATTTAAAATAATATGAAAAAATAGGAATGTCTACCGGTGTCAGCTTCCAGTTTCCGTTTGGAAGCTGCTGCGCTCTGGCGGTGAATTATTTCACCAATCATTTCAGTTTCATACAATATCCGCTTCTGCTCACAGCGTTAGTGTTCGTATTGTGATGCTCGTGAGCGGCAAAATGGTGGTAAAAATGGTCGAGTAAAGTTATTTCAGTGATAGAAAATTTACTTATAATAATGATTTCTTTTCATTTTACGTGTTAACATTATTCAAGACTTATTGGGATTGATTCTGTTACTTTACTGTGGCAAAAACCGCTAGCATTTAGTGATTCTATACCGGCAACGCTTTCTTTGAGTAGAAAACGCTTGATAGGCCTCGGCCTACGCGACCACCTCGTCGAATTGACGATATCGCAGTTCATAGTCAACGCCAAAAAAACAAATCTCCCCTTGAATTGTTGAAAATGGCGTCCGTGGAAGATCTGTCGAACAGTGAGTTACGTACGAAATTAGCAGAATATGGTGCACCAGTTGGCCCAGTTACAGAGACGACCAGAAAGGTGTTAATAAAGAAATTGAAACACCTCATGGCACAACGAGAATCATCAGCCAACCAAGTAAATTCCGGTAAATCGCGCAAAAGTTTCTCGCGTTTCAGTTCTGGGGAAGACGATAGCGAAGACGATGTTCAAACTACAAATAAAAATACTAAAATGCCACCCCCAAATTCAAATTTCCGAAGCACAAGACGACAAACGATCGGGACCCCACGAGCGAGTGAACCTCCAGCACCAACGTCGACGAGCAAGTCGCGACGCAGCTTCCAAGTCGCACCGACATCCCCGAAACCCCCAGTGGAGGAGCCCGAGAAAAGTGGACGAACTGGACGATATTCTTCACCCGTGAGCACAACAAGGCCATCGCCGACCATCACGACGAATTCAGTTAATGTCACAAAAAGACGTGGGTCACAAAGATCAACACCGTCTCTTGCAGAAGAGTACGACGATGGGTCTGATTCAGATGTCACCGTTGCCAAGACCTCGAGCAGTAGATTCAGGGAAACGAAGACTGTAAATGTAGACAGGGGCCTGCCCAATAGTGTGACACAACCATCTGTGTTTTTATCTCGTTTGTCCAGCTTTCGATCTTCATATTTATCTGATCAGAATGGTGAAGAAGCAAATGCTGATAGTGCCAACAGCTCTGTGGATGATCTGCTCTCATTTAGGAAAAGGTATTCATCTCCGAGCGATTCTTCTCCATTGCCGTCACCTGAAACTTCGGTTCAATACACATCTAACTTTGCACGAAGACTGTCACTAGCACGTGATCGAAAGCCTGGTAAGTACAAACTGTCCCCCTACTGGGAACTCCTTAAATAAACAAGCTAGAGCAGTGTGTCTGCTAGCCTTCTCTGATTAGGTAATTCTATTCACTGGCTTTACTAGATGTAGGCCTATTTCATATTTGACATATTGCATCTGCCTTGGTCTACCCACCCAGACAAGCCTAGGCTTACATCTAATCTGCTTTTCAGAACTGTAGGCTAGCCTACCCTTCAATCTGAAGTGCACGGAGAATATGGTAAGCACACTTGCCAAAATCTGGGTACAGTAAAGTGAGGAGAGAAAATGGGCCTGTACCTTGCCACCATGTAAATACTAGCCCTAGCCTAGGCCTAGGGTAGCCGTGAGAAATTATCAACAACTTGTTGCTACTCGATTATGCTACTTGACAATGCTTAGGCCTAACTAGTTTCCACTTGATGTTATTTAAACTTGCCAGTTGCTAAAGGGAAATATAAAACTGTCTATGAATGCCTGCATTCGCACAGCTAAACGAAAAAGATCGTACATCGTCCAACTTGCTTCCGTGAGTGACTCAAACCGTAAAGGTTCATTCACGATAAAAACTTAGTAGTAAACTTTAACTTAAACGTAGACGCTAGGTCTTCATAAATTCATTTAATAACGTTTCGTCGAATAAATTCTGAGCATGTTTCGGCTCTATTTTCGATTTAGCTAGCCTAGGCCTTGCGGCTGGCGCTGATTGGTTCTTTCTTACTGTTAAGTTTATTTTTATTTTAAAGTTTGATCGTTCCAAACTTAACCGTAGCCCCAAACTAAGTTTAAGTTTTGGTCATGAACAATCGTGTAATCTTCCATAAGCCAAACCTTACTTTAAGTTGTAAGTTTACGGTTAAGTTTAATCGTGAATGGGCCTTAAATGTCTGGAATCTTGTCGTGCAGGTATGACGCTCACCGAGACCAGCCCTCGCACGTTGGAACTGCTGAAGCTGCGGAAGCGAGAGGGCTCGGGCAACGATGGTGCGAGCACGTCGTCGAGCGCCAATGGACACTTCTACGGCTCGCAGCTGGATTCGAGGTACGTTCACGTTAGGCCTACGATGCAGTGTTGCTAGCCTATCTGGTCTCAAGTGGGTCTCTAATTGTACAACAAACATTTTCTGCACTTAAATTATATTTAATTTAATTTAATTTCATTTCTTAGCTGTATAACCACAATACAAGATTGTATGTACATTGTCAAGATGGGTTAAATATTACATCATAAGGTCGTATAGGCCTTGAAGTCATTGTATGGCTCATAGCTTGGTTCCTTGACCGGTGAACTCGGCTACATCATAATATTTCACGTTACGATACACTGTAGTTAGCCTATCTGGTCTTAAGTGGGTCTCTAATTGTACAACAAACATTTTCTGCACTTAAATTATATAGTAGGCCTACAACTATGCTAAAACCATAGTTGTTAAATGGTGACAACTGACAATGGTGACATGTGTGGCCACAAAATTCATTTAGGATCAAAATATAATACTTGTAGATAACTTCCTTGCATGGGATTGCGATGTTTGCAAATTACAAACACTTAATAAGGAGGAATTGCCTACTTGAGAAGCAAGTTTTTATTGTGGGGCTATTTGTTGGTGGCAAATTTCTCTTCATAAAGGGCAACGTGTTACTCAAGCGAATATCTTCTTGTCATATACCTATATGCCCATCTTTGGCTTGTCAGGCCATCATACAAGATCTGTTCAACAAGTAGAGACAGACTTCCTTCTCTTTTCTCTTCATGCCGATAGCCATTGTGTGAATATAAAAGATTTTTGTCACATCTTACCTGGTCTACTAAGTTTCTTTTTTTTAAAAATGGTTTCGTTCGGTCACAGCCTGCCGTATCTGTCGGGCAAACGCTCGCACGACCTCTCGGAAGAATTCAAGACCACCGAGGACGACGTCGCGTTCTGGAAGAACTCGCAGACCGTCTCGATGATCCTCCTTGCCGTCGCGTTTGTGTTCTTCCTCGGGCTCGCCGTGGTCTACATGAACGTGCGCTCCAAGGACACGTCCACCTTCTTGGCGGAGAACGAACGTGAGTAGCCCGCATTCCGACACCTCTTCAGTTAGGCCTATTTCATTTTTTTGTTTAATGTCTTCCCTTTTCAGTTATTAAAGTTATTCACAAAGGAGGACTATAAATAGAACTTTACAATTAGGCATATTGATAATAATTACTGCCCTGTATTCATAGGTTGCACGTACGTCACATCTGTGCGCGTGGCGGCCACATTTGTGATCAAACTTTTGACGTTGCCATGGAGAAACAATTGAAGGTTGTTGTGGTAGAACTAATTCATTCTTAGTTCTTAAAAATCCAGCCTGTTTTTGATATACAAATTGGTATGTGTAGTAATTTCTTATTTTTGTATTAATTATGTTTACTTTTTAAGTTCTAAATTAGGCTTGTTTATTAAATTTGAATAGTATTTGCCATTGATCTAGCATTGGTCCTCATCAACGGGGCTTTGCACGCAAAGCTTGACGTAGAATGCGCCACCACCGTCTAAGCCCAAATCCATGACCTGCTGGATGGGTAAATCAGTGCGGACAAGGTCTACTTGACCCATCCAGCAGGCTGTGATGGCAGCATTTTGCCAAAGACATTGGAATAGTAGTAGCGCCACCATAGTTCGAGCTCAAGTCCAGAGCCTCCTGGATGGGTAAATCAGCCCTTTTTTCATGGCTAAGTTATGCGGAGATCAAGTAGACCTTGTCTGAGGGCTGGCACTACGCTGGCGCTGCGAGTGGGAGAATGTGGCAGTGCAAAGCCCCATTGTGTCGCAATCATGGCCGCTGTGACGTCACATGGGAACTATGAATATATACAATTTAAAACTGTTTACCGGTAATAATAGTTGGTTCTTGATACACTTCCTGTAAATAAATGAAGCTCAGATGCCAGAACTTGTATGGTATGAATTCATGGAAGCTCATGAGACCAGCGAGTGGCAGCAAGCTACGTTGCCATTGCCACGTTTAGACGATTTATGCACGTGGCCACTCCCATTATTTTATTGTCTAGACAGTGACTAGGATATTGCAATGTAGGCCTAATCGTGAGCCCTAATTAACGAATGTCTCCTCTCTTTTCTTGCAGGCAACGTGTTCCCCATCTGTCCAACCAACGCTGAAGGAGATTCGCAGGTAAGACGTAGTGTCTGATGTGGAGGGATTACGCACAGGTCAACGAATGCGTCTGGAAACTGGGGATGGGCAACTGTAGGATCAGTGGTACTCAAACTTTTTTCCTGGAGGGCCACTTTTCCAAAAATCCAAGTAAAGCTGGGCCGCACTAATACAAGTATGCATTAGCGTAACTAGGAATTATTTCGGGCGGGGGGTTAACAGGGAAAAGTGAGGTGTGGAAATAGCAAGGGATCTGGGGCTTTGCCCCAGCCGCCGGAGGTCTTTTCGCGAAGGCGCAAAAGTTCTTCGACTATTATAGATATTTCGTGCTTTTTCGAGTCAAAGCGTAAAACTCGAAGAATACCCATTAGTTTATATTACGTTACAGGTAACAAATAGTCAAATACCAAGTCAAATTTAGTTGGTTGGCGATATATCATAATTTATCACGAATACAATATTATTTTCATATAAAGCAAACAAATAGTCAGTTAAAATAGTAAAATATATTAATAAAAACACAAAAGCTCTGGGCTGCAAAATTTTTCAGGAGGGCCGCAGTTTGATTACCGCTGATATATATGCTTGTATATAGTGCATTGGAAAATACAGTCCGGTGATCATTAATAACTTCACAATTAACCTTGGCCGTTTTGTTCGAAACGTTTCAACATAAATGAAACAAATGCATGCGATGTGTTCTACTTCTCATGTGGCTGCCCGCCTACCACGTTTCAGGTGAGCTGTTGGTCTCCTTTCTGCATTCCCTAAACACAAAAAGATATTTGGCTAGATTGTTATTATTGGTGGATTTATTTTTTAACCATTGACACGAGTACATGGCCTATGTACGTGTCTTTATTACATTACATGGAATGAAAATATATAAATATAAACATAAAGTCAAGACTGCATACTTATGCAAAATTCATCAACGGAATAAAAGCACTTATCCAGAGACACAAGTGTTAAACGAAACGTGTTGAAACTTTGTAGGGGTCTTGCCTTCATCATTTATTTATTTATTTTGTCACGCACAGTTGTATTCATTCTTGATGATATTGTACAGGTCATTTCATAAGATATAATCTTATGTTCTAATTCTAAAAAAGAAAAAAAAACTTAGACTTTGTAACTATATACATAGGCTATAGATATAAAACATTGTTCACATATAATATTAAAATAGAATATAATCATGCTTGTGTCTTTGAAACCGTGGTTTATTCCATCCGTGCATCCCGAGCTCCGAGCTGGAGGCCGAGGGACACAAGTCTTAAACGAAACGTGTCAAAAACTTTGTAGAGGATCCCGGTGGTCACGGGGCCTTGAAAATCTCTATTGCCTTCATCATGCTCGTGTCTTTAAAACTGTGGTTTATTCCAGCCGTGCATCCCGAGCAATGAGCTGGAGGCCGCCATGGGGATGATGCGCGTGCTACACCCGAGACTGCTGGAGAGGGCCGTGGCTTCCGAGTGCGGTCCTCCGCTGCACGACGGCCGCTACGTAGACGCCGTCATGAGCGAGAAGGAGGCGCTGCAGTTCCTCGCCGACAAGATGTCCTCGCTGGTGAGTTAGAGGTCTTCGATGACGAGCTTCTCTAGAGGCGAAACTGGAGACGTTCAACAATACGGATATTGCTAGAAAATCCAGATCAATTTCGATATTGTAGTCAACTTAAATTATTATTCTGCCATGGTCTGCAGCATACTTTGTTTCAGTATGCATTGCTGCAGTATGCATTGCTGCAGTGTGCATTGCTGCAGTTAGTGACCTCTCACTATAATAATGAAAAATACATGTTTTTTTTTTTTGTATTTGTGATTTTGTGAATATTTCTTGTGCATGTATGATGTACATTTACTTTATTTTTATTTTTATTATGTACGTTACTGGTGGGGCTTTGCCCTGTTAACGATATATTTCAAATAAATAAATAAATAATTGAGGACTCAAAGTAACACATAGATAGTGCTTCTAAGCAATGCCCTTACTGTCCTTATAGTGCCATTGATGATTTATCAATAAAACAATTGAAAATTGACAGCTGAACTCCTCATAATAGTTTTTCTTCCCACCAGAATGGAGCTAGTATTTTGAGTGGTCGATAAATTACAACATGTAGGCTACATTATAGTCATCGTACAACATCTTCGGTAATGCTTCCGTCACGGGTGGGTGAGCGGCAGCCGACCAACCAGCGGCCGTTGCTAATTCAAATACCTGCTCGGGTTGGCCGAGACCGTAAACACGTCATTGATTGATGACGAAAGCATTACCAAAGTAACTTTCCTCCTCCTTCGTCGGGTGATCAAGGCCACGTCAGGCCGAAACCGTCTCGACGTTTTGTATATATCTTTTTTGTGTTTCTATCAACTCCGAAGGTCGCAACTACTACAAGGTAAGCTGTTGGTTCCTTCCTGTCCTTCCCCCCAAGCTCAAACCTAGCCGTTAGGCAAACTTACACAAATACACACAAAGTTATTGTAAGACGACTATAGCTGTAGGCCTAGGTTGAACTTTTTTTTTTTTTTGTCCTGTGCAGAGTTGGCCTCTTCAACCATTCTTCTAGAAAGAGAACTAACGACGGTCTCTCCGCAGAGCCCAAAGTTGTTGTAAGACGACTATAGCAGGTTGAACTAGAAAGAGAATTAACGACGGTCTCTCCGCAGAGCCCGAAGTTGTTGTAAGACTATAGCTGTAGGCCTAGGTTGAACTAGATAGAGAATTAACGACGGTCTCTCCGCAGAGCCCGAAGTTGTTGTAAGACGACTATAGCTGTAAGCCTTGGTTGAACTAGAAAGAGAATTAACGACGTTCTCTCCGCAGAGCCCGAAGGTGTTGAAACGCAACCTCCACCACCTGAAACTGATGCTCGTGCGCAACCCCCACTGGGGCGTCAGCGTTACGGGTCCGTACCGGCCGGCCGACGGCAAGCAGCACCTGGAGGACGTCGGCGTGCTGATAGAGCACGGCGGGATGAGGGTCGACAACGCTGTGCTGCCGTTGGGCTGCTGGGCGCGGCAGATGCTGACGCTGGCGCTCAAGTCGCTGTTCACCATCGCCGTCGGTGAGTGTGTGCGAGCCCTAGAACCTTTCCTTCCCGACTCCGCAGGAAATGTAACCTGAAGTGAGATCCTGTAAGAGTATCGAGATAGGGCACTAGCAACACCGAAAGACAACAATGGAACAAATGAATTGAACTGATGGACAAACCATCAGCTGTCAAAAAATAAAATTGCAACCATAGAATTAAAAACAAGTGTAGCAATAGTAACTGCTTGCCATTTAAACTTTTAATGATGGACAACGACTAAGTGAAAGTTTTGTAAGTGTATTTGTTTGTTTTTTGTTTTGTTTTCCAAAATCAGACGAAATTATTTTTTGACAGCTTGTTGTTTGTCCATCGATTCAATTCATTTGTTTCATTGTTGTCTTTTGGTGTTGCTAGTGCCCTTGTGCAAGTCCGTAGCTCCTAAACGTTCGGTTGTTTCACAGCCTTCTCGAGGGCTCTGAAGGCAAAGCTCTAGCGTGCCATCACAGCCATCAAGACCGCAACACACAAAGTCTCTATTTTCTCCCGAAAAGTAAAAAAAATGTGGATACAGATTTCGAAAATGGAAAAAAGCAATCGCTAAAAACGTTGTCCGCGTCCGTCCGTAGGTTTCGCGTGCATCTTCGGCGTGCACAAGGCCATGTCGTGGCACAACCGCCGCCGCGAGAAGGAGAAGCAGCAGGTGTACCAACTCGTGCAGCAGATCATCGAGCTGCTCCAGGCACACCACCGCGCCGTGGGTTCCCCCGGTGGCGCCGGCACTTCCAAGTCGTTCCTCGCCATCAACCACGTGCGCGACCAACTCATCGCGCCGCAGGACCGCAACAGTGAGTACCAACCTACCAACAACCAAAAAAAATAATAATAATAAACCTACTAAAGTAGGCTCTTGTTGGGTCGGCTACAGTGAAACCACCTCGTTGATTCAACATGTTGATTAAAATTTATGTGTATGGTCTCTATAATACATACAATACAATTTATTGATATGCATGAATGAACATGTTCCAGTGCTAGGGAAAAGGTAGAGAGGGGCAACAGCTTATCTGAGAGGGTAGATAGGTTGCATTGAGAAACTAGGCCTAATGTGTTTCTTAAAATTTGGTCCTTTTGTACCTTATCCCTCACTAAAACACGTTTATTCATGTTCTTAGTTCTAATTCACACGGCCATCTTGGCCTACGTATTCGCGAATACAATTCAATACAATTATATTTAAAATAATATTTAATAAAATACAATCATTTATACAATAATTGAAATAATACCTATTTAATTAAAGATTCGAAGTGTGAGGAGATCGGGTAAAATGTGAGATGGCCTATCGTTAAGTCACAACGCTTTATCATAGTTTTTAGTTGATTTAAGTTTTGGGTTGGCGTGCGTGTGTGTCATTCCACTACGCAATGGAATAGAAATGCTCGGTCTGTCCAGGAATGTCCAGCTCTTGGGAGATGGTCTAGCGTTAAGTCACAACGCATTATCGTAGTTTTTAGTTGATTTAAGTTTTGGGTTGGCGTGCGCGTGTGTAAAGGAAGTGCCTGACTGTGTGCTCGGTCTGTCCAGGAATGTCCAGCTCGTGGGAGAGGGCTGTGTCGTTCCTCGAGAACAACGAGTCTCGCGTCCGCCACGAGGTCCAGCTGATCGCCGGCGAGGAGTGTCCCGTGTGGAGGTGGCTGCCGGCCTCGTTTGCCGCCCCCTCCCCCTCCCCCTCGCCGTCCCCCAAGCCAGCCACGCATCACTCGCCGCTGCCAGAGTGAGTAATACTCGTCACCCCAGCACGACACTAGTCCTTCTTATGTTACGATTTTCTCGCTCGTTTTAACTGTGTGGTGTTTAAGAGGAAGGACTACTCGCCAATATTAAAACCCGCAAAATTAAGGTATTTTCGTCATATCTCAATAACGCCACACAATATCGAAAAAGTTACAACTACGTATATTTTGGATTCGTGAGAGCTCAATACCATATGAAAAAGATTTCGTGGATTGCAGTAATTATAGTTGTAATTTCTAATTAACTTGTAAACTAATTAAATTCGAAATAATAATTATAATAAGTGCAAACTAATAAATCTTTTTCATACGGTATTGAGCTCTCAAGAATCCAAAATATGCGTAGTGGTCACTTTTTCGTTATTGAGATATGACGAAAATACGTTAATTTCGCGGGGTTTAATATTGGCGAGTAGTCCTTCCCCTTACGGACGCACTGCCAAATACTTCCATCTAACCTTCTTCCTTCCATCCATCCATCCATCCATCCATCCATCCATCCATCCATCCATCCATCCATCCATCCATCCATCCATCCATCCATCCACCCAACCATCCATCTTCAAGCATCTTCTTCTTTTTCCATCTTGGTGTAACCAATTGTTGAATTAAATTGTAAATTATCGTTAGGTGTTAACGAAGAAATTATGAAATTATTCTCATTAATACTGTCGCATGCGCTTGGGTGAACTTTTTTTGCAATGTTAAATGCCCATTTATACTATTCTCGAATGTAGTGTGTGCATGCGTGTGTGTGTGAGTGTGTGTGTGTGAGTGCGTGCGTGTGCGTGCATGTGTGTGTGTGTGCGCGTGTTAATGTGTGCGTGTGTACGTGTGCATGTGCGTGAGTGTGCGTGCGTGTGTGTGTGTGTGTGTGCGTGGGCGTGTGTAGAGCAGCGCTAACAAGGTGTGCCTCTGTTTCCAGCTCCATCTTGGAACCGTTCAATCCCAACCGCAACAAGGTGTGGCAGGGCCAGGCGTTTGAGACGGAGGCTGGCAGCCCCAACAACCTCCCCTGCTCGCCGACGCCGTGCCTCAAGCTACGCCACATGTTTGACCTTGACAGGTGAGACGCCACGAGATTAATTCATCTTCGAAGTCTCAATTAAAATAAATTCTAAACCTTTCAAGAAATTCTAATCTTCCGTGGTAACGGTAACCTTACATGACATGTCTTGTATGCAGATGTTTGTGGTTTTAGTCTTGTGTATTTTTGTAATTATCTGTTTATATTTTTATTAGATTGCACTTGTGGGGCAATGCCCTGTTGCTAAATGAATATGATTGGTAGAACAGAACTAAGGATAGACCCCCAACAGCTTACCTGAACTGTAGACCAATGTGGTAGAGAGATTTCTCCAAGGGTAGAAGTTCCAAAAGTAAGTAGATTGTAAAATTGCTATTGTGTATTTTGTAATTTTGTAAGTGTAAATTGATCACTAATGTTCATTTCACTGTTAGTTTTAAATTTAGACTTAGATTCGTTTAGTTTAGTATAAAGTAACATATTATGCTATTGTCTATGTACATGTGTATCTCCTGTAATATATTGTAAACCATCACATGACAACAAATAAATACTCTAAATAAAACATGTACAGTAGTCCCTCGTTAATTTAAACTCGGTTTATTCGAATTTATGTATAATTCAAACTGTTGATGGAGTCCCAGCAGAAGATTTGGGTTTGGTGCTAAAAGTGTTAAAGTTCTTTTAATTCACAATTTTGTAATTGAAATAGAAGTTTGTAGGGTCCCTTGAAATTTGAATTTAAGGTGGATTACTGAAAAAGATTACAAGTATTAGTAGTAGTAGTAGTAGGTTTTTTCTATTTGTAGACAGTAGTACATTTCATTACATAGCAGGTAACAATATCGACCCATCGAATCATAGAGATTTTTGTGATAAGGGTATTTGGAAATTTGGCTCCCATGTCAGTTAGACATGTTTTTATACAATTTAGCTTACGACTAAGAATAGAACAATACAAATATAACATAATAGTACAGTATATCATTCCCAGGTCAATTAGACTCGATGATAGTCAATACAGGGCTAATAGTAACTGAATTTGAATTAAATGAATTTACATAATATTGTCAGAACATACATGTTGAAGTCATGTTGAGGAGTCAATAGACGTCACGTGGCGGCCATTATGAGGAACACATTGCTTGTTTACGTTTGTTCTGTCAATAGAAGACACATAGGTTATCCAGGAAAAAATCACAGTTTTTATCCGTATAGATTGATGTGTGCACTGTGCAGGCAAAAGCTCAAGAAAATGATAGTTACAATGATAACACTCGCAAATGTTTGTTTTTAAACAGAGTTTACGCGTTCTTATTTTGTTTTCAGTCATAATACGGAACCTTTGTTTGAAAACAGTTGATATGTTAGTCAAAGGACATCTGCAATAATGAAGTGTCGGAGAAGATCGAAAAACAAATGTTTACAGAGTACCTCAGTATGGCCACAATGCGATACCGGAAATGAGGTTATTGCATACTCCCTATACAGGGCTCCAATACCTTTCGGTGTCTAGTTCATATATGCAAATTAATGAAAACAAAACAAAACGAAGCTAACGTAAACGGAAGTGGAATGGAACGTGAACGGAAGTGGAACGGAATATTTATTTATTTATTTATTAATCATTCCCATTCACTACAAAAGTGAATGGGGGTTGGCAGAAAAGAGCACAGCTCCAAACACACAGAATGACTGCGAACCCATACTAAAATTACTTAAAATCTAAATATAATAATGAACATAATACAAAATACAAAATACAAAACAAAAAACATGAAAACATAATATGAATGAAAATATAATTATAAGATAGAACTGTTAAATATGAAGTAAAAAAGAATAAAAAAATGAAAATTTACAAAACAATGTTTAAAAAATGCTCCGTTAAAGACGCTTTGAAGACATTTAATGAGCGTGCCATCCTGATCTTGAGTGGAAGAGAATTCCACGATTGACAAGCCCTATAATAGAACCCTTTCTGGTAGGCTGCTGTTCTGGCAAAAGGTGGCCTGAACAATAAATTAATGCCTCTGTTCTGTGTGTCGCAGCGAGTACGGCGACGACTGGCCCGTCAAGGTCCAGGACGCCATCTTGGACAAGTGCGACGGCGTCCACGTCCTCCACATCGCCGTCGACAAGACGAGCAACGAGGGTTGCGTCTACGTCAAGTGCACGACGCAGGAGGAGGCGGGACGGGCGTACCGGGCGCTGCACGGCTGGTGGTTCGACAGTAAGTACCTGTCAGGCGCTCTCGCCATACTGCGCTTTTCCACCCCCCCACTGCTAGGTTAGATCATTGAGTTTGTTAGTGTAGGGTAGAGACCCAGCGGCCATTGGCGACTCTCTACCAATAAATTTCCCGTGGACTCTAGTAGTGCGAGCGCGTACCGCTAGAAAGCGCTACATGTACCCACTGATGTCAGCGTTCCTGTGGAAAGAAAGGGATACTAGGTAGTACGCGCAGATGCGACGTCAGAAGATCACGTGGTGTAGTCCGAGCCTAGGTCTAGAGACCCAACTCTTTTAGTCCAGGCCATCACTAGGCTACAATAAGCCTAGGCCTACATTAATAGGCCTACATTAGTAACGTAGTACTACAGCCTAGTCTATATAATGTATAAAACTAGGGGTCTGCGGGTACCCGAAATTTCGGGTAATTTCGGGTATTTATACATACCCGAAATTCGGGGATTTAAATAACAAATATCGGGCTTTTTCGGGTAGTAGTAGGTCCTAGGCCTAGGCCCTAGCAGCCTAGGCTTAAGCTTATATTAAATGTTAAATGTAGGGATGACGACGGTTAAGCATTTCACTAACCGGTTAATCGAACCGGTTTTTAATCAGTTAATAACGGCAACAAAACTCAGTTTTCGTCTGCAACGGGAGATAACTGACCTAGGCCTAGGCTAGGCCTTCTAGGCCTACGTGACGGCCATGCGGGCGGCCCGTTAGCTTATTTTTGTCGTCATAAACACAATTGTGGATATTGATTTCAATGTATTTTAACGCAATGTCCGATTGTAGAGGCTTATTCAAGTCGTTTTTCATTAATCCGTTCTTGATTACTTGCTGCGTAGTGAACTGTCAACCGGCCGCTTGCATTTCACTCGCCTGCGTCTATCCGCTATCGCGATCTCGCTTCCACTCACGCGTCCTGCGACTAGCGCTTTCTCTCTCTCTCACGGCGACCGATAGCAGCCGACACGGCGAACTACTTCGTCGCGTCTCGCTCAGACCATTGTTCTCTCGCTCTTTCTCGTTCGGCCGCATCTGTTCTCACTTGCCGAGTGCCAGCCTGAACCAAGGGATGGCTCGCGCTTTAGTACGCGCGATCTGCAAATATTTGGGGGGGGGGGGGGGGGGGGGCTTGAGAGTGTGCGGTATCCTTTGATACGGGTCAGTTTGGACTAAAAGCGGCCGTGGACGAATAACTATGCCGCCCCGGCATAGTTTAAAGTTCCCATTTCTCGCGTGACTTGATAATTGATTAGTTATTTAATTAATTGACGAAAAAATCGATTAAAACCAAAAAAAATCGATGTCGAAAATCGTCACCGACATCGATTATTAATCGATTAATCGATGTCGACGCCCAGCCTTACTAATTTCATTACCCGGACCCGATACCCGAACTTTTTGTGTTACCCGGACCCGAACCCGACCCGAATCTAAAAAGTACTACCCGCAGACCCCTATATAAAACCTTATATAATGTGTTGTAATAAAGTATTAGCTTACTTATTGTTAACTTCGTGCCCGTTTGACATGTTTATCAGAACAAATGATAATGCTTTAATCGCATCTGCGCGTACTACGTAGTATCCCTTTCTTCCCACAGGAACGCTGACATCAGTGGGTACGTGTAGCGCTTTCTAGCGGTATGCGCTCGCACTACTTGAGTCCACAGGAAATTTATTGGTAGAGAGCCGCCAATGGCCGCTGGGTCTCTACCCTACACTAACAAACTCAATGGTTAGATATTAAGAAATACTCGTTCATTCCTAGAGTTATTGGCCTGTGCAACAGCTCACAACTAAGCCATGTCAATGTTTTAATGATAGTGTGCATTCAATTAAACATAAATGTTTCAATAATATTACATAATTTGACGCTGCATGGTGTATATGCAATTAGTTTGTTAATATTATTTTATAATTGATTGTCTGCTAAATTTTTATTTTTATATTCTTAAATGTTTAAGTGTACTTTCATGTTGTTGTAATAATGTTGTATTTATTGTATTTTATTATATCCATGTATCTCTGGAACGTATACCTCGGTATACATCTGTATTGGATAAATAAATAATAATAATAATAATAATAATAATAGTAAGTGCCAGTCCCGCTCCCACACGCCCGATGAGAGGCTACAGTAAATACACGTCGTTTACATACGTTACATAGTGGTTCGATTAGCACCGCTCCGTTGCGTTTTGTGACGTAGTTGTAGCTGATTCACGGCTGGTGGTTCGACAGTAAGTGCCGGTCCCACACGCCCGATGAGAGGCTACAGTAAATACACGTCGTTTACATACGTTACGTAGTGGTCCGATTAGCACCGCTCTTTTGCTCTTTGTGACGTAATTGTAGGCTTGTAGCTAGGCTATACAGTAAATCCCCGTCGTTTACATACGTAGTGGTTCGATTAGCACCGCTCCGTTGCGTTTTGTGACGTAGTTGTAGCTGATTCACGGCTGGTGGTTCGACAGTAAGTGCCGCTCCCACACGCCCGATGAGAGGCTATAGCAATGATATTCAACAGCTATAGTAGGCTAGATGCGCAGCCTAGGAACCACAAGCGTGTCAATTTGATGCCATCTTGAAATGGGCAAACAACACAGGCGGGAATAGGAGTTTCTAATGCGACTTTCTGCCATTGGCAGCGCTAGCAGTACTAAAAGGTCCAAATTAGCATGTAAATTGCCCATTTCAAAATGGCTTCAAATCGCTACGCTTGCTACCGAGTGTAAGGTTGGGGGACTGGTGATCTAGCCTACTATAGCTGTTGAATATCATTGGGCTACAGTAAATCCACGTCATTTACTTACGTAGTGGTTCTATTAGCGCGTCTCCTTTGCTCTTTGTGACGTAGTTGTAGCTGATTTAGGTGTGTCGTAGATCCAAGGCTGGTAATTGATCAGTGTGCACGCACACAAGTCTACAGTAAATCCACGTCGTTTACATACGTAGTAGTTCAATTAACGCTTCTCCTTTGCTCTTTGTGACGTAGTTGTAGCTGATTTAGGTGTGTCATAGATTCAAGGCTGGTAGCCCAACAGTGTTGATCACGTGCGCACCCTGAGTCTACAGTATATCCTCGTCATTTATATATACGTAGTTCGTGTATACGTAGCTTACTTAGTTGAAAGTTGGTGCCCCTTTTGTGCTATCGTATGTCGTAGTTCGGTGGTTACTGGTTACTAGGGGTGAGCGAATAC
Source organism: Isoperla grammatica (assembly GCA_945910005.1). Taxonomy (NCBI): domain Eukaryota; kingdom Metazoa; phylum Arthropoda; class Insecta; order Plecoptera; family Perlodidae; genus Isoperla; species Isoperla grammatica. The sequence continues at coordinate 30,883,436 of OX246747.1, forward strand.
CAATATACAAAGTCGAATACGAATATCGAATAATGAGACCAAAATATTTCGAATATCAAATTCGAATATTTCGCACGTTATCGGCATTTTAATACATAAGGAATCAAGTTGTGTAAATGACATGAACGTGTATGATGAATAAAGAAATAATACCAAGTCAGTTATAATATGGATGGTTGAGGCCCTAACCTAATTAATTTGCCTACAGAAATAAGCATGGTTGTTTATTGAATTTCAAAGACAATGTAGGGACCTACTAGGCCTAGGCCCAAGCCTATACAGTATACACGTCTACTGTTTATTGAACTTGGAGGATAGGGTTAGGAGTTAGGACATAATGTCTAGGCCTAGGCCTAGGGCCTAGTTTATCCCATCACAGTTTATTGGATACAAAAAAAAAATACACCCCAATTTAGATCCAGTTTACCTTTTCTAGGCCTAGGCCTAGCCTATCCCATCACAGTTTATTGGATACAAAAAAATATATACCCCAATTTAGATCCAGTTTACCTTTCCTAGGCTTAGGCCTAGCCTATCCCATCACAGTTTATTGGATACAAAAAAATATACACCCCAATTTAGATCCAGTTTTCCTTTCCTAGGCCTAGGCCTAGTCCTAAACCAGCAAAGAAGAACTCCCATACCACGCTTTTCTTTCTTGTATTACTCTGAAGCCTAGTGTACGATTGGCGTCAACGCTAACTTCAACTTCAACACCTTGATAAACCTGTATATTCATATGGAAGCATTCACGATTGCAGAAATGCGTCAACCGTCAACTTGAACCGTCAACGTCAAAGTTCAACTTTGACGATTGGCGTTAACGTTTGACGCTCGCGCATGCGCATTCACATGTCACCAAAGAGTTTCAAAAGAAATATCTGTTCGTTTTCCAAAGAAAGCATTTTCTTCTTTTGATTTTGTTGATGTTCACTGGCACACAAATAATAACCTATAAATGACAACCACAAACAGCTGTTGTTTACCTAAAACCACAGAATGCTCTACATCACAACTTTGGGAACCAAGGTCTACTTGATCTCCGCCTAGCGGACGCTCGTCGAACTCCGAAGTTCGACGAGCCTCCGCTAGGCGGAGATCAAGTTGAGCTTGACGGGTACAACGTGTAGAGATGGCCGTGCATTAACGAAGATCAACGAAATTCACCGATGAATACCGACGCAGCTTCAGTTGCCGTTGAATCGTAAATCAAAAACGCTAACGTGAAACTATTACCGGTTGACGATTCAAGTTGACGCCAATCGTAAACTAGGCTTGAGGCTCACCTGGGCCTAGGCCTAGGCCTCTGTCATCTTCAGCTTCACTCATGGTGCACAATAAATGAAATTAAAATAACCCTGGAACCGGAAATGCTTCTGCAAATGTATTTCTACAGAAATACAGGAGGCCATATTGAAAAATGCAAGTCAGTAGTCGGCGAAATGGTGGGAGGTCGCATTTCCGGTTTATCGAAAAGGCGGGATATTCGAATGTTCGAATACTTGGAATTTTCGAATAGTTAGTATTCGAGTTTCGAATCGAATTATTTCCTGAACTATTCTTCAAACTACCATCCCTAGTGGTTACACATGTAGTGGATTCAAGGCCGGTAGTTCGACAGTAAGTCGTTTAGTCGCACACAGAAGAAAAAAGTAATAATGTCAATCTGAACATCGGACCAATGCAGAAGCCCTAATTCTGTGAAATTATCCCGGCAGTTGCTCGTTTTGAGTACAGCGCCCTGATTCTGAATGGGCGACGATAAGTTTATCACCGGTTTCTGTCGTTACAAGGAGGCGACGAGCCAATCACTGCCTTGCAGTCGCCTTCAGTAACGACCAAAACCGACGATAAACTTACCGTCACCCAGCCGCACAGAATCACCCTGCAGGACTACGTACACATCATTTAACTACAAGACAGTGATTTGGCTCTGTTCTGGATACCGGTGTCTTGTCTCGTACTAATCCCCGACCCGACTTGTTTCGTTCCAGGTAAACTGGTCACGGTGAAGTACATAAGATTGGAACGCTACCACGAACGTTTCCCAGACGCGAAGAACGCGAAGAACCCACTGAAGCCGTCGAACGACAAGAAGTTGTCGTTGCAGGCGAACTTCTGGCAGTCGTCTTTGGAAGCGAACTAGCTTCCGAGCGGTCAAACGAACGAAACGCCACTCAGGAAGTATATATTCCGCACGGCACACTCAGGAAATATATTCCGTACGAGGGGAGGACAAATAACGTTGTTGTTGTTGTTGTATATCATTCTTTTCATGTGAACTCATTGTGACTTTGTAAAAATGCTGGAAACTGGACGGAATCGAGGAAACGTGGTGTGCGGTGCAACGCGCAAGCGACCTGTCTCAGTAGAGTGATCGTTTTAGGGTGAAGGACGGGGAGTCTAACTCGCAGAATTAACACTTTTTTTAATATTTGTATCTTGAGAACACTTCATGGTACCGTGAAAAGCGATTCGTACCCGGGATTTGGTTGTGTATCGGCGAAGCAACGAAAATATGTAGCTTCGATTCTTATCTTATTCAATACGTAATTAATTATGAATTATTGAATTAATAACTGAAAAATAGGCGAAACAATCGGTAACGATTACAAAATTTGAAAGTTTTGAAATCCGTTGGTTAGCCGATACAAATTCAAACCCTAGGTATAAATCACTTTTTCAATATCGTGATGCATTCTCAGGATATCAATAAAGTGGTTCATTAATTCTCATGGTTTGATATTGCGACGTGTCGCGGGGATAGCGGCCAATACGAACCGCACTCGTTCATAACTCGCGTAACTTCACCTTAGGACATTGGACTCCGGCATCGAACGTCGAACAGCCTTAGTGGGGTGTGTCCACACCCTGCGATGACCAAGTACCGAAGACTGGAGGGGATTTCGGGCTCCGGAATGTTTTGAAATGCTGATAAGTTTAATTAATGTGAACGGGGTTGTCTCACGTTCGAACGCAATTTTAATGTTTTTTTAATGATGTCTCGAGCGTGGTACACGAAATCGAAGATCCGAGTCGATACTCGATTGTGGTCTGGTAAACACCACAGACTGAAATGCAATCGGGACCGGCGTGGTTATTATTTGATATTTTTATTGCATTTTTATTACGAATTATGATTTGATAATCAAAATAAATACCCTACAGAATATGATTGACATTTGATATCTATTTATCAGCCAGAAAAGAAAACTCAAATTTTTGATTACAATTTACAAGTATAGGCTAGTATTATTGAGATGTATTGCTAAAAAAAGTGAAAACGTTGTGCGATTTTTATACTGAGAGCATTGCCCATTCTTGTGCTAGCATCAAGTTAATTTGCAACAGCTCGCTTGTAGTTTTGCTTCAATCACATTATAACATGTACGATGATACAATATTATAAATCTTTGAATATGGTACAAACAAAGAATTTCGTATTTGGAATGCCGACCGAACTAAATCTGAGGTGAACCGGTATCGTAATGCACACGTACGGTCGTCCGACATTCCCAGTTTCCGCATTTCTTTTTCCGTTCCGATGTGCCGTCAAAAAAAGTCCCGTCGAGGAGAGGTTTCATGACTGAATTTGGAATTTGAAAGTAGAGAGGAGAGTTCAGAACAAACACTTTTTTTTTTTAATCAACACCTTGCGTCGTCATCCATCTTTAACTGTTTTGGAAGATTTTCTAGTAAATTGTATACAAGAAGGGTCAGCCAGGTAGGTAGGCAGGCTAAACTAAAGCTTAAGAGGAGTTTTTTTTTTCACTTTTTTATTTTTTCACTTACTACGGACGGTTTCCGTCGTGCCGCCCGCATTGGACCCATTCCGGTGACTCGTGTATTTTTGTTACTTACAATTAAGACTAAACACATCATTTTAACCCGCTTGTTTTGTCGTCGAGGTATTGTACGAGCGAACTGTGGTGGCACCGCATGGTAAAATGGAGGGCGTATATATCTATTGTACATTTTAATCACGTCAGTTATAACATAAGTGTTCGTTGATTTTTAATGCTAACTCGTGTGTTTGTGTAATATATATATATATAGTATGTCTATTTTAAATTGATTGATTATTTTATAGATATTCCTGGAGTGTCTGGTGTTAAATGTTACATATAGGCTTGAGTGTCCTGTATTTTTTTTAACATAAAACAAAAAGTGAAGTACTTAGTACGCCGAGTACATAATTGATGGGAGGCTGCTGGCAGGAATCACGTAAGTACGCGGTACAAGAACATGATACTGGACAGTGGACACCGTTTGGTCGAGACTGCAGTCGAATGCTTGCGGGACTCGTTTGTCAGATCGCGATACTAGGTTGCACACGAACGTGAATCAAACTGTTTCAATGTACGTTTGGCTAGAATATCGGATTACGAAATGTAAATTTGCGAAAAGAATTTTATTTGAAATTCAAGTAGTAACTTTAACTAGATTCGAAAATTGTCTTTTTGATGGGTTGAAAAAGTTGATTCTGAATAGGATTGGGCATAGGGCGTATCAGAGGAGTACCGAAGCTTTGTTGATTCTTGTTTTCGTCTTTCCATCGTTGATCGTCTGACGTCACAAGCAACGTCTTAAGAGTCACGCTAACGTAACCAAGAATTGGCTATTCAAAATAGATACATTCTGGTGGCAAGCAAATAAACTATAATGAGAGGATTAGCTGTTATTGTTCATTGTTGTTTTATTGTTATGTCATCAGTGGCACAGATAAGGAGGTTGCTCAGCAGCGCTATCTATTTGTTAGCTTGTTGTCTTCAATAAGGACTAGAAGTAAATGTGTTCACTTGTTCTTGATAATGGTGGCTATAGTGCCTGCATTGGTACCGCATCTTTATAACTTAACTCTGTTATCGCTGCAAAAACTGGAGCAACAGTTTTCCAGTGATTACGAGTATCGGCGCTGTTTATTGACAAGCCAAGCGTGATATTTATGAGAGCTTTGACTGTGGATTGGAATTGCTTGAAGGTAGAGATGAAATGTACGAGTAATTGCTTGGAGAGATAATTCCGTTTAGATGTGAACGAGTTTTCAAAATAAACAAAACTATTTTTTTCCTGTGTCATCCAAGGAATTACAGTCTGAAATCGTAGTCATGTATTTATTTTACTGCATGATACTTAAGGATTTATTTTGAAGCAAGGGTTAGTTCATTTTCGATATTTGTCATCAACGAAACGGAGACCCATTACAAGTGCTCAAATGTTTGTTATCTTCAAAATAACATTTTGATTTGGCGTTTTGGATGAAGATCTCTCGTTGACGAATGCGCTTCTTTTCGTGCTACAAATGGAAGGTTCCGGAAACTGATCGGCTGCGTTAGTTGACGACTCGTGTACGTAACAACGATGAACGTAACTTCACCCAGGTTATTTCGAATGTTGTCCCTTATATCTGGCAGGTGAGTTAACCAGCTTGGAATAGGCCTAATGGTAGAAGTCGACCAATATTTGCGCAAGACTGGTAAATAACACAAGTCCTGAATTTAGTAGATGTACCCACAGTTGTAGAAACTCTCAATGGAACATCCCGCATAATGCCACTACTGTAGATACCGTCTTTATTGAGCGTGTCTTAGTGCCGTGAAATAGTGCCTACCATCGCAGGTACGGAAAATTACGCCTGCGCGCTGGGTTGTTCAAATGGATATGTGGTATCTCCCTATGTATAACAGTGTTGTGTAAATGTGTCGTTTGTACACTTGTACTGTTACACTGTGAACTAAAAGAACATCCATTTTGCCATGTTGGTGCCAAGTTCCTTAAAATTGATATTAAGTGCATAAAATCTTATCATAAAAACGTCAGGTTCATTCGCCAGACAAATTTTAATATACGTGTAATACATAAATCATAATAATATATATTATTTAATTAAGGACTTTTAGCTTATTCAATGAGGTGTTAGTTCTCGGTCAAACCGTAAGAAAATGTAACAAGCTATGGCGGGACGGTGGTCAAACGAACGCCGTAGATTTATTTTGGTACCGTACGAGGATTAGTTCCGAAAGTACACGTGTCTGCTTGTACGGCAGTCGTTTGATAATCGTTCTCGTTTTACATTGATGTAAATTTTGTCGATGAAGTTCAAAGTACATATAATACATAATGTATAGAGATTAGAGGTAAGACAAGGTTTCACAAATTGAATTCGTAACCCCGTTGTATTTGGTTTCTTTGTTTTCGATTGTAATGAACGTACGTCCATACTGTATTTCTTTTGTAATTTGTGTACTACCCATCTTGAATCACATTCTTTTAACAATCATTGCACAAGCCTAAAATCAAAACTGCCACATTATTTAGTATTATTATTATTAGGTTAAATTGAAAGGTATGAACAAATTCTTATTGAGAAAGTTAGTTTTAATTATGATATGAAAAGATCTTAATGATTTCTCTATAATCGGCACTATAATTTCTTAATGTTGTGTTAAAAGTTAAAGTTAACTGTACGCCAAACTACCTTTAATGTTGTGCAAAGTAAAAACGTCCATTTTCTAGGTCCCTTGAAAAAAAAACATTTTAAAAATGCTGTGTGAATGATGTTTTTGTAATTTCGATATTGATGGAAAAAAGTGGTTGGACAAAAATCTGTGTAAAATTAAACTGTACTGTCAGAAAACACTTTATTATTATTATTATGTATTACAAACAATGTTGTGTAAATATATTGTTTAACATCTGATAGTAATAAAGACAAATAATATAGTTATATTTATGTTGTTAAATGATCCCTACTATCCCACACAAATGCCCCAATGTAAATCTTTTGTAGCAGAATTGCCACTTTTTCTTATTGTAATTTTTGTACTATTTCAAGGCGAGAATTTGAGAAATCTGCTTGAATTCAAGCAAGACAACAAATAAATCTTAATTGAATTTAATCAAAATTGTTTGGGTTGTTATTTAAATAGTTTTAGATTACTGCCCATCTTTAAAAAAAATATTACCTTCAGGATAAATAACAGTAGTGTGTTACTGCTACCTCAATTTTCGAGATTAGGAGCAAATCAAGCAAACCTGGAGCTGAAATTTCTGCTTGCGTTTTTTGAGGCTGAACAGCCCAGGTAATGGTATTCACGGAGTGAATCTAAAAAACTTTTTTTCAACGAAATGTAACAAAAATCACTTTTATATGTTACCTGTTACTGTATCTTTCCAATTATGTAACGCGCATGCCGCAAATAGTACGTATTTATGTTTAAAATCAATTTAATTATGTTGAATTGGCTTGAGCCTATGCCTATGCACGCCATTCACCATTAGCAACATGCACACAGCCTACTGGATGCTACAATCAGCTGTTCTACGTTGATTCAGTAGCCAACGTAGGAAATGAAACCGAATATCGCCCGCAAACTTGAAGAAGGGGTAATTTATTTTTTGGGTATAAATTTATTTTAAAATAATAACCCTTTCTTCAAATTACCCCTCCTTCAAATTTGAAGAAGGGGTAAATTATCGAAAATACTGCGATTATTATACAGTAACTTATGTTTAAGTTGGTGCATCTGCTGATAACAAAGAACCAAAGCACTTATTTTGCTGCAGAGATATTTCTCTTCATCCTAGTGTTGAACAATGGCAAATGGCGTGCATTGGCCTAGGCATAGGCTCTAGTTAATTCAACAGAATTAAATTGATTTAAAACATAAATATGTACTTTTTGAAGCATGCGCCTTACATAATTGGAAAGATACAGTAACAGGTAACATATAAAAGTGATTTTTGTTACATTTCGTTGAAAAAAAGTTTTTTAGATTCACTCCGTGTAAGAACTTCTGCAGTTCAACACTTAGGTTGGAATTCATAGTCGGCCCCTACACCTAGGGGCACCCATTGTTGCTATGAATTTGTTTTGTTTATGGGAAATAACATGCAAACAATTGTTACCTTGCAATGGGCGCCCCTAGGTGTAGGGGCCGACTATGAATTCCAACCTTAGTTCAAGGCATAATGCAATGATTTTCTATGTTACCCCCAAAGAGGTCATAATAAACTTGATTATCTTCAATATGACATCTTTATCAGTATACCAGAGTTCAGAGTATACTGTGTTCACGTGCCAGAGTTGTGTTTCTAATATTCACGTAAGAATGATAAAAGACCAGTGGTAACCTTAATTGGACGATGAACCGGCATAAAGCCCCCAATATGAGAGTATCACAAACCTTTCAAACAACACTTAACGCGTTTACGTATACCTGATCCGATTAACTGGATCAGTAGTCTTCTCTCTCGACTACTGATCGAGTAGCTTGGGTCAGTTTCGTGGAAGTAGCGTCAAGTATCTCGCACGCCTGTAGACCAGAGTGTGAAACGACGATCTAGGTAAAATACTCCCGACTCAGACTCAGTGATATACGCACTTTATTGCAACATCTACATGTTGCTCCTTTTCATAATACTGCAGAGATAAACATCTCTCATCAAATTTTAAAGTGACATGTGTGGCAAGGAAAAGGATCAGGTGCTGGTTCATAAACAAGTTCAAACGTATTGTCAAGATCTAGGCCTATAAACAGCAGATGCAAACCGAAGAACAAGTAGGCTAGTGCATACTACATACCCAAGTATACTGCTACTGTTGGGTCAATAGGGCACTAAGCCTAGGGTCTAGGCCTAGGCCTAGCCTAGAGCCCCAAGTCAACGTAATCAAACACATGGCAAAGGTCTAGGCCCTAGGGTAATTTCCAAGTTACAAACTGCACATACCTCAGCCCTACATTTATGACTAGGTAGGACTGGGCCTAGGCCCTCCTAGGTAAACATCTTACCGTTTATATAGCCTAAACCTAAAGGTGCATGTAGTTTTGTTTTTATAACCTCAATTTATTGATGACAAGTATACAGTTTTAAAGTGAAACAAACTGATGCGCTTTTTACCACGGATCGAAGTAGGACCATAAGCTTGTCGAGGCAGCCCACTGGATAGGTATTTTGAAGATGTAAGCTTCTACTTCAGCTTCTTCTTGGGGCGGAGGTTGTTCGTGTGACCACACTTCTTCTTGCGACAATTGGTTGCCCTCGGGTGGAGACGAGCGTAACACTTACGGCAAATCATCTTGTCGCAGTTGTATTTCTGTGCCAAGATTCGCAGGGTGGGCTCAATAACGCCACCACGAAGACGCAGGACCAAGTGGAGTGTTGATTCCTTTTGGATATTGTAGTCGGACAAGGTACGGCCATCTTCCAACTGCTTACCAGCGAAGATCAAACGCTGTTGGTCTGGTGGGATGCCCTCTTTGTCTTGGATCTTCGCCTTGACATTCTCGATAGTATCGGAAGCTTCTACTTCTAGGGTAATGGTTTTACCCGTGAGGGTTTTCACGAAAATCTGCATTTTAACTTCAGTAGAAACGTGGTTGCCACACTGGCTGTCCTCTCGCTTTAGTAGCCGGAAAGAGAATTCAATATTCCGTCACATCCGTTTCGACTTTCGACTCTAGTCGCTGTAGTTGATAATCACGCGTCTAGATGGCGAAGTTACGACGACGGTAGTGTTGCTACCTATACACAATCTTATTGAACTATTTGCAATGATGTAAGTGAACTATCACTGCCTTGTTTTCTAGTTTTATTGACAGTCAATGCGCTCAGGCTACGTTTTCAGGAGCGCATCAGTAATGGAAGGTACAGCTTTTTGCTGATGTTGTCTTGCAAAGTGAATTAAATAAGTGACTGTGTTTAGGCCTAGTGTTTCGTGTTTGCGTGTTCTATTTGGGATTATGACCACGTTCTACTAAAAGTGAGTACATTTATTCTTGGTATTTCGTAATCTTTATTCCCGAAAACGGTAAGAAAGAGAAATCGTCAATTCCCTTTGATGCTGGCCCTTTAACATACCTAGGGTTTGCTGGCACCGTTCCAAATTGTTAGGCTAGCCTGGCTTGTGTTTGCAGCCCACGACAGAACGACGCCTACTTGAATGCATTTTGGAGTCATCAGTACCTGGGGTGATGATGAAACCTATTTGTCTTATTACTGCGTACATATTAAAAGTCAACATGTTCCACAAGCCCTGTGCGAATATGGAATTAGGCGTAGGCCTACGTTTAGTGTGTATTGTGACGTGAGAAGCCATTTTATAGTGTTTTTATGGTGGGCCCTAGGCCCTAGGCCTAGTCGTGCTAGGCTACTAATTGTTCCAAAAACATTAACTGCAACTTTTCGCATAATCAATTTATTGTAGGCCTAAAGTGGTTTTAACTGTTTGAGACCTAGGTCTAGGCCTAGGCCCCTAGGCCTAGTGCCTGGGGCAGGGGCTTTGACGTAGTTAGGTAAGCTATTATAACTGAATAGGATAGACATTAAATAAATAAATACAATTTTATTTCTCGTGTGGTTAATGTGGGTCACCCATTTAGGCGTTTTCAGGGTTATTTACGATTATGTTTATTTACGATTACTTACGTAAACAAGTCGCCAGCACGATAGGGCTAGCCTAGGCCTTACCTTTAGCCGTGAAACGTAAACAATAAGGACCGTTATTTTACCTTTCGTAAACTCAATAGGCCCTAGGCCTAGTACATATTATCATCACGGGTGTTTATAACATGCGCCTATGCTTCCAATAGTGCACCTGTCTTTTATCTCATCTCTATCTAAAACTCGATCTAAAAATGTCTAGCCTACGTGACCCTACTTTGACCTCGAGCAAGTGCAAGGTAAGCGAAGGCAGAAAGGCAAATATTCTTCAGGGAAGTCTCAATCATGGAATCATTGTTTTATTTTCCAGGCCTAGTTTGAATTTGATTCGACCATAATTATTATTTATTATCCTAGGCCTAATGAAGCTCTAGGCTAATTGATCAGTTCAGTTCAACCAAAATGTCGATTGGGTTCGACCGAAATAAAAATAGACCTCTCAGTTTGAACCGGTTCAATTTGGATCGAATAATGCGTTAGTGCGGAATCTTTTGGAAGTATATCACGAACCCACAGAATTGGAAGCAAACCAGACTCATGATTCGAAAGGTCGCGAGTTCAGTTCCCACCCAGTATAATCGCTTTTCTAGTTTCAAACGATCCAACTGTCGATTATTACAACTGTTCGTACAATTACATTAGAATAGACCCATGTTTGATAGCGATTTGATGAAAAAAGCTAGTTGTCAAATTGTGTACATAATTTGGCAATCAAAATCGTTCCCCGCATCATTCCGCAGTAATTCCGCATACCTAGCCTACCAGTTACAGGCCGTACATACATAGGCCTACCCTCGAACTTTAATTTGTTGAAAATACATTGACCCAGCCTGCTACCTGCGTCGAGAGTTGCTCTTTCGAACAGGTCGGGTCATGTCAGGTATGAACGCCAGAATTGCAAGACGCGTTTGGTCGGTCCCCCCCTCTCAGTCCATAATGACGTAGGCACGTGTGTTTTGGTTGCAAGGGTAGGTATGACGACGCTACGCTACCTACCCGAACAAATTCCCAGCGCATGTCACACGTCTACACAGTTGTAAAAAAATATCGTACTCTCATCAACCAATCATCAACGCGCCACTGTGGCATAAAAAGCCGACATAGTAGTATGGTAGTCGTACAGCAACTACGGGAATGCTTTCGTCATCAACGAATGACGTGTTTACGGTCTCGGCCAACCCGAGCAGGTATTAGAATTAGCCACGGCCGCCCACCCACACGTGACGGAAGCATTACCGAAGTTGTTGTACGACGACTTTATATTTAGTATCTATATTTAGCAAGTATTGGTGTTTTACAAAAAAAAAAAAATGATTCGCAACGTGTCTATTTATCAAGATGTGTACACGATAATGTGCTGGGCGTGCTTGTTGTTTCATTTTCATTTCCATGTATCGCACATAATAGGCTACGTGTGTTCAAAGTCATCAACGTTGCATTCCGGAAATGAACTTTGTAGTAGGTAGGTAAAGAAGCATTGTCGTACTGCTCATGTTTCAAAATAAGAATCGCATCATGTTACATGGTTACTGTAGGCTATTCGATTGTCGCATAGTTCTTGCATTAGTTTACACCCTCACGTGTCTGTATCGTAAATCGTATCGCGTTGGCAACAACATTAATTATCGACGTACAGCTTGTAATGTGACCTTGCGGTCGATTGCGACAATGGATAGGCTAACAATACAACAAACACCTAGTTGTTCCAGTGGACATCTTACAATTTAATATATTGTAGCGTGGAAATAAATATTACATAACAATAGGGCACTAGCAACACCGAAAGACAACAATGGAACAAATGAATTGAACTGATGGACACACAATTAGCTGTCAAAATAATAAAATTGCAACCATAGAAATAAAAACAAGTGTAGCAATAGTAACTGCTCGCCATTTAAAACTTTTAATGATAGACAACGACTAAGTGAAAGTTTTGTATGTGTATTTGTTTGTTTTTGTATTGTTTTCCAAAATCAGAAGAAATTATTTTTTGACAGCTTGTTGTTTGTCCATCGATTCAATTCATTAGTTTCATTGTTGTCTTTTGGTGTTGCTAGTGCCCTATAGTCAGGGTGGTTTCAGGTTCGGCTAAGTTTTTTTCTTTAAATGTAATTGCTTTTATACGTAAGTATATTTGCATAGGCCTACCGACTTCGGACCCTCTATCTACTCTACTGTCCCTTTCGTGCGCTCTAATTCATAGAAAATCAACGGATTCGTGGCGTTCTTTTAGACATTCGTAAATAAATGCAGTCTTCCGCTAAGGAGAGTGCACTTTTAAGCCTAATTAGCCACGCCCACCGCTACAGGTGACCAACAGCTCATTGTTTTATTCCTAATGGATTCATTTGGTAACCATTCTACAGTAGAGTCTCCGGCAGAGCCCAGCCCATGTTGCAACTGCACCACAACGGCCGGGCTCGGGCTGCACGACTGTCGTAATTAATAATGATTGTGGGCGCTCCTTCCTATCATCATATGTATCCTTGAAGTCTAGCCTGCGTTCGACGGGTGTGGATTTCTGTCGGAATGCACAGTGCGCACACACACACACACACACACACACACACACACACACACACACACACACACACACACACACACACACACACACACACACACACTCTCTCTCTCACTCTGTCTAGTCTCGAGAGATTCTCGCCTACTTTGTTACTTTGTACATCGCGGTTGTAAACTGCATCCGTCCTTCTCGCTGTTCGACGGGGACACCACCTGTAATATGTCACACATCGTTTAGTAATAATATAGTTGCACGAGGTTGGGCGCAGGTCCTAAGCGTACGGCACCTCGGTTCGAATCCCGCTGCCCGCGGCATATGGCGTTGATTTTTTGCCACTAGTTATCCTTACTCCTTGATCTTCATCTCTCACGCCCCATAATCTCGAATAGCATGGTTGCAATACTAGAAATTCGTCATCATTGAGGCACGAAGAAACCTAAAGATGTTTTGACTAAAGCGACAGGAAAATATAGGCCTATAGAGGGAGGCCAAGATTGGGACACATACATATCCAGGAGATGCTTTGCTTTGTATAAGCAAAGACTGGTCCTAGAAAGTTACATAGTAGCCAAATGTAGGTGATCCGTTTCAAACAAATCCACAAATGAATGTTTGTGTGTGTGTGTAAACGGGGCGCCTAAGTGCACTTTCGAAGGGGGGGGGGGGGGGCGTGTTACGTTTAAGAGCCACAGCCAGGTTTTATAGTATAAGCCATTAAGCCTAGTTGTCATTTTATTTTCAAGTGACCAGACAATCCAGTGTCTGCTGCTGCTCACGCACGAGTGATCACGCATATATGTACATACAGTTACAGGAAACGCTAGGGGAAATTCCCCCCTCCCGCCCCCTCCGTACTCCGTAGTCCGTACCCACATCCTCGCCGACGAGTATGTGTGTATACACAACTTCCAAAAATAGTATAACCCGCCTGCCTTGATTCTAAACACAAACGGTGTTGCAGCGTGGTATATCAACGCAGGCAGATACTCGTGCGCGCATGGTTTTTCATGTGACAACTCGATACATGCATGGCTCCGTTTCAAACAGCTATCTCTCGCCTTTGATTCTTCGTGCTGAGTGGCGTAAATAATCACAATCTTGATTGTTGACGCGCCGTTAAACAATTGGACGTCGTTAGTTACCTACTTCCTCTTTTCGGAGAGTTTTTTTTTCAGTTGTACAATGTATATTTGTAATGTCAATTAGAATGCATGTCCTAGATTATCTGTTGTAAGGTCGCACCGTACACATATTCTGTCTCATCTACAATATTAATTTACTATTGTAATGTTTCGAGCCTCAAACTGTGTCCCAATAAACGAGTCTTCACTTTTGACATGAATCGTGTCCACACACATTTCCATGCAAATAAATATGCATAGTCTCTGGGCGGGCTCACGCACATGATCCAAATAACGTGCGCGAGTAGTCGTACGATTAGCCTTGTTGCTGTTCGTTGTAGTAAGTGCGCGTCATGTCGCACGTGTGCCTTTAGCGCAACCGAGAGGCGTGACGTAGTAGTCGTGGTACAGTCCCGTGCAAAGGTAAACGACTCCAACCAACCACACGTGTAGGCCTATATTAATAGATAGATATTATTAATAGATGTATATTAATTCCGGCTCCAGACTGGACATGATCTGCTTGCCAAGCACATAGGCCCCCTACATAGGGTTGGGGTTTTCGAATCCAGCATGTGTTTGTAGGCATCTCTTTGAATGTACAAATCTAAAGGATGAAAGGGACAAAATGTCACATGGATGGATCGGAGGGACAGGAGTCCTATCTCTACTGGCTGACCAGAAAATACATGCTGACATAAGATGTCAATTGTGGGTACATAAGAAAAGAAGAAAGAAGAAGAATAGATGACCTATTGACGTGAAAGCTCACGTTGATTGATAAGACTAAACGAACAAGCGAGCGACATACTAATTTATGTTGGTCTTGTTTGTGTGTCACGTTGGTCTAGTAGCGGGTGTGTTCGTGCTTACAGTGTACAAGGTCGCGGGTTCGATTCCCGATTAGGGTTAGGTTTTTTTTTAATCTTTGGAACTTGACTAAACAATCTAATCTATCATAGTAGGTGGCAGGTGTAGGCGTACATGTAAACGGTGACTCTGGAGCCGTCATAGCAACGAAACATGTAGGCCTAATCTAATACATTTTATAAACGCCATCTACTGAAAAGTGTAAGTGGCACTCACTTACAAGAACACTTTTCAGTGGAGGGCGTTTATAAAATGTATTAGATTAGGCCTACATGTTTCGTAGACGGTCAGTCTACTTCGGGTAGACAGTCAGTACACATTTTATTCATTGACTTATTTATTTTCGTTCCAATGTCGAGCCGACCAACTTTACCTCTGTTTTAGAAGTCACTTAACCCGTGTGTGATCGTTGTTGACGGTTATGTTGCATTTTGCGGCGAGTACTGTGGCGAGTGCTGTACGTACGTCGATAATTAGACATTCTACCAGGCTGTATGGAAATAAGCTCTGCGTAGGCGGTAGACCTACTCCGTGCGGGATGCAAGAGCGTTCTATGTGTGTGCGTGGGTGTGCGTGCACGGAAGAAGAGTTGACGGTGTTGTTATGGTTCGACTGTGTCTTCTCCCGTGGTAGGATTCAAAACTGTGGAGCGCTGGCATTTTCTTTGTACCCATCTGGGCTCCGGTCAAGAACGATGTTGTCTGCCGTGTGTTGTGCTTTATTAAACTAACTACGCTGAGAATATCGGTTATGATGTCGCTTCGTTGGTTTGTGGGCCGGTTTTTTAATCGGTTAACGGGTCGTTTTAACGGGGCCGTTAGCTGACGGTCCGTAATCTGTAAGCCAATGCAGATAACGAACCGTCAGCTATAACGGACCCGTTAATGACCACATTGAAAAACCGGGCCTTGGTCAATGTGTTGATAACGAATGATCGATCAATGGTTTTGTGGGTAGTAGTAGGTGGTTGGTTGGATCTGTGTTTCTCGAAGCTGGGCTGGGCGCATCCACCCGACCACGTTCCTTTGTTCCAACTTGCTTCCTGGTTGTGAATTTTTGGCACCGGATTGACGCACAGGTGCAGAGTGAGAAATGAAGTGATGCTTGATCTTCTCAGCTTGCTGAGGTTGTAATAAAATGGGCCAGCGATCAAATGTTAAAACGTGCTCCAGTGGCAGTGGCGTATGCCCAGGGGGGGGGGGGGGGGTAAGGGATGCCCCACCCCCCTAAAAACTCCAACTACCGGCAAAACTTGTGCCAGCCGCCGCTGTTCGTTCGACGAGGGTGCAAAGCTCAACTCTCGAGTCATGTCTTCAGTCCTTATGTCAACCGTAATGACTAATGAATAATGATAATATTCGGTTTTATTTGCTTACGCTATTATAAGTCAGGTTGTTCATCAAGCAGGCTGGTTGCCTATTTATTTATTTTATTGTAATTAAAGCAAGTGTAGGGCACAATGCCTTCTTAAGCCTGATGAGTGATGACTGATGAATGATAATGAGGAAGGGGGAGTGGAAGCCTAGTACCGGCACGTAGCCTACTCCTGTCGAGAAGTACCCAAGGGACCATCGGCTTTACGTCCCATTCGAAGGGACGGTGTAACTGTGAAGAGTCATATAGGTTCCTCCACTAACCTGGACTGCCGAGCAGTTGACGAGAAGAACGAGCTGTTACACAAGCTTTCGAACCCTCCAATCTGCTCTAACTAGTGTTTCAAGAGGAGAGTGGTCACCCGACATCCTCCTGACCTAGCCCGAGGTCGCTTAACTTCGGTGTTCGTAGACCTTTGGCTAGCTGGCTATTGTATGGAGTTGAACAATAGCGAATCTAAACACCGTTCAAAAAGTATCTGTATAACTATTGGCAGAGGCACGTGCAACTCGACTAGGCTCTCTCTTATCTAGCTGATTTTCTCTAGTCGTTTTTATTTTTATAACGGCAACTGAAAACCAAGATTAGACTGTTATTGTGAAATAGAATCCCGCATGATATGAGCCGGTGATAAGCTCCACATAATGACGTAACACTAGGCCTAGGCAGGCGCGGGACTGGTTAGTTTTAAAAGTGAAATACATGTTTCCGTTTTTGTCGGTAAAGTGTTTTATTTGATGCGATATGATTGGATGAATTAAATTGACCAATCAGTCGTCAGCCTTCCGTGTAGCGTCGGACTAATGATGCGAAATTACCAATACTTTCCTGGGTAATTTATCGAAGCACGATAGAATTAAAACAAATTAAATGCTATTCGTGAGCTTCTGCGTATATTCTACTCATACATGACATGCAGCATGATTGTAAACCACTCGTAGCCTCCTATTTAGATACATAGAGTTATAATATTACGTAGAAGGCCTCGTAGAACATGTAACGTATTGGTAATACAATACTAGGGCCGTAAAACTATCAGAACAATCATCAAAATCTCCATGGGTTTCCTGAACTTTGTATTTGATATGATACGCATTTTGAAAACTAGTGACCTATTTTGACGATCCTCTAAATCATTATCCCGCCGCTAACTCGTTGTCTCCATGGCAACCACATGAATCAGAAGCGTGCATGGTTTTACAACGAGAAAAAAACAAGGTAGTAGGTAGGCACTGAATTTATTTAGTGCGCCTCGTCATTATCGGTATTTAAAAACTTGTGTGAATTATCGAGAAGTGGTCAACCACCGCGTAGTTGACTAACTGACGTGAGTTAAATAGTGGTCGCGCCGTAATATTGCAATAGACTGCCGTGTCCTCCTACTCGCTGCAGTAGCTGCGCCCCCCCCCCCCCCCCTTGTAAACTAGGGGATTCTCCGCGAGTGATTCACCAGTGTTGGTAAACATTGGCGGCGGGCGCGTCACGCCATTGGTTCGCGAGGGCGGCCGGCCACGCCCCCCGATCACGTGAGGGACTAGGCTCAAGGTCGTCGCTCCCGAAATACCGCCCGCCGCTCCGTACAGAGACGCTATAAGATGTCCCCGACCGACCATGTATGCCTCTTCCACACTTGCTAAATCATTTTTCGCTTTTTACGACCTAATCGAGGTCGAATTGACTTCGAGGTTTCCTCGCAGCCACCTGTATTTGTGTTGCATTCGGGAATTTACTTCAATAAAATAGGTCTACTAGGAGTAAAGATACTGTCCATTGGAAAAAGAAAAAAATCACCAAATTGTAGGCCTAGATCGTCGTGGATATAGTCGAGGCTTGAGTCAGCTGCGCGACGGAAAAGTCGAAATAAAACTTCTTCAGTCTAGGCTTCGTCGTGACTGAAGTGTAGATTGCGCACTACGGAGGCATTCGTTATCGCTATAGACTGGTGAGTTGTTATCATTTGGGGCTCGCTGCTTGGCCACAAATTTCTTATCCAATATCCATGACTGAAGTATCGCCGGTATCGTTGCTTCGGGTAGCGGGACAAGTTTATTAAATTATTCTTAAACTTTTTTATGTACTTTTTTATGTTACATAGTACTCACGGATCAATGCCAAGGCCATAATGTGATGTCTTTGAGTCGCCTAGTATGTATGACAGGCAGAGCTACCCTACCCCCGACCCAAACGGGAAACAATTTGGCGTCACTTTGCTCGGAAATTCGGCTCTCTTATCGCTAGGCCTAGGTTAAGTTGTTTTGGTTGACTGGGGGAATTGCGAGGCACGTTTATTTGTGTTCATTATTCAGTCACACACCCGCCTATTGAATGTGCAACTTGTTGCTTTAGGTCATGTTAGAAAATGGATGCGTCTTTCATTTGATATTCGTTGAACTAAGACTACTAGGCCTAGGTTTTCAAATTTGTCATATTAATAGAATGCCTTTTTCTTTGTTTTTTTCTACAACTGAAAATAGGGTCATTCCATGGAAGTTCAACCAATGCAGGTTGCCGACTTATTTCTGATATTTTTCAAAGTTGGATCATTGATAACTACTTACTTGCAGATAGTAACACAATTTTTTTTATTTTTTTCGGATGAACGGTTTAGAAGTTACGGGCCTTGAAAGTTCAGTCCGCGTCGCGAAAATGGCAAATTTAAGGGTTTGCGTTTAAAAGTGCCACACCTAAAGGGGTGAAGCTTTTGGTTTGATTTTTCCTTCCTAGGACCATAATTGAATAGTTCTACTAGAATATGTTTTCAGAAATTTGATACTTAACATGCAAGTAGTCCAAACTGAAGGTCAAAGTCATCCTATTAATTTGTCGTTTTTGCAGATTTTGGGGTGTAATAACTCTGAGGGAGTTGAAGATAACCATCCAATTCTTTTTGCATAATATACTCTTTAGCCTTGTGTAATAGGAAAACAATACATTGTTTTGGTTTTCTGTACCCTTCATACCTAAAAATATTCCCAAAATGTAGCGAAAGTCAAATTTGGACATTTTCAAGGTCAAGTTATAGAAAAGGGGTAACTTCAAAAAAAATTGACAGTTTGTTGTTTTGTTTAACTATCTGCAAAGAACAAAACTGCCAAATAGTTATGTGTTACTCAATCTGGTTTAGGAGTTACAGCCCCTATAAAAAGGCAGTAATTTGCCCACTTTACCAGTAGGCGTACAGTGTGATTCTCAAATATAAAACACTATTTAGGCCAATATTTTACCAAATTACATTTAAAAATAAATATACATGTCTTTTCCATGTCCCAAAAAGCCAGTTTAGGGGGGTGGAAAAAGGGGGTGATTTTTGTGAGGACACCAATATCACAAAAACCGAAGATGGTACAGACGTGAAAATTAGTGGTTATAGATTCTCCTTCAAAAATAAAGGAATACATGTTTTACCATTTTCCTAACATCCTGTTAAGAAGGATGAAAAGGGGTGGTGCTCATACTAAAATTCACCCCCACGTTTTCACTCCTTCTCAACTGGATTTTCAGAAGATGGTAAAACTAGTGTTATTATCTAACTATCTTTAATTATCTAATCTAAACTAAATGCTGAGTTTTTCGTCTATAACATTGTCAGTTTTTGAAATAAAATATTTACCCCCTCCTTTTTAACCCCGTTTTCACTTGTCTTAAATTGATTTCAAAAAAATTGTAAAACACGTGTTTAACTTGAAGAATCTAAATACTAATTTTCACATCTGCAACATCACCCGTTTTCGAAATATACTTATGCTCAAAAAATAATTCACACCCTCTTGTAACCCCCGCCCCCCTAACTGGATTTTCAAAAAATTGTAAATCAATTGTTTACATATTTTTAAATGAGTATGTTAAGAGTAATACCAGATTTCATAACTATAACATGTTCCGTTTTTTAGTTTTAAAAAATCACCCCGTGTTTTCACCCCCTTAACTGGATTTGCAAAAAATATTCAAATACTTGTTTCTTTGTTTCAAGAAATATTTATACAAATTTTCAAGCCTGTAGCGTTTACTGTCAGTTTTAGAGATAAAAAAACCGTTACCGTTAACGATTTTGGAGGTATAGGAATCTTTAAAAAAAATCCACTTCTCACCCCCATTAACGGGCTTTTCAGAAAATGGTATCACACGTGTACTACTTTGTTTTTTAAGGTTAATCTAAATATCAATTTTTCACGGCTTTAACAGTGTCGGTTTGTTAGATACCGGTACAGGTGTCCTCATTTTAAAAAACTACCCCCTTTTTCACCACCATTTACTAGATTTTTGAAAATGGTAAAATACGTGTTTCTTTATGAAGAAGAATCTATGTACCAATTTTCACATCTCGAATATCTTCGGTTTTAGGGATAAAAAAATTCACCCCCCGCACTGCACCACCCCTTTTCATCCTTCTTAACAGGATTTTAAGAAAATGGTAAAACATGTACTATTCCTTTATTTTTGAAGGAGGATCTAACCACCAATTTTCACGTCTGTTACATCTTCGGTTTTTGAGATATTGGTGTCCTCATAAAAAATCAGTCCCTTTTTCCACCCCCGTAAACTGGATTTTCGGGACATGGTAAAGACATGTTTATTTATTTTTAAAGGTAATTTGGTAAAATATTGGCCTAAATAGTGTTTTATATTTGAAAATCACACTGTATGCCTACTGGTAAAGTGGGCGAATTAGTGCCTTTTTAGAGGGGCTGTAACTCCTAAACCAGACTGAGTAACACATAAATATTTGGCAGTTTGGTTCTTTGCAGATAGTTAAACAAAACCCCAAACTGTCAATTTTTTTGAAGTTACCCCTTTTCTATAATTTGACCTTGAAAATGTCCAAATTTGACTTTTGCTACATTTTGGGAATATTTTTGGGTATGATGGGTTCAGAAAAACAAAAAAATGTATTTTTTTCTTATTACACAAGGCTAAAGAGTATATTATGCAAAAAGAATTGGATGGTTATCTTCAACCCCCTCAGAGTTATTACACCCCAAAATCTGCAAAAACGACAAATTAATATGATGACTTTGACCTTCAGTTTGGACTACTTGCATGTTTAGTATCACATTTCTGAAAACATATTCTAGTAGAACTATTCAATTATGGTCCTAGGAAGGAAAAATAAAACCAAAAGCTTTACCCCTTTAGGTGTGGCACTTTTAAACGCAAACCCTTAAATTTGCCATTTTCGCGACGCGGACTGAACTTTCAAGGCCCGTAACTTCTAAACCGTTCATCCGAAAAAAAAAAAATAAATTGTGTTATTATCTGCAAGTCAGTAGTTATCAATGACCTTAATTTGAAAAATATCCCAAACATGTCAGCAACAAATTAATTCCAAATTGGTTGATTTTTCATGGAATTACCCAATAGCGTTTCTTCTGCCGATTTTGTTGTCAGGCTGTTCAACATTAGATGTACCATGGTGTGCATTTTTAAAATGTAATTATGTTTTTAATATTTAGGACCTAAATCAACTTTCTGATTCAAGTCTGTTTTTGTTAAATACATTTTGTTGTCGAGGCGCGTAGTCTGTTAAAATTGCTTACTTGTAGGTAGTATTTTTTCGCTAAAAATTGGTTACTGCGTGTTTTTTGGCAGAATGTCCCTGGGACATGTTTTTGGAATAGGTCGTAGTTTCATGCTATGTAAACAACTTGAAGCGTAAATGTTTTTTTATTAGTTGTTAGTGCGTGATTTTTAATTTAGCTTTTACAATTCCCGTGGATGATGTTTTTGCAATGAACTTCGCGACATAGTCTACGGTAAACCAGCCGGTGCGAGTCAACGCTTTCGGAACGGTTGCTACCGCACTTCTGACGAGCACGTGTCCGCCGACCAATGGGAGCGCGCGGTCCGCTGTCGTCTGCTTGTTTACATGTGGCGGGCGGTGCGCGCGCAGCGACAGCGGAAGGGAAAAGGGCCACCGCTCGCCAGTGCTGTTCGGAACGCGGAGCGGCGAGGTTCTCGAGGCGGGCGCGCGTCGTAGACACTCGACACTCAACGACTGACGTCATCGCGTCGCCCGATTTTCACGTTTGTGTTTACCGCCGCCATTGTCTCGCGAGATAATTCGCGCCATTCCGATTTTGTTGTGTGGAATTTCGTTACGACCATGATTAGCGCGGTAGAGACACGCGCCGCCATACGAAACTTTTGTTTAGTGTTGCAGTGGTTTCAGTATTAAAACCACCATGATGAACAGCCTGTGTCCGCTAATGAGTAATTTACTATGGTACGTGCCATTGTTATTTGAAGTGGAATAATTTGTCTGGATAATAATAATATTCATGTGTATGTCAAACGGTTTTTTGTTATTACGAAATCCTTTATTTTCCACTCCTTCCTCTTCTGGAAAGTCGCGACATAATCATACATGAACAACGTTCGGGTGTGCCAAAGATTTTAAATCAGGGGTAGCATTGCCATCCTGGCAAAATGTTCCTCTCTTCCTGTTCCTGAACACTCCAGATTACATCTGAGAAATCATTGTGATCTGCTCAACCTTATATCCAGATCACTGGGCGTTTTCCTCTGTTTTGTTCTGTCAAATCCACTTGTTGGACGCTTTCATCACCTGGCCTGGTTTAGATGCTATGAAGTAGGAGAATTTTGATTATTTGGTGTTTAACGACGTTCTCGAGGGCCTAGGTCATATGACGTCAGCCGAATCAGGTCTGCTATACATCGCGGTGGTCGTCATAAGGAGAGTCCAGCAATTGAGGCCGCAGGCCCAAGTGGGAGTAGGGATCTTAAGTGGGACAGTGGGGGGTAAAGGGTTATAGTGTCCTTTTATCTCCTCTTGCGACTAGTAGAGTTACCCCGGGCCTATTGTTCCCCGGGCCCAAATGGGCCTTTATGGATGAAGGTAGTTAGGTAGGCATGATAACAATGTGTAATAACGGCCTCCGGGGCCCGCACAGTGGAAACTAGGTCGTGTAACATTAACAAGGTTCGATGAACCTGACGCCGTTTGGAGGAAGGTACACTGAAGTGCGGGCAAAGCTTTCAGCAGGAGACGGGAAGAGGGCTCACTCTCACCCGGCGGGTCTTTGCTCGATGGCCGGGAGAAGGGGGGACTTGGTGGTTGATTGGCTGGACCAATATTTTTGAAACGTTTTGTAGATGTGGGATGTGATGAAGGTAAGGCAAGAATAGGCGATCGCTTTTGAGCCAAAATTGATAAAGGGTTGTTGACTGACATCAATTCAGTTTCCACCTTCTCACCCTGTCTGTCTGTACATGAAGGGGTCGTGTTGTATATCCAGATTGTTGTCTATATATATTGTGCCAAGCCTGGGATGGCACGTTCCTTTGCCTTGAATCTAGAATGGGGTTGCTTCATGTAGACTATAGTCCGTCCCAATTCAAGATACACGCCGGCAAAATGAGAACTAAAAGGAACTGTTTCTTATTGTTGGAGACTTATGCTGTCAATCATCTCCTTTATTTGGCAAACCACTTAGCTTCTAACATAGTAAAGACAGCTCCAAACCACATGGACCGTCGAAGCAAGAGATAATTATGGTCGACCCTTTGAAAAGGGACATAATCCTGAGCCCCCCCCCCCCCCGTCCTCCTATTGTCAAGTGGGTGTTTTTCTTATTTGAATAGATATTATCGGTGGTCACTTTTTTAAAAACTGTGCATCCTTCCTGGTGACAAGCATGACGTTTACAACCTTGCACAGTGAGCG
Source organism: Isoperla grammatica (assembly GCA_945910005.1). Taxonomy (NCBI): domain Eukaryota; kingdom Metazoa; phylum Arthropoda; class Insecta; order Plecoptera; family Perlodidae; genus Isoperla; species Isoperla grammatica. The sequence goes on from OX246747.1 coordinate 30,907,449, forward strand.
GGAAATAAGCCGCCCTTTGAGGAGTCCTCTTTACCGGCGTGCATCTTGGATAGAGACCAACTTTAGAATGTATGCCATGCCTAGAGTAAACGATCAGATCAGCGATATGTTGATGCATATAGTCTGGAATATGTCACAAACCACTGGGGGCAATCTGATTATAATGTTATCAGTTCTATACTTATCTCCTTGTACGGGACAACCAACTAACCTTGGGAATCTGCTGAAGTGCCGGAATAACGCCAAGTGCATTGGGTTAGGTTATCGAATGTTGTCTGAAGCGTTGCATAACGTGAACTCGAGCTGCTGCTGATGATGAGATCAGCGCCTTCCATTGTGCAACTCTGTCTCATCCTGTGCCCAACTCACATCGATACTAGTCTGTGATGTGCGCGAAGGGGTTCCACGGTAACCTTGCGAGTGCTAAAGTCATAGACGAGTGAGTCGCAGCCAATCAGCGGGTGGCTTTTGCACATTTGGTTGGCAAAGCCGTTGAAGCAATCTATGACGTCAGCATCCACGAGGTTGTTGTTATTGTGGCGTACCTCTGTCAGAATCTCGGTCTGCTCAGATAAGGAGCAAGTCGCAGCCAATCAGCGGGTGACTTATGCACATACTGACATTTGATTGGCAAAGCCGTTGAAGCAATCTATGACGTCAGCATTCACGAGGTTGTTGTTGTTGTGGCGTACCTCTATCAGAATCTCGGTCTGCTCAGATAAGGAGCAAGTGAGGACGCTCACGGTTGCTTGCTAAGGAGTGTTGGTTTTCCGTCTACGATCTATAAAGTAATTCGCGTACATAAACAATTATCTTGAAACCGCGGACGTCGTCTGAACATGACACTACTGCTGTCTGTCTGTCTGTCTGTCTGTCTGTCTGTCAGTCTGTCTGTTAGCAACTTGTTTCCTTTCTTCACTCAATGTCGACTCACGTAGGTAATCTCTGGTTGCGTGGTGCCATTTATGCCAGTTCTCATTGATTGGTGTTGTGGGTTTGTTCAGATTTTTAGAGGTTATGTTCATGTTTCGTGAGTCATAATCTTCCATCCATATCCGTTGTTGTCTTTGCTAAACACATCGCACAAGAACGTGTACATGTTTGAAGTAGTAGTAGTATCGTTACTGTATGTGGTGTCGCGTCAACGAGGTTATCGCCATCGCCTGAGCGTGAAAGTAGAGCTTGTCTACTAATTCGCAAAGATGGCAGACGACCACTGAGTCAAACTCACACACATGTGTGTCGCCAGAAGAACGCGCCAAATGAGTTGCTGCGGCCGCCGCCGCTAGATGGCAGCACCGCACGGCAGGCAGGTCCAGTCTATTGTCAGGGTTGTGGAGGGGGGTGTGGGTTGGTTGGCAGCAACGCCGGGCGGGGACTCCACTGACTCGGGCGACGTCGGCTGGGTGACACGCGCTGCGGCGGCGTTCTGTGTGACCTCGTTGTCATGGTTACGTAGTCTCGCGCCGACGGGATGAGTCATTCGAGCGTGTCTGCCGTGCATGACAACTGCAAGACTTGCATTCCATCACTAGACTATTCTTTATTATTTCTATATATGGCTCATTTTTTCATTATTTCTCGCTCATTTGGTACTTCCTACTTTAAAATGACATATTAACACTGGGTTATACTTCGCGCCAAGTTAGTAGAGCGCTTTCTCGAGCCTTATTGTACAAGCATTACACGCATCTTTAAACTCGATTTTAAGGTGGACAAAAGGCTGCAATTCCAACCGCAGGTGGAATATTGCACTATCCGTCTGGACAGAGAAAAACATCGACCTCAAATAGAGTAAGGGTTTGCACACAGGTATGGCCATTGGCCAAATGTTTTCATCGCAGGTAGTAACATTACCAGCACGTTCTTCGAAGCACTGAAGCGCACTGGAGGGTGTCATTGGTAATGGGAGGTTTTATTATTCATTGACAGGTACAAGTTGTCGCATAACAGTTCAACCACGTACAAAGAAATAGCCGACGCTCTTCTAACTTGGCGTGAACTATACATAATTATACAGATTATTGCAAACGCTCATTTTAACCCTCCCCCCCCCCACCCCCCGTAATTATTAAATCGGATTTTTACAACCCCAAGAAGAGTACTTACGTAAAGCAGGAGTGACGTGTGACGGAGGGGGAAATCGATAATGGCGATACTTTCAGCTGGTGTATTGGTTTAGGAATCTTTCCCAAGACGGGGCCTGATTATTAAGGCTAGTATAGGCCTACTCTACTACAAGTAAGTGTGTAAGTGTGGGAGACATGATATGAACTCTACTACCACTTTACTTTAATATACTAATATTTGCAAGAGTGTAGAAAGAGCGAGCGCGTGAAAGATGACGCAGGGTTACACGAATGAATCTGCCATGTGATACCAACTTGAAAAGTTGAATTAAATTAAACAACTTAATTTTTTTGATTTGGTTGTTTAGCCGTAGTATAAATAAACCAGACCGTGGTTAAACATGCTATCGAATTGGTCAGGCTGTAAACCTACATTCTATTCTACTGTGTTTATGTCCGTTATTCGTGCACTCCGTCGTGGCGTATTAGATTAGCTCGTCGAGTTTCCTGCAAACGCAAATTGAAACTAGGCCTAGGCCCGTTCGGACACTGACAAACGAAACCGTCCGTATTCAATGGTTGGCGCCTAAATTACAATAATAATTGCTGACGTTAACATTACATCGCCCAAAAACGTTGTGTCCCAATCTCGACAGTAACTCCCCCCCCCCCCCCCCCCTAGATTTGTAACTATCCATCCATGTGAATAAATCAACTTGTAGTTGTTGTAATTGTATTGATATGTGAAGTACAATAATAATTGCTGACGTTAACATCGCCCAAACACGTTAGGATATATATAGGTCCCAATCTCGGCAGTAACTCCCCCCCCCCCCCCCCCAGATTTGTGATTATCCATGTGAATAAATCAACTTGTATTGATGTGTGTGATGGTTTGAAGCGTTCCTCTGTGTCAAAAAAGGCTTGGAAAACGGACCTTTTGTCCGTATTCATCATATTCATAGACGAGCACTTCGTCGTAGACCATTGGCAATGCAAGGTTGCAGAACTCATTTTTGCCCTCATACAAAAAGTAAAATCCCCAGAGAATAACATGTGCTGAATGGATTGACTATATTATGTAAACGAGGGTGGATGTTTTTCGAATGGAATGCACTTGTCGCTCTCTGTGAGTGTGAGTGTGTGTGTGCGCGGTAATTTATAATTGGATACATTTATGTGACGTGTGACCGTGACGGCTTTCCTCATCGTTCCGACTTGTTTAGACACAGCAGGCCACCCCGTGGTAGAGATGTCCCATGATGCTATTGCTATCTAACATAGAGACAAACCAAGACTACAGGCCCATCCACAGTGCAAGCCGTCCGTAAGGACCTCGTTAACTTAGTGACGTAGACTTGGTAGGATAATAAGAATGGAAGCGTTCACAATGACCCGGCTACTGCTAGTCGGCTGTTGGCGGCAACATTCACGTGACACCTATCTGATTGGTTGATTCCTACGTCCTTATACATACATAAACACCAAAGTTGTTGCTTTCATTACTAATTATGGAGCAATTAGTAGCAAGCATAATAACCGCGCTGTTTTTGTGCATTGAAACAACAGCCATATAGACTATAGAGTACGTTACTTATTAGGAATATTTATCATACAGTATGTGTAGGCGGCCTACACATACTGTATGATAAATATTCCCACGCAGTTTCATAAGTGCTAGGCCTACAGTAGGCCTAGCACTTATGAAACCGCAGTTACAGTCCCACGCGGTGGGACTGTGTCCTTTGCATGTTCTTGAAAGGTGACTGAAGCTGTGCGCGGACTAATCTCTACAACTGACACAAAGTGGCTACTTTAGGCAGAGAACTACTTTATGTAGTTCCACAAACAACCTTGTGGATGCTGACGTCATAGATGGGTGAGTCGCAGCTAATCAGCGAAAGGCTCTTTCAAATACTGACATTTGGTTGGCCAATGCCTCCCTCACTGGTCTTGTGACGAAAGTATGCGCACGGTTGCCCTATTGGTGATTAGTAGGCTAGACGAAAGTATGCGCACGGTTGCTCTGGAACGACTTTACCTATTAGTGTTTAGTAGGCTATAACAATATGGTCGCCGCAAGGAAAACTATACTTATCACGAAAGAACTTTGCACAATGCTTTTACGACATGGACGAGGGATCGTGACCAATCGCCAATGAGTATTTGAAATGGTTACGTTTTTTTCGCTGGTTGTCTATTCACAGTTCCCACGTGACGTCACAGCGGCCATGATTGCGACACAATTGATAAGGACCAATCCTAGATCATTGACAAATACTATTCACATTCGATAAATAAGCCTAATTTAGAATTTAAAAAGTAAACATAAGCAATAGAACAATTAAAAATTACGACACATACCCATTTTATTTTTAAAAAACACCTGAATTTTAAAGAACTAACCATTTCTGTGTTCTACCACAACAGCCTTCAATTGTTTCTCCATGGCAACGTCAAAGTTTGATCACAAATGTGGCCGCCACGCGCAAAGATGTGACGTACGTACGTGCAACCTATTAATACGTATCGAGCTCGCCCATGATTGGTGAGGTTGTTTCAGAACGAGTGTATAAAAAAGTTAGATAGTTATATCTCACAAGTTGCTATCTGTGCGTCAAATTGTGCGGGTGGCAAATAAGGAAACAGTTAACTCTTGTCTGGTCGAGTGTGGCAGGTAGCCAACATCATCATCAGGCAGGCCTATTCTCAGCGAGGCGAGAGCTGGCAACACTGTGCCGTGACGGACGAACACGGTCCCGTGGATGACTCATTGTTGGTTTGACAACAGCGCTGTCACACGGAGCGGTTCTGTGGCGAAACTTCTTTATCGACTGTTCTAAGTTACAACCGACTCGATTTAGAGCCTCGTCGCTAGGGTTGTCACCATAAATGTGTCGCCAGTAAATACGGGAAGTGTGTAGCTTACTTTGGTTATGATCTGAATATAACGTTATCACGTTATCAACAGTCTCCTCCAGTCCAACTACTAATTTATCTTGGGCACATCTTTTGGTTAAGCCCAAAGGCCACATTCTTCCCTGCCTCAACACTCAAATACGTGCTTAACTGTAAACAAATTTCAGTATCATTCCAATCTGCAGGTCCAAGTCGCTTTTCTTTCACTTCCTGTACATATCTGCCTATATTGCGCGTTATCTTATTCTTTCAAGATTAACTGGTACATGGAGGGAGATAACATAACCACACTGTTTATCCGGTACCTACGGTGCTATTGCATGGGGTTATCACTTTGTACTTGTTTTCGTTATTTGTATGGTATATATATTATATAGTAGGCCTATATACAGTATCAGTTTAGTCATATTTCTTCCATTTCAGTGTAGATACTCAATAAGCAGACACTTATCTCGTTTTCCGCTACCAAACGTCGGACGGAACGCAAGAGCCTATGCTACATATATATACGCGCATAGATACTCAGTACTGATTAGTAGCTTGCCATATTGGGCCTATACTCTCGCTTCGGACGCGCCACTGCTGCCATCTGTTAGTGACTGAACGTACTACACATTGAAAAGGGGGTTCCCCGGGTATATCTTTGCCCCACGATCGATTGTTACCTCCTGTGATGATGTTTATTAGTAACAAGATGCAGTTACCTATAACTAGTATAACAACATGTCTATGATATGATACGGAAGATAATGTGTGCTGTATACTTTCCCGCCACGAAACGCCGTCGAGGAAAAAAACGTCGTTCCGACGGCCACCGCGAGATCGCACCACTGCGCGCGTTGTGAGTCTTCAATGGTGGTGGGGGGGGGGGTTGGGGGGGGGGGGGTTGGCTTGCTCGTGCTGTCGGTCGCCTCTGCAGCGTCAAACTGTCTAGATATGAAAGCAATGAACGACCTCACCACCATCGTTATAAAGGTGCCGACTGACTTGAAAACGGCGCTTCCCACCTCGATAAAGATGTTTCTCTGTATGTCTATAAAGCTTCTTTATCGACTCGACCTACTCAGATTAGAGCCACGCCGCTAGGTTCGCTAATAAAACGGAGCGTTGCTTCCCGTCTAAAGCACAGGTTACTAAGGTGTTTGATTGAAGGGCATTCTCTTGGAAAATCTATAAACAATTTACGAAACAAGACGAGTATAGTGAATTCGACGTATCTAGCAAGGTGGGGTGGTGTCATAGATAATGCACGATGACGTATCGAACTTCTGCCAGGAGCTTTTGAAGGTTTTTTTTTTATTAGACCTAGGCCTATCCATTTTCAATCTTGTGATGGGTTAGCGCCTGTCAATTAGTAACTACGAGAGACTTCCGTCGTGAACTTGACACAACCACATACCCGATACTGCACCACATCAAGCTGTTCCACGGCAACCTCGTGGATGCTGACGTCAGAGGTGAATGAACAGGTGAATTGGTCAACCAAATGTCAGTGTTTCAGTGGTCAGTGTGTCAGTGGTTGAAAGCCAGCCCTGCTGGTTGGTTCTGACTCACTCACTCATCTATGACGTCAGCATTCCCAAGGTTGCTGTGGAACTACCTGTGGGTACATCACTAGCATAATTGGAAGATAAGATGTCCACAGTCTTGGTGGAGCAAAGGTTAATTTTAAGCTGAAAGGGTTCGGCTATATCACGTTCACTAAGTTTACATCATGGATGGAATTGACGCGATGAGAATAAGTCAGGTATTGCCGCCCGAATCTTCTCGACTTTGTCCGCCACTTGTCGCAACATATCGTCATCATCATCGTCATCGTCATCGTCATCATCGTCATCAGCAGCGGCGGCAGCAGCAGCTCTTCGTAGAGTCTTCGAGTCCAGCCGACAGCGGGTGACATCAAATTGTACGTAGCGGATGTACGAATAGAATTATTCCACATACATCGAGTATAGGCCTACTGTACAAACTTTAGTATGACTGAGCTAATGGGAAAACAACTGCATTGAAATGAAGTTGTTTGGAATGGATGTTGATGTGTAGTGATGAATAGTGTATTGATATCGGGTGTGTGAGAGTTATTGTTATCAAATGGATATGTGAAAAGTGGCTTTGATATATAAAAGTTCATTGGAACGGGTATATATACGACACGCCTAGAAATATTGCATGCTTTCTCTATTGTTGTATGCAAAAGTGCGGGAATGGTCATTTTATCGGTTTGTTTCTCTAAGTTTTACCACTAGCAGAGTTGTAATAGGGCTAGTTCGGCATGACGTAATTTGCACATGTCAGTTGGATACATTTTCATCAGCTAGTTGAGCTTAGACCGCTTCATAATGGTGTTAGAAAGGTTGTGCAAGGATTCCACATTATAAATGCCAACGGCTGCAGCCTGTGTTACATATAGTGTTGTAACAATGCCGTGCAAAGAGCCGCTCCACCACGTAAAATGGCCGTTCGCCGACCGCGCGTTTGCCTACAACACTGGCGCTGTTGCCAAACCGCTGCACGTTCGTTTAGAAGGCGCCGTCATTGGCTGCCCGTAGCAACCGACCTGCGCAGCGCCGACTAGTTTGCGGCGCGCGCACGCATCTCTGTCACAGGCGGCCCGCTAGGCAGCTGGCTGAATGCAACGAAATTCCAACGGTCGGCGGGCGGCGAGAAGAAGAACAAGATACCGCGGTCGGCGACGCGCGGCCAATGTTTTTGGCTTTCTCGCGATGTTTTATCGGTCGTGCGTTTGGCGTTTACATGAGTTCACGCTAGTTTTTCACGTTTATAACGATCGACGAGCGTTTGAGAACGATTTCAAGTGGATATTAGTATTATGATGAACTTTCTACATCGCGTGGCCGATTCCAAGATGGCGGACGTTCGTGTTATTTCGCGGTGCCGTAACTAGGCAACGGGAACACGACGAACTACACGGATTTGACGATTCTCGAAACATTTTGGACACCCTTTTGATGAGTTTCATTGGCATTGACATCAAATTAGCATTCATTGATCCACTCAAAATGTCTCAGGCGTCATCTGGGACTCGGCCCCAGACCCTTTTTTATAGATTATTCGATTTTCCTTTTAGGTTTTCCGAAAGTGGTTGAGGGGGGATGACCGACTTTCCAAAACGTGTCAAGATCCTACACATGGGTCATTTTGTGCATATGCCGTCGTCTGGGACCAGGCCCCAGACTATCTTTTTAAGAAAATTTTGGATTTTTGTCATCGGTTTCCAAAAAAAGGGAGGATGACGATATTAGCAATTGTGTCAACACCCTTTACTTTAATCATTTTGAGCGTATATGCCTAGAGTTATGGTCGGATTGGTTAGGCCTTTACATGAATACATGAATGTTGGCGCAAGTCTGGTCGGTGTTTAGGATTGTTGTGGATAATCAAGTAATGGAATTGTCCGTATGTACATTATATACAAACAACCGGCAACCTACGGTTTGGAGTGGACGTACCAAGCAAGCTCCAACCAGTACCCGGCAAGCAACGCACCACGTCCTGTTATCGGCGTCACCGCGTCGCGCTCGGGGCCTCTCGGGCGCGCTCGGCTCCTGGCGCGGCGACAGCCGACCGGCGCGACCTTGAAATGGTGACGTCATCACTCGGTCAGCTGTTCTCGTCGCACCGTGTTTCCTTGGTTGCATAACATCCCCCGGGTCGTTGACCTTGGCTTTCTTTTATTGGTCGGGCTCGCACGACAGGCAGGGCTGCCGGGGATGTGCATTGTTCTTTGTAGTTCCCTTTCTTCAACCCTCTACTTACTTCCATCCCCTTACCAATGCGTTCGTCGTTGACGAGTGGTTCGTGGCCAATCAACTACCGGTATTTGAAATTGGGCCACTAATCACTCGTAGGCCTATCGATGACGTAAGCATTTGTAAGGTTGTCTCAAAGCAAGTATGATTACTACTTACTTGTATGTCAAAATATCGGACATATTTCGTATGATCTTCGGACATTGTTGTATATATAGATAAACGAGGTAATGGTTATATATTCCATCTATAATTGATTTGTTTATGTCCTGCCTCTTTGTAAAATGAAACTAATTATAATGCTAAAAGTCGATGGTTAGAATTATTGGGAGGAGTTTCGGCGATAGAATGATATTGATTGATTGGTTATTTGATGTTTAACGACGTACTCGACAGCTGACGAGGTCTTGTGACGTCTTCCGAATCAGATGCAATATTCAAAGCGGGGGTCGTCATAAGGGGATTTCACCAAGGGAGTGCAGGGCCAAGTGGGTCGAGGAATATCAAGTGGCACAAAGGGGGGGTTGTTCTGATTTTGTTCGCCTCTGACGAGACTGGCAGATACCCCGGAGCTATTCTACCCCGGGCCCGCCCACAGTCGGGGATATGAAATGATGAAGCGAACCGTATAATGATGGTTAATGAACGATGATGATAACGGAACAAGAAGTTGAACTCGGGCCTGACCTGACTCACTGACCTTGGATCACTCAAACTCATGGCTGTCCCCACTCGACGGATTGCACGGCTGACACGCCATGAATGCTCTAATGTTGCATGTCCTTGTGTATGTGAAAGATCTGTCAACCCCTTGTGAAGGGAAGAAGTCGTGGAATGGATTCGGAATTGCCCGGCTCAGAATCCTTGGTTTGTCAGCTGATTGACGAAGCTCGTATTAAGGCAACCCATGACAACCTTACACATGCTTTCGTCACAGGCGAGGTACTCGTAGCCAATCAGCGATCGTTATCCGCGCGCGCTTGTCTCGGATGGTTCTCTGGTTGGCTACGAGTGCCTCGCCAGTGACGAAAGCATATGTAAGGTAGTCTTGGATTGCCTATAGTGCCTCGCCTGTGACGAAAGCATGTGTAAGGTAGTCTTGGGTTGCCTATAGTGCCTCGCCTGTGACGAAAGCATGTGTAAGGTAGTCTTGGGTTGCCTATACATCATTCTTTGCGACTCGTGAAGCTGCCTTCAGTGAATTTGCACCACCAGCCAACCATGGACACCCTTTTAAGAACACGCTTAGATCCTACCGTGTGAGAGAACAGAGAAGATAAGGCAGCAGTTCCTCAAGGCATTGTTAACTATCAATTCCATCTGCCTAATGGAGCGCGACAAGAGCATCGTACTACCAAAGATTATAAAGGGTATACAACCCTTTATATTATAAAGGGTATACAACCCTTTATAATATTTGGTACTACCCTGTCTGCCTGCATTCCAGTGGGCTTTACTAACACAGCCGAGACATCCTGCAACTTCACCACTTGTGTTGAATGAATCACAATTCCTCCGAGGATCGTCCGGTGTGAACACAATTTGCCCAACGATATGATGACATTGTCCTTCTGAAGGAATATCCGGTCCGCCCCGAGGCTGGGATAACCAATTCAAGCGCTCGAATCAGTAACACCCAAGAAGATATTGGAAGGTTCACGAGGGATGTCCTATCTCTAGAGGTGGCTCAGCGGTAAGACGCGATACTCTAATTCGGGAGGTCGCCGGTTCGATTCCGGCCACCGGCAGTCCTGACTGAAGGTTTTTTCCGAGGTTTTCCTCAGTCGTAAAGGCGAATGCTGGGATTGAGTCCTATACTATCAGTCCTCGGACATTCCTTTCAAACTATCCAAACACCCTATTAACCTAGTTAATCACCTGAAGAGGGGCTCATCAGGTAAAGCTGGTCTGCACCCTATAACGGGTATTCCTACGAAAAATTAATATCTATGAAAAGAACTGACAGGATATGAAGGGGTGGGGGAGGGGGGGGGGGGGATGCATGAGTTCTCCTGCATCTTTTGAAGACAGCACCACCTCCTGTAAAGTGGTTCGACGGCAACCTTGTCAATGCTAACGTCATAGATATGTGAGGCAATCATCAATATTTGAAAAAGCTGCACCCGCTGATTGGTTCCGACTCGCTCGTGTATGGTGATATGTCGTCAGCATTCACAAGGTTGCTGTTGTTGTAGGTACCACTTTACTTAGCTGCATCTTTTGCGTTCTGATTTGTTCGTCATACTGTGCATCATGGCGTAGAACAAAATATAGTACATGAAATTGATTCGTTTCTTATGACCACATGCACTGGGTAGATCCCCCCCCCCCCCCCCCGTGGTGACCAGTGCACGCAAAGAGGGCCGGCTGTCATTCCTTTATTAATCTCTCGCATAATGGGCTTCAACGTTTTTACTCTTCCTACTTTGTCGCTTCTTCATATTTGCTCGGTCTCTTTATGAACCCCCCCCCCCCCCCCCCTGTTGCCTTATTTTGGATTCCCTTATGACGACCACGACGGTGTGCTACGACGAAGGTAGGTATAGTTGCCCCAACGAAAGTATTCTGATGCTTACGACAGAGCCGAGTCCAAGATGACAACTTAATTTTCTACTTTGCTAATTCCTACCACAGGTCCATTTGGGATAATTTAAAACTTTCCCGTGGTTACCTGTAACGGTGGGTGTGGCCAAACCGCCTGTGCACTCTACTAAGCCGAACCGTGCATTTACGAATGTGTGAAAGAACGCTAGGTATATCTGTTGAATTTCTTTCAATTGGCGCGGTTGAAAGGGGCAGTAAACAATGACCTGAGATCGGTATGCGAATACTTTCGTTGGGGCAAGTATAGATAGACCTGTTATGCGCGAAGAAGATAATAGATATCGGGCCAGCCCATGGTACAGTCATGGTCTTGTGTGAACGGACAATGAAGAAAGACCAATCTAAATGTAGCCGGGCCACTTTCACCGTTACCTTGCGTGCGAGTTATTATACGTTGTTAGGAGAAGTAGGAGCGGTCGAAATGAAATCGTTGTGTTTGGAACTTATTTATTCCTCTGTTTATTCGATTACCGATTGAGGTGGCTCAGCGGTAGAGAGCGGAGCGAGACTCTGATTCGCGCGAAGTCACGGGTTCGATTCCCACCCCCCTATACATTACATAACCGATAATCCTGCAGACATTTAAAATTAAAATCTCAACAGGAATGGGCACGCCTTATTTTTGTAGCGTTCTAAAACATTCACCGATTTACGATTTAAAACCTGAAACACTTTTTTTAGAACCGTATCTCTAAGCATAAGTGAACGAACTGAGAACCTAAAATTGTTCCACAGCAACCTTGTAGAGGTTGACGTATGACTGAAGGGGTCGTCATGTCTTTATTTTCAGGCGTGATTCAGGCCAGTTGGGCCTTTTCTTACATCCAACCTAACTATTAGCTACTTAGTAATAAACTATTACTAAGTAGAAATACAAATTAATTAATTAATTAAATAAATACAAATTGATGCAAATTGATTACAAATAAATATGATAAACTTAAAACTTTCAACTTATACACTAACAAAAATCAACGTCTCATTCATCCATCTCATTCACTCTATTTGTTTTCCATTGACATTATTAAGGGAAGTATGGTCACATTACAATTACCAACGAGTACATTCTGCCATAATTGGTATTTATCTGATGTTTTGACTTTTATTAAAATAGTAATTGTGAGTTTTGTGAGCATAAGGGGAGTTCAGCATCAAAGGAATAGCAGCAGGGCCGTGTGGGAGGAGGTTGGGAGGAATGGACACGGTCTCCTTTTGTCGACTGGCAGAGTCACCCTGGGTCTATTCTATCCCGGGCCCAGGCAGACGGGCTCCCTCTCCGTGGCTCCACATCTTTCAAGTAGTGTCGTCTTATGCACCAGGTAGACTTGCCGACCGTGAGCTTGTGAGCTCGGCTCACTCAGTCCTCTTCTCGCGTTGCGTCGAGTGAAGCCAACCAAGCTGCTACAAATACCATCCATCGACGTTTTCCCTTCGTCGGCGACCGGTTTAGACACACACGCCAGTCCGGCCCCCTCCCCTCAAGCGCCTGCACGGCTTCCGTATCGACCGCGGCACTTCCCCTCCGACAGTCCGCGCTTGGCTTGGGCTGTTACGTCACGGCTGCCCCCCCCCCCCTTCCCTATCACATGACTTACTCGCACTTACCCGGCCTGTGAGAGATGACGCAACGACTCCGGAGTCGGGTGCTGCGCTACGCCCCCCCCCCCCCCTTTGGTTTTTATTAACACTTATTCAGCAGTAAATAAATATTTGTGTAATTTGAGAGAGACAGGATGAAAGCGGGTTGCAGGCTGCGTAAAGTAATTCACTAAATATTGGGGGAATTTGAGAGAGATCGGATGAAAGGGGGTGCTGCGCTCCCCCCTCCCCCATCCTCCAATTTTTTGACGGAAACCTGCTTGCACGTTTTCTTGTATAACGTTACCGTAAAAAAACTTACCTCAACCAAATTGTACTAGATAATCGGGAAAAACGTTGGTTTATTATTATTATTGGTGGTGTTTAACGACGTACTCGACAGCTTAGGTCATATGACGTCTTCCGAATCAGGTCCATCTATATCGCGGGAGTCGTCATAAGGGGAGTCCAGCAAGGGAGGGCAGGGCCAAGTGGGAGGAGAAATCGACAGGGGGGTCTCCTTTCGTCGCCTCTTACGACTAGCAGAGTCACTCTGGGCCTATTCTACCCCGGGCCGAGACGAGTCAAAAACGTTAGTGATTCGTGCTTGTTAATTTGAAATGAAAAAGTAAGGCTGTGTCTCAAATCGATGTTTTTCGCTAGTCGACTAGCGTAGCTGACTGACCTAACAATTAGTAACAATTAATTATAACAATTGGTAATTGTTGTGCTAGTTGGCGAAGTAGGCGAAGCAGGCCAAAATAGAGATTTGAGACAGCGACGAAAGCACAAGGTTGCATTGCATGTAGTCGGCGAGCAGCTGCTATCGTCGTCGTTCCTTTATGACAGTCAGCGGGATACGTCACGTGTGTTATCGGATATGTTGCACCTCTCTCTCTCTCTCTCTCCTCGCTCCGCTAGAATGCCAGCCAACATGCATCGCGCTGCATCTATCGCTCCACGGGTTTCCCATGGAACTCGAACAGCGGCTGGACTTTCCATCCTTCCGTGTGGCGTGTTTTGTTGTGTTCGCCCTCGATGATGCGCGAGCTACACCGCGTTGTGAAAACATTCTACCACTGACCCTACTGAGGGCGAGGACGTACACTAGAGCTGAGGGCGTGCCCGTGCACATGTTATTCTTGCCATAACATATGTTTTAGGGGGTGCACAATAGTCCCCCTGGGCCCGGATTCACAAGACATCCTAAGTTTTTTCTCTAAGACTGGCCTAACTTTGAACCTCTTGTCACTTATGAAGAAGTAACTTATTCCTGGTGAGAAGAAGGACATAATGAACATTCCAATAGTATATGTTTTAAAATCTGTTCTAAGACACCATCTTGGTTTTACAAGAGGTTCAAAGTTATGCCGGTATAAGACCAAAAAATGACTTACGACCTTTTGTGAATCCGGGTCCTGGATTTCAGGAAGCATTTTAAATTTTACCGTTATGGGTTTCATTCAATTATTTTAATTTAGGAAGTGTTAAAAAACATCCTAAAAAACTGCGTCACCCCCCCCCCCCCCCCCCCCTTCCACCCCGCTTCGTTTGAAATATACCAAAACACATAAGCGATCGGTAATTGAGATTGGTGCCCGCCGGTTGTCTACGAATCACTCATCTAAAGTCGTCGTACAACAACTTCGGTAATGCTTCCGTCACGGGTGGGTGAGTGGCAGCCAGCCAACCAGCGGCCGTGGCTAATTCAAATACCAGCTCGGGTTGGCCGAGAGACCGTAAACACGTCATTGATTGATGAATGGCGAAAGCAATAGGTACCAAAGTTGTTGTACGACGACTTTAGCTATGGCAAAAGCAAATTATCTATAGGCCCTCTTTCAAACGGTGCCACTCAGAAGTGCTTCCGATGGTGGACCAATAGATTCAAATCGGAGCTTCTCCGGCGCCACACGTGTTCACTATGAACGCTCCCATTTGAATCATTGCACCACCCCATCACGCATCGCATCGGAAGCGCTTCCGATGGTGGACCAATAGATTCAAATCGGAGCTTCTCCACCATACATGTGCACTGTGAACGCTCCCATTTGAATCATTGCACCAAATCGCATCGGAAGCGCTTCCGATTGGTGTCGTGTGAAAGATAGCGCTCAAAGGTTGTGTGTTCGGGCGGGCCAAGCTATATCGTGTGATTGCCATGGCGTGTTATCGGCGTGGACCGAGGTAAACAATGCTATTTACTCGCTGCTAATAAACAAGCCACCATTGTGCAAGAGCTATTGTGTTTGTCGCTGCCTCGGTTGCTATTTACCTTCATGGGTATGATAGAGGGCTCGGTACTGCAGTGGCGTAGCGGCTGATTCGTCACCGCGTACAGTGGCGTGACCAATGATTTTCAACATCTATAGTAGGCTAGATCGCCAGTCCCCCAACCTATCACTCAGTAGCAAGCGTAGCGATTTGAAGCCATCTTAAAATTGGCAATTTACATGCTAATTTGGACCTTTTAGTACTGCTAGCGCTGCCAATGGCAAAAAGTCGCATTAGAAACTCCTATCCCCGCCTGTGTTATTTACCCATTTCAAGATGGCATCAAAGTGCTACGCCTGCTGCTGCTAGCCTGGCGATCTAGCCTACTATAGATGTTGAAAATCATTGGGCGTGACCATGTGGTGTGCATACATGGTCCGTATTCATAGTCGGCCCCTACCCCTAGGGCGCCCGGTCTTGCCACCCGGTCACGCCGGCATGAAATTGTTAACTTTCAAGTGGCAACAACGGGCGCCCCTAAGGGTAGGGGACGACTTTGAATATACGGACCTACGGACTAACTAACAAAACCTCCGTCGGATCAAGTGACGGGGTCCGCTCTTGGTGATTCAGCTAAGAGACGGTTCAGATAAAAAGAGTATTTGAAAAAGCCGCCCGCTGATTGG